>BPLT01000123.1:772500-1372500 GCA_019656295.1 Rhododendron mucronatum var. ripense | reverse complement strand
CAACGGCTTGGTCATTTATACTGATGATCCTCCCATCCAGACTTCAACGGCTCGATCATTTATACTGATGATCCTCCCATCCTGTCAAATTCCTCAGCGGTTTGATCACTCAGCTCATTGATCTCTCTGTCTGCATCCACGACAGCCGGTCCTGTCAAAACCATCAACGGTATTTAGCCATATCATTTGTACAATCCACAACGACGATCAGATTATCGTCCGATGGTTTGTTCAATGGTCCACCATCCGCAACTTGTTGTTCCCCAGGAGAGTCCGCCTCGGCCTGCCCCAAACAACTACCTCTACTTCAGTCTAGCTTCACCCGCATCTTCCAGCAGGCTTATTGCTCTGTCTCGGATGGTCTTTGATAAGGAGATTGGCTCTGATTCCCAACAGATGGAATTCAACCTGCCTGACACGACCTACCCGTGTTTGTTGGAATACTTTGTGCCGAGGATAGCTTGATCCCCAGCAACGACGGCCTGTCCCGTCCAAATCTGCAACGACAGCCTGTCCTGTCCAAATTTGATCAACAAGCGGCGATTCGCTCGTCCACTTCTACTTCCATCCCCGGCAATGGACAGCCAGTCCATTCCACCGATCAGGTTCCTTAAGTTTACTTGTCTACTTTGCTAGTATGCTTTGCTCTGGATTGCCTTGAGGGGTGTCTAGAATTCTTTGACGTTACTTGTACCAAGTCGATGGTGCTTCAAGTGCCGTCAAAGAGGGGCTACTGTAGACACCCCAATCTGGGCTTCCAGATTAGTTTACTTACGGTTTTTGATTCCCCGATGATGAAATGGATCAAGAACACCCCGGGAATGATAGCGTGTTTGAGCTTTGAGTGTTTGCAAAACCCTTGAACCTCACCTAGCCTAAGCCAGGGCGCAATCATCCCGCGCCCGGGCGCACCATCGCGCGACGATCTGGCTCCATCGCGCGACAGTGCGCCAGGGCGCACCATCGCGCGACAGACTCACTCCATCGCGCGATGGTCCAACCTACCACCAACCTTACTGATGGAGGACAGTTGGCCACCCATGCAACTCTCAGCAGGCCTCGTGGACTGGCTGAAGGCCTCTGTTTCCAACCAGATTTGCCCCCTCTCCCTATATATACCCCCTTTGGCCTTCCATCTAAAGGGTTAACAAAACTCAAAGGTTTTCAAAGGGTTCCAAAAATTCAAAAAGACTAGCACAAGCTCTAGTGCTTTTTCATCCAATTTCACATTCCTCAATCTTTCCAAACACCTCAATCAACTTCAAACATCAAAAGCTCAAATACTCTTTCAAACCCGAAGCCAAAGGTATAGCTTACCTTTGTTCTGTTTCTGTTCTGATCTCTGAGGGGGGCTGGCAGGGCCAAGGCTGGTAATCAATACTAGTCCTGGTCCTAAAGCTGGCGAGGTTTCAAAAACCGTTATGGTAGGAACCAGCGCGCGATGGTCCCACTCTCTCGCGCGACACTTCGGTGCTGCATGAGATGGACCGCGTGGGGATTGGTGTCCTATTGTTTTCTATTTACGTATATATAGATCACTTTGCAAGCATGTTAAAAACCAGTTTACTGCTTTCCTTTGTTAGAAATGCTAGTTGTACTTCAATATGAGTTTCTGTTATTTTGGAGTACCACTGGGAACATTCTGGATCTGTCCCAGAACCCAGAAAATGTGTAAACCAAGCACTGGTCTGGTCCGCGCCAGGGCGCAACCATCCCGCGCTAGGGCGCACCATCGCGCGAGGGTTTCACTCCATCGCGCGACAGTGCGCCAGGGCGTACCATCGCGCGCCAGACTCACTCCATCGCGCGACAGTGCGCCAGGGCGCATCCTCGCGCGCCAGAGTGACTCCATCGCGCGATACTTTGCCTCTGACCAGTGAATGGCCTTGCACGGGTAACTTGGATTTAGGCTATTATTCTGTCCCCACACTGTTTATGGGGTGCTTTATTCATTTGTAGGGCTTTTAAGCCTTTAAACTGTATATTATGCTGCTATATAAATTGCGTGGTTTGTCCTGGGTGTGCACTGGTCCTTCCAGAGCCCAGAAGGTTTGAGAATAAGAGCTGTGGGTTTTAAGCTCACCGGCGCGTGCTTGTCTTGGAATTATGCGCGCAGGAGTAAACAACATGTAGTGACTTGTTCAGTGCATGTTGGTTTCTTCCTGCGCACGTCACTCCAAAACAGGGGCTCCCCAGTTTGTTTAAACTCCCACAGCAGTCTGTTCTCATCCTATACTAACTGCTCATCCATGCTATCTATCACATCCTGCAAACGTGTTACAGTTTTAATCCCCGATTAACTGTTCCCCCGCCCTAATTGGCTAAAAATTGATTAATCAAACAGAATCGCAAACAAACAACATTTTCGCAAATGCCTAAGTAGAGACCGATCTCCGGATTGGGCGAGAGGGGTGCCATAAAACCCTTCCCCTCTCGTAACCTGGCTCCCGAACCCAGATATGGTTATGACGGACTGGTTCCTTAAACTTTTTCAAATCAAACAGCGCGGCAAGTGCTTCGAAATACGGTTCCTTGGGTGTCGGACCTTCAAACCCAAGTGGCGACTCTGTATTTTCGCGAGCGCTTGTCGTCCAGCTTAAAAAGCGCTCCCGCGAACCGGCAGCATCTTTCCTTTCTCAAAAGGGTGGGGAACGGAATCCCTTCCCCGGAGGAGAGAAAGATCGGGCAAATCGCATTGCCCACAATATGGCTTGAGTTTATTCAGTTTGCCACGTGTCATTTGCTGGCATCATGAAATGTGTGAAATTGTTGTCGGTGAGTTTGATCTATTGTGTTACGAAAAGCCCTGTATCATGGACGGGTTTTACTAAAAGCAGTGAGTTGAGCGTTGGTTTGGATTTTTAATTCTAATCCATATTGAACCCATTTTCAACTCACCTAAATCCATATAAATATGGGTTGATATGGGTTCAACCCGTCATACAATATGTGCGAGTTAGATTGAGTTATAAGTGGACGAATTTAGACGAGTTAAAAAGTATGGATTAAGATTGACACCTCTAATAAAAATTATGGAATTTCCATGATGGTGGATAGAATTTACTCTCAATTGTGAAACATGTTTTGAGATTGAATGATCTTCTAGTACTATATTTTTTAAGAGTATTTCTCTGTAATGGTAAAGATTATAAAGTGAAATAATGTTTCTGAAAACAATCCATATAACAATGATATTTTATAAGACAGCCATTCTTTTTTTTTAAATCAAAAATATTTGAGTAAAATTAAATTTCATCCAAATATATTTTTTACTCTTCCGATTCTTCCCTCCAAGACGAATCAATAATTCACAAAAATTAAACGCAAAGATAACAAATGCGAAAAAAAATTCGAATAAAAATAAAGCAAGAAATAATCCCAAAAGGTAACGTACCAACCAAATAACACATCGACACGACTTGTGATTGAATTTGTTGTGTCGGTTGTCACTGTCACACACAACATGATGTAAAAAATATAATATTATTATAATCCAGTCCATAAATATCTAGCTGAAGAAAACAGTACACAACACAACAAGAGCCACACAAATCCACCACCTGCTGTTTCTTCCTTATTTAGCTACAATCCAAAATCGACGATTCTCCACCACAAAGATGGTCCGTCCTCTCTCTCTCTCTCTCTCTCTCTCTCTCCTTCCTCCTAAGCAAATCCATTCTTTATTATTTCACTAGTATGGTCCTGAGATGGTCCCTTGTAACAGCTTTTGAAAAACACCATATATGGACCGCATTGGTTGAATTAATTAATTGGATAATACGAAAACAACTTTAGTTTTAATTGAATGATCATAAAACTTTAGCAGATCGATCATTTCCAGTTGTTCAGATATGCTTTTTTTTTTAATATATAACCAGATGATCGAGCCAGCTCGCGTCCATGCAATTCAACTATTTTCGGAGCCTTAGAATTAACCACTGGATAAACCCTCCCGGTGGCCTCAAGATTCGAAATTTTGACTTCCATGAAATTCAAATATGCGACTTCAAGAAAACAATCACTTGTTGCTTTGCTCATTCCCGCTTGGCTAAACCCCTCTAGATATTTGTTAAGATACTAATTTTTTAAACCCAGTTTTTGGTCCAAAGCACAAGTGGTGTTATTAAAAGTAAAAATTTTGAACCATAAGGTCGTGGTTATGCTAACCAACAAAGTTTTTGTAAAAATTTCAAAATAATTTTTTTTTTTTTGTGGTGGTGCTTTGATTTTGAATCCAAGTGTTCAAAGCACTCACTACTTATTAGTACTGTGGTTTGAAATGTTACCAATGGAGTAAAACTTATGCATGCGCACATTATTCCGAGTGAAAGAACGTTTTACCAAAGCTAGCTATATGTGTGTGCCAATCACATTCATTAACCAGCCAAGCTTGAATATGCAAATTCCATAGCTACTCAAATTTTAAACAGGTGTGAACAATTAATTGCTCGGTTCGATAGCTTATAGTCTTCGGGAAAATTTTAAGCTTCTGGAATTTAATTGAATCGGCAAATGAGGCGTGGACACGTTTCTACAATCCTTTAAAGTATCTTTTCCAGTTACTTTGTTGCTTTAGTGTGTGTATTATTCATCCTTTACTTTCGTAATCCATCATTGGAAGGTTACGTGAGTGCAATTTTGTTCACCTTCCTTAAAAGAGGAGAATATTATCTTTCTTTCTATCGGTTAAAATGGTGTGGATCCACTACAAAATAACGTCATGTTTACTGTGCAATACAATTTTTGGTTACCTCATCCCTTACGCTTCATTTTTTTTTTTTTTGGGGTGGGGCTCTGGTTATAATATGCCAACAACTATGCTTAAACAAAACGACTAATTAAAAACAAGGTGGTGATCAACTGAATAATGAAGTGGAATACAGACAAACTCCCTCGACCACATGCTCTAGTGGTTTAAAATTTGCGAATTCTGTACTAAAAGAGAATTCTACTATGAGGTCTTGATGATTCTTGAATGGGATGGGTTAGTCTTCAGTCATGCAAATGGACTAGACCGAGCCAGTTCAGCCCTTATGGGGACTTTCTTGGCCCCAGTATGACGATCCGAATCGTTAATATTTTAGATCTTATCGAGAACTATGACCTCGACGAACATCAAATTGATCGGTTATCGTTTGACATGATTATGAAACACATTTACTTTGAGCTAAATAGGTTAAATTGATTTAGATTCAGTGTGACAATCTTTATATATCCCAATAAAAACATCATAATCATAACAAACGATATCCAATTTTTACATGGTTATAGTTCTCGACGGGTCTATTACATAAACAATTCGGATCATTAAAGTGAGGCTGAAAAAAGGCCTCAAAACTCTGAACTAGATCGATCCAGTCCATTTGCATGACTAGAAAGAATCTCATTCTTCTTGAATTCATCTAACTCCTCTGGGGTCGATCCATACAAAATTTTGCTCTAGTTTCTTTAAAACGGGGTCTCCGCTAGTGAATGGTAAGATTGGTTCTCCAAGATTAGTCGAGATGTTCGTAATTTGGCTCGGACACTTGGTTTAAAAAAAAAAAAAAAAACTATGCCAACTAACCACTAATAAAAAAACAATGTTGTGAATTGTATAATCAAGTGTGGTGCAGAGAAACTCCCTCAACCACATGCTTTTAGTGCTTTTTAAATACACAGATTCTGTACCAAGGAATTCTAATTTAGGGTCTTTGATGATTCTTAAATTCAATGGTGTGGAAAGTCCTTGGTGTAAAGCATCATCCCACTTGACATGATTGCCGGCCTCAAGTTGTGGCTTAGTTTAATTCCGAATATTTGTGCACGAGAACTAATCCGGAAGCGGCTCTCATCCAGTTTCTACAAAGCATTCAGGTTGGGGTCCAGTTTGGACTATTTGTGGCTCCTTCCCTGACCCTTTCAGTTTCGACCATTAGTTTTATTCTCGATGTGGTCACATGGTCGCTGTACTCGGCCAATTCTAAAAAGTGAAAGATTCCGATTATTATTGTCGATCCATAAATGATCCACAAGTTACAAGTAACGGAAACTGGACCAAAATAGATGCTTAGAAACTGAATGGGAGCCGCTCCCAACTAATCTTCCACCCGATATCTCCTCAAGAAAATTGTTACAGAAGAAAGAAACGACACAGTGGCGGATGTGCATGGCCCTAGATTTTTGGATTCTACAATTGTGCCTCGAATATGTTCTTTTTCATTCTTTTGAAAACTTGCAATAGTACCTCGTACGTACTTGGAAGAAATTATCAATTCAACACTATCATTTCTCTTAATAAAAAATTAAAAAAAAAGGACACGGCTTGTCAGCCGTTCGGGGGTGGACTCCACCCGGCCATTTTTGTCCTCATCTCGGGTCATATACGACATTTAGATTCGTTCACATTGCAGCATGCGTTGCGCGTAACAGTCACGTAAAACAATCAGATAAGTCAGATACCAAATGATATCTTAATTAACTGAAGAAAAATATTTGAAGCTTATTATTAGTCATGTGTTCTCTCTCGTGTAGTGCAGAAGTTTTGAATCCGCCACTTAAACATAAGCATCTCCAACAAGAAATATACATTGAACAATATTAGGGCAACTGAATTCCATGATGAATCTTGATAATAGGAGGGAAAAAAAAGGGAATTCCATGGAGGGGCGGAGGCACATGGATACAAGGGAGGGCGGCCAACCCCACTAGCTGCCAAATTTTTATAGGGATAAGTATAATTTTTACCCCATTTTTATCAATTTGACCCTCAATTTTTATAGGAATATGTATAATTTAGCTATTTTGACTCTACAAAAAATCTCTAAATTACCCCAACTTGTTTTAAGTGCAGAGAAACACCAAACGTTCTCTTCTTTTCGAGAGTTAATAGTGCTAGAAATGAGCCTATCACGTAGTAATATTTTTCAAATACATATAACAAGTTTTTTGGGGCCAATTATGAGGGAAAAATGAATTATTAGTGCATATCGATCTTATAATTAACCTTTTAACTTAGTTATTTTTGGGCTTGTACGTAGAAAAAATGTATTGCATATGAATTTAATCTTTGATCCCACCAACCAAAATTCCTGGCTCCGCCATGTGAAAGAACTTCACCAAATTCATTCGAGTAGAGAGAGAAGTCTCCCAAAATGAAAAACAAACGTAACATAAATGGCACCAATATGTGCTTTGATTATTGAGTCCGAATTCGAAGTAAAACATTGAAAAATTGAATCAGGATTTCAATTAGCAAAAAAACCATAGTATTAAAAGTACCTAATACAAAAACTAGGACGATTCATAGATAACAAATCCTAGAAATTGCGTTGTTTGTCAGAAAACGAAGCTAATCAAGGATGATAGGTTCAGAATCAGTCGGCGCCGGAAGTAGAGCCAGTTTTCTGGCGTTTGGTGAGAGAAGCCGGCGGCGGCGAACTGTTTTCCCGGCGAGAAGATGAACGGTGGCGGAGATCATCCTGCTACACAAAATCACCACATACTCTTAGCAAATAAAAAAAAAAATTGAGATTCCATAAATACTCACCGCTTATCCAGTACGGACATTAATATCTAACAACTTGGATTCTGGAAAAAGAAGAAGATATGAATGATCGATTGTCACGCAACTTCAGGCGTTAGGCGAAAAAGTCAGATGAAAAAATATGCAATTCGCGGTTTGAAACGGATACGACTCAATGCTGAATTCGAAGAAACAAAGTCCAAGTTCTCAAGGATCTCCTTCAGCTCAGTGTCGCTTTATTTGAACTTTATTTTTTATCCATTTCTATTATTTCATCGCAAAGAATGAATTATAATTGATTCCAAAAATTATGATGAAAAACATGGGCAGCTCCACCATTAACAGCTCGTTTGGAACAAGGGTTTTTGAGAGGAAAGAAAAAGGACGGAGGGAGGAGGGATTCTCTCCCTCGTTTGGAAGGACAGAAGGAGGGAGACGAGAACCCCTTCACCCCCAGTTCCGTTTCTCACTAAAAGTGGTGAGATTCCAAAAGTGGTGAAATTCCGTAAGAAAGGGGGAGAGTGAGGCAAGTGAGGCGCATGGGTGAGAGTAGATCTCACTCGCGCAACTTCTGGCAACACGTGTGATCCACCCTCTCGTGGGATCGTCTTCGTACTTGCACTGTTGTCTTCGTCTCGTCAAGGAGAAGTTACTTCTGTGATCAAAACTCAGTTTTGAACATTTTAATTTCGGACCAGTCGTTGCGGTTTCAGTCGCCGGAGATGAAGTTCTAGTCGCCAGAGATGATGTTTGGTCGTCGGAGAAGAGAGAAACAGAGAGTTTCAGGTCGTCGGAGATTGAGTTGAAGTCGCCGGAGATGTAGAGAGTTTGATTTCTTACGATTGTTAGGATGGGTGGGTAAGAAACCACAACCCTTTTTTATTTTCTTACTAACAACGAAGACCACTCCCTCTCTTTCCTTTGTGAAGGATTCCCTAGGTTTAGAAATTGTGCTAATTTTTATTTTTTTATTTTATAGTTTTTATATGAAATTTAATTTTCCTTTAGTATTGTCTACACGGGATTGCACTGGATTAGCCATACAAAAGGAAAATGAATAAAATTCACTTAAATTTTTGAATAATTAGTTAGTAAAACTCAACAAAATAACACAAGGCCATGAAGCCATGCCTAATAAATTTCTATACGTTTTTGTAACCACTAAACTCAAATTCTAAAACCGCTCCTTACAAAAAAAAAAAGTAAACAAAACGATCAAAAAAAAAAAAAAAACTTATTGTTCATAAGAGAAATCAATTTAGGCAAAAGAAGTAAATCTGAACTTCCGAAAAAAATATTCACATCCTCTACTGTGATTAACAAAGTTGTAAAATCAGAAAAAATTCAAAAACCCCCGAAAGAAATGGACTCAGAACTCATACGTTAGTGAAGTTCCCCGGTGACGGACTTTTCACGCAATCGCTTCAACGAAACCGCTCCATCACCGCCGTTACATGACCTCATGACACTGGACGACTCTCCTTCATTGCTCGCCAAACTCGCCGCCTCCGCCAACGGTGTCGACGACCTGGCACCACCTGATTCTCTCCCTCCTCCTCCTCCTCCACCACCACCTCATCGTCATCATCTCGATCCACTTCGTCTTCGTCGTCCTGACCGTACAACTCGTCGCATTCTCCGTCTTCTATATCGATTTCGACCGCGTCGGCTTCGCTCTCTACCACCGGCTTACAACCGTCGACGCAAGCCCGGCAAACCGACACCGTCTTGCAGAGTTCATAACCGGAGGCGTTCCAGGGCGTCGGCGACTGGCAGACGTGGCACAGCAGTGTCCTGGAGTGCTTCGCGACGAGGAAGTTGGCCGAGTGCACCTTGGCGTCGCAGTCCCAGCACAAGCCTGCCTGATCTGAATCGCAGAGAATCGTGGCCGCCGACTTGCACAGCTCACACCTCTTCCTCATCTTCGAATGGATAATTCTCTCTCTCTCTCTCTCTCTCTCTCTCTCTAAACCCTCGATAAAGAGATGGATGGCGGAAGGGAAGAGAGAATTGAAAAAGAAAAAGAGAACCTTGTGGTCGCTTATGAAACCGCCCTGCTTTTTCACAAAATTGCGAGATTATTTCGGGGCGTGGGATGAGGATATTTTTATGTGATTCCTTCGTTTGATCCGGTCTATATATGGAAGGAAAGTTTTTTTTTTAATACTCCCTCATTCTCATTCTTTTGTCTCTCATTCTATTCCGATCGGATAAAAAACTTATAAATTTTAATTGATAATATTACTATTTATGTGTAACATGAATCTTATTTGATAGATCTCAATGAACTTTTTTAAACGATGTTTTTAAAATCACAGAAAAAATTATAGATTGTAATATATAATCAATTGAAAAGTGGTACAGACTCTCGGAAGAGACTAAAGAATTGGAGACGGAGGGAGTACATTTTTTAAGATAGAAGGAGAGGTTAATCCAGGAAACGGGGTAGGTGTACATAACTGTGTTGTGCACCATTTGAGTCATCTGTTTGGCATTCTAGTTTCGGTTGATGGAGCCCATCACGACTTTATTTTAATAAATCGAATTGTTTACTTTTCCATTGAACAAATAATTTACAAAATAAATACTACGTTAAACAGTGATCCATTGTTTAGGCTATATGAGTCACCTTTCATATAGTTCGATAGCTCTATCTTGTAAAGTACTCCCTTCATTCCATATCGAGTCTCACTTTTTTTCTCTTATCATTTTTCAAATCAAAAAATCAAATACTTCCGTGCATAATTTTTCAAAATTTTTCGCTCCGTATTAAAGATTTTGATTAGTACTTTAATTTGGAGCAAAAAAATTCAAAAAAATATATACAGAAGTAGTTGATTTTTTGATTTGAAAAATGATACGACTTTTCATGGTAGACTCTTAACATGAAACGGAAGGAGTAATATGAGTATAATCAGTTGTACTCGAATTTACATTTTGCCTATATTCCATTGTACTCAAATTTACATTTTGCAATGACATCATTCAGATGTGACATTGATCGTTTTTTTCTGTGGACTTTTTGACACCGTAGCAATTCATAAAATGACCAAAACAAAAGTACTATGGAAAGAACAAGTGGACACATGATTTTATTTCGTAAACACATGATTTTTGAGTTTGAAATTATCTTCTTATTTTTTCTAAAAGTTCCTTTTTTTAAAAAACTGAAATGGAGCCTTTCTTTGGTAAATCTTTTGAACAGTTGTTTTCGATCGCATTCTTTAATTTTTACCACAAAAAAGCAAATCCATAAACTTACACCATTGTTTATGGATTTTAATTTTTACCCATAAATTCATAAACTTACACCATTATTTTTCGCTAATTTTATTTTACATACGAAAAGAACAGAGAGTTGAATGAATAAATAGAAAATAAACTCACATGATCAAAAGAAGCTCAAAGATTAATTGACATCTAGTACTATTGAATGAGAAAAAAAATTCCAAGGTGGATTTAAATGTTGATTGGATATTTTTCTCGAAAGTAATACTTTGCACAACTAAATGATTGTGCGATTGACATACTAATTATTTACATGATTTGTATATACAAACTTACAGAATAAAGTAATCATAACAAAAGAATTGAGGAAAGGCTCAAATAATTCTTAAAAAGCATTTCGCTCTCGTTCTCAATCATAGCTCTCATAAATTTACTATACCTTGAGACGTGTATCATTTACACGCGATTGCGTGCGCTCCCGCTCTAGCACTCGAAAGGCTAATCTTTTAACGGTGGCAAAATTAAGTTGTCATTTTAGGAAGCCGGGGGCGTATATATTTGTGATGAAAGGTGTAGAATCTGAGGCTGGCGAATGGCGGGATGTGGTGACAGGTGTAAGCTGGCGAGGGGACAAAGACGTTCGGTGGGGAGTTGTGGTGGTTGTTGTTTCCGAGGTTCGGTTCGGTGCTGGATATTCTCTCTCTCTCTCTCTCTCTCTCTCTATCAGCGCAGCTTCAATTAATTACTAGCACGTGTCATCCAGTGGTGAGGACTGAGGAGTTGTGAGCAGATTCTATTTGCTTACGTGTCACAATCTGGTCCACCTATGAGAGGGACCACGTGGTATACGCACCTGAATGGCTGGATAGACTTGACGTGTCATGTGGGGCCTCTCTTATTTTTGCCTACTTCTTTCAATTGACGTCCTTAATGATAAGGATGTGGACTGGGGCCGTTCCACGTTCTAAAAAAAAGAATTTTAAGAAAAAAAGTTAATTTTAAGGTTAAAAGTTATGTATTTATGTAAATAAATTTTTTTATTAATATAAATCTTATTTGATAAATTTCATTGAGATCTTTTTAAACGGTGCAAAAAAATTAAAAAATTATTTTTTATTTTCGTTATATTTGAGTTTGAAATTATTCTTTTTGAAAAAGAAGATTTTGAGAGAAATCGAAACGGGGCCCATCCGTACCCCATCCGTTTTCAAATGGATGACCTTTTTGAGAAAGCGTGTCATTTTAATTACTTATATATTTTAATATGAATATTAAAATATATGTAATATAGATTTTATTTGATAGATTTCAATTAGTTTTATTAAACGAAGTTTTCAAAATCATATAAAATTCATAAATCAAAAGATATAAGCATTTTAAAATGATAACGAGTCCCAAAAAGGTTACTCATTTTGGAACGGAGGGAGTGTGATTTAGGAGACAGCGGTGCGCTGCTCAAAATTCACCGCTCGATATTTCACCGTCGCCTCGCTATTAATGGTCCAAATTAAAAAGAAAAAAAAAACTTTTAAAAGGTGATATTGAGAGTGATGAAAGGAGCGGTGAATGTCAACATTGAATGTAGACTTTTGGTTTAGGAGAAGTAATACTACTAGAAGATAATGAAAGAATCACTTAGTGCCCCCGCGTACCAGGCTTCTCTATTACCGCGTCAGATTGTCGGTTTGGATGCTAAATGAGTAAATGTATGAACACCACATCAATGTGTGGCAGTGGAGCATGGTGCTTAGGAGACTGAATAATTATTAAAGGTATGCAGATGGTAAAACTCCACGCCCTACTACGGAAAATTATTAGGCTCTCTTTAGAGCTGGGAGGCTGCCACATGATGTTTCAAAATTGTTTCATCACCATATATTATTGTGAAGTTTATACATGTGGATCCTACAAAATTTGTGGTGCTAAAAGTGGGCACTAAATGACAATACTTTAATGGAGTATTTACTTTGCATTACTGAAAGGAGTTATGAGAATTTATTTAACTTGTTGTGTTATGGTTCTCTTTATTTTTTCCCTGAGATCAGAAAATAGTCTTGGGGGTCCATCGGTGTAGCTATTTCATGCCTTAAATTTTAAATCTTCAATGCAACGATCATATTGAAACAAAATTAATATCATGATGCTTCGTATTAATTAAGGAAGCTAAAAAAATTAAAATCTTACTTGGGTGATCTAATTTTTTTTTTTAAAATTACTCAATTCTTTTGTCAAGACAATTTGAAAAATTTTTTAAAAAAAAAAAAAAGAGAAAAGAAACGGTCAACGTTCAAGATATCAGAGAGAACGAGAATTTAACAAAGAAAGTCAAGCTTACTGGATATCCAAAATATAGAGAATGAAATTCATTCTTTTTCACTTTCTTGGGACTTGGGAGCATAGATTTTACAAGATTGGACTTTGGACAATGCAATGGCAACGATGAATCACCCTCTCGGAAAATATATTTCAAGAAACCAACCTAGGGAAAAAAATAAAGATGAAAAAGAACAACGTATTTTCAATCAAAACAAATAAAATTTCATCTACAATGGAGGAGGTCTTATTGGCAGAACCGAGCTCTCACCGGCTTCCGCTACCGCTTTAATCTTCTCCAAGACCACCTGTTGCTCTATCAATAGCTTCACGAAATTCAATTGAAGCAGTGAACCTGCGAAACTTTTCATCTTGACTTGCCTGAGACTTGGCATGCTGAGTTTAATAGGTCCGTCAAGAATCTCCTCTGATAAGCTCTCTTGAAACATGGAGTAAAATCAGTTTTAACCAGCAAGTATAAAGTCTGATGTTGTTCACTCGCTTCAAAAGTGGATGAACACCGAATCGATATGTGATTGGTTCTTCCATTGCAGTAGAACCTAGTTAAATGACCAATCAGAGAGGACTCACATCTTCGTCGATTTTGAAAAGATCTATGACAATCAGTATCTCGAGGTTGGGGGAACACTCCAACAATGCAGCTATTCTGAGTAGATCATATGTTGTATAGCTAGCGTGCAGCTCCACAGAAGTGAGGTTGTTGGATACAAGATTCTCAGAAGAGATCTCCATTGATGAGCGAAGCTTCAAATAACGACACATGAGAAAGGATTTTGCAATATTTACATAGTATTAGCAACAGTTCTAAATGATTAGGAATGACATAAAGCAATTTGGGATCAATCTATTCTAAGAGAATGATAGCCAAGCATTTTCAAAATTGGACAGTTTAAGTGGAATATTTAATGCAACTACTACCGATGAAACCAACCGTGGAAAATAGCAGCTACTTCAATACCACCAGCTGATATTTAGGTAATCCATTATAGGACTTAAATGGTTCTCCAGTCGACTTGCTTCGAACAAGTAGTCGCCCGTCACCAATTTGACAGTTCTTACCAGAGATGATCTATCAGAAACCACCTTTTGACTTGAGCAGAAAACCCTACAAATCCTAGCATATGCACTTGGTTATTCATGCAACAAATACGCCATGCGTACATCTATGACTACATGTATATTGGCTATGATAACTAAAACTTGGTATTCTACTCCACCTCTCCATCCTCCCTGAACAGGACTCAGCTGATTATCACCTCTTACATTTTTACTTGTAGTTCATCTCAAATATTCACTTGTTGTTCAAGTTTTTGGTAACTAGAACGATGTTTGAGTTCTTTTTCATCCAGGGAGTCCACAATTAGTAAAAGAAAATGAGGTGGAGACATATCAAACAGTGTCTCGTAAGTGTCAACCAAATCCAGAAATAACAAATTAGCCACCAAATTACAGGATGTGCAGAATTTTCTTGGCAATAGTTCCATAGTGTGTGATGCGTATTAATATAAACCACAAAGACGACATATGTGTACAAAAGGTTGGGACATGTGGGAAGAATAAAGTCCCACATCAGTTACTCCCCAATGGGTTGGGCCTTGTTGCGGCCTGTGGGCAGGGCACCCTAAGAAGCACAAACATGTCGATTTGCATAATTATTTTGTTTATCCTATGAATTAATAATTCACATATTTTATTCAACGTGTCCCCAACATGCCCGTATACTAATTTTTGAAAACTATAGTTTGTACCCATGCTTCTTAACAGGCTCCATCGTAACCCAACGCAAATCTCCAACAAGTGGTATTCCAACTGATCGATGGCTTATAGGTGGAATCTCTGAGCCAAAAACACCAATGTTGATGGGCTTGCAAAGAAACTCCATGGATAACTTCGGACGGAGCAAAAAAACCTTGCTGCATGCCGCATAGCTGTTGATGGAGTATAGTGGCTCTTGGCAGAGTTCGTGTGGTGACTGATTGTGAAGAGTGAATGCGATGCTAGAAATGAGGGGAGCACAGACGATCTACGGTGAACTCTTATTTAGCTAACAATACTCTTTTTTCAGATGCAGATCAGACTCGAGAGGGAGCTAGGCCTGGTTGGCCCACCGTAAGTTCACACATGAGGATGAGATCCTTAGGACGTGGGAAGAGTATTGTCCCACAATAAGAGAAAGAAAAGTACAGCGTCTTAACTCTTATTTAGCTAACAATACTTATTTTTGGGCCTGTTCAACCAAGCATATGCCATTTGGCCCATTTGTTATACCCCTCCATAGATCACCACCCTCCTATTGAATGTGATGACTGCAACCCAGACACTCATTGATCAGATCAGTTGAAATCTCTCTAGCTCCTTGATTTCCAAATACTGGGCATGTTAGCCCCATGGTTTAGATTTTGATGATAACAAACACATCCTAATTGGGATTAAATTAGTTTATTGGGCTTAATTGGAATAATATGTTTTTATCAAACTAATTCTGCCATTACTTATTTTTATAAGGACTTATGAGCAATTCTTTCATATATAAGGTTTATGAAGTTGTGCTCGATACAGGGGATTTTATTCCAAAACCTAGGGCTCTACGTTTATAGCAAAGAAAGAGGCGATAGATACAATGAAAGGAAAGAATCAAGATTTCTTCGTCTGATATGAAAATCCAAGGGAAATTTGGGTCTATTGAAGACACAAATTAAAGGGTTTCTCCTCCTTAAGATTCCTATCTCCAATAGACAAGAAATTGAAGAAGGAGAGAGATAAGGAAAATCTCTTCCTATTTTTCTAACGGCTGGAAGAGCTCTGTAAGGAAAGCAGATTGATTGCTGGAATATGAAGATGGAAAGATTATGGGCTGATTATTTGCAACGGCTAGTGGAAAAGACTTCAACGTTCTTCTGGGACTTCAAGATAAAAAGAAGCAGGAGAAGGCAGAGGTCGACACACATCTATTGAGCAAAATTCAGAAATTCAGTGAGCTATTCTTCATATTTTTATCAGTCATCCTTAAGCTTCATCTTGAATATTCTTACACTAGTTTGAGTGTACCTTTTGAACCATATTGTAAAAGGGGATTTCACACCCTTGTCTGAGATTGAACCGTTTTTGTGAGTGATTTTTGGGTAGAAAAAAAATCATTTGGGTTTAGGTGTAACTAGCGCCGGAGTCTTGGCTAGTTGGGAGTGGATTCGGAGTAATCGCTCGTTGTAAGGTTTACTAGCGCCCACGAAGCTAGAGGTTTGTAACAACTATTGGAGATAGTGCAGCAATTCCCGAGTAGGATACTTGGGGAGTGGAGTAGGCCGTAAAGTTGCGGACCGAACCACTATAAATTCCTTGTGTTAATTTTCTCTATCCCTTACTCCTTCACTTTCAGTTTTTTTTTGCATATCTATATTGCATAAGAAAATTGATATAATTCTGAAATTACACTTGAAGTAGAATACTTGCATAATTGGTTGAATAGTCAATATTAAAGCCCTAAATCTGCTCATTAGTTTTCTGTTACTGCTGTGATTTTGCTATTGAGCTTGCTCCATCTGGTAGCCTACTGTGTTGTTAATTGTTCTGATTAGCTTCATCCTGCTGCTGTGCGTATTTATTTTTGTAGCGCACTTAGTTTTTAAATTGTAGAAAGTCTGTGTGACACCCAATTCACCCCCCCTCTTGGGTTGCTTTGGGACAACAAGTTGGTATCAAAGCAAGGGCTCTAGTTATTTTTGACTTAATCGTCTTAGGGTAAAGATCCATGGCAACCCTTATGGCACCTTTCTTCCCGAGGCCAATCGAGCATAGACCTCCTTTATTTAGGCGGGGTCTAACTATATTATTGGAAGGACTAGAATGCGTATTTATATTCAAACTGACTACCAAGTTGGTGGAAGTTATTATTGATGGGCCACACCGTCCTACAAAAACCGATAGATGGAGTTGTAGTACCGAAGGAGGAAAAGGAATTGGAGTGCTAGTGATATTACTGGAATTGACTAATGCTAAAGCTATGAATCTGCTATATTGTGCTTTAGATCCTAGTGAGGTTTAATAGAGTTTCTGCATGTGAATCGGCTAAAGAAATTTGGGATAAACTAGAAGTCACGCATGACGGTACTAGTCAGGTTAAAGAATCTAAAATTGACCAGCTTGTTCATAAGTATGAATTGTTTAAAAATGGAACCTGATGAATCCATCTCTAGCATGTTTACCGCGCTTTCCTGAACATTATTAATGGCTTGAAGTCTCTTGGAAAATCTTACTCTAATGTTGAGCTGGTGAGAAAGATTCTCAGGTCATTACCAAAGCAATGGGACCCAAAATGGATGCAATCATCGAGGCCAAAACGAGACCTCACAAACTACAGCCTTGATGAGCTGTTGGGTTCACTTATGACTCAACGAAATCACAATGAATGTGGAAGAAGATCAAGGCCAGAAAAAGAGAAGAGTATAAGCCTCAAGTGTTCCACCTCAAAGAATGATGATGGAGATGATTCAGAATCAAGTTGCAGTGACGAGAGAATAGCATTGTTTACAAGGAAATTCAAAAAGTTCATGAGAAAGAAAAAGAAAATGGCAAGAAGTTTTTTAAGAAGGATGGAACGAAAAAGTGAGAACAAGAGGATTCCCATCATGATGCTACGAATGTAAGAACCAGGACATGTCAAGTCTGAATGCCCTCAAGCAAAAAGATTCTATCAAGAAGGCAAAGAAAAGAGCGCTTGCGGCATGGGGAAATAGCAGCGATGAAAGTGATTCAAATGACGATAATGAACAGCCAACCTATGTTTTAATGGCTCATGAAAAAGTGAGGTAAACTCTTCTTGAGGATTCTGATGATTTTACTTATGATGAACTGTTAAAATGCGTTTCATGAATTACATGTTGAATTTAAGAGTTGGCCTCCAAAAACAGTTTACTCAAAAAGAATACTCCTCACTTCTCGCTGAAAAATGAACTTTTAAAAGTAAGAATAATGCTTTAAAAGAGAATGTAAAAGAAGGTGTTTTAACAAACAAAATTTCTGATTTGGAGCTTGAAAATGAAAATCTAAAAAAGGGAAGTTGAAAAGTTGAAAACTAGTCTTTCTAAGTTTGTTAAAGGGAGAGATACTTTGGATGTTATTCTAGGAAAACAAAGATGCATTTTTGACAAGCTGGATTAGGTTTTGATCCCACCAAAAAGCAAAAGTCTTATCAAAATTTCTTTGTGAAAGCAACTTCTTCAACTTGTCCTTTTACTTCTTGCAACTACTGTGGTAAGAAGGTCATATTTTACATTCATGTCCTATGAAGAGAAATACCTATGTTGAACCAAAATGATATGGGTTCCAAAGAATTTTGTTGCTAACATTCAAGGACCCAAACAAGTATGGGTACCACAAGACCAATGTTTAATTAATTTTCAGGTATGCTTAGTACAAAGGCAAAGAATGAAAGGTGGTTCTTGGATAGTGGTGCTCAAGGCACAATGACCGGGAATGCTAAGTTGTTCAAACACTTTATCATCTAAGGAAGTGGTTTCGGGACATTTGTGACAACAGCAAAGGTAAAATCATAGGTATTGGTAATTATTGGTAAGGATCCCTTTCCCACTATTGAAAATGTGGCTTCTTGTTGATGGGCTTGAGACATAATTTGTTAAGTATCAGTCAGTTATGTGATAAGGGTCAGTAGAGTTATTTTTGAAAAATCTCATTGCATCATAGAAAAATTTGCAGAAAAGAAAACTCTTTTTGTTGGCACTAGACATGACAATGTTTACATTATTGATGCTCACATCTTTATCTTCCAGTGATGACACATGCTTGACTGCTATGAATGAAAGTAGTTGGTTATGGGCATAAGAGACTCGCACATGCTAACATGCATTTGATTTCAAAACTTTCTAAAAAGGAATTAGTTGACGGTCTTCCTAAGATTAAGTTGAAAAGGATAGCTTTGCGATGCATGTCAAATGGGAAAACAAACTAGAACTTCTTTTCAGCTAGAAGATTGTTTCTACAACTAGACCATTACAACTTTTGCATATGGACTTGTTTGGACCTACTAGAACTGTTAGCCTGGGTGAAAAACATTATGCTCTTGTTATTGTTGATGATTATTCTAGATATTCTTGGGTTTATGTTTCTTGCACATAAAGATGAAGCTTTTCCTGCTTTTACTAAGTTGTGTAGAAAAGTTCAAAATGAAAAAGGTTTTCTCATATCTAGCATTAGAAGTGATCATTGGTAGAAGAACTTAAAATAGCAAGTATGAACAGTTTTGTGATGAACTTGGCATTGATCATAACTTTCTGCTCCTAGAACCCCTCACAGAATGGTGTAGTTGAAAGAAAAAATAGAACCTTGAAAGATATGGCAAGGAACTATGTTATGTGATAGAAATCTACCTAGATATTTTTGGGCTGAGGCCGTTAATACCTGCATGCTATGTTATGAATCGTGTTATGATTAGTCCTATTCTTAATAAGACACCATATGAACTTTGGAAAGGTAGAAAGCCTAATATTAGTCACTTCCGTGCATTTGGTTGCAAATGCTTTGTTCATAATAATGATAAGGATGATTTGGTAAGTTTGATGCATAGATCTGATGAAGGCATATTCGTTGGTTATTCCACATCTATCAAGGCATATAGAATTTTCAATAAAAGAACATTAGTTTGTCGAAGAATCTGTTCATGTTGCATTTGATGAGACTGATCATGTTCCTTCCTAAGTATTTTCCTCGTATTGACAGCATAGATAGATGAGATGCCACGAGGAAATTTCAGTAAGGAATGAAAATCGTGTGGAAAATGCACCAAACTCAATTTCAGCAGATGCTGAAAATGCTGATGGAGTCAGCTCAGTTGCAGCAGAACCGGCAAATGGAGGCAGCTTAACTGCTACTGAACAGACGGATTGAGTTAATTCCTATTGCACCACAACATAGAGATGTTAATACCATTCCAAGAGAATGGAGGTATGCTCGCGATCAATTCAAAGAACAAATTATAGGTGATCCATCTCAAGGTATGATGACTCGATCTTCTCTTCGTAATGTATGCAATAATCTTGCTTTCTTATCTCAAGCATAGCCTAAGTCTTTTGTTGAAGCTGAAAAAGATGGAGAGTTGGATTCTTGCTATGCAAGAAGAACTCAATCAATTTGAAAGGAACCAAGTATGGACTTTGGTCCCTAAACCTAAAAATAGTTCTATCATTGGTACTAAATGGGTGTTTAGGAATAAAATGGATGAATCTGGTGTGGTTATTAGAAACAAGGCCCGACTCGTAGCCAACCCAAGGTTACAATCAAGAGGAAGGCATAGATTTTGGATGAAACTTTTGCGCCCGTTGCTAGACTAGAAGCTATTAGAATGTTACTTGCATTCTCATGCTTTAAAAAATTTCAAACTTTTCAAATGGATGTAAAGAGTGCATTTCTAAATGGTTTTATCTCCGAAAGAGGGTTTATGTTAAACAACCCCCTGGTTTTCAAAACCATGAATGTCCGGATCATGTTTTAAACTCTCAAAAGCTCTTTATGGTTTAAAAGCAAGCACCTAGGGCCTGGTATGATCGTTTAAGCAAATTTTATGATTGAAATGGTTTTTCGAAAGGAAAAATTGACACTACTTCTTTCATAAAAACCAAAGATCATGAGATACTTGTTGTTCAAATATACGTCGATGATATTATTTTTGTGCTACTAATGAAAGTCTATGCGAGGATTTTGGGAAGTGTTGCAAGGCGAATTCGAAATGAGCATGATGGGTGAACTCACTTACTTCCTTGGACTCCAAATAAAGCAATCAGCCGATGGTATTTTTATCAATCAGTTCCAAATACATCAAAGACCTATTGAGAGGTTTGACATGAGAAAAAGCGAAGCCAATGGGTACTCCTATGAGTACTTCTACCAAACTCGACAAAGATGAAAATGGTAAGGCTTTTGATGAAAAGAAATATAGAGTAGTGATTGGATCTCTTCTTAATTAACAGCTAGTCGACCGGACATTATGTTTAAGTGTGTGTCTATGTGCTCGATTTCAATCCTCTCCTAAGAATCACACTACCTTGCTGTTAAAAGAATTTTTCAAATACTTGATTGGTACTCCAAATTTAGGATTGTGGTATCCTAAAGGCACTTCAATTGATTTAATTGGATATTCGGATGCAGATTTTGCTGGTTGTGCAATAGATAGAAAAAACACTAGTGGTACCCTTCAATTTCCTTGGACATTCTCTTGTTTCTTGGTTTAGTAAAAAACAGCATTTGTTGCCTTATCTACTGCTGAAGCTGAATATGTCGCTGTTGGAAGTTGTTGTGCACAAGTTTTATGGATGAAACAACAGTTAAAGGATTTTGGTTTATTTTTTGATCGTATTCCGATTAAATGCGATAATACTAGCGCTATAAATTTGTCTAAGAATCCTATTCAGCACTCTAGAACCAAGCATATTGATATTAGCCATCACTTTATTAGAGATCATGTTCAAAGAGGAGATGTTGTTATTGATTTTGTGCGAACGGATAATCAACTTGCTGATATTTTCACGAAACCTCTTAGCGAGGATAGATTTTGCAGTATAAGAAGAGAACTTGGTATGTCCAATCCTTGTTAATATCCTTGATCTCATTTTTTTCTGAACCCTTGTTGATAATTCTTGCTCTCATTACTTGTTAATTTCTCTTGATTTCAGCATTATTGACTGTTCAGTTAATATTTTTTTTCCCTTCTCGAGCAAAACCATCTGCACTTAATGTGTTTTTCTCTCTAATGATTGGATTTCAGTTTTGGCTCATAAGACAGGAATTGTACTTCACGATCATCTTGCTCCAAAGATACAAAGAGAATTTTTCACTTAGTGCTTCACTTGTGTCTACTGATGCGATACCTATTACTAATTTACATGCTAGTTATGAGGTTCAAAGTGACAGTACTTCATAAAGACCAGCTTAACTCCTTTTCACAATCTTTTGTTGATGACAAAGGGGGAGAAGTATTGAGAAGAATAAAAAGATCCTCAAGCAAATGCGGCATAAATTTAGGGGGAGCAATGGAGATTGAGCTCAAACAAATTATGCATCAATTAAGGGGGAGTCATCTTCTCTCTTACTATTTTTGCTCTCGATTCCATCTATTGAATATTATTATTGAAATGTTTGTCATCATCAAAAATGGGGAGATTCTTAGCCCCATGGTTTAGATTTTGATGATAACAAACACATCCTAATTGGGATTAAATTAGTTTATTGGGCTTAATTGGAATAATATGTTTTTATCAAACTAATTCTGCCATTACTTATTTTTATAAGGACTTATGAGCAATTCTTTCATATATAAGGTTTATGAAGTTGTGCTCGATACAGGGGATTTTATTCCAAAACCTAGGGCTCTACGTTTTATAGCAAAGAAAGAGGCGATAGATACAATGAAAGGAAAGAATCAAGATTTCTTCGTCTGATATGAAAATCCAAGGGAAATTTGGGTCTATTGAAGACACAAATTAAAGGGTTTCTCCTCCTTAAGATTCCTATCTCCAATAGACAAGAAATTGAAGAAGGAGAGAGATAAGGAAAATCTCTTCCTATTTTTCTAACGGCTGGAAGAGCTCTGTAAGGAAAGCAGATTGATTGCTGGAATATGAAGATGGAAAGATTATGGCTGATTATTTGCAACGGCTAGTGGAAAAGACTTCAACGTTCTTCTGGGACTTCAAGATAAAAAGAAGCAGGAGAAGGCAGAGGTCGACACACATCTATTGAGCAAAATTCAGAAATTCAGTGAGCTATTCTTCATATTTTTATCAGTCATCCCTTAAGCTTCATCTTGAATATTCTTACACTAGTTTGAGTGTACCTTTTGAACCATATTGTAAAAGGGGATTTCACACCCTTGTCTGAGATTGAACCGTTTTTGTGAGTGATTTTTGGGTAGAAAAAAAATCATTTGGGTTTAGGTGTAACTAGCGCCGGAGTCTTGGCTAGTTGGGAGTGGTATTCGGAGTAATCGCTTCGTTGTAAGGTTTACTAGCGCCCACGAAGCTAGAGGTTTGTAACAACTATTGGAGATAGTGCAGCAATTCCCGAGTAGGATACTTGGGGAGTGGAGTAGGCACGTAAAGTTGCGGACCGAACCACTATAAATTCCTTGTGTTAATTTTCTCTATCCCTTACTCCTTCACTTTCAGTTTTTTTTTTTGCATATCTATATTGCATAAGAAATTGATATAATTCTGAAATTACACTTGAAGTAGAATAGCTTGGCATAATTGGTTGAATAGTCAATATTAAAGCCCTAAATCTGCTCATTAGTTTTTCTGTTACTGCTGTGATTTGCTATTGAGCTTGCTCCATCTGGTAGCCTACTGTGTTGTTAATTGTTCTGAGTTAGCTTCATCCTGCTGCTGTGCTTATTTATTTTTGTAAGCGCACTTAGTTTTAAAATTGTAGAAAGTCTGTGTGACACCCAATTCACCCCCCCTCTTGGGTTGCTTTGGGACCAACAGGGCATACCTAAGCAACCAAAACTAAAACTCTTCTAATATTCCATCATACCTGCCTACAGAGTGGTTCCTTTCCCTTTAATCAAACCATACTCCAAAGATTTCTCACGAATGTGCCAGTAACACTTCTCTCTCTCTCTCTCTCTCTCTCTCTCTCTCTCTCTCTCTCTCTAACACATTGAGCCCTTGAACAAATACAAATCCCCAAATCAATTGAGAAGTATAATACTAGCAACCTGATGACCCTAATTCTGCCCATGCATTTAGTCACAGTTTTCGTCCAATTAATCCCGAAAACTATAGTCAGCTCAGTAGCACCCTATTGATTCTCTGTTTGAAAGTTCCAAACTCAGTTTTCAAGCCAAGCAAAATTACGTCTAGTGAACAGTCATTTTCAGCCACAAATGCCATTATAACGAAAAATACTAAGGCGTACTTGTTACCAATCTTGCCTGAATGAAATCCAAGAGAAGAGGGGCAAAGGTACTTACTCTAAACCACCAATTTTGCACAACGGATGCTTGACACTACTGAGCAACCTCACAACGTTACTCAATGCTTGTACTCAGGGCCGGCTCAACCCAACCCCAAGGCCAAGAGACACTGAGCTTTGGACATCTCAAAAATGTCAAATTTTAAGGGCATTTTACTAATACCTTTTGGATTGAGTATAAATCTTTTTTTAGCCCAATAGAAGAAAAAAATGGCCCAATATGAAACATAAAAAAAGGCTCATTTGTGATTCTGTGAACCTGTGGTAATAAAAAAGGACCCGAACCTTGGTAGCAAAAAAGAAAGCCCAATCACTTAGAAGAGATACATAGTTTTATGATTAACAAAATATTATGCACTAATTAAAATTAGATTGCTTGTTTTGAGATCTTTGTTACTTTTGTTGGCTTCTGAAACTACCTATACTTTATATATAGATACGTATTTTTATATTTTTGTAGTGACCCAACCCTTATAATTTGTTTTTGTCGTGTATTAGTCAAGAGGATATAATACTACTATAATTTTGGTTTTCTCGTATTGTGACTGTTTGTTTATTTTCGTAAAAACTGTCAAGTGTTTATGGCATCATTCTTAAAACAGACCTTAGGGCACCCAAATACCTTGGGCTGGCCCTGCTTGAATTGCTCGTGCATAAACTCCACATACGCTTCAACCAAACCCGTCGAGGGCGGGGAGGAAGGAGAGGATGTGGAGGAGGAGGTGGTCGGAGAAGTCGTTTAGGCTGTGGTCGCTACTGGCTGGTTCCACTGCCATTGAGGGAGAAAATGTAATAGAAGAAGTTTATGGCGTACCGTCACTGTGTGAGTATTTGTTTGTTTCTGTTAAACTTCTCCCTTTTTTTTCAGATTCGGAGAAGAACTAAGGCAGGGAAATGCGAGGGAAATTTCACTATTTATAAAATTTGAATTCATTAACTATAGGAAGGAAATTTTTTTAAAACTTTCCTTCATATTCTCCCACTTTTCATAAGTTCCAAATGGACCCTAAAATTATACTCCAAAATTTTGGACTGGATTTTTTTTTTTTCCAGACGGAAAAAGCATACTTATTCAATTCATTCAAACAATTGACATCTACAAAACATCATCCAGATACGGATTCAAGCCATACAACAACTATTGATATCTGAAAACAAAGATCCGAGAAACAAAGATATAGAAAAACAGCGGCCAAACCCTAAAAGAGAGGAAACGAATGTCGAATTCCTAAAGCCATTACCCATCCACACCGTAATCGTGAACGACAAAAGTGGAGCTAGTATCCGGACGCTTCGGGATGGCGGAACTCCATATCAAAGATAGCATCCAACATGTGGAAATCAGTCAAAGACCAACCGAAATAAATCTAGACAGAATCGGACTAAATTCGGATATAAACTAGACTAAATCCGGACAAAAACGAAATAAAGAAATACCCTAATCCTAACCATCTGCCTTTCCAATCCAACCTACACAGCTGCCACCATAACTGACAAACTGATCTAGCCACCACAGATCTAGCCACCATCAGAATACTGCCGCCCAAACCCCACCAACCTCATCCACCACCATCAGTTGCCACCATTACCGAGCGGTAGCACATGAACCCACCCTCCACCCAAACAAACTAGAGTAACACAGACGTCAATAGATCTGACTGGAGAACTGGGCCATGCCATCAAATAGCACATAGCAATGGAAAAATCAAAAGGAAAAAAGCAGACGCCTAGGAAAAGGGGGAGAGCAAAAGAGGAGGGAAAGAGGAAAAAAAGGAAGAGGTAAAAATCAAATGGCTCTCGGCAGAGTTCGTATTGATTGTGAAGAGTGAATGCGATGCTGAAAATGAGGGGGAGCATTGACGATCTACGGTGAACTCTTATCTAGCTAACAATACTTTTTTCCAGAGGCAAATCAGACTCGAGAGGGAGCTAAGCCTGGTTGGCGCACCGTATAGTTCACAGATGAGGATGAGATCCTCAGGACATGGGAAGAGAATAGTCCCACATGTAGTGAAAGAAAAGTACAGTGTCTAAGTCTATAAGAGCAAATTTACCAGTTGTTAGGTAAAATTGCTAGTAAATAGTGCACTTTTTTTATTTCACCTACTCATATCTTTTTTAACACTACATTAATTCTACCTATTTAACCTATTTTCTATTAAAATATTATTACTTTTATGACCCTTTTTTCTTTTTTGGAGAGAGAGAGTGAGAGAGAGAAAGTAATAAAGAAATGAAAAAGCTTGTGAACAGGGCTTCGTACATTTATCAAACCATTTCATCAAAGTCATTTTTTACCTTCTCATTTACCTCCTTTGCTGCAGCTTGCTTCTGTGTGTTTTCCTTATGTAAAATAGCTATAAAACCAATTTACCCCAACTGATGTACTTGCTCTAGCATACATTCAGACAAGGTATTGTGCATGCCAAATATACAAAAATGCTACACAGACAACATCTCCCACACAACAACTCACACAACATGACGTCAGAGTAAAACGACGTTGTTTTGATAATTAAAAAAAAAACCAACCCATGCACAGTAACGCTTTCCCTCCTTTTTCTTCCCCTTCTCATTCAAATACTAATTACAGCCAGGAGAACCGAGAGGGGGGCTCCCACCGGCCACCACCACCACCGGCGACGATGCTTCCCACCTCCACTAGTGACCACGCTTCCCACCTCTGCCGCTAGAACCCAACCCCAGCGCTCCCCACCACCGGTGACCGCTACCCCCCCACCAGCTTCTGGGTAGTTCAACATTGTTACTTACTCCCGCCACCACCACCGGCTTTCGTGAGAGATGTTGTGTGTGTAGCATTTTTGCTCCCCCGATTTCCTCATCATCAATCTCTCTCTCGATCGATCTCCAGTGACTTCATCATCATCAATGGGTCTAGTGAAATTTGGGTTTTGGAAGATGACTTTACTCACTCTCTCACGCAATTGTTGTTTTTGCAGCCATGGTAGTGGCCTCTTTTGTTCGAATAAAGGCAGGTGTGAGCCCCCCCCTCTCTCCATCCTATTTTCTGATGATTTCTTAGTTTTAATTTGAAATGATTTAAGCCGATCTGGTTTAGGGTTTATATGGTCAGTTCGTGGTTCATCTGCTACGGCGTTATCAATCGGGGATCCTTTGACTGGGGCAAACAGATCGAATCTTCAAGCCTTCTTCTTCAGCGGGTGTATAGTCGCCGGTGGTGGTGGTCTGACTGTGATCTGTATTTTGAATGAGAAGGGAAAGAAGAAGGGAAAGCGTTACTGTAACGCCCCGAATTTTGGGTACGTTAAATAAACATTTTATTATAAAATGAAGCGAGTCTAGCTCGTTATTACATCATAAACCTCACAAAGTGCTTTTATTCAAATAACGGAGGAAACTAGGGTTCCTATCTACTGCTCCGCTCCTTCCATCCTAGCCAGCCCTTCAGCTCCAGAAGCCTCCAAGATGAAGATCTCGCCCTGTTCGTCTATGAGATCTGACATATTATACCGGCGTCACCACCCATATAATATGCCAGGGTCACCACAAGGTAACATCGTAAGCTACGAAAGCTCAATAGAGTAACCCTACCCACTAACCCATAACTTACGAATAATAGATCGCAAATAACAAACAATAAACACATCCACAGTCGATATTTAACTACGTTGGTGTCCAAGATTTCCCGGTTTCTCCTACGTGCTCGTCGTAGACCGTGTCACCATTTTCCACTTACAAATCAACCCTTCAAAATCTTTGGCATTGGCTCCGAACTGCGGATAACCAAGCCTTTCAAAATCTTTTGCATTGGCTCCGTACCGCGAATAACCAAGCCTTACACACCCAACCTCGGTTCCGCCGCGCCGGGTTTCCGAGTATCCTCACAATGGTTCCGCCGCGCCGGGTTTCCATTGGCACACAATTGAATTGGCTCTTCTCCGCGGATGACCAAGCTATATCTCACCATGGTTTCCGCCGCTTCGGGATCCCATGGGAACGCACACACACAACTTCACAATGGTTCCGCTATTCCGGATTCCCATTGGAGCACACACACACACATAATGCCCTTGAAATGGTCATTATGTAGTTCCTAAAATATCTCGTTCTTTGTCAAACACACCATAGGTGCCATGTTTCTACTTTCTCGGTTCTCGTTTACATGCAAGACTCCGAGGCAGGACAAAGGTAAACATAAATCATTCCTTGTAAACAAACAAGATCATTCAACTCTATATTGCTAATCACGCTCATATTAACGCTTAAAGCATAACGCCACATGTTTGGACGCCCTTGGAGTGATAAATCACTTATGCTTTATCGTGTCACAAGTAATTCATATAAGCATGCTCATAACCATCTTTAAAGATCAAAATACAAATACTTGAGATAAAGATAACCTTATCTACTTTTGAAAGAAACGATCAAAGTTATTACTAATAACATTCTATTCTTTAACATATGATTTAAAAACAACACTAGAGTTAGAGGGGCAAGATTAAACTACCGTTCTTCTTGGCGGTGGTTGGCTACGGAAAGTTTGGTCGTCGGTTTTGAAATCAGCGGCGTAACGGCCTTCGGTTTGCTTCGAAAGGAAAAGAGTTGTACTTCTTTTCCTAGAAACAACTCTACCAACTAAAGTAGACTACTTTAAAGATCTAAGGGTGGTATTAGGAAGTGGTTGGGTGGTTTTCTCAAGAACACTCAAGAACAAAGGAAGTTCTTGAACTTTGAACTAAGAACACTTGAATTTTTAGAGAGAAGGAAGAGCTATTGCTTTGAGGTGTGAGTTCAAGCATAGCATGGCTCTCTATTTATAGGCAAGTCCTCCCTCCCCTTCTCCCTTTGGCCGGCCCCCCTCTCTCTCCTTTTCCTCCATTTTTTAATCCAAAAAGTTGAGTTCACATGGAAGATCAAGGTTAGAATCCTAGGTTTGCATGGCTATGGTTAGTACTTAGATTTGATCTTGAACAATTTTGTGGTGGAGATGAGATTGGTACAAGATTCCAAGGTTAAACAAATGCTAAAATATACAAAAGAAGGACATGAAGTGAAGTCTTTGGTTGGAAGAGAAGAATCCCATGGATCTTGAAGTACAATGGAAGTTCAATGGCCAAGTACACATCAATCTTTCTCCTCCTCTCTCTCCCAACCGGCCCCCCTCTCCTCTCTCCCTCTCTCGGCCCATCTCCCCTCTCTCTCCCTCTCACTTTCTTGCCAAGGTACAAAAAATGAAAGAAAACAAATAAAAAAGTAGTACTTTTTGTACCTAGGATCAAAAATAGACCTTAAAGGCTAGGATTTGCCCAATAAACTAATAAATAGGCATATGGTACTTAGGGTTATATTCTAATCTACCTAGTACCTATATATATTATATACATATGTACCTATGTACTTAGGAAGATCAAAACCCCAATAGAAAACAATTAAAGAGTACTTTAGAATCTTAGTACCTAGTACTTTTCTAGTAAAGTAATGTGAACCTAGTCACATGGGGTTTTAAGAAAGATTAGTTTAATAAATCCCATTGTACTTGGAAGACTAAGCCTATTGTCCATCGTGTAAAAATTCCCCTAACATCTATTATCTAATGGATAATAGATATTAGGCAATTTATATATTAAAATAATCCCAAAAGTACTTTGAAGAAATTAAAAAAATATTTTTCTTAATATTCTTAGTACTTTGACCAAGTATACATTTAATATAAACAATTGGGGTTCTATTATCCAATGGATAATAGTTTCCCTAGCAATCTTTGTCCAATGGATAAAGAATAAAACCAAAATAATTAAAAGAAAAAGAATATTCAATTCTTTGACTAGGGTTAAAAAGGTTCACGAGGGGCAAAACGGTCCAACTGCGGTGACTAGATGGCTTCCTAAGTTAGTTTTTCCAACCGGATGGTTAGAAGCTAACTAGGCTTGTCAAGTAGGGTTAAAGTGCAAGAAGCGATTTTCAAGGGGCAAAAATGTAATTACGACAAACTATAGGAATTTTTAAAAGCAATCCAAGTAATTAAAATAAAATTCAAATATTTAACGAAATTTTTATCTACCGAAAATCAGGGTCGTTACAGTTACTGTGCGTGGGTTTTTTTTTTTTAATTATCAAAATGACGTTGTTTTACGCTGACTTCATCGTGACGTCAGCGGTTGTGTGAGTGAATTGTTGTGTGGGAGATGTCATGTATGTGGCATTTTTGCGGAATATAAGCCTTGGGAGAGACTGACATGGGTGAAAATGATGTCGTATGTTATATGTAAATTACAATTTCCTAATATAAATTACACGGCTTACGAATGGGACAAGGGGTACCATATCCAATACGATGTTTGAAACCATAGTTTCCTATCAATTTTTGATGATTCGAACTGTTCAATATGTTTAAAATATGATTTTAATGGTACCTGCATGAAATTGGAAAAAAAAAGACGAGAAAAAGCTTGATTTGAACAGTTTTTTATAAATGCGGATAGAAATTGTTTTATAAAAAACTGAATGGATCAAGCATTTCTCGATATTTTTTTGAGCTGAAATTTGATATGTGTCTTTAAAAAAATGTTTTAAACATATTGAACGACTTGAATTATCAAAATTTGATTCAAAATTATGAGATATTTTTTTAAGTATGCTCGAAACCGCCCTGAACAAAGAAATACTAACCGAACAAAATTTAGGAAGAACAGGCCATCGCACTCACGCCTGAAACTTCTCCAACCACCTCCTGTTACATTTTCTCCGTCAATATGGCGGTGGAACCAACCGGCGACCGCAGCCTGAACGACTTCTCCGACCACCTCCTCCTCCACATCCTCTCCTTCCTCCCCGCCCTCGACGCCCTCCGCACCGCCCCGTCTGCCGCAAATGGCAAACCCTCCTCCCCTCTCTCCCCTCCCTCAACTTCGACTACTCCCTCTTCCCCCCCTCCGCCTCCCCCTCCGATACCCGCCGCCGCTTCGCCGACTTCGTCGACCTCTTCCTCCTCCGCCGCCCCCCCACCTCCCCCCTCCTCAACCTCCGCTTCCAGTTCGACTTCGGCGACTACCTCCACTCCTCCCAAATCGACTCCTGGATCCACCACGCCGTCAATCACGGCGTCACCGAAATCGACGCCGACTTCTTCATCCACCGCGACTACCAAGTCTTCGACCAAGCCGACGGCGGCTACAGCTACAACGAATGTTACTTCACGTTCTACTTCAATTCCATCAAAAACAGCCGCGTTAGGGTTTTGAAACTCTCTCGTTGCGAGCTGATTTTACCTCTCGGTCTCTCTACTAGCTTGTCGTTCAAGTCCGTCCAGTCGTTGTACCTGGATCAGATATACCTGAACGACGAGATGGTCTCGGATTTGATCTCGGGGTGTCCGAATTTGGAGAGCTTGGTTCTCGAGTACTGTTGCGATATGAAGGAGTTGAGGATTCGTTCGACGAGGCTGAAGCGGTTGTCGCTGTTGTATTTCCATTCGCAGGACGAAGAGGAGGAGTCGGTGGAGATATGCGCTCCGAATCTGCGGTCGTTTCATATCGTTTGTTTCGAGATGGGGATGTGCTCGATGGAGGGAACGACGGGTTTGGCTGAAGCGTACGTGGAGTTTATGCACGAGGAGAGGCATTATAAGTACTGGAGCAAGGTTGTGAGATTGCTCAGTGGCGTCAAGCATCTCGTTGTGGAAAATTGGTGGTTTAGAGTAAGTTCCTTTGCTCCTCTTCTCCGGGGTATTCGTGGGCGCGGAAATAAATACAAGGAAATCTTAGTATACATTATACAATATATTCGGGAAGATTGGTAACAACTAACAAGTACGTCTTAATATGCATTACATTTGCCAATCAACACGAAATATGCATTACATTTTCTGGCTGAAAATGAATGTTTGCTAGATTTAATTTACAGTGACTAGAAAACTAAGTTCAGAATCGTGCTTCAAACTGAGAATCAGGTGGATGCTACCAAGCAGACTATTGTTTTCTGAAGAAGTTAATCAGTTATGGTAGGAAGAAAAGTGTGACTAAATGCAGGGGCAGAAAGGGTCGTCAGGTTGCTGTCATACTTCTCAGTTGATTTTGGGATTAGCTCAAGGGCTCAATCTGTTCTTTCGAGAGAGAGAGAGAGAGAGAGAGAGAGAGAGATTTACTTCATCTGCCATTTTGTCCTGTATTCCATATGACTGTAGGTGCGAAAGGAAGATAAGAAACTTTTTGTCAGGACTTTTTGGCGGATAGGTTGAATTAAAGGGGAAGGAACCATTGTATAGGCACATTTGGTGGAATAAATAATAGAAGAATGTTAGTTTTGGTTGCTTAGGTAGGCCCAATATTTGGAAATCATGGAGAGAGGTTACTATTGATCCGCTTGACAAGCGTCTGGGAGTCTTTTGGGGGCTTGCAGTTATTCAATACCTTACTTCTGTATTGCTTATTCAAGAGCTTTTCTAAACTAAGCCCCTCCTTTGTGGGTTTTTAGAGAATAAAGCCCTCTCCAAAGAATGTAGAGATTCAAATGTGGACAAACACAAATTTTGAGGATCAATGGTGTCCTGGGAATCCGAGATTGATGACAACAACGGGTGCCATTGTTAGTAATAACTTGTAAGCTAGCATCAAGGTTTTGAATATTGTATTGGTATGGTATTTTTTGAGCTGTACATTGCACCAACCAGTCTTAGCTCCCTCTTGAGTCTGGTCTATCACCGAAAAAAAGTAATGTCAGCTATATAAGATCTCTGGTAAACTCATCCTGTAGAGTTCACCGTAGAATGTCCATGCTTCCATTTTAATTCCAGCAGCATGGTCACTCTTCGCAATCAATCACCATAACATGTCTGCCAAGAGCCACCATACTCTGTCGACAGATATGCCGCGAGGGTTTTGTCTCCGTCAGGAGTTATCCATGGAGTTTCTTTGCAAGCCCACTGACACTTGTGTTCTTGGCTCAGAGATTCCACCTACAAGTCCTTGGTTGGAATACCACTTGTTGGGGATTTGTGCAGGGTAATGATGGAGTCCCTAAGCAGCACGGACACAAAAACGTTCTTTTTCACCAAAAAAACTAGTAGATGGGCTGGAAACACATTGAAAAAATTAATTGAATTGCAAAATCATAAGAGAAACGAAATAATAATGCAGATTGACATGTTTTGGCTTCTTAGGGCGCCTGCAACAAGGCCCAAACCATTGGGGAGGAACTGATGTGGGATTCTATTCTTCCCAGATGTCCCAACTTTTGGTACACACGTCTTATCTTTTGTGGTTTATATTCATACCAATTGCACACTGTGGAACTTCTTTCCCCCAAAAATCCTGCCCTCCTGTATTTAGGTGGCTGAATTTGTTGTTTCTGGAGCGATTGACACAATTCATTGACCTCATTTTATTTTAAATTACCAACTCCCTAGAAGATATGATTTGTCCAGCAAAAACACTCACACTTAGTGCTAGTTACAATAAAGTTGAACTACAAGTAAATATCTGAGGCGAACTATGAGTACAAATCAAAGAGGTGATATTCCGCATAGAGTTCTGTTGAAGGAGGACGTGGAGGTGGGGAGGTGGAGAGAATACCACTTCTTGTTGTCATAGTCAATATACATGTAATCTAGATGCTCACATGGCATATTATTACATGTATAACCATGTGCTTTGCTTTGATGTGTAGGGTTTTCTGTAACAAGTTAAAAGGTGATTTCTGATAGATCTCTGGTAAGAAGTAAGAACTATCAAATTGTTGTCTGGCAACTACTTACCCAAAGCAAGTTAAATGGAGAACCAATAAGTCCTTTCACATTACATGTTCCACATAAACTCTCCAATTTTGAATAAGCTTTGCTATCATCCTCTTGAAATATAAAGGTCCCAATTTGCTTTATGTCATTCTTTATCATTTAGAACTGTTGTTCATACTATTTAAATATTGCATAATCCTTTCTCATGTTTGTTTTAAGCTTCACTCATCACTGGAGATCTCTTCTGAGGATCTTGTATTCAACAACCTCACTTCCGTGGAGGTGCGAACTGGCTATACAACATATGATCTACTGGGTATAGCTGTGTTGTTGGAGTGTTCTCCCAACCTCGAGATATTGACTGTCAGTGATCTTTTCAAGATTGACGAAGATGTGAGTTTCTTATCATCTTCCGCAAATATATCTATTGGATGTAAACATAGTGGAAACATTAACTAACAAAATGTTATAAAGATTGTAAACTTTTCAACACAATTTTTTTTGATCCACAAGGCCACAACTTTAGTCTTCTCTGATTGGTTATTTAACGAGGCTCTCCTGCAGTGGAAGAACCAATCCCAGAAATATGCAGTGTTCGCCCAATTTTGTAGCGAGTAAACAACAAAAGCTGATTTTACTCAATGTTTCAGGAGAGCTTATCAGAGGAGATTCTTAACAGACCTATTAAATTCAGCATGCCAAGTCTCAGGCAAGTCAAGATAAAAAGTTTCGCCGGTTCACTGCTTCAGTGGAATTTCGTGAAGCTTCTTATACAACAACAGGTGGTCTTGGAGAAGATTATTGTGGTAGCGGAAAATGGTCAGAGCTCAGTTCTCAAAATAACACCTAGTAGGTGATTTTTTTTTTTTTTTTTGGATTGAAGATAGTTCTTTTTATCCTTTTTTTTTTTACCCCCCTCGGTTGGTTTCTTGAAATACTTTTCAGTCAGCTTGAAATTAACTCACTTTGTCGTCAGTTTCGTGATTTCTAGGCTCTTTCATTTGCATCTGAGTAGTGTCCATTCTTTTGCCTTTGAATTGTGATGGTTGTTTTTCCTCGTTGCCATTCCATTGTCTGAAGTCCAATCTTGTAAGGCCTATGCTCCCAAGAAAGTGAAAAGAATGAATTTCATTCTCTCTATGTTTGGGATATCCAATAAGCTTGTCGTCGTTTTTTCAAAATCTAGTTTTCTCTTAGTATTTTTTAGAACTTTTTCAAATTGTCTTGATAGTACAAAATTAGACACCCAGGTTAGATTTCAGCTTCCTGGCTACAAATCATGTGATATTAATGGTGTACCAATATGGTTGTTGCATTGAAGATTTACAATTTTGAAAGCCAAAGAATTTATCGTGAGACCATTGGAAGATTTACAATTTTGGAACCAACCTCCGAACATCACCTTGACACTTGACAGTAGACGAGTTCACGAAGTTGTGGGAGTAAGTGTCTGTTCTTACTCAGATAGTCATACGTCGAACTCATGGACAATAATAGTTATGCGAGTCGGATGTCATGCGGGAGCCTTTGTTTTACTCGTGCTTGATGTAGTAAAAACTTATAGCAGATGGCTTATTCTTCTTGGGATCCATTGTGGATTAAGAGTCCGTATGATCTCTCTGAGAAGAAATAGCCATACCACAATGAAACAAGGTAAACAGTTCTCATAACTCTTCTCAGTAGTGAAAAGTCATAATTAAGTGGGCTTAAAGTACATGCGGTGCCTGCCCTTCAGCACGTATGCGGTGCTGAATGATTTTGGAACATCCCGTGGCAACCTCTATATTCTGAGGAGCAGCAAATAATATTTCTAGTAGCGCTTGCTTCATTGCCCAACATTGATGTAGTGTTCATACGCATGTAGTGGAATCGAAGATCCAACATCTTAATAGAGAATCCTAGGACCAGGGGCACCGAGTAAATTCCTTCCTTATATTCTACTACTTCTCCTAAACTAGATTAGGCCACAATGCGTGATAGAACTCCATATTTATTGACCCGTCCAAATCTTCTCATTGACAACCCGCTCAAACCCGCCATATTCTACAAAAAGGAGTTACTCATCCCATAATATTACGGGTTTAAATGGGTTAAAAGAACCCTCTTGGGGAATCTGTTTTATCCCGTTATTATCAGTTACTATACAACTTACCAGTCCAATATTGGAAATTTTTTTTGGGTGCAATAGGGTAAGGTTCACGTGGTACCCGCAACCAAAAATTTCTCCCAATACTGAGTCTGGGTTAATCTCATCGTTTGACGAGTTATCTTTGGGTTATGTCACGTGGATGACACATGGGTGTTTTCCACCCCAATTCCAACGGAAGGCAACGGCGGGTTTACAGTGCAACAAATGAAGTAAGTACAGGGTTAGAGTTGTTCAAATTAAAAGTATAAGAATCAAAGTGGAATTCGCGTGAAAGTTGAAGGGAAAAAAAAGAAATTACACTACCAGTACTTTTTTTTTTTTTTTTGATCCGCACTCTACCAGTACTTTACTACTCCTATATGCACAGCGTGCACTTGAGATTCCAATGGCGTCGCCGGCCGGCAACTCCTCCTCCGCTGTCGCACGACCACCCATAACCCTCGACGACCTCCCGCCGAGCCTCCTCCTCCGCATCATTTCCTTCCTCCCAACCCTCGACGCCATCCAAACAACCCTAATCTCCCCCGCCTTCCTCGACCTCTGGACCTCCCTCCCCTCTCTCTCCTTCGACTTCTCTCTCTTCCTCCCCCCCTGCGACACCCCCTCCCAAACCCTCCGCGCCTTCTCCGACTTCGTCACGCGCGCCCTCCTCCTCCGCCACCCCCCCTCCTCCTCCTCCCCCCTCCGCTCCCTCCACCTCCGCCTCGATTCCGCCACTCACCTCCTCCCCTACCGCCGCCACATCGACTCCTGGATCCACTACGCCGTCGCTCACGACGTCGAATCCCTTTCCCTCACCTTCTCCTCCAAATACCTCCGCCAATTTCAAAACGAAACTACTGACTCGTACTACTACCCCTTCCCTCTCCCCCTTCTCCGAAATGGCAGCGTTCGGTCATTACATCTCAAACACTGCAACCTCGATGTGCCGAGGAACACGTCGCGCATGCGATTATGCGAGTCGCTGGCGAGTATTGATTTTGTGCAGGTCTACTTGACGGATGAGATGATATCGGATTTGGTTGCGGGGTGTTTGAACATTGAGTCTCTGACTATAAGGCAGTGTCACGGGATGAAGGACGTTAAGATATCTTCAGCGAGTCTTAAAAGGTTGGATCTTTGGCAGTTCAGGTGCGACGAAGGATCGGTTGAGATTCGCGCTCAAAATTTGTCGAATTTGAGGATGTTTTTCTTTGAGGTTGGGGAGTATGTAATGGAGGACTCCTCTGCTGTTGAAGAAGCAGATGTCACTTGCATTTCCATGGTGGAGAATTACCGGTATTGGATTAAGATTGTGAGGTTGCTTAGCCATGTGAAGCGTTTTCATGTTCAGAATTGGTGGTATAAGGTAATTTTCCCCCCCTTTATGTACCTATGCAATACGCACTTTATTTGCGATTGGATTGTTATTTGATTCTGGATGAGGTATTTCTTTCCTTTTAGCTCTTTTCTTGCATCGTGGGGGGACAAAAGAACAACAGAAATTGCAGGGGTTTGACTACCCGAGCTAAAATTTTTGGTAGGAAGGATTGAATAAACTGAAACTATTGCTATAATTGGGGATAAGCGTAATGGGGTTGGAGATTGAAAGATATTTAACCCGATCACTAGGATCGAGTAAGAACTGCTAGCTGACAGGTGATATCACTCTTTTGCTTGATAGCTAACATGGCAATGATTCTAGGATTCTGGGGCATTCGAACGCAAAAAGTGAAGAGCTAGGGTTTAGCTTTGTCAACGTGCAATTGAGGGTAGTATGCATGAGCTATATCATTTGCCTTTAAAATTGTGGAGGTAAGAATCAATTGAGGTCTAAGCACAGTAGAGAATTTGCTTTGGTATGGATCAGGGGTGATTGTTTTCCAATGCGCAATGTGTTGCGAGGACAAATAACTCGCAGGGCGAAATGGTGTGGGTATTTGGAGGTCCTCCGCCTCTAGACGTCATCGGGGGATCCTCCATCCCTTAGTAATTGTCTAATTGAGGCGGCCACATACCATGACCGCCAGCCGCTGAACTCCCTCCTCAGGCTCGCTCATCACCTGGAGGAGTTAGTTCACCAAGGATACTTAACGAGATATCGCCTGTCTCCCCATGATCTACGAGCTCACAATAACTTATGGCGACTTCTCACATTACCCTAGTTGGGAGCAGGGCCTAGGTACTTTGCTTAGGAGTCAGGGCCTAGGTACTTTGCTTAAGAGTCAGGACCTAAGGAGGCATGTGGCTTGGAGGCTAGAGTAAGGGGAATGTCAAGGCTCACCTCCATGAGGGGCTCGCCTACGTCACCTGCCATCTGGCACAAGCATGCCTGTGGAACATTCACTCGACAAGCTCACATCTGGAGCTTGCATCATACCTACCACCTGCCCCATGATACATGCCTACATATAGCACACAAACAATCTGAGAGTTTTATGATACAGAACACAAGTTCTAAATCACATCACTTATCCCTTTGGCTGTACTCTAGTGCACATTAATGAGGGAGAGGCTAGCCCTCCTCCAATTATATAAATAGGAGTTCACACTTCATTCAAGACAAGCATTCAATACGCATTGAAGACACACCTAACACATTAATTCTCTACTGCCATCACTGTCTCTCTAAGGCTGTCGTAAGCTCTCTTCTCCTCCACCTCCGGTGGTCTTGAGCCATTTTAGTGCCCACCATATTCTCGGAGGACAACCTCAGGTACTCTTCCCACTCCTCATACTCACAAATGGTTTTAGACAATGTTGGTTGAGCATATCTTGTCTTGTTGGCTATTAGGGTTTAGTTGGTCGATGTACGTCAAACAACCTGTAATGTAATTTACTGTACACGCTTTGACAATTTCAACCTTGTGGAATTGTGGAAGAGATAATATTACAAGTTCTATCTCATACTTTCTTCAAATCAAGGTATATCTCAACTAGTGCGCAAAGTGTTGCATTAGTCCCCGCTGATGCTTTTGTGATGACGGACAAGAAAGAGGTAAAAGGGAAGAGAGACACACACAAGGGTCAAAACCCTAAGTCTCAAATTTTCATTAATCAAAGTCTAATGATTGCATCGTTGAACATCTTATTATAGACTCATAACCCTAATGGAAATATAAAGGAAACATAAAAAACAACCTAATTAACTATTAAAATGCCTCCTATTACTAATAATTAAAATAACAAAATTACCAGACACTTATTGGACTAAAAAGACTTAATTCTATGCGTTGGGCCCATGGGCTTCACTTGAGGCTTCCAAAGCGGACAACTACGGTCCAACCAATCGATGGCTACACCATCAATTCTCCTCCGCTAACAAAACTCGACTCCGGTGTCTAGGACATTAATATTCCGCATCATTTTGGTATCAATTTTGTTGACAAATACCCATAGTTTTTTCTTCACAACCTGGATTCCCGTTATCCTTATATAATGTAATTGCACCATCTCCAACGCCTCATGATCTTAGTGGTTGGAAAGTATGGTAGTGAGAGGGAGGGTAAGACATTGTGCGTTTGGAATTTCTTTTGAGTTGAGGTGGGGAAAGGAATGAGGTTGTGTTGGGAAAGGTTCAGAGATCATGTTTAAGTAGCTTTTATTCATTATAAGAGTTATTCACTAGTCTGCACTTAGATATTCTTTTTAGTTTCCTTGTGGTTAAGAATTTCAGCTCGGCTTGCCATTGGACCACCCTCTCTGAGGCCATGGTAGACCATGATTTCTTCTTGAGGGAGGCTAAACTAGTGGAACAAATTGCCAAGAGATCTTAGAAACGATTTTTGTGGCTTCACCAAATGGAAACAGAAAGAGTAGTGTGTGTGAAGGACAGGGAGTGCTAATCGTCTTATTCTTTTTCGGTTTGATTGTTTTTCTCTTGAGTGTGAAGTTCAAGGTATTCACATGTGCCTATTTGGTGGGTAAGCCCATTTGTTGGATTGGTGCATTAAAGCCCAAGTATGATTAATTTTAGGGAAATTTATAGAAATTGTCCTCCTAGTTTCACCTGAGTCTCATTTTCGTCCTCCAAGTATCAACTACAACTCTTTTGACCTTCAAGTTTGGTTTTCATACCAAATTGGTCCAATTGATAACTTCTGCTAGCCAAACTGGACGGAAAAAATCAAATTGATGGCAGTTTGGACGTTGCAGTTCGTACCAAGTCGGTCCAATTGATAACGTCTGCCCTCAATTTGATTTTTTCCATCCAGTTTGGCTGACTGGTCAATTGGCCCAACTTGGTACGGAAACCAAACTTGAAGGTCAAAAGAATTGCAATTGATATTTGGAGGACTAAAATGAGACCCGGATAAAACTAGGACCATTTCTATAAATTTCCCTTAATTTTATTGGATAGAGGCTTAGGAAAAGCTGGCTAGACTTTGAACATAGAAGCCATTGTACTGGATGTATGGATAACATACACCCTGTGCAGTTCGTTTACACATAAGTTAGGGGGTGTCGAGGGCCCCTTGGCCAAACAGTGTTCTGCCCCTGTTTTGAGGACTTCAGAAATGGTAAGGGTTTGACTGCATGAGCTAAGATTTTGGTAGAAAGGCATGAATAAACTGAAACCATGGCTTTAATTGGTGATAAGTATAAAAGTATAATACAGATGGAGATTAAAAGATATTTAACCTGAGAATAGGATTGAGTAAGAATTGCTGGCTAATAATTGGAGACTCTTTTGCTTGATGGCTAACCTGGTAATGATTCTAGGATACAGTGGCCTCTAGAACACAAAATGAAGAGGGTCAGCTATTCAATGTGTTACAGAGGGTTGCATGTATGATATATGTCAAATGAGACTAAAAGAGATGAGGGATTGAGGTCTTAACAGAGTAGAAAATTTACTTAGATGGGGTGATTGTTTCAGAATCTGTAATGTGTATCGAGGACAAATAACTTCCAGGGCAAATGGTTTATATAATGAAGGTTGAGCATAACTTGCCGTTGGACCACCCTTCTTTAAAGCGGCTAGGCCAATATTGGAACCATGATTTCTTCTTTAGGGGAGGCCAAACTAGGGGAATAATTTTTCACCTAAGATTTTGAGAAAGGCATTTTATGGCTTCGCCTAATGAAAACAAGGAAGTGAAGTATGTGAAGAACAGGGGGCGCAAAGTCATCCTATTCTTTTTGGGTTTAATTGTTTTTTCCTTGATTGTGAAGTTCAAGGAATGAGTGCTTCTGTTTGATTAGCCCATTTGCTGGAGTATTATACATTGAAGCCCAAACAAAATTGATTTCATAAGACGAGAGCCTTGAAAAGATTGGTTAGACTTTGAACCTGTAACTGATTGTGCTTACTTATGCATGACATACGTTGTGTTCAAGTGTTTCTCATTAGTGAGTGGTTTTTTTAACTTGTCATGTACAATCTTTGTTGTAATAAAGAGGGCTATCGGCTGGATTGAGAAAATGAGTCTTTGTAGAGAATAATTTTTTTTTGGTTGAGTGCTAGCTAAGCAGATTATAAATAGAAATGCTATCTAAGATTGCTCGATTTCTCGGATGGCTTCCTTGATTGTGGAGATTTTAAGTAGGACAGTGTAATTTAGGATTGGAGTTGTGTAGGTCATTAGAAAGACTGTTAACCATCTTGTTTGCATTGGCTGGGTTTGGTGCTAGCATTGCAGTGTGACTTTCACAGGTTTTGACAGTTCAACTTTGCAAGCAGAGCAAAGAAGAATTATGTTGTAGTAAAACATAATTTATCAATTACTTGAAATAATTTAACATGCTTTGCAAAAAGAGGAGAGAGAAAGAACAGTGGTCGTTTAGCTACGAGATTAATTAAGAATCATTCAATCTCTAATTGATTGATGTATTTGTTGACGGCTGATGATCTCAACTGCATTTGCAAGCATACTAATTGTCAATGAGTTACATGAATCAGGTGAAAGATAGCTTCACATATTTGGTTATACTGCCAGCCTCGCAGGTTTAACTTTTTACATGTTCGTCATATCAACAGGCTGTGGTATCAAAAGACTGTCTCCCTAAAAGTTTCGTATTTCGCAACCTCAACTATTTGAGAATAAATATGGAATATACAAAAGCTGATATGGTTGGCATGGCCGTATTACTTGAACTTTCACCCAAACTTGGAACAATGATCCTAGACCGTGAACTTAGGATCAATGAAGAGGTAAGTACTGTACATTAATTGTGCCAACTCAGTTATTGTTATGTGTGGTAACATTAGTCTGCAAAAATTGTTGTCTCAAATCTGAAAAAATTGTTGTCTCAAATCTTAGATTTTTGGATCGAGAATATCTGAAGAGTTTGAGAGGATCAATTTCAACTTACCAAGTTTGCGGCACCTTAAGCTAAACTGCTATTGGGGCACAATGGATGAATTACACTTTTTGAGACTTGTGCTCAAAAGCGAAGTAGTCTTAGAAAGGATCGTACTGCATCCTGTTAGATTGGACCAGAATTCAGTTATTCCAATAGTTCTTGTTAAGCGAACTCAAGGATTTCAAGTTGTTCAGGGATCCTTTCCTGGGTGCGGCCTCCAAGTTTATCAAGGAATGGATTTCTACGAAGGAATGGAAATATCTTGTTTGATCTGGAAGTAAGAAGCTTATTTATTGTTGCCATAGTGCATATGACTATCACCTTTCTTTGTGGTGTTAGCTTGTAACTTTATTAGCGAACCTGTTTTATGCCTTTGTCTGTTTCTATCAGTTGCAAGTCCAATACTGGGTCAATCTCACCATTTGACGACTTTTCTTTGGTTTTACTCGTTACAGTTCCGATTCTTTGTGCGGTTCTCTTTAATGTCAATCTTTTCGATTGGTAAGTTTGACGTGTTTTCAAGAAGCTTGTTATCTCAGGCCAAAACTTCACTTCACTTCTGCGGCTTCAGCAATGCACCCTCAAAGCGAAACTTACCAAGGCCTTGAAATTATGGTCTTCACTGAACACACAAACCATAACAAAGCACAGCCAAGTTGGGTAAGAAAGCTTTTTCACCATACAAAGCTAATTCTCGCATTTCACTGCGAAATTCACCAAAAGCTTGTAAGAACCCGCATAGCTTGTTTTGCCATCTCATGGTGTATTTGCTTAGATTTTTCGAATACAAAAGCAGTATGATTTGGTTGAAGAGACTGACAATTTGAAGGGTAGGATGGTGTTTGAAGATACTTCTAGAGGCATATCAAAATCTTTGAACTTTTATAATTGACATTCGAAGCATCTGCTGGAGATGATCTGCCAGTGGGTTGAGCTGATTTTGGATGAGTCGACAAATGTTTATTTCCACCCGATTCAGACTGAAGGAAAGGAATAGTTAGTCCAATGCACCAACATGGAAAAAAAAGAAGCCCAATTTTGTACAAGTCTTCGGGCAAATTGTCTGATGCTACACAAATTGTAATAGGATCGGACCCTTGACCTAAAACCCAAAGGGCGTGAAGAACAAAGAGTTTACACAATCATCAACACTGCAGAACTTGTTATTGTCTCCATGTTGATAAACAACTTGGGCAGTCCTTGACATGTTGAGGGATGCTTTTATGAGGGGTAGGGGCAACGCCTTCGGAGCTGTAAACTCGCCATTGAGCTCTTTCCATAGGCTGCGGATGAGTTGCTTCACTTGCTTTCTAGCTTCGCCTTCGGATGAAAGATTCTTCTCCCTCCTGAAGCAGTCTATGCTCGATGCTACGTCTCCCCTTTCTTGCTCATCCTAACCAATCGGAAAAACAAATTTGTGACAACGAGGAAACAAAAGGTTCATGCGCGGTTCAGGTTATGTGAGTGTTGGGACTCACTGTACCTAATTCTCATAACGTTAGGACTCACCATTCCCTCAACTCACTGTATCTTCAGTTGTACAATTGTGTTTCAAAAGTTTTGTGATCCGTTATTTCTAGTACGTTATGCCACATGATGACAGTATAAATGTTACAGAGGATCTCAGATCCGTGTGTACGTACCGTAGCAGTCCCCAAATCATCCCAAAGACGAAGAATTCTGCCCGAGGAGGAGAAGAGCTTGGGGTATGGATCCATCATCCCTATAGATTCCTTGTTAACCCCTTGTCCAATGAGAAAGAACATATGCACCAGGGCCATGTATGACCCTGCTGTTGTTACCCCATTTTCCAGATACTCCTCTAGGTTGGGTACGTATCCGTTGTTGAACCACTCAGCTTCAACTAGGAAGGCTTCAATCATATTTATCCACTGCAAGATCAACAAACTTGTGATTCCCTCCAAAACAACAGAAGTCTTTGGCAAAAAGGGAATAAGAAAGGTAAGAAGTCTACAAACATATCAAATCCATATTTTGGAGCTGAATTTGTTGGCTTCAAGTTTTTTGGAATCCTAATGTTTTGGTGACCATGTCTGAGTACCACGTTTTGGGTATCATGTGACGTGTCACGATTGTATTAGTAGAATTTGCCGCATTTGTCATGTATTGGAGCACATTCTACCAATGCAACAACGCAAACTAATCTTTGTGATAGAGGAGTTTGAGGGGGACGTTAATGTTAAGTACAGATTGATCGGATATAAGTAACTGCCTTGTTAAAGAAGTTGTCTTGAAAATCGTTAGGTTATACACCAAGCATCTATGTTTCTTCTCAATTAACATGCCTATGCTCGAATAATGCGACTATCTTTGCCTGATCAGCTTGATTTTGTTGATGGATGGTCTTCTTAATTAGCTGACTCTACAAGATGGACGGCTCAAAATTCTGTCATGGGCCATGGTTATGTACTGGATGTTGTGTATGCAGGAATGCTAGAGTCCTAGAAAATGGTCTTTGAAACCTTTCCAAATTGATAGTATGAGGTTGTGATTCACTTCCAGTGAATTATGTGATTCATTCTGTGTCGTGCTAACTTTTACTGAGCAAAACATTTACCGTTCTTTTAAGGTGCGGAACGACACTCCATCCATGTTGTTTGAGTATGTGGTACCCAACCTCATTGGTAGTGTTGTACAAGGCCATGTAACAAATCTTCATGTATTGGGGCAGCTGCTCCATTGCACTAAGGTCCCATCTGAAAGTTCATCAGTTTTGCAAAGTAGTAAGTGAGCTAACAAGTTCAGAGTCCCCCATCAGAAAACAGACGAAAATTTTTAACTGATATCTACGCCGAAAGTAGAGTACAGATACAGTCTACAGACCTCTGAATTGCATCTGTGAAGAGGACAAGTTCATCTAAAGAGCCGTAACTGTCAAAGATATCGTCAAGAACTAGTAAAATGGCAATGGTCTTGGCTATTTCAATCCGGCAGTTTGAGTACTTGGGCTCCGGAAGGAGACCCACAGTCCACAAGTAGCATTCCGGGGGCCGGTCACGGCCGAAACCAAGCTTTTCCACAAGACCCAACTGCTTCCACCACCTGAAACAGCATTCACCCATTACATAATTAGGTCTTCAAACGATTCATAAGGAATATGTGATGAGCGCGTACAACTATTTTAGACACATGGTAACCCGAATAAAACCACCATGTCACGCCATGTGAACCATAACCATTTGATCACTGGCACTGATGGTATAGACAAGGTAGTAGTGCACGCATTAATGACACAACATCGGACCCAAAATCCGGAGTTGAATCAGTATGCACTATCTGTTCTCAAAATTGGGCCTTTATACCAATGAAAAAGCGAAAATAACCTGGAAACCTCAGTCAACTCTGCTTGGTGCAGTGATTGAACCTGGTTGTAATCCAGCTTTGCTAGTTCCACCAAATATGGGCTCTGGTCACTTTCCCTACTAAATTCTCCAATGAACCTTCTGGCTTCTAACCTCTCCATTCTCAAGTGCCTTGGAAGCTCCAAGGCATGAGAGTAATTTCTTCCCAATTGAGGAGCCATCAATGGAATTGATTGCCTCAGCTTAGCCTCTGTGAATTCCATGGCATGGTTCAATACATCTTCCCCATATGTGCCCAAGTACGAAGCTTCATACAAACTCAGCATTCCATTTATGTCTGTGCTCAACGAAGCCTTGAATTTCCCACTTTTGTCCATGAATTTTCGAAAGATATCTGTGCTACGTGTATAAATAGACATGTAACAACCAATTAGTTACGCGAAAACATGCGAATTAAGGGAAACTTATTCAACAAAATCATACAAGAATGGCGTGACAGAATATTTTGTGAGCAAGCTAGCAGTTATATATCTTCATGCGTGGTCTGTTTTATAATGAGAAATGTCTACATGGCTGCAGTGAGACACGATCATTTTGTACAGGATTTTTGTGTTTCTCGCTTTGCATTTCATGAATTAGTGGCGGAGCCAGGATTCCCGAAGGAACAAACGGATAAAAATATGACAAAACACATCCTCATTATTTATATTTTGCCCTTTAAGAATTCTAGCTCTGCCACTTTCTACCCCACCCTTTCATAGTTTCCATGCACTTAGTTTTTTTGGGCCCTGCAAAAATGTATAGGGGAGAAAAACAAGCCAGTTGCTAACCACATAGACATTTGCGTATAGATTGTGCACATATTTTGTTGTGGGCCCATCATGGGTCCCGCACAAACGATCTGAGCCGTTCATTAAATGTAAAACAATTTTTAAATGTCTTCGATCGCTAAAAATTAGCTTAATTCGATACTTATAAGTGTTTGATCCAATCATCTAACTTTTCATTTAGAATTTCGGAGAATGAAAAGTTAGATAATTAGATCAAGCATTTAAAGGTATCAGATTGAACTGATTTTTTAGAGTGGACCCTTGAAAAAATGTTGTACATTTAATGAACGACTCGGATAATTTGTGTGAAACCCGCGGTGAGCCTTATAACAAAATCTGTGCACAATCTATGTGCAATTTGTCTATGTGGACAGACTTACTGTAAATAAGTGAACCAAGTCAAAGTTGAAATTAACTAACCAGTTTTAAAAATGTTTTTGAAATAGTTTGTCTACAAGTTGTAGATTTGCCCAAAAAAAAACCCAAAACGGATTCTATTTGCCTGTACTTTTTTCTAATTTTCTTCGTAGCTATCAACGATATTTCCAGCTTGGACACAAAAAAAAAGAAAAAAAGAAAAGCAGACAACGTAGAATAATGCAGTACGGAATATTAATGCAGTGTAGTGCTACATACCAGGACTCATCTGGTAACCATTGTGTCGGAGTAGCCGGAAACATAGTGCCGCGGTGAAGAGATCTTCATTGTCGAGTGGGTTCGGGCCGTCGGAAAATCGTTCGAGTAAGGCATTGATGTCTTCTTGGAAATGGTACCCGATCCCGAGCCGCTGAAGCGTGTCTACCAACTTCAGCGCGTCGGTGGTTGTTTCGGATGACGCCGTTCGGAGTGCTAGTTGAGTTCTCTCTTGGAGTTCTAGCATCTTGGTGTTATCATCAACTTTTGAAGGTAAGACCTAGCACAACAATATTACCTCTGCAACTTATTTTTTATTTTTATTTTTTTGCAAGAAAGAAACCTACACTACCTAATCTAATAAAAGAGGTAAAGAATAGGACCCTGCGGTGAGAATCAAAACCTGTGACCTTAATTTTTCCGGTAAGGACTAAACACTTGGGCTACACCAAACAAACCATTGCACTCTATAGTAGTATAAGTCTGTGAAAGCAAGATTTATTTATTTATTTTTTTCTTTTATAGGATACAAGATTTGTTTGTTACGTGGGTGGCAACCAAGGCCGGTCCTGGGCATAGGTCCACCAGGCGGGCACCTTGGGCCTTCCGTTTTCAGTCTAACTGTAGGGCCCCAAAATCTTAGAATATATTAAATATTATGTATATACGAAGTTTTGAAGATAGGCTTCCATAGCTCTGGCGGTATGTTCTTTGCTCTCTAACCATAAGGACGCGAGTTTGAACCCCACTCCTTCTTTTTCGCAGGCAATTGTTCAAGTTTTTCCAAAAAAATGATTTAAGACTGCCTTTTTCAAGACTCGAACACGCGACCTAATGGTCTAGGACCTATTCTTTGCGCACCTACCACTGAGCCATATGTACATTTTAAGATAAGAGGCCCCATTTTCTCACTCCATCTAGAGCCTCGAAAAGGGCCGAGCCTCGTGGCAACTGGAAAGTTCGTTTAGTCACTGCACTAAGTTTGGAAATTTGCCTTGGAGATGTAATTATTACTAATATTACTGTTATGGATTTGGCCACACGTTAGTAAATTGTTCCAAAAGACAACGTTAAGTAGGGGAGGCTCCGTCCATTGTAGATTGCCTCCAGTTCCGTTCAATTTCGGCCAATTGTGGGCTTTCTTTGAGCCAAAAATAATGATCAGAACCGTTCGCTTTTTAGAACTCGCCACGAACATTGGCTGCAACAAAAATCACGTTAATCTTATGAACAAAAAGATGTGCAACACTGGATTGCAACCTCTTGACACATTTGTCTAAAACTTTAATGCATTTTGAAATGATATCAAACGATATCCGATCCGCGTGAATTTTGGCGTGCCTAATATTTTTTACTAGATCTAAAAATTGAACAAAAAGGCTCACGATTGGCCAAAACTGAACAGGATTGGTGCGACCTACACTGGACGGGAGCCTCCCCAATAATTACAAGACTATAATACTCTATCTGTCCGTGTTTGTTAGTTCATAAACATACTTTTTTCCATCTCTCAATATTTGTCCATGTTTGAAAGTCAATAAGTAAATAGTGTCAATTGTACTATTAAATCCTTGTATTCAAACATTGAATTAATTGATTGGAAGGTAGGAAAAATAAAAGTTGTACAAAACAATCATGACGTTTTTTAAAAAAGTTAAAAATCCCAAAATAAACTAATAAACACGGACGGAGAGAGTAATAATTTGATATTTATCATCGAGAAATGGGAGCTAATCATAACGTAAGCATAAGCTCCCTTATATTTCATCCCATCGTCCATAAATCCTAGCCCTTGCCTCTCGATTATCCCCTATGCTTTCACATGTCATATGTTATTTGTTCGAAGCATGGAATATTGGCCGGCTAGAAACATGAGAAAGAAGCATATGACATATATTTAATTTGGTGAGAGAAAAGAGAGAAAAAAAAAGTCGGGACTAAAAATCTATCAACTCTCGTTCGATGACCAAAAAACACACAAAATCTTAAACTCATTAATTACCTGAGGATGGAGAACAGTCGCGAGGCCAGAGTTATTCCCTCCATTGATCACCATCTCCGTCGAAAGAGGCGCCGATGTCATTGTCATGCACGTGCAGTGCTGTGAACGATCGCCCGTGGGGGTTTTCGATCTCCGAGTCAATGCACAAAACCCCATTTTAGTTGTAAGTCCAAGGGAAGTAGCAGTACCACTCCACATAGCCCTAGATTGAGAACGTGAAGAAATGTTGGCCCCCATGCAAGACATATTTCCCAATTATTATTATTCTTAATTTTGCAATAGAGAATAGAACTGGGGATCGATAGCTAGCTATCACCCTTCGTATGTTGCAACCTAATTTATACAAAACATATACAAGACAATAGGAGAAGTAAATAGGGGGCAAAATAGTAATCATCTTCGGCAGCAATTAAGAAAGAGTGCACATGCTTCACGCGAGGCCAAAAGAAAACAAAAAAAAATACAACCCAAAATTATTGTTGGCCCTTTTTTTTTTTTTTTTTCAATATTGTATACATGAGCGGGAGTTAGTGGGGAGAAGTTAATGAGTTAGTCCACAGAGGATTCAGACTTCAAAAGCTATCCATAGTACTAAACCTAGAAACTGCCCACAGTAGAGTTCAAACCCTGGTCTCCCACAAGGGAGAGGCAGGAGTTACCAACCAACTGGGCTACAAGCCCATTGGTTTGTTGGCCATTTGCGTGGGTATAATAATATATGTGCATAATAATTAGGGGTGAGTATGGTTCGAATTGGTTTGGTTTTATAGTAAACCAAGAACTAAACCAATACTTACAGATTATAAATTTAGAGAACCAAACCAACCCACAAAAGGCATAGAACCAAACCAATCCAAACCATTGAAGTACGGTTCGGTTTCAGTTTCAAACCACGGTTTATTTTGAATTAAGCTACCATTTTCAAAATATATTTAAAGTACTTACAGTTACAAAGATAAATTAAAAGAAAACTTATATTAAAATCAATTTCATTCAAATTATCAAAACACACTAACATCAAACAACTAATTAAGAGTGGAATATCACAATTGCCTTAAGTCTTGGTAGTGAAGGAATTATAGGAATAGAATTTAGAGAAATTTAGGTATTGGACAGTGTAAGTTGATTGATCTGGTGATTCCATGAGCTTTTTATGTATGATAAATTAATAATCATAAGAAATTAGGAATGTGTTGTGATATATAGAAGTTTAATCTAAATTATCTTGGCAGAGAAGGAAAACTAAATATTGTGGTGAATTTAATAGGATTAATAATTGGAAAAATAGTTAGAGAAATGATATTGGCACTCCAAAAATTGATGCAGGCACTCCAAAATCAGTGTAATTCTAAAGTCATTTTCCTTTGTTTTCTGGAGTACCTGCATCAATTTTTGGAGTGCCAATATCATTTCCCAATAGTTAACTAAGGCTCTCATATTTATTGGGTGAATCATAATTGAATTATATATATATATATATATATATACACACACACACACGGTTCGGATCAATTTGGAACCATAACCATGAACGTAAATTCACAAATCAAAACATCTAATTCGGTTTCTAATTTTTTTAAACCATGACCAAACCATACTACTAAAAACCCAAATCAAACCTTTCGATTTGGATTGGTTTGGACTGGATTTGTTGTTTGAAGAATTTTGTAACGCCCCGAAAATTCGAAGACATTAAAAAAAATTTAAAAATATTGAAATATGATTTCTAAATAGATTTCCATTTTGAAGCATTAAAATTCCCAAAGTTCTGTCAATTCCAGTCAAATCACAACGTATCAACCTTAAAGTATTTTAATTTGTCAGATTCTCTTATTGTACAATGGAATATTAAAATAATTAATTGAAATTACAGAGCAATTAGGGGTGTAACTATAGGTCAATAATATCTTCTTCGGTCAATGTCACTTCACTTTTTTGTACGACCCTTCTTCTCCGTCTTCAGTACCTAGTTTTTGAGTTACCAGGGCAACACAGTACCGTGAGCGATGTCGCTCAATAGCCAAAACTCATCCGAACCCGTAACTTACAACCAATAGGATACCACAATGAAATGCATTAAAAATAACATAAAAAGAGAACAATTAACTTTTCGTTCATTACTATCCTTCAACCTATGTGAGACCTCAGATCTTATCCACAGATCCGTTCCTACCCTTAACCTTCGGCGTAAGGCACTGGTGTGGTCCGGCTCCCATTTTTCAAATCCGAATGAAAGATACATAAGTTATGTACTTTGGTATCCCATCCGCGACCATAAGTTCGGATAAAATTTCACCGGATGTGCATGCGAACACATTCGAGCCCGGGTTGTGACACAAGCACAATACCTCCCTTATGACTCGTCCCAACATCCGAGAGTCGATCACCACCATGCCATACCCAGGGTTTCGTAAACCAACAATTCACAAATTCATCACCAATTAATCTCCAATCAATACATCACCATGGGTTCTAAGCCCAGAATAAAATCACAGCCTCTCACTTTATTTTCTTTTGCATTAATTCTATTTTCATGTTTGAATTATTGATCCCTCACATCGCAACCAATCTCGGGAACCTATTTGTCCTTTCTACCAATCACAATAAAATATCACACTATTTATCATTTCACTAAAAATACTAACAACACAAAAGCATGCGATTAAAACAAATTAAACGGTTCCTTTTATTTCTCTCTCTTTTTTTAAAATCTAAATCTACTTTTACTCTTAATCATTTAGGAGTGCATGTTGACGGACTAGAATAATTCGTTTTTATTACAAACTAGGATCGAGCCGAAAAACTTATTAGCTTAGGGGCTTAAAGATTAGCTTCTAAAACACTAGGGTTAGATCCATAAGTTAAACAAACTTGAGGACTAAACTGTAATTATTCCCAAAACCCATTTCAAATTTTCGAGAGACCGGATCTCCTGTCCGACCTGCCTGTTCCACCTCTCTTGGCCATTGATCCCGCAAATCAATGGCTGAGATTGGCCAACCATTTTTTTCTCAAAACGACGTCATTTTGGAGCAAAACATGATCGGCCCATCTCAGCCATTGATTTGTGAGATCAACGGCCGAGAGAGGTGGGACAGGCGGGTCGGACAGAGGATCTCAAGGCCAAATTTTCAGTCTCCAGTGGCGGTTTCGAACAGAAAAACAGTGGGTTTCGGACTTGATCGGGCGACATCGGGTTCGATTATAATCATACTGAAATGCTAAGACCCCGTTCCGCTTTCTTTTTAAACCTTCTTTTTTAAAAAGAAGGTAATTTCAAGCTCAAATATAATGAAAATGAAAATAATTTTTAAATTTTTTAAAACCGTTTAATCAATGAGATCTATCAAACAAGATCCATATTGGTAGGAAAATTGCTAAATATATGATTTGTGAGATCAACGGTCGAGAGAGGTGGGATAGGCGGGTCGGACAGAGGATCTCAAGGCCAAATTTTCAGTCTCCAGTGGCGGTTTCGAACAGAAAAACAGTGGGTTTCGGACTTTATCGGGCGACATCGGGTTCGATTATAATCATACTGAAATGCTAAGACCCCGTTTCGCTTTCTTTTTAAACCTTCTTTTTTAAAAAGAAGGTAATTTCAAGCTCAAATATAATGAAAATGAAAATAATTTTTTAATTTTTTTAAACCGTTTAAAAGATCTCAATGAGATTTATCAAACAAGATCCATATTGGTAGGAAAATTATTTGCTAAATATATGATTTTAGAGCTTGAAATTACCTTCATTTTCTAAGAATCTGGAACGGCACCTAAAATCAATACGGAACATAACATATATTTAGGGAGGTGAGTTCGGACTACCTTGCGAAACAATTTTCGGAGAGGTTGGGTGGCGGGTCGGAATGGTGGCGGAGCTCGTTGGTGGTAGTAGTGTGTGCGGCAGCTGATGACCTCGGTGGTGGTGGTGTGAGCTCGGCTGGTGGGAACCCGGTTGGTGTTGACGAGGTCCGGTGGGTGAGAGGAGAAGGTGGTGGTGGTGGTAGGTGTACACTGCTGGTGGTGGTGGGGTGCTTCGGTGGTGGGTTGCGGCAGGAGATGGTGAGGTTCGGGTGGTGATGGAGGAAGGAGGTATGGTTTCACGGCTGAGGTTGGAGAATGGAGAAGGTGGTGATAGCTCCGGCAATGGTGATTTCGGTGGTGGGTTGGCTCCGGCCCCTCTCGGGTTTGATCCGGTGTAACACATGCACGCACTAAGAAAAATCACTCGCTGGATACATGCGCACACAAACGATTACGGAATAAAATTTTTTGTACAACATAAATAAATTTTTTTTGCATTAAATAAACTTAACAAAACAAAAATTATTTTGCAAATAAAAATTGTTACTTAAAAATTCGGACCATTACAAATTTTTTCTCACCCCTAATAAAAATGTGTATCCTATTCCTTACTTTTTCTTTCTTTTTTTCCCTTTTTGCTTTGATAATTTTTCTACACTTTTAGTTTGATTGGCCATTGGGCCCCAATTGGATACGAGATGAGTTTTGGAAGAATTATTTATGGAGGGGAATAAAATAATAAGAGATTCTTATTTTTTAAATATTTATTTGAGAAAATGGAACGGGGCCTAACTCATATATGTAGAACACAATTCTTGTACTAAATGTAGGGTGTGAAAGTGCTTCAATTCTTAGAATGCAAATTTTTTGCACATCATGATCAATATATTATTTTTTGTTTTGTTTCAACTAAAATCCAGTATAAGTTTTTTTTTTTTTTTGTCAAAGTTTTAGTTATGTTTCATGTTCCTTAAGTTTACTAGCAACTTTCATGTTAAATGCACAAATAAAACACTTTTGATTATGAAGATCTAAATTAATTAGTTTAACTTTAACAAACTTTGATCAACAATATATCTACAGAAACCAAATATTTCAAACCTCGGGACCATTGGAGGTTATGCCTAGTCGTTACCGTCAGGGCCTTAGAAATAAGTCAAGGTGCAAGTAAGCGGGCCCAGATATTTGGTTATCCAAAAAAAAAAAAAAAGCTGGCCCAGATATCTGGTTATCCAAAAAAAAAAGCGCTTTGATCAACTATGTTCAAACTAAGATAATTATTTCATTGTTAATATTTGTATTCATTTAGATAAACTAAATAAACATGATTAGTTAGAGACAACATAGGGTATGATTAGTGATACTTTAGTTATATTTGATTTATTTTTTGAATAATATTATTTTTGTATATCTTAATTTCATTTTTGTTATATTATGAATCTTACAGTCATGTTTTATGAGTTAATTTACACACGATTATTTTTTTTAAGAAATAAAGGGGCCCATTTTAAAATTTCGCTTTAAGCCCCCAAATTATTAGAACCGACCCGGTTGGGAAGTTTGGTTGGTAGAGGAAATGGTTTGGTGGTGTTCCACTTTTGAAAAAAGTACTTTTTTTTTTCAAACGAAAGTAATTTCAAACTCAAATATAATGAAAATAAAAAATATTTTTTCAATTTTTTTGCCCCGTTTAAAAGATCTCAATGAGATCTATCAAACAAGATTTGTATTGGTAGAAAAATTATTTACGTAAATACATAATTTTTGAGCTTGAAATTACCTTTTTTTTCTAAAAGTTCTTTTTCTAAAAAACTGGAACACCCCCTGAGGGGGAAACACGTACAAGGGGCAACGGGATGGGCTTAGAGCAAAGTCTACGAAATTTAAGTCGTGAGTATCTTTTGGGAGAGGGAATGTTGATTTGATTTGAATACTAGACTTAGCTAAAAATTCTCTCATATTTATATTTTTTGAGCTTAAAAATAAATACTTTTTGCAATTAAATATAAGAACAAATGTGTTTATGAAAGTGCCTAAAACCCTAGGGTATTTTATATATGAAAGTGTCTAAAATCCTAGAGTACCTTATATATGAAAGTGCCTATAATCCTAAGGTACCATTTGATAGTACCGAAATCATTAAAATCCTATAATAGAAAAATGTACCCTTAAACCGTATGAAAATGCCTAAACATGCTTTGGCCTTATGGCTAAAAAATTCAAAAAATTGAAGGACCTCCACTGAAAATTATTTTGTTAGCTTCGTTCTCTTGAATGAAAATTATTTTATCGTCTTTATGACTAATTTTCTCATATTTTTAATCCTACACTAATTAATGATGAGATTTAGGGAGGGAGGAATATATATTATTGGACTTCTACCCGGCCGGTCCTATGTGAATTAACTATGTCCCATTAGGTCCTTGCACACAAATGCACAAAAAGTCTTGTTCCACCAAGTCCTATTTCACGCGCAGGCACCATTCCCCTCTCTCTTTCACTCTCCCTCCACCATTTCTCTCTCTACACACCGACACAAGCACATGGCTAGCCCACACTCTCGTCCCTCTCTTTATTTGTTCGGTACACACAATCTCTCTCCTCTCTCTTTTGTACTTTTGTTCCTTTTCCAACTTGGGGGATCTGGTGAGGTGTGACTTGCTACTGTACAAAAACCACTCCTAAAAATCTGCTACTTTACCCTTCATGTCTACGCTTATCAAAATTATCAGCTTTTCCCCCCAGCTAAAATCACGCAAATATTTAGACTTTAAAAAAGTAAACAACATAATAAATTATAGGAAATATGTTAAAAATTCAGTACTCTCGCCATTCCAAAATTGTAATCTACCGGGACAGAAAGTGCAAAATTTAGATCATTCTAAAGAATTAGTTGAGTTTTTATACCATAAAGAAGGCTAGATTATTTGTCATTACTCAAAAAAATTTCATTTCTTACTTTTGTGTTAATTTTTTAGAATTAATATTGATTCGTCTTGACGAAAAGAATATAGAAATAGAAATTATGAACCAAGTTAAAGTTCTTTTTGAAAAAAGACAAAAATAATTGCAAAAGTCTTTCTGTTTTGTTTATTTTTGTCTGTAGTGAATTTTTTTTTTCAAAATTTTGATCACAAATTTTTACATTTTAGATTTCTTTCGTCGAGACGAACTAACAATTTATAAAAATAAATTGACTGAAACTAACAAATGAGAAATAATTAGAATAAAAACAAAAAAACTAATCCAGCATTTCCACCGGGCGAAACCGAATCTAATTTATTCCCAATTTCAAATAAGCATCCTTTTTTTGTCGATCCATGGGAAGTTTCGAACATGCACAAGTTGTTTTCTGAATTGCTACTTGCAATTATGAACTAATTATACGCAGTTTGGCTCTAATTTGACTATATCATAGTTTTGAAAGGATGTATGAGAGAATTTGAAACTTGAAATTTCTAGGGTTTCCGAAATGGCCTTCCTGTCTAGCCAATAAACAATTATACAATCACACTTCCATCAGTTTTGAAGAGGGTTTGGAGAAAAATTGAGAAAGGAAAAAAAGGGTTTTCGGGGAGATGGGAGGGATTTTGCTGCCATTTTGGAGAGAGAAAGGGGGGGCCTAGTTGGGTTTTCTCAAGGGCAGGAAAAAAAGAAGGATACGATTGTCATTTCATCTAAGAAAAGAAGAGTAACTACGGTACAATGGAGTAACGTAAAGGGAATGACTTTGGTGTCCCCGGTCATTTTGGGAACACCGTAACTTTTGACATAACAAAACCATTATGAGTACAACCAAAACCCATTACAAGCATAACAGAACCATAGCAAGGTATAACCAAAACCATAGCAAGACATAACTTATTTGTTATCCATCGGTTGGGTTTAGTTACGTTTTGGTTAGTTTTTTGGGATATTCCTTGGTTATGACTTATTTGGATTCTGTTATGCTTGTAATTGATTTTAGTTATGCCCCTAATGGTAAAGTTATGCCAAAAATTACGATGTCCCCAAAATGACCGGGGACACCATAGCATCATCCGTAAGTAAAAAGCTGAATTAGATAGGATGAAAAGAGGGACAAGTGGTTGCTCCTTAATTTAAGAACCTTTTTTTTATTTTCAAAAGTTGACAGCCCAGTGGGCTTTATCTAGCAGGACACTTTCATCCACTTTCTTTACTTATCTATCATTATTACACTTTTACTCATTAATTTTTCAAAATGAAATATACTTTTAGAAATAAAATAGATAATACACTAACTTTTATCCACTAATTTTTTAAAATGGACACTTATTAAGAGAAATCCCAGATTGAAATACTGGACTCTGAATAAGAGACGGAGGGAGTAATATATTTAACAATAACAATTTTAATTAACCGTCTAAATGCGTAATTATTAATTAATTAGGTTAATTAACAGTTTTTTTCCTACGCATAATTTCAAAATAAAAAAGAGGAGCCTACACCAAAAAAAAAAAATTATGTATATAATTTCACTTTCAATATGATACTTGTTTGATAGATTTCGTCGAGTAGATTTTGAAAATATTTTTTTCATAAAAATGAGATGTATATATGTATATATAGAAGTATATAAAATAGGCAAAATGCTAACCGGTGCAATGTTGCACTGGGTATGTGGGTCCAATTAGCCACCTTTTCAATTCTCCCCTATTGGACAATGACATCACAAAGACTTCTAACATGTTTTACAAACTTACCCTTAGTTTTGTAACTAATAACAAAATAACCAATATCCCAATTAGAAAAAGTAATGTGCACCATTCCCCAAGCATTTTCCCCCCTTTTTTTCCTCTTTAAATACCTCTTTAGACGCCATATATACACATGCATTTTGTGGTGGATCGGCATGTTTGTGTAGCCCTTTTCTGGTGGGGTTAGTTTTTGTTCCGACGTGGCGTACATGATTGATCATATGTCCTAAACTTGTTTTTTTCTTACATTTTGTATAGTCATGTTAATTTGCTCGTACAATTTGACTTTGTTGATGGCAACAAAAATAGATCAATGCCCATATAAATTTTTGTAGTTATGGGCTGTTGAATGATTCTTGATATGGAATCATAATACCTTGTCTTTTTGTAATTATGTCATGTGAAAATGAAACGTAACAGGAACATGATAGTTTATGGAAATTTTGGTGTTGTTCGAGTTCTCACTTAATTATGCACTTACGAGCTGATTTATTTGTGGCTTCTGGTGTTTAGGCATTTCTATACACTTTTGGTGTTGTTCAAGTTCTAAAATACAAGATATTTGGGTTCAGGTGTAGTTATCTGATTTGTGTAAATTTGGCTTGGAAACTCTGACTTGGACTTGTTAACCACCTCAAAACGAAAAGCAGTTGTGCTACCCTTTAGCCAGACTGGCGATACAAGTTAGACTCGCATAACTCAATAAGAACTCATATAACGGTTTAACTTTTTGTGTCAACCTGTTAACATGAAATGATGCAAATAGAATACAACTCTTGATAATTAGCTTGTCGAGACAAACTAATTATAATGACAAACTTTTACGCAAAAATAAAAAAAATAAAAAATTGTAAAACTAATAAATACGAAAAAATTTAAATAAAGACAAAACAAAATGCCAGTTCATTTTTTTTAAAGGAAACTACCCTATTTGTTTTGAGTTTTGAATGAGGTTTGAGCGGAGAGAAATAAATATAAAAATGAATTAAAATGGACGGCGGAGTTTTTTACAGCCCCAAACGGAAAAATAAAAGGGTAAAGACATGTCAATCAAAAGAAAAGGTGAAGACAGATGCCAATAAAAAAAAAAAAAAAGGTAAAAATTGTAAGCAGAAAAGGTAACCTATTGTTTGAGGGCAAAGTCGTCAATTAAAAATACATTGATAAGCACGTGGCCGGTCCTTGCTCCCTTGATTGGGAACTGTGAAGTTCATGTCGTTTATGCCTGAAAAAGTAAAAACAGTCAGAGATCTTAAAAAAATAACCGGTGTATAGCAGCACTGGTTAGCAGAACCGTATAGAATAAAGGAGAAAGAAAGTGACGCAGGAGAGAGAAAGAGTATGTTTTTTGAAAAACTTGAAAAAAGTACACTTGTCTTTTTCTTGTAACTTTTTAGTGTGTGGTGCTGCTGGTGCACACAGGGAGAAGAGAGAGAGCGGAGAGAGGGTGTGGTGCACACAGTAGGGGTGTTTATATAAACCGGAAAACCGGGCCGAACCGGAAAACCGGACCGGACCGGTCTAAAATTCCGGTTTTCTAAGAGAATCGGTCCGGTTTGAAATTCTTTTAAAAATTTACTCCATCCGGTTTCCGGTTTTGTAGATTTTCAGACCGAACCGGACCTGACCGGTTTTCTACATGCATGTAAAAATTGTAAGAGCCGGGCCTCGAACTCGAGACGACGCAGTGGAAATAGCCACGACTTACCACTGGGCTATCGTTCCGTTTGTGTGAAATAAGTATAATAATTATATTTATTAGATTCCGTAAGCGCTATTCATATAAAGAAACCCAATCCCCAAACTCCAGTCATCGTTTTCTTTTCCAAAAAAGAGTATTCCAGTCTGGGTAACGCCGCTCTCTCTCTCTCCTCTTCTTCTTTTTCTGCGATGGTGAGTCCGGCGATGGTGGGTACGGCGACTGTTGGTATCTTTGAAACCGTGAGTCTCTCTCTCTCTCCTTTTCCCATCCATCTCTCCGTTGATTTTTGGTTTGATATTTGTTTTTATTTTGTTTGAAACCCCAAACTCAGATCTGGTCTGAGATGGAGCTCGGTGCCGGCGTTTGATGCCGGCGGTGGTGCATTCTCTCTCTCTCTCTCTCTCTCTGGAAGTTGAAACCGGATAAACCGGATAAGCCGGAATGAAACCGGTTGAACCGGTCGAAACCGGACCGGATTATCTCAACCGGTTCCGGTTTTTAAAAATCCCAAACCGGAAAACCGGTTTCGACCAAAATATGTGCTGAAACCGGTCGAAACCGGACCGGTATCACCCCTAGCACACAGGGAGAAGAGAGACACGGAAGAAAAGGGGAAAAAAGGGCGCGCGTGGGATTTTGTTTTTAGGGACCTAATGAGCTATTGACTTACACGGAAAGGACTCCGAGGACTATAAACTTGAAAAGCGGGGCGGGCTCATCATTTTCTCTTTGGGGGTTGGAATTTGCCTTCTTTCGTTGGTCAGACAACTAGCCCAATTCAATCATACCTACATTCCGATCGGCCCATTTCCTTTACAAGACATCCAGCCCAAAAAAGGCCTACAACCCATAACCTTAATATACATCCCTTGTCGAGACCAACTGCGTTATTTTTGTCTTTAGTAAACTTTTAAAGTTTTTGGTCATTTTTTTAATACAATTTTTGTACCTCTGTACGAATAAGTCCATCTGAAAAATTTAATAAGAAATAAAAAAAGAATAAATCAATGACCAAAAAATTAATCAAAAAAGAAGTTGTTAGGACAAGTCACCCTTAAGGGAGTGTTTCCGGTAGTGAAAAATTTGTAGATTTTTATTTGTGGTTGAAGAGTTTTGAAGTGTTTCCGGAAGTGATTAAGTTGTTGAAAAATATCAAGTTGTTTCTGATAGTGAATAAGTCGTTGATGGATTTATGAGTAGAGTTAGTGTAACTAAAAATGTTTTTGTTGACAACTTTTTTGTTAATGGAAACGAGATGATAAAATGATGAAATTTTTTTATTAGTGAAAATGATATGGTAAAATTCGTTAAGTTTTTAGTGTTTTTTTTTTTGTTACTGGAAACACCCCTAAGGCAACTGGCCCAATTTAAAACCAATCGGCCCATTTCCATGTCTACCCCCAAAAGCCCAACGACCCATAAGCCCAAAAAACTCCCAGCCCTAAAATACACACACCTCTCTCTCCCGTTCAACCATTTCAGTGAGATTTCGGTCACTGTTTCCCTCCCTGCCGTTCCAAAACCCTTACCCGACCAGACATGGGTCGCGTAATCCGAGCTCAGCGTAAGGGACCCGGATCCGTATTCAAGTCCCACACCCACCACCGCAAGGGCCCGGCCCGGTTCCGCAGCCTCGACTTCGGCGAGCGCAACGGCTACCTCAAGGGCGTCATCACCGAGATCATCCACGATCCGGGCAGGGGAGCCCCGCTCGCCCGGGTCACGTTCCGCCACCCGTTCCGATTCAAGCACCAGAAGGAGCTCTTCATCGCGGCCGAAGGGATGTACACGGGCCAGTTTGTGTTCTGCGGGAAGAAGGCTAATCTGACGGTGGGAAATGTGCTGCCGTTGCGGTCGATTCCCGAGGGAGGGGTGGTTTGTAACGTGGAGCATCATGTGGGTGATCGTGGGGTCCTGGCTAGGGCTTCTGGGGATTATGCTATTGTTATTAGCCACAATCCTGATAATGATACTTCCAGGTAAAAAATGTTGTAGATCTTTTTTGGGTTTGAAAAGTCTAGGAACACAATTTCAAAACACAACTCACAACTGTGTCCGGATCCGTCGATGTGTGTCGACCCATGTGCATTCAACGGTTCCGGATGTTCCCGGAGCTGTGTTTTAAAGTTTTGTCCGTAGCATTGCTCGGGTTGGGTTTTGATTTTATTTTTTTGTTTCACTGGGTGTTGGGGTCATCTTGCGCGCACACCGATTTGAGGTCGAATTTGTATGTGTGAAGTTTTAGGCATGTTTAGGCTTATATTGAAAGGGTTGTCAAGAATTTTGTGGTGGACATCTTTTGTCTGATATATCATGAATTAGAGGAAAGGGAAGCTATTTATCGGGGTTGGGTCATTTGGAAAAAGAATTTTGTTAGAAGTTTGAATGGAAGGGAGTTGTTTTATTTAAGGGAATGGATAGATGAGAAACATGATTGGTGCAGAAGAATCTTGCAATTTTTGAAATGTTTTTAAGTGAGTACTAATCTTAGGAGGATAGTAAAAAACGTGTGGGAAGCGTAATATTTTGGTACTTTGCTTTTATTTCGTGGTGATTTGTTGGTTATCAATGGCAGAATACGGTGGGTTTTGTTGTGCCCATGTGGAATTTTGGTTTCCAAAGAATGTGTGGTTACTACGTGTTTGGATTTTTTGTTTTCAATTGGTGATGCATTGGCAACTTGTGATGTTTTGGACCCATATCTTGGCAATGAGTACTGCTTTTTCCATCTGTGAATTGTACTATATCTGTTTGCACTGTTAAAGTTGATTTATGTTCTTTTTTTGAGGTACGGGCTGAATTTTTGTGTCGAGAATTGTATGATTTTGTAGTATTCTGGGTGTAATTTCCTTGTGGGGAGGGTTTCACTTTCACTTCGTTCTTCCTTGTCTGAGTGATTACATAGAGTTGTAGGATGGTATCTGGGGAAGCTTAAAAGACATTGTAGGATGTATCATTCTTCTAGATGTGATGTCTTTTCATTGTTAATAGGATTTTTAGCCCTCTTGTGGCCTCGGGGAAGGACCTATGTTGGTGCTTGGTCCTTTTTTCTTTTTTGCCTCTCGTAGATTGTTGTTCAGAGATAACCGAGTCGATTGTTTCCCAAATTCACAAATAACCAATCTGACTTTACTAAAAGAGATTATGTCTCCCAAACTCACAAATAGCCAATATGCTTTGTCAAATCTGCCGTGTTAGTTGCATGACATATGGCTTTATAGCTGAATGATTTTTCATTAAGTAGTATTCTATAGTTTCAAATGTGGTGGTCAGAAGGGGAAAAAAAGAAAATGATTAGCCTTCGAAGCTTATTATCTGTTGTCATTGTCCCTGAATCGCTTCTTCTTCATCAACTCAACCACACTGGACTTCGGTGTTAACAAGAATTACGTTGAATCCCACATATAAGATATTTGCATCTCCGTAACTTCTTTTGTTTCCTTTTTTTACCCTGACTTCTAGTTGGGTTGTAACACTCTCTCTCTCTTATATTTCGGTGATTGTTTCTGTTGATTCAGGATCAAGCTTCCCTCTGGGGCAAAGAAGATTGTGCCAAGTGGCTGCCGAGCTATGATAGGTCAAGTTGCTGGTGGAGGCAGGACAGAGAAGCCGCTTCTGAAGGCAGGGAATGCATATCACAAGTACAGAGTCAAGAGGAACTGCTGGCCCAAGGTTCGTGGTGTTGCTATGAATCCTGTGGAGCATCCTCATGGTGGTGGTAACCACCAGCACATTGGCCACGCAAGTACGGTCCGTCGTGACGCCCCTCCAGGCCAGAAGGTTGGTCTCATCGCCGCTAGGAGGACTGGTCGGCTCAGGGGACAAGCTGCTGCCACTGCTGCAAAAGCAGACAAGACTTCTTAGAGTGTGTTACTGTCTGAGAATTCGGTCCCTGGATATCTTGTGGTTCGAAGGTTAATACTTAATGTTGGTTATGCGGAACATATGCACTCATTTCCCCAGCTTTGTAGTGTTGAGACTCTCTTTGATTCCTAGTATTGTGGAACTTAAACCTAGTATTGGAATCGAGTTTTGTATGTCGTTTCATGGAGTCGCAATTTTCTTTATCGCAATTGTGCTTAGCTTTGAATCTGCTTCAAAATTTACTTATTTGGCATTCTGGATTGGTAATTAGCGTGTCCAAAATGTATTTTCATTCCTCATTTTCTCCTCTTATGATACACACCGAACATTTTTCATGCTTGGAACACATGAAGCTTTTCCTTTTTGTGACGCGGCTTTTATTTTTGTTTTGGTATGTGGACTGTTTAGTTTTTACTCGAATTACATCAATATAATCTGCTTCTGCCCCCCTTTTTTTTTTTGATGAAGGTCAAGAGGGTAATTTCACCTACCAACTCACATAGGCAATTGCTTCTGTTGAGTTCCTAAAAAAAAACAGGAAAATTTTTTTAAAAAAGGACACACTGCCAAGGTTTATTTTGGCATCCAATTTAGCTATCTGTTGAAGTTAATTTTGGTGTATAAAAATTATATTAGAAATTTTTGGGGGTAATTTTCATATTTCCTTTGATTAGGGTTTGATTAGCGGCCTTAATTGTTTTCTAAGTTGTCTAGGGTTTCTTGCACCCTATTTATACTTATTGTAAGCCTTAGGACAGGGTGAGGAGTTGTTGAATTAAAGAAAAACGAGATTTATATTGTTATTGTGTGTTCGAAGAGAAAATATCTTTAATTTATACTTATTTATGTTTTCTTGTAAATAGTTTCGTAAAAGAATACTGCATTGCATCAGGAGGAGGTTGGTATTGCCAGAAAGTTTTTGTGGGGGAGGCCATTATTGGACATAGAACTTTACCTAGTGATACAAATGTGTTATTTTCAAAGTTTTCGTGCTAATTTTTCACATGAGGATGAAAAAGTCAATTTTTCATACGGCATAACCTACCTCCATCCCTATCTGATCCCTTAGGGCCTTGTTCTGTTGCACAGAAAGGATGAAAAAGTCAATTTTTCTGTAATATTTTTTTGTGTATGTGTGTTTTTTTTTTTTTTTTTTGCGATTCACTTTTTGTACATGTGTGTTCAATTACCAAAAAAAATTGTATAAATCACAATTTCAAACCTGCAAAATAAGCTTTGCCAAAATAAAGGAATTTTAATTTTCCTATAAGATTTCTTGTCAAGAGAACATACAATAGAAAAATAAATTTCATTTTCAATTATTTCACGTCAGGTCACGTCACTTTTCTTTTGAATTCATTTCTCACATAACATTACCGATGAATGGATCCTAAGAAAAAAGTTTCAATGCTACCGCTATTTGTAACGCCCTCACATGACGTGGACCTTAGGTATGTGTGGATCCCAGTGAGGGACAAATAACTGTGCGTTAAGAATTTTTTCGGATCTTAAGAGGGAACAAACCCTAAGTCCTTGACCAAAACCACCTGCCAACCTGGGGTTTTCTAGTCCCCTTCCATCAGTATAGGTTCCCATTAATTTTGTTGCTTGGCCGAGAATGAAAGCTGGGAAACCGCCGCAAGAAGCGAAAAAATATCATGCTGTCTTCCTCTCTCTAGACTACAATACAGAAGTAACAGAACAACGTCATCACATTAATCTACGTCATTTTTCTACCATACTTTTTAGCAAAAGGATGCGATTTTTACCCTCCAGTGGCACTCCACATTTTATTTTATAATCTCACATGATCAAGACAAAGTGAAGTGCCGAAATCAATTTCCTTCAGCAAATCATGGTTTCTAATTTGACAACTACAGTATCATATTAAGGAGAATTCTTTTTAACTTAATTTTCTTCTTCGTTTTGTATGTTTTATTCGTTTTTTTGAATTTTTATTAGAATAGCGTATGTTTTTTAAATTAATCATCTATCTCGTTGAGAGGAGTCTAAAAAATACAAAATTATGACTGAAAGCAAAAAAAAAAAAAAAAAAGAGTTCACTAACCTTAACAAGTACAAGAAGTAATTAATACTAGTATTAAGTAGTATATATCATTAATTACTCTCTGGCGTAGCTGACTTCTTTGATTTCCCCCTCTCTATTATCTAGACCGGCCTACCTCATAATGTGGGCGTTAAAAAGTCCGGGCTTTTTACGTGTGGGTCTAGGAAAGCAGGAAATAATTTCCATAAAGGAATGACACAAATTCGGAAATATATATTTCCCATTAAGGAATGACACAAATTTTATTTACCACCAACTCCACCCTAGAGTGTCATATGGCTTTCATCATCTCGCTACTGCATAACCGCTACTACCACCACCACAACTCTCCACCCCATGCACCACTTTCACTTCACCATCACCAAAATCACTTCGATCACCGCCACCACCACCGCTACCATGTACGTTGAGAAAGTTTTTAATTGTTTGGATTGAGAATATTCTCAAATTTAAAAATTCTCGACTATTTGATTTGAGAATATTCTCAAACACATTGAGAATGTTCTCATTTTTTTGGATTGAGAACGTTGTCAATTTTTTCGATTGAGAATGTTCTCAACAGTAGTGGTGGTGGAGTATTTTTTTTGGTATAAAAATATGACTTATCTTAAACGTGTATTTCTTAATTTGAGCCTAACCTGATAGAAATTACTTGTTAATTTTCTATACCTCCGCGTAAACAAGAAGTCCCAAGAGTTGATAGCACCGGTTGAATGATGTATCCTAGTATCGATTGGTTTTGATACGTAGTCTAATCCATAGCTCAGTGCGTCAGCCATAAATGGTTTTTATGATTTGTTGGGACTTAAGAAAAATTGAACAAATCCTTACGCAAGCACTCCCATTGAGTCGGTAACCCACTCACCTCCTTATAGAGGATCCCGATCAGCAAGGAGACAACACAAATTTTTTTTTTTTTTGAACAGCACAAGCATACAACACTTATAGTTGGTGTGAGTTATTTTTAGGAGAAATTTTTCGGTGTCGGATGTGTATATCCCACGTGGTACCTGCTCGGCACATCCGGGCGTTCAATACATTTTTGGACGGCTCGGATTGAAACCCTTTTTTTCCTCTCGCCCCAACAATTTCTCTCCTTTTTTGCTCTCCAAATCCAAGCCGTCCAAAAATGCAATAGATGGCTCGGATGTGCCGAGCGGACACCACGTTCCACGTGGTACCCACCCGGGACTGAATTTTTTCCCCCTATTTTTAGAGATTAGAGAGGATTGAAGTTAATTCGTCATTGAGGTAGAGGTCACTATATATATCTAAGGCTATCCACAATGATATAATAAAAAATGGATAGCCGAAAGTTGACTTTTTAGCTTTTAATTATCTATTTAAGAGGTTGTTAAACTGAACGATATTGAGGTTCACAATGGTCACTTCTAGCCCATAACCAAAATAAAAGGCCTACTGCCATTTCACTCTCTCTGTCTCCTACTTTGTTTCCTGCCATTCACCTTCCCTCCATTACATTTTTTATTGTGTAATCTCCGTTTTCGAGATGAATAATTAATTTTTATAATTTTGAAAAATATTAAAAAATTACTAAACACTGAGAATAGTAATAATCCGTACAGATAATTAATTTAGTCCAACATTTAGATGATAGTAGCATATAGCTAGTTATAGGGGGGGATAGATTTGGGTTGGAACATATGCTGTTGAATTTGGATATATGTGATAGGCGCGCAGAATTCATGAATTTAAGCGCCTAAGTAGGGAAATTAGCGCGTTAGACGTGCAATTAATTCTCATTTTCCATATAATGCGTGCACGTGGTTGGATTTTGTGTTTGTGCTTAATGTGCAGGAAATTGAGTTGTTTTGGCGCTAATGAGAGGTATCCGGAAAGGCCGTGATGAAGCTTGAGCGAGAAGGGCTGTGGAGACTAAGTGTTGGACACAAATTCGTGAGAAGGTGAACAGAGCCCTAGTGAGCGCTACAGAAGTTTTGGTGTAGCGCTACCTAAGGCATTAATGGTCAACGGCGGCTAGAGGCGAGTCAACTCGGTCAACACGCCGAAGGAGCTCGCGAGCGCTACATAAGAAATGGTGTAGCGCTACCGAGGGCTTTAAGGCCAGGAACGACGCCGTTTTGGTATTCCGGTGCCCGATTTCGATTTGTTTTAGGATTTTTAATTGTAATTAATAAGGGTTAGTATTAATACCCCGTTTTAACTCAGAATTAGGTTACGTACGTTTTTACTTAGGTTTGTAGCAGCTTTTCATAACAACGTTTGATTTATTTTTGCATCGCTCTTAACTTTTTGGCTGCAGTTCTTCTAGTTCTAGTACGAGATTCAAGTTTTCTTCAGTTCTGTTCCGGATTTCCAGCATCGGATTGGTGTTTTTGCTTCATTAATCAATAGTTTCTTCAGTTTAATTGCGGTATCCGTTCTTCTTGCTATTTCGATTATTTAAATATGTGAAGATTTAAGTTTCCTTTTATTTTTGTTATTGCGTTTGTTATAATCATGTGTGAGTAGTCGCATAGGGTGCGGCCGCGGGATGGAAGCGTCACGTGGCTAGTCCAATCATTGTTTTACCTCGTGGCTGAATAAATTCAATTTTGAGCAGTTTTAGGAAACGAAATCTTTCTAACGAACAAACCCAGGCATTGCCAGATTTCAAATGCGCACGGAAATTGGTGACAGGTGGTGCGCATTCGTTAGGGAATATTTTCCAATTCTAAAATCAGTAAATCGAATCATTGTGGCCCGAGTAAACATTGGTTAGGCTAGTTGCAGACGCTGGGTTCCCACGGCTGCGCTCTCCTTTTTAATTCATTAGAGGTCAATTTCTTCAGTAATTAGTTAATCAAACCAATCAAACAAGGGGTGGCTACCTAAGAGCCAATTAAAACTAGAATTCAACACTTTTGAGTCAGCACTGTCCATCCGTCTCTGTGGTTCGACTCCGGTACTTCCGGAATTATTGTGCTACACTGGTCGAGAGTCCTACGCTTGGGACGCGTTTTTAGTTTAAATTTTATTAACACCCGGTTGGTCAAGCAATATGGCACTGAATGAAGGTTGAATTTTGGGAGAGGAAACAACAACAAATTGATATGGACTAAGAATATAGAGTAGTTTTGGTTATTGGAAAATGTTACTAGTTTTGGTTATCCAAAATCTAAAATTTAATTATTTCTAAGGATATTGTTAAGTTTGTTTGATTATATCATTGTGAGCCATAACTTGCACCAACTTTATTAACTTTAGAAACAATTTACTTTTATTATGTCATTATGGATAGCCTAAGGCAATGTTCCAATAATTTTACAATAAGTCAGGTACACTACATCAAACCACTACACCATCCACTATATTTTTTTGTGGGGCTCATTCCGGTTCCCACAAAAATACAAAAAAATATCCAAAAATTTTAAAATTATGTTTTATGAGATCCTGTAAAAAATCAGCTCTAACGGATCTCTGTAAGTATTTTTTCTAGATTTGTAGGAGCGAAAATGCTAAACTGCGTAGTTGCGGACATACGAACTAGAAATAATACTTACCGATATCTGTTAGAGCATTTTTTTTATAGGGCCTCATAAAACATTATTTTAAAATTTTTGGATATTTTTTTGTATTTTTGTGAAATCTGGAATGAACTTCACAAAAAATATAGTGGCTGGTGTGGTGGTTTGGTGTAGTGTAAGAGCATCTACAGTAGACTAATCAAATTTGGATAATCAAAAGTTGCCACATCACCTTTTGATTATCTATTTAAGGGATTTTTAAGATTAACAATGTAGATGTCTACAGTGGCATAATCAAATATTGAATCATCAAAACTTGTCACATCATCTTTTCAACTTATAAAAATTTAAAAATTGTTAGCATATTAAAAATTTAAAAATTGTTAGCCAAGGAAAAAACCCTAATCTATGGTTATTGGAAAGGATTGAACTTCTCTCTAGAATGGACGGTGTTGCTGGTGGTCCCCATCTGCCCCATTTTGATAAACCATTCGTTCACTTTGTAACCCTCAATGTGTATATCATCTATAAGAAAAAACAGATTGATCTGGAAATGGGGTCGCCGGAAAGAGGGTTACCAGTTCGGCCCCTCTTTTATTTGTCCCTTTAAAATGTATTTTTATGTCGAAATAGGGTCGCCGGAGAGGGGAGGGGGAACCGGAGGCTGGTGGGTCATGATGGTAGGGAGAGAGAGATTAGGTGAGGTTGTGTGCTTGCGTCCATTTAAGTTTTTAATCTCAGTCATTTATTTGTGTGGCTGACATGAAGTGTCAAAATTTGTGTAAGTAGAACTGGTAAGATCAATCACATTTAGCATGCAACATATATATATTTTTGGAACTTTTAAAAAAACCCCCTGAATTTTCAGCGAATTTACAAAAACACATATGACTTTAACTAATGACAGAAATACACCAGAACTTACCATTTCATTAACAATTAGGTCCCTGTCCTTCAATACCATCAATTAACAACAGATGAAGCTAACGGAAGGCGTTAACCTTCCATTATTATTTTTTACTTTCAAAAATTACTTTTAACTCTTTTTATTGTACATAATAAATAAATATGCAATATAATTCCTTTTTTTCTTACTATTTATCAAATTTTATTTTAATTCTATTTTTTACTATTTAAAAAAATAACTTTAACCCCTATTTTGTTACTTTCAAATTCACAACCCCCCCCCCCCCCCCCCCCCCCCCAGTTCGACTCCACACCACCAATCAACCTCACAACCAACCGCTAAAGTCCTGGCTCTAATTTCAGGAATTTGAAATTAATAACTTTTAACCTCCCATTTTTTTGACATTCTTGTTTTTTTTATTATATTTTTTTACTTCCAAAAATTACTTTTAACTCTTTATTTCAAGTAGTAAATAAATATGAATTAATTTTTTTTATTATTTATCAAAAATTACATTAACTCCGATTTTTATTATTTGCAATTATAACTTTAACCCCTGTTTTTTACTTTCAAATACTCTCTCTCTCTCTCCACCGGCGAAAATCTTCCCCCATGTTCTCTCCACCAATCAGTCTCCATTTTTCTCATTGTCAAGTTCCCTCTCTCACTCACCCTCTCTCAACTGAAATGCTCTTTTTCTTCTCTATGTGATTTAGGGTTTGGATTTCAGAGAAATCCGAAATTCCCTTATCAATTGGTTGTGTGGTTAATTGGTGGTAAGGGATTGAATTTCTAAAAAAAAAAGAGAGGGACAAGGGAAAGGTAAAATTTGAACGTAAAAAACGAAAGAGAGAGATCACTTATTAGTCGTTGTTAAAGTTATTTTCGTAAATAGTTACAAAAATGGGGCTGAAAGTAATTTTTGGAAAATAGTACGAAAAAAAGAATTTTATTACATATTTGTTTATGACTAAAAAAAAATGAATTTGCTATAGTCATCCTTCGACTTTCTACAAAGCACTAAGATTGAAAATAGTAATATTGTTATATACACCGATTTATTGTCATTATTATGATCTCAAATTTAGACCATTGAATTAAACCCTTCTCATTTTGTCATGCAGAGCATTTGGCTTGAATGATATAGGACATTTGATAAGGCCAAAGTTGAAGATAAATTCGAAATAAAATATATCTTTTTGTCATTTTTTGACAACAAAAGATATCAACAAGTGGACTTGAATTTTGCCTAAAAGTCTACTAATTGAGTACCATTTACCACCTAGTTTTTCATCCCCGCATTTCCAAAAATTTACTCCAATTATTCTTTTTTGGTGGTGTAATTATGAAGATATTTAGCCAACAGACTCCAGATTGATTCATCACACCCTTCACTTTCAAAGTCCATAGTTGACTAGTCTCTTTCCATTAGTTTAGGTCCCATCAGTTTGCTGTTTTCAAGGTTACAAAGTTCGATTATAATTGTTGGAACTTGGAACTATCCCATAAGACGTTCTTCCATGTTTGAAAGTATTATTTTGTGAAACACGTTCGCGCATAGAATTTTCCATGAAAAAAAGAAGCAAAAGACATTCTGTCATCTTCTCCAACTACAGTGAAGTGGCCGGCCAATGATGTATATTATGTACTCTCATGCATTTGACTGAAGTTCAAATCTTAAAGAGTGTGTAACTATATCATATTCCGGTCTTTCTATACCTTGTGGTTTGAACTTAATTGTATGATTATTTTTGGTTATGTGGAAATCACCATATTGTTTCTGCCACTTCTAGTTGTGAGACTCTTTCAGATTCCTACTATTATGGCACTTAAATTGAGTACTAGGTTGGAGTTTTGTACGTTGTTTCATGAAGTTTCGTAATTTTTATTGAAGTGTTTATAGAGGGTTCCAATCAATGTTTTGAAATCCGAAAATCGGAGTGAACCGAAAAAACGGATCACCGGTTAATTCAATCAGAATTGAACGGTGACGTCATAATTAGGTATGTTACATATTATATTAATAATTATGTATACTGAAAGAGATGCTAGTGTACATATTTATATTTCTCAAGTGAAATCTTCAATCGCATAGCCCTTCGAAATCTGTTGTTTGAATTAATTTATCAAGGTTTGCTCCACGCAAATGACTCCCACATCCTCACAAAGGAGGAATAGTAACAATAATTATAAAATCACACATACTCACACAAACACTTTACACACACTGAAGTGTGTGGGGGCCACAATATGAATGTGATAAGTTTGTGATTATAAAATGATTGAAAAACGTAAATCATCTGGCTGCCGTGCTGCTCCCGAGGCCACGTGGCACAAGAAGTCAGTTTGGCATGGGTTATGGATCGACCAACCGGCCCTAAAAAACCTGCCCCCGATTCTTCCGGCCGGTTTTGCTGGTTTTGTACCGGTTTAGGGCGGTCCATTCGGTTCTGTAGTTAAAATGGTTTTAAGGGTTAAACCGGACTGAAGCAGTGACAGGTCGACGGGTCAGCCGTAGAACCGGCCGGTTTGGACTGGGTTTCAAAACAGTGGACTTTCAATTTAAAATTAGTTGGCTAAGGTTAAGTAACCTCAACAGTATATTTACCAAGTTTTTTTTTTTTTGGATATGTACCAAGTTTTGTTTTTTGGGTGTGTACCAAGTTGGATGACTTAGGTGAGTAATGTGGGATAAAATCTAAAAACACTCCACCCAGCAACATGTGCAGCTCGGATGCACACGGAGTTACAAATTGATAAGACGAGGCGATTTGACTCAGGTAACGAAGACTTAACCACATGAGTTGGAGAGTTTCAACCTAAAATCAATTGGCTATAGGTGGAGAAACCTCTAGACAGTGGCGGAGTTAAGATTTTGATACGAGAGAGGTTGGCTTAATAGACATATATATTTTTATCGGAATATATACTTATTATATCATGAAGTTAATGTTTTCCAATTCATTAAATATGTATATATATTGAAATGATTCTAACTTAATGCGCTTAAAGTATATATATACCAATCATTTTGCTTTGTCTTTAGACTACATTAACAGTCACGTTTTTATTTTTTATTTATGGAAAAAATTGAGAAATAAAAATGTAAAATTATCGATTTTTTTTATCAAATCAAACCAAAATGATTAAGAAAGTAACTACACATGGATAATTTTGATAGTATTCAAAATTAGGTATATACAAAATAAAAATTTTAAAATCGGGTTTGAAGCCCGGGGGGCTCCAACATAACTCCGCCCCTGCTCTAGACTATTTGAACCGAACTTGTTGCTTTCAAGGGTTGTTTGAGAAGATGCTTTAATTTCAAGTTTACAAAAGTGCGAAGCAGCGAATGTTTGGAACTATGGTATACTCTCTCTGTTTCTATTTAATTGTCCACTATTGTTTTACGTGCATTTTTAACAACTCATGTCTCTCGACGTATATTATGTTTTATGTTTTTGAAATTATTATCTGATAGAAAAAATTGAGATCTCTATATTGCATATTTTTAGCAATAGACGTTGAGAAATATAAACCGTTAAAACCACGAGTCCGGCTCCTCTCCAATCGATAGGGAATTGGAGGATCCTCCAATTCCAATGCAATGATCAGGATTACTCTAGTATTTCCAGCCCAAAACTCATATGGTATTCTACGGGCATCCAATTACTCTCCAAATATTCCCCAATTACTATATTCCATGCACCAATTTACCAAATTCCAAACATTAGTAAAATTTCATTTCGTAACTTTAATAATTGGTGCAAGTTCAAAAAACTATCAAATTCACAGGGTTAATCAAAGACTCCTTTTGCATTTCTTCTAAAATATTTTTTCTATAAAAATTATATTACGTTCAATTACTTACTCTTACGATTTCTTTCTAATTTTCATAATTGAATTTTAATTTCAATTTTCTTTACATACAAGAACAATTACATCAATGAGTACACAACACAGTGCGAAGCACAAATGAAAATACATTAGTATCAGTAAAAAAAAATCTTACGAGCTACATAATAAGATAATATCAAAAAAAAAAACCATGCTGAAATAAAAAAAATTATTGATATAATATTAGTAAAAAAATTCTCATGAATTATATGATATCGGTCGAAAAATTCCTTATGAGCTATATAATTTTTTTTTTCAAAGGCAGGTTTAACGGGAAGATGACGCCGTTCAAAAAAATTTAATGAATTTTTTTCGCCGTTCAAAAAAATGGAGAGAGAAGACGCTTATGTAATTGAAAAATATTTGGGGGGTAATTGGATGCATATAGAATACCATATGAACTTTAGAGCTTAAGTTATTAGAGTAATCTTGACAATCAAATTAAAATTGAAGGATCCTCCAATTCTTTATGAATTGGAGAAGAGCCGGACTCTAAAACCACACACAAAACCATAATAGACAATTAAATAGGGACAGAGAGAATTTCCTACGAGGATGTATGTCCTTGCATGTTTTTTTCGTGCCATTGGTGGAAAACATTTGTACAGGAAATTTCCGCGGCTCGAGAATGAAACCTGCGAAAGGAGCGAATATATCTCTGTCTAATTACAGTAGAGGACACCGTCGTCACAATCTACGTCGTTTTCCGACCCTACCTTGTAGCAAAACACGATTTCTATTTTGACGGACACTGGGACACATGTCTCAATGATTGCTATAGAAATTCTACTGTAGCCGGAGTCGAATACTATAAAAGACTCGAGTGAAATCTTTAACATCAATTGATTTTTGGAGAGATGATTAAACTAAAGCAGATAATTTATACTCCATTCGTTCCAAATTCTTTGTCCAGTCCGCAAAACGAAGTGTTAAAAATAATACAATTTTTTCAAGCAAAAATTTAAACTTTTTTCACAAATTAAAAATACTCATTGATATCTAAATAAGTTGAAAAACTTTTGATTTTTTCTTGCAAAAATTGTATTATTTTTAATACTTCGATTTGCGGACCGGATAAGGAATTTGAGACGGAGGAAGTAGTATCAGAGTTTGGAGATCATGAGTTCGAACCGTGGGAGCAATATTAGCCAAAGAGAGATTGTTGGAAGCACAGTATCATTCTCCATGACCGATGTATAAAAAGACCAATTGATTTTACGAGAGATCGTTGAACTATTTACCATCACTTTTCCAATTAATTATCATCAAGACCAATTGATTTCATGAACTTTCTACATTATTCTTATCTATGGTATTTCAAAAAAAAATTATTTCACTGCACCAACTGTTATTCTTATACAAGGCATTACTTCTTTGAATCCTTCAACATAGATATATCAATCTGTAATATTTCTATCTGCTCTCCAAGTTGGGTGGTTAATTATACACGTAAGTATAAGTTTGCACCGAGAAGATATTTATTGTTTCTGAGGCATTGCCCAATAACACATCTTCATGATTTTATGGCTAGCTACTAAAAGAGATTGACACAATATTACCAAGAGTACCGAAAACTGTTCTTTTGTCCTGTTTTTGATAAACCAGTGTAGTACGCAAGAATTGGAGAGGGGCCAAACTCCAATGGTCCATCGTACTTGGCCTATAAATTAATAGGGTTAGCATTGCATATCACTCAGCAACAAATTAAACTTATTGGTGCAAAAATGTCACTCCATCTGTTCTTCGTGCCAATCCGATCGATTCCTTCATCAAAACTTGGCCTCACACGGAAATCCGTACGCTGCACTCGTACAAGATTGCACCTCCAATCCTCCGAAATGGCTCGAGATTCACAGCAGACTTCGCAAAGGCGATCTGCGAATTATCAGCCAACTGCTTGGAATTCTGATTTTATCAAGTCCTTGAAAAATCACAATGTCGTAAGTATTCGTTTTTCTTTCCCGGCCGAAATCAAACCAAATTAACTGTCCATTTTTTTTGAAAGGCGAAGAAGAAAATTTATTGATGAGAAAGAAAGAGGACAGGATACACTGTAATTGACTATAAATAGTTCTACCATTACATATCACTTTGCTTTGCAGTGGCTGAGTAGTATTTGGCTTTCAATAAATCAAATTTCAATCTTACCCATGTGAACCTTGCTCTTTTTTTTTTTTTTTTTTTATATATATTTCAATGTAGTCTTTTGGCATCTTTTGTTAAAGTTCCATGCAGAAAGAGTGACAATTTCAAATTTGAAATTGTCCTTCAAAATTGGTCAGGAGATGACTTTAGACAGAGATACGACTGTGGTGTTACAACTGGTTGAGTTTAAATTGAAAGGTTTAAAGTGATATTTTATTGACATATAGGGATCAAAAGTGTAATTCACCATTTACCAATTTTAGCTGATTATAATAGTTTTTGCATGTAATATTTGTTGTAGGATGAAATACAGAAGCAGATGGCAGAGAAGCTTAAGGGGGAGGTAAGGGCTATGATTGGGGATACCAATGCAAATTCATTCACAATACTTGAATTGATAGATGATATTCAACGGTTGGGATTGAGCTATCACTTTGAAAAGGATATCACGAGAGCACTTGATCGAATGTTTCTCAGTGTGAATGAAACTAATCTGTGGACACAACAGAAGAGTACAGTTCATGCAATTGCTCTCTGCTTTAGGCTCTGTAGACAACATGGCTATGAGGTCTCCCAAGGTACTATTTTTCCCGTTACCTGAAGCAATGTCTTTTTTTTCTTTTCTCCTTCGATCTAGTAAAGCAGGGTGTTTCAGACCAGCTTAATCACACCGTGGATGACTCCCCACAGTTATTCCACATGCTTACGTGTGGAAGTCGAACTCGAGATATTAAGATGGAGCAAACCTTAAGACCAAAGCCTTTATGACCACCAAGCTTACTCTTCGGGATTCACCTGAAGCAATGTTGTTTTGATTAACACTTAATGCAATGTTGTTTTGAATAACACTTAATGTTCCTGCAAATGGATAACATTTTGTGCGATGTTGTCCAGATGTGTTTAAGAGATTCAAGGACGAAAATGGAAACTTCATGGAATCCATAAGCAAGGACATCAAGGGATTGCTAAGTTTGTATGAAGCATCTTATTTTTCCTTTGAGGGAGAAAAACTCATGGAAGAGGCCAAAGTATTCACAACCAAACATCTAAAGGGAAATATAGTGAACGAAGACCTTGTGGAACAAATAAATCATGCACTGGAAATGCCTTCGCAGCATAGGATGCTAAGGCTTGAGGCTAGGTGGTATATTGAAGCTTATGATAAAAGAAAAGATGCAAATTATTTGCTACTTGAAATGGCTAAGTTGGAATTCAACATGGTGCAATCTATGCTCCAAGGAGAGCTCAAAGACATGTCACGGTAAATTAAAGTACTGTAGCCAAATTTATCATCCAACTTGGAAAAAAAATTCAATATGTAGTTTAATTAGATTCACTTCAGGTGTGGTCCCTACCGGGCTACCACACAAAATTTAAATCTGGACCATCTATTGAATTTTTGTGCGGTTTTCACATTTTAAAAAATTGCATTAATTTAATTTTGAATTTCTAATCCACTTCTATCAGAATTTCAAATCTTAATTCAAGGTAATGCCACATGTTATAAATAAAAAAAAATATGTTTTCACAAGTATCGCAAATAGACCCAATATCAACTTTTGACCAATCTAGCTTTATATAAATTGTGGCCTGATGCTTCATTTGGATTTGAAACTTTCCAGAAGAAAAGGTAGGGATTTTCCTCTTGTAATCCACTTATGTTTTCTTTTTTCTTTTTTTTAAATATATATAGGTGGTGGGAAGATATAGACTTGGGAAAACAGTTAAGTTTTACCAGAGACAGACTGATGGAATGCTACTTTTGGAATGTGGGCTTGATTTTTAAGCCCAAATTCAGTGATTGCCGGAAGAGTTTAACGAAATTGACAGCACTTATAACCACCATTGATGATGTCTATGACGTTTACGGATCATTGGATGAGCTTGAACTATTCACAGCTGCTGTTCACAGGTTTGCGAAAAATATGCTTCTTTTTTTTTTTTTTTTTTCCCCTGGAGGCCAATATCTATGAAAATGATATACTGCCTTTAATGGCTGTTGCATTTGCAAATTCGCAAGCGAAAGACCCACAGTTGTGGCTTATAACTGACAAAATACTAGCGTCAAATTATAATTTTGAATGAGTCTTCTATATATATGGAGATTATGTTTGTAAGGAAGAGGGTCATATCATATGGCAGATAACGAAGAATAAAGGTAGTCCATCGAAGTAGTGGCTTCCATTGGTCCATTAATATTTGATCGCCATGTTTGTGAGTTTGTTTAATTTCCTCGTAATGCCATTTCAAAGTTTTGGTAATTGTTATATTACAGATGGGATATAGAGGCTGTGGAAACCCTTCCCGACTACATGAAGCTGTGCTTCCTAGCTCTCTACAACACTACCAATGAAATGGGTTATGACATTCTTAAACAAAAAGGAGTTAACATCATCCCACACTTAAAAAGAGCGGTATGTATAAACGGAGTATATTCTTAAAAAATACTAGTATCTAGATGAAAACTCTCACACCATCCTTACAGAGAGCAATCGGAATCCTCTATGAGGATTCTCTCTGTGAGGATGGTGTGCCAAACCAAATCGAGCCTTGTGTCTAGACCAATCTATATTTAGTAATTGCAGATTCCATAGATTTGTTATTTACTTTGAAATATTTATCACAGTGGGCAGATATATGCAAAACATTCATGATGGAAGCCAAGTGGTGTTCAAACAGAGAGACTCCAACATTTAAGGCATATCTTGATAATGCATTGGTTTCGGTATCGGGAGTGCTTATATTAGTTCATGTCTACTTCTTGTTGACTGAAACTATTACAAAAGAGGCTCTGGAGTGCTTAGAGAAGAAGTTACATCCTCTTGTGGAGTGTTCATCTCTCATTTTTCGTTTTTCCAATGATTTGGCCACATCCAAGGTATGCAAGCATGCAATTTACGTTAAGATTTCGGTATTGGCGTTGTACAAAATAAATACCTCTAAAAATCCAATATCAGTATGAACTCAATCATACGGAGCGTTTCTCCTGCGAACCACCGTATTTTAAGCTAAAATGCAGACTGCAAAATTGCTGTTGGATTGTTTTTTGAATTGTCAGGATTCATGGACAATCTATTCGTGTGAATCTGACCATTCAAAACACAATCCAATGGCCAGAACGGAAGCTAAAATCCGGTGGTCCACAGGAGAAAGGGACTGCTCAATCATAATAACATATTCTTTATTTGTTTTTATGTAAATAGGCTGAGTTAGAGAGAGGTGAATCTGCAAACTCAATCCTGTGTTACATGTGCGAAACTGGAGTTTCTGAACAAGAAGCCCGGAAGCACATAAGTAGTTTGATCGAGGAAGCTTGGAAGAAGATGAACAAAGAACGAGTAGCAGTTGATTCTCCATTTGAGAAACCGTTTATTGAAACGGCTTTTAACCTTGCTCGGATCGCCCAATGCACTTACCAAAACGGAGATGGGCATGGAGCTCCGGATAACAAAGCAAAGAACCGGGTTTTATCTGTGATAATTGAACCCATTACACTTGTGCAGAGACTTCAACACCGGTCAAATTTGTTAGCTACTGTTTCTTAAGCTAATTAAAGAAGAGAATGAAAGTTGGAAATTTTGTTAGCTAGTGTTTCTTGAGGTAAAAAAAGAAAAGAATAAAAGGTTGGAATTTGTCTCTTTTATGTGTTATACGATAATGTAACTTATCAGTACAAGATACTGATCCTACACATTGCATTTTCGTCACATATTTACTTTAAAGACTCCAATATTTTCCATTCTGGTGTTTCCTATGGGCCTTGCTTCTTAGGTGTTGTTTTGGTGGCGGGGGTGGCTGGTGGTGGCGGCTTCTGGTGGTGGAAGTCTGCTGGTGTAGGCAGCGTTGGTGGTTGTCCGTGTTAAGGGTTAGGTGTGGCTATGGGCAGACTAGGTTTTGGGCTTAATCTGTTTGGGTCAGGTCCATATGTTAATTTGTGTTTGTATTTCTTGGAGCCTGGCCCATATTGGCCGATTGGGAGTGTTTGGATTTTTTCCAAACAGTAATTTTTTTTTTTCATCCAACCTTTGGACTCCTCTTTCCCTTCCACCATCTTCATGCACCATTTGTTAAGATTTCTAAATAAAATTATTTTGACTATCAAAAAAAATACAGCAAAAAAAGAAAAAAAAAAAAAAAGGGCATCACAAGGCCAAAGATACATCTGAACGAGGTTTATACCAATCCCAGCGACAATCATATGCGAATAAAGAGGTTGATAAAAAATAAAACCCGACCACCATGAAATCAGTATCAATTCCATGCCACAGATATTGTGTAAAAGTCCAAAAGTAGGAAAACCTGATCCATAGTTGAATAGGTATTTCGCTTTCATCAATTTCAATTTCAATTTCACCCTTGTGAACCTTTGCTGTTTGTTTCTATTTCAACAATATATATAGTACTCCCTCCGTCCCATAATATTTGTCCGGTCTGCAAAACAAGAGCGTAAAAATAATATAATTTTTGCAAGGGAAATTCAATTTTTTTTAACAATTCACCAAATATCAATGAATTCTTTTAATTTCTGAAAAAAGTTTGAATTTTTTCTTGAAAGAAATGCATTATTTTTTAGTTCTCGTTTTGCGGACCAGACAAACATTTTGAGATGGAGGTAGTAGTATTTTTTTCATCTTTTGTCAGAGTCTGATATAGAAAGAAAAAAATAAAATTCGAAAATTCGAAATTGTATTCCCAAATTTGACAGCCGAACTGCAAGCGCAATTTTTGCGTTCGAAATTCCAACAAGAGATGACTTTGAGGTGGAGATAGGCAGTGGCGGCTATAGAATTTATTTATCATTTAGGAGAGTGTAAACAACATGGTTATGGCGCTATTTTTGTAAACAACATGGTTATGAGGCTTCTCAAAGTTCTCTTTTCTCCTTCTCATTCACCGAAACGAAAAAATATATAATCTTTTCCAGCAAAAGAACTTTATAAAAATTATTTAAAAGATGAAGGAGGGATTCACGTTGGGTAACTGACAACCAGCTAGCTAGCTAGTGCATAATAATTTTTGTTAGATCTTTATGATAAGATTTTTTATTATGAATTGAAGCCTATCACCTACCACGATGCCTGCTATAGCTGAGTTTAATAGAGAAAACAGATTCATATAAACAACCCCAATTGATTGAAACTTAAAATTCAATCTGGTTGAGTTTTAATTTTAAAATACAAGTAGAGTCTTTATTTTCACTGTGGAGTACATACACAAGTTTGAGAATTTCGAAAAATCATCTTTATTTTTTTTTTCTTTCTAAAAAAGTACATATTATTTTCAAATCGTCTCAATCACATGTCAGAAAACTATTAGGGAATTAATTATTTCCAAAATGAGAGCACAAATTAATTAGGTTCTTTCCAGATTCCATCTTTGAGATTTACTTTTTAGAGATGCAAAACTTCACCCCAGTCAGTTAGCACTTTTCAAGAATTTAATCGAACAAAGTCTTTGAAAAAACTTCCAAATTTTTTAATTATAAATTATCTTTTAAAAAAACTCTAATTTCGTAATCATAACAAGAACTCCATTTTCAAATAGATTCATTAGTCGACTCCCTTATGGAAGGGCACAGTCGTAATAAAAGATTGTTCTTTTTCACATTTTGTTACGTAAAACAACATAAGAAGATTCATCAGTCGACTACTCTTCCCCTTCACAAGGAGATAGAAAGCAAGGACAAAACTAAACAAAAACAAGATAGAAGAAGATGTGGGTAGTGTAAATACTCCAGATAGGATTTGCTGATCAAAAATAATTATAAACAGATAGAATTTGTGCGATGTTGTGCAGATGTGTTTCAGAGATTCAAGGACAAAAGTGGAAACTTCATGGAATCCTATGCAAGGACACCAAGGGATTGGTATAGCCTGTATGGAGTGCTTGGAGAAGGAGTCGTACCATCCTCTCATAGAATATTGTCCATCCCTCATTTTTCGACTTTCTAATGATTTGGCCACATCCAAGGTATGCTAGCTATTTACACTCCATTCGTACATTGTTTTGCTACAGTTTAATTCTCAAAAATAAAATTGGAAAGGCTGAATATATTAGAACACGGCAAGCGAAATTCGAACACAAGGCTCAAATCATGGGGTTCACACCATCTATAATCTAGGTAGCTCCCATATTCTGATCACGAATTAGTCAGTTGAGCCACACGGGAAATCATAAGCTCAAAAGGAAAATATTTCAATGAAAAGACGTTTTTAATTTTAACGGCGTACCATTTTTGTTTCTCCAAAACACACACACACACAAAATAGAGATAGAGGTGAATTAGACCCCGTTCCGCTTTCTCTCAAAACCTTTTTTTTCAAAAAGAGGGTAATTTTAAACTCAAATATAACGAAAATGAAAAATATTTTTTTAATTTTTTTTGCACCGTTTAAAAGATCTCAATGAGATCTATCAAACAAGATCCATATTGGTTGGAAAATTATTTACATAAACACATAATTTCTGAGCTTGAAATTACCTTCCTTTTCCAAAACCTTCCTTTTTTTAAAACCGGAACGGCCCCTTATATGTTTGATTAGAGGTGGCAATCCTAACCCATATTTCTTTGACCCGCCCAATCCGCCCACTTATAACCCAACCCAATCCGCCCATATTACATAATGGGTTGATATGGGTTGAACCCATATCAACCCATATTTACATGGGTTTAGGTGGGTTAAAAATGGGTTCAATATGGGTTGAAACTAAAACCCAAAGGGAATTCATCTTGTATGTAAACTTTTCACGTATACAGCCCACGAACGAAAAGGAAATGCATTTGCTGTACTCTCCCTCTCGGTCTTTTATTTCTTATATATACAGGAAAGGAATTTTCAAATTTTCTTAGAAAATGGGGTCCACACTTTTACTAGCCAAACTTTTTTTTTTTTGGGCCAACGAAATGGAACCACCAGCAAAACTTTTACAAATCATACAGGCATACACACTTATTCAGTTATTCTTTCGCATTCCCTAATGAAAGACAAAAAAAAAAAATTGCATTTATTAATTTTACATTAAATTTTTGTGATTTTTTGATTCATCTTGTTAAGAGGACTCGAAAAATAAAAAGTTATGATAAAAAATTCAGAATTATTTTAAATAATGGCAAAAATAACTCAAAAATTTTGTCTTTTGGCTTATGTTCATTTTTATTCAAAAAATTATGGGACTATGTTTCATACGGAGTATTGTTTCATTTGGCGTAAATATTATGTCTTTTTGGCTTATGTTCGTCTTTTTTAGTGTATATTAGACCGACTTTCATGCACCCTCAACTAATTTTTTGGGCAACTAATCAAGTCGCTCACTGGCAGGTGGACCAACTAAAACAAAGCTGCGTATTTGGCTTATTTTGGTCTTTATTTAAAAAAATTGGGTTTCGATCTTAATCTTTTACTTTTTAGATTTCTTTAGTCATAACGAAGCAATAATCCACAAAAAAATAACGACAAATTAACAAAAGCGAAAAAATTTGAATAAGAACAAAAAAAGAAAAGAAAGCCATTTGGCTTATTAGGCCAAAATAGGCTTTACTACATATCGTCAAAGTTACGTTACTGTTTGGAAATAGAAAAAAAAAAGTAAAAACCTGATTTTTCAAAAAAAATTTAGCCTCTAATTGCTTCATTTTTATTCAAAAAAAAGTTGAGTTTTAATCATAAAATTTAACTTTTCTAAATTCCCTTATTGAGACAAATTAGAGAAGGGGGAGAAGAGAGGAGAAGGGAAACAAGCAAACAAACAAAACCCCCCCCACACAAAAAAAAAAAAAACAAACAAACAAACAAACAAAACGGGTCGGGTCGGGCGGGTTTGGGTTTGGCTTGACCCATATTCGACCCAACCCATTTCAACCCGTTTACTTTTTGACCCACATTTGACCCGCCCATATTTGACCCATGACCCGTTTCAACCCGCCCAGACCCGCCCAAACCCGCCCGTTTGCCACCTCTATGTTTGACACTGACACACTCAAATTTTTTTTTGTGTCACAAGCTGAGTTGGAGAGAGGTGAATCTGCGAACTCAATCATGTGTTGCATGCACGAAATCGGGCTTTCGGCAAGAAGCCCAAAAGTACATAAGGCAATTGATTGACGATGCTGTTGGGATTAATCACCCTAATCAATCCCACCCGCAAACGGAAGCGTAATCGGAAAAATTAAATATGCAATAAACAAGGCACAACGATAAACAAGGCACAACAAAACAACCAATATACGTGGTTCTCCAAACTCGGGTACGTCCACGGGAGAGAGAAAGCAATTTCTACTATCACCAAAGGTTTACAAGGGTTTACAAAGAGATTAAAAATCTCACAAACACCCTATCCAACAACCTACAATCAAAGTGGAAAGATCTTACCAAATACTCTCCAACGCGGCTGAAAATGAAAGCCCCAAACCGAGATTAAAACAGCCCCAAATGTCGTCAACAAGCTGCCACCGATTTGCTTCAGTTGAGAGGACCAGTGGCTGCCCAATAGCTTTCCTTTTTCCACCGAGAACACACCGATGCACTCCCTTTTAATCTCCACCGAGATCACCAACATACAGTGCACCTCTCTGTTTCTTTTTCTTTTTTCTCACACCCTCTCTTCGGCTACTAATTTCATGAGACAAAAAAACCTTTTTAGCTTCTAAGCATCCGCAATGGGCTTGTTAACTAGTGTGTTAATTGTGTGTGTTAAGAGTTAACAAACAAAATTATATTTTTTGTGTCACAATGCTTGTGTGTTAGAGAGTGCTAGAGTGTGTTAAATGTAGTAGTGTGTTAGCATGGTTATCAAGTTTAGCAAAAAAGTTAACAAACAATAAGTGGGTCCTATCCCTATAAATTCAAATTTCAACCATAAAACATAAATATCCACACTACTTTCTTTTTTGAAAACTTACCGTTAACTTGATTTACTGTTGCTTTTTTCATTGTTTTTCTGTGTATGTGTTGAACACTAAAGGCTAAAAACCATCCCTCCCATCAATGGAAGAAGAACTTTCATCGGATGAACTTTCACTGGAAGAAGAACTTGAAGGAATAATTGAATTCATCAATAATAGAATTATATGCAATGAAAAAGGTAAAAGCTGCTAGAATTAAGGCAAAATAGAGAAAGCAATGGGATTTCATGCTCTGAATATAATTCTTATAAATGGGATGTGGAGTGGGAGGGACATGACCGTTGTTGGCCTTTCCTTCATTACAGAAAATTGATGTTGGTGATATAGCCGTTGTAAAAGTTTTTATTAAAGCCGTTGTTTTGACATTATTTTAAAGAGTTAACACACTCCTAACTAATCCATTGAGGTACTCATATATATACTAACACACTCCTTAGTTAACACACACTTGTGAGGTCCATTTTTTATCTTAACACATACCTTAACAAACAATTTGATATACAACTATAACACACCCATTGCGGATGCTCAAGAGAAGTCAAGTTACTCATGTAACAAACATGTGCCAAATGGGAGTGTAGAAACTTCCACAAAAATAACTAGCCCACAAAAATCTTTTTGGGCCAAATACTATTGGGCTATTTTCATAGGCAAAAACCCAACAGATGCATGGGAGAAGATGAACAAAGAACGAGTAGCAATTGATTCTCCATTTGAAAAACCATTTATTGAAACAACTATTAAAGTTTGCTCGAATGTCCGAATGCACTTACCAGATTCACGGATATGGGCATGGTGCTCCGGATAATCAAGCAAAGAACCGGGTCTTATCGGTGATAATATTGAACCCATTACGCCTTGTTAGCCAATGGTTCTCAAGTTACTACTAGAAAAGAGAACAGAAATTAAAGTTGGAATAGTTTAATTTCATTTTGGTTTATAAAATGTTAATTTATTGCAATAGTTTAAACCATTCATTTTGGTTTATAAAATCGACGGCCAGGATTTTGTCAATAGTTTTTAGTTTATTCACCTAACCATTCCAATAATTGAAAAAGAAAATAAGAAAAAGTTGTAACACATGGAGTTTTTCCTATATGTGACGCAGCTTTTATTTATTAATATTGGTATGTGGACCGTGTAGATTGTACTCGAATTATATCAATATAATCTACTTTTGTTGAGTTCCATTGTACTCGAATTATATCAATATAATCTACTTCTGTTGAGTTCCTCAAAAAAATAGGAAAAATTTTTGATCCTCTCGGATTGGGAAAAAATCTAAAAAAACGGAACACAATTCTCAAAGCAAAAGTACTAATATGTGAGTAATGGAGTGCACGATTAGATAGGGAAGTGTACAACTACTCCATCCGTCCCATTTTATTTGGCCTTTTATGATGTTCGTATCAGTTTTCAATCGCTTACATCTTTTAGTATCAATCACCAAAAACATAAAATCTGAATTTTGTTTCATAGTTTTTTATTAGGTCTATAATACAAAATTTTTAAAATTATGAAAAATATTAATATAAATTGCGACATATAAGAGTTTAAAGAACGATACGAATAACAAAAAAGACCGAGCAAAATGGGACGGAGAGAGTATTTTTCTTCATTTAGCTCCTCTTTATAACAAGGTCATCCGCTCGACACTTGTGCCAAAATGAATTTGCTATAGTCATCCTTTAACTTTTTACAAAGCACATGCAAAGATTGAAAATAGTAGTTCTGTTACACCAATTTCTTGTCAATCGTTATTATGATCTCAAATTCAGGCCATTGAATTAAATGCTTGTCATTTTGTCATGCAGAGCACTTTGCTTGATTGATATAGGATATTTGATAAAGCTAAAGTTGATGCTAAATTTGAAATAAAATATTACTTTTTGTCATTTTTTTAACAACAAAAGATATCAGCAAGTGGACTTGAATTTTGACTAAAAGTCTACTAATTAAGTGCCATTTACCAACTAGTTTTTCATCGCTGCATTTCCAATAATTTAGTCCAATTATATTCTTTTTTGGTGGTGTAATTATGAAGATATTGAGCCAACAGACTCCATATTCATCACATGCACCCTTCACTTTCAAAGTCCTTAGTTGACTAGTCTCCTTCCATTAGTTTAGGTCCCATTAGTTTGTTGCTTTCAAGGTTACGTATTTGAATGGGATTCGAAAAGTAAAGTTGTGAAATGAGCAAGCAAGTGAAGTGTTCTTATCCAATCTTGATTGGATATAGTGCCAGAGTGTAGCTCTCTGTAATAGTTGTGTTTTAAGGTCAAGGTTGTAATCGATGTACCTTTCGAATTTAATAAAAAGTTTTGTTTGCTGACCAAAAAAATGGGTTACTTATTATTTTGTGAAACACGTTCGTGCAATGAATTTTCCATGGAAAAAAAAAAAGAAGCGAAAAGAAAATTTTCATTTTGCCATCTTCTCCAACTATAGTGAAGTGGCTGGCCAATGATCTATACCATGTACTTTCATGCATTTATATGATATTCTGGTCTTTCTATACCTTATGGTTTGAACTTTTTTAATTATTTTTGGTTATGTGGAACTTACCCACTTATTTCCGCCAGTTTTAGTTGTTAGACGCTCTTGGATTCCTGATATTATGGCACTTAAATTGAGTACCAAAATGGAGTTATGTACTTTCATGGAGTTCTTTTTTTTTTTTTTTTTCCTCAACAAAAGAAATTTATTAATCTTTGAAAAAGAGATACAAAGATTAAACGGACCAATGACACAATGACTACCATCACCTGAGACCCAGAGGAAAAAACCAGGAAGGCAAGACGCCAACCAAAAGCAAAGACTCCATAAAAAAAAACCACCCAAGCTGAACCTCCTAAACCAGTACCTCAAAACCAAAAAGCCTAAGACGAAAAAATGCAACCTCCAACACAGAAAACCCAACACAAACCGAAACACGAAACAAAAACGCTACTAGGAACCTCAAAAGTCTAACGCCCAACCCGAACCCCAACAAATTAATGGGACCTCACGGACTTCATTTTTGTTGAAGTGTTTGGAGGGTTCCAAGATTTTTGGCATCCAATCTAGCTATCTGTTGAAGTTAATTTTGGGGTATAAAACTCTACATGACGCAATTCTCAAAGCAAAAGTACTAAATAAGATAGAATAGAATGAAGGATTAAATGGGGGCCGGGAGAGTAAAACTATATATTTTCCTTTGCTAGCTCTTCATTATAACAAGTTCATCCACTCCACGCTCGTGCCAAAATGAATTTGCTATAGCCATCCTATGACTTTCTACAAAGCACAAAAATTTTAAAAAGTAATGCTGTTGCAACGATTTGTTGTCCTTTTTACGATCTCAAATTCCGATAATTGAGTAAAATCTTTCTCATCTTTTCATGCAGACCACTTGGCTTGAATGATATAGGACATTCAATAATGCCAAAGTTGTTGCTAAATTTGAAATAAATTATTTCTCTTTGTCATTTTTTGACAACAAAAGATATCAACAATTTTGCCTAAAAGTCTACTAAGTACCATTTACCACCTAGTTTTTCATCCCTGCATTTCCAAAAATTTACTCCAATTATATTTTTTTTTGTGGCTTTCAAGGTTACAAATTTCGATTAATTGTTGGAACTTGGAACTATCCCATAAGACGTTCTACCATGTTTGTACATATTATTTTGTGAAACACGTTTCCGTCATCTTCTCCAACTACAGTGAAGTGACAAGCTAGTGATCTATACCATGTACTCTTATGCATTTGACTGAAATTCAAATCTTAGAGAGTATGTAACTATATGATATGCCGGTCTTTCTATACCTTGTTGTTTGAACTTCTATGATTATTTTTTGTTATGTGGAACTTACCCACTTAAATTGAGTATTAGAATGGAGTTATGTATGTTGTTTCACGGACGTTCATTTTTGTTGAAGTGTTTGGAGGGTTCCAACCAATATTTTAAAACCCAAAAACCGAAGTGAAAAAAAAACGGATCAGGTGGACGGATCACCGGTTTAACCGCCGGTCACCGGGACTTGAACCGTGACGTCATAATTAGATATATTATAATTATATTAATAATTATGTATACCGAAAGAGACGCTATCATCGCCGGTCACCGGGACTTGAACCGTGACGTCATAATTAGATATATTATAATTATATTAATAATTATGTATACCGAAAGAGATGCATTAGTTATTTTATATATCTCCACGCAAATGATGAGTCACACATCGACAAAAAGAAGGAAAAGTAAACCTTTAGTTGCCTTTAAAATGTGCCACGCAAGGGTTATACTTTGGCTATATGTGCCAAGTTTGGATGCCAATGTAGGATAAAGTCGAACACTCTATCGTCTTACACGTGTGCCTGGATGAACGCAGAGTTACAAATTGACAAGACGAGGAAATTTGACTCAGATAATGGAGACTCAATTAATTTGACTTGAGTAACGGAGACTCAACAACATGATTGAAAGGTCCCAATCTAAAATCAATTAGCTATGAGTGAAAAAAATCTCTGGACCTAGGGGTGTTACTCGAAACCGGAAAATCGATCGAAACCGGAAAAACCGGACCGGACCGAATTTTTTAAACCGGTTGAATAATTTTGATTCGATTCCGGTTTATAAAATTTTATAAACCGGAAAAATAATTTCGATCCGGTTTATGTGTTTTAAAAACCGGTTGAAACCGGACCGGTTATATATATGTATAATATATACATATATATATAAAAATATAGGGGAGGGGTTGAATTATGGGTTTTTGGTTGATATTTTGTAGTATATATTGGTCTAATAAATATATTTATTATATAAAAACTGTTTTTATGGGCTTAATTATGTTTTTATGAGTTTTTTTTTAATGTATTGGGCTCAAAATTGATCCTTTTTGTTGGGCCAAAAAAAAAATGGTTGAATTATAGATTTTTGGTTGATATTTTATAGGTTGAATTATGAATTTTTTGATGTGTTGGACCCAAAATATGGCTCATGAATGAAAACCGGATAAACCGGATAAACCGGACCGGAACCGGTTGAGTCGATCGAAACCGGAACCGGTTTATCTCAACCGGTTTCCGATTCTAAAAATCTCAAACCGGATAACCGGTTTCGACCGAAAAATACACCCAAACCGGTCGAAACCGGACCGGTATCACCCCTATCTGGACCATATGAATCAAACTTGTTGCTTCCAATTCATGGTTTGTTTGAGAAGATGCTTTCAAGTTTTCGAAAGTGCGAAAGCAACGAATGTTTGGCATTTGTGGAAAAAAAATTTGTACAGAAAAATCTCATACGTGGCTGATAATGAAAGCTTGGAAACCTTTGAAAGAAGCGAAAAATGTCTCATTTTTCTACCCTACTTTAATTTTTAGCAAATCATGGTTTTTAATGGGGAGTAATTTTGCCACTCTTCTTTTTATTAATGTCACTTTCCTTTATGTTTTTATTAGATGATTTGTTTTGTGAGAAAAGAGAAGTGACATTAAAAAAAAAAAAGAAATGACCAAATCAATTCCCTTTGTAATTTGACAACTACTCCTATCATATTGACTAGTAATTTATACTAGTGGACAATTGACATGCTTTTATTAAAAATTCGGGTTGTCACTAATTTAAGAGGGCTGCTAATGGTACAGCAGTTTGTGCACAGCAGCCCCGTACAGATGGGCTTTGCGCCCGTCTCGGGTCCCACAAAGATGATCGGAGCCGCTCATTTTGTTCAAAACATGTTAATTCTGAAGCAAAGTTGGATGATTCGTAAACACCTTTTCCGATATCGGATTGAGATGATTTTTTACAGGGACCGTAAACAACATGTTTTGAACAAAATGAGCGGCTCCGATCATCTTTGCGGGACCCGAGACGGGCGCAAAGCCCATCTGTACGGGGCTGCTGTGCACAAACTGCTGTACCTCAATCTTTACTGCTAATTTAATGGGCTCTTAGGTAGCCACCCTTTGTCGATTGATTGAGATTTAACTAAAATCTAGAAATTGATTGTTCTTTTCAAATAATTAAAAGGAGGTACGGTCGTGAGGTTCATAGCTTTCGCAACCAGTCTGGGTTAATCTGCTCCATTTAGTGTTCTTAAAAACGTTTAATTTTATATTGAAAAAGACACCCCGTAAGATGCGAGACCCTATGGTCGCCGTATACCCATACGCAGCAGGGAATGAGTTTTGGACCCCTATTCCCCCGTTCACATGGGCTCCGACAATGCCAGGAATCGTCCACGGGAAGTATTTTTCCAATTTAAGATTATTTTTCCGTTGTTTGAAAAATAGGAGCAGTACCCGAACTGGTCACGGTATGCTAATCACACCACGACCCTACCTATAGAACTACTCACGAATCATTATGCATGAAAAAGAATAAATCCTAATTTGAATCATGCTTCTAATACTGGAGAAAGAAAAATAAACAAGAAATTAATACTAAGAAAACGCAAACGAATAACTTCTATATAAAAAACACTGAAATTAAAATAAATTACCGAAATGCGAGTAATTGAACAAAACTAAAACTCGACGGAGATAAACTCTCCGGTAAAAACAACGTACGTCTAAAAATTAAGAAATTTCCTCGTCCGAAGCTGCTACTACTGTTCCATCGAAAAGTGATCTCCGCAACCTTTTTTCTTTGTTTCGTTCGTCTGGCGAAAGTGACACCGATCGCTACGTCTGTTCTCTGTTGCACCGTCCAAAAAACAAAGTGATTTTTTAAAACCTTTTTTCCCCTTATATATGTTGAACCACAGCCGCGTACCTCATGGGCCCACCTAGTTAAAACTGCCAATTCAATTTCCACTTCCACGTTTTGGTCCAAGCCCGGCCAATTAAGTCATGACCCAATTAAATTAGTTGCAAACCCATCACTGAAGTCATGTGTCCGACAATATGTGCTCGTGCCCATTAGATTTGTCTTTGCTTAATTGCCTCATCAAATCTCGTACTCTTCAATTCCGGACTAGTTTGGCACCAATTAAATTTCAGCTGCCGAAGTATCAAACACCGTTTAATATTTTCATTTTGTACTTTTCATACCAAATCCTCCAAATACCTACAATACACAAATTAAACATTAAGCTCCGAATAATAATATAAATGTGACTTAACAAAGATAAATTAGGGACATTAATGTGAACATTTACGCGTCTATTACACCTCCCAATTTACACTTTGCTAGTCCCGAGCAAATAAAACAAAATGCAACTAAAGAAAATGATAATGTTAAAACTGTTTCGTTTGAGTCAAAACTGTAGTTCATTATCTAATCATAAGTTTCGTACCCAGAAGATAAGGAACCTAAAGATTTCGTACTCATCACAAGATTGGATTCCATTGTCTCGTGTCTAGTCATAGGTTCCCGTTAATTTTTTTTTTGTTTTTTTGTTTTTTTGTTTTTTTTTGATCATATTCCCGTTAATTTTGTTGCTTTCAAGGTTTGCTTCCATGGTCGAGAATGAAAGGCAGGAAAACTCCGAAAGAAGCGAAAAAATCTCTTTTTGTCATCCTCGCCAACTACAGTAAAGAACACCGTCATCACAATCTACGTCATTTTTCTACCCTAGTTTTAAGCAAATCATGGTTTCTAATTTGACTAGCAATCTACACTAGTCGCCAATTGACATACCTTTATTAGGGGAGGACACAATAATGTCTCTACGATTGCTATAGAAATTGTACAGTGGCCGACGCATGTCGAATACCCTATTTACTAATTAAGTGAAGTCGTTAATGATTGAAGACTAGATGAGTTTTGTTGTGTTGTTGTTGTTAACATTAATTGATTTTTGGGGGAGATGTTGGAACTTGTAGTATTAGAGTTGGGAGGTCATGAGTTCGAATCGTAAGGGCAATATCAGCTTGAGAGATTGTTGGAAGCACAATAGTTTTCTCCCTAACCGCCGTGAAAAAAGACCAATTGATTTTATGAGATATCATTGAACTAATTATCATCGAGGCCTGATAGCTACTTGTTCTTGTATAACAAAGATTATTTGTCACTCATTGAATTAATTAGGGGCATTTCCCATTCAGTAATCTATTCTCCATGAAACATTTCAAATCTTCCTTTCATGGTCTTTTTATCATAAAGAGCAATAATTAAATTTTATCATTTATAATTAAGTTTATGCTCTTTATTTGGGACTCTATGGAGCATAAACTTAATTATAAAAGTTATAGAGACAAAATTTAATTATGATCATTTACAAATTAAATTAAGATTTTCGCACTGATTCAACCAAGCTTAGTTGAGTTGGTTTGCCTGTGTGTCTTCCTAGTGGTCGCCAGTGTTCGAGCCCCACATGGAGCAAGTTTGGGGTTCAGAACTATGAATAGCCTCTAAACTCCCGTTGACTAACATACTAACATCTCGCTGATGTATAAACTATGACACAAAAAAAATTAAAAATTGGAACACTTTATTTTTAAATTTTTTTTATTCGTATACTCCATTATCCTTCAGTTTCTCGAAATTGGACACTTACCCAAGGAGTAGTTTGTTTAACCCAAGTTAAGAGTCCAAAGCACAACACGTGATTCTACAATTGGTTTTGTACTTTCGATGACGTGGCGACAGGAAATTGGACAGGAGAAGCCCACTTTTCCTCCTTTGGTGGAGAGAATTTATTTTCCGTTACACATTGATCTAAGCTAATTCCAGAATATTTTTTTAAAAAATAAATATTTATTTCACACTTTTAAACTAAAAAATAATGTAAATGAAAAATAATTTTTTGATATTTTTGTATCTTTTAAAAGATCTGAATGAGATCTTTCAAATAAGATCCATATTGCATATTTTTAGATTTCTGTAAACCCATTATTTTTTAGCTTCAAATTATATTTTAAAAAAATATGTACTTAATTTGAGTTCTGGAATACACTTAGGCCCCATTCCAGAACACCTTCTTAAAATATAAGTACTTATTTCACATTTTCAAACTCAAAAATAATGTAAATGAAAAATAATTTTTCAATTTTTTTTGCATCGTATTAAAGATCTCGATGAGATTTATCAAACAAAATCCATATTGATAAAAAAATTATTTGCATAAACATATGATTTTTGAGCTTGAAATTGCCTTGTTAAAAATTAAGTACGTATTTCTATTTCCGGAACGGGGCCTTAGGCTCTGTTTGTTTTTCAGTTAAATGTTTTACTTATTTTCCGGTGTTTGGTTGTGTAAAAAATTAGACAAACATTTTACATGTAAAACATTTTTCATCAGTTAGATGAAAATGATTTACCCTTAAATCTTCCGTAAGTTATTTTTCGAAATAAACCTGCTGCCTTCTACTGCAATTCTCATTGTTCAATTTCCTCGATCGTTAGTACTGACCCACGTTCAATTTCAATATTCTCATATCTCTCCACCGTTTAAGCCCCCCTCCCCTTCTCTCTCTACACTATTTCGTTGATTTCCGAAAATATTTTTAAGTGCCAACCAAACACGAAAAAATAGAGCCTTAGTTCAACAGAAAACATCTACATAATTGTATGGCTCCTAAAAGAGATTGACACAATATTACCAAGAGTACCGAAAACTGCTCCTTTGGACGCCTCTTTATGCGGCGGGGCGAACTTCCCTAGGTTCTAAAGTAACCATTTACCAATTACCACCTAGTTTTTCATGAAGATATTGAGCAAACAGACTCCAAAGTCATCACACCCTTCACAGGCCTTCACTTTCAAGGACCATTGACTAGACTCCTTCCAATAGTTTAGGTCCCATTCATTTGTTGTTTTCAAGGTTACAAATTTCGATTAATTGTTGGAACTTGGAACTATCCTATAAGGCGTTCTTCCATGTTTGTACCTATTATTTTGTGACACACGTTCGTGCAACAAATTTTCCTTGAAAAAAAAAATAAAAAAAATCCTCAATCTGTCATCTTCTCCTATTACAATGGAGTGGCAGACTAGTGATTTATATCATGTACTCTCATACATTTGACTGAAATTCAAATCTTAGAGAGTATGGAACTATATGATAGTCTGGTCTTTTCTATACCTTGTTGTTTAAACCTCTATGATTACTTTTGGTTATGTGAAACTTACCCACTTAAATTGAGTATGGAGTTACGTATGTTGTTTCACAAACGTTCATTTTTGTTGAAGTGTTTGGAGGGTTCCAACCAATATTTTAAAATCTGAAAACCGGAGTGAACCAAAAAACGGATCAGGTGGACGGAACACCGGTTTAACCGCCGGTCGCCGGGAGTTGAACCGTGACGTTATAATTAGATATATTATAATTATATTAATAATTTTGTATACCGAAAGAGATGCTATCCCCAGTAGTTATATTATATTTCTCCACTCAAATGATGAGTCACAAATCGACAAAAAGAAGGAAAAGTAAACCTTTAGTTGCCTTTAAAATGTGCCACGCAAGGGTGATACTTTGGCTATATTTGCCAAGCTTGGATGAACAATGTGAAATACAGTTTAACACTCTGTCTTCTTACACATGTTGCCTGGATGAACACAGAGTTACAAATTTATAAGCCGAGGCAATTTGACTCGGGTAACGGAGACTCAATCAATTTAACTTGAGTAGTAGAGACTCAACAACATGATTGAAGGGTCCCAATCTAAAATCAATTAGCTATGGGTGAAAAATATCTCTGGACCATGTGAACCAAACTTATTGCTTTCAATTCAAGGTTTGTTTGAGAAGATGCTTTCAAGTTTACGAAAGTGCGAAGCTACGAATGATTGGCATTTGTGGACAAAAAATTTGTACAGGAAATTCCCATATGTGGCCGATAATGAAAGCTTGGAAACCTTTGAAAGAAGCGAAAAATATCTTGTTTTTCTACCCTATTTTAATTTTTAGCAAATCATGGTTTTTAGTGGTGAGTGATTTTGCCACTTACCTTTTTGTTAATGTCACTTCCCTTTTTATCTTTATTAGATGATTTGTTTTGTGAGAGAAGGTGAGTGACATTAACAAAAAGAGAAGTGGCAAAATCAATTCCCTTTATAATTTGACAACTACTCCTATCATATTGAGTCTCCATTATTGACTAGTAATTTATGCTAGTGGACAATTGACATGCTTTTATTACGGGACACAATAATGTCTCTATGACTGCAATAGAAATTGTAGAGTGCATGGTCGGCGCATGACGAATATCATAAAAAATATATATATACACACACTCTTATTATTGTTTTTTTTTTTTTTTTACATGTTGTGGGGTATTCTTTGGCTAACTTGTGCACACCTTAGATCAATCCATATAATCTCTCCCATAGTCCTTTCACACGCTTACGCACAGGAATAATGTGATTGAAAAAGTTGCTGGTAAGAAAAATCAAACATGAGATTAGGGAGGCCGGTATTGGACAGAGACCCTATGGTATTGCTAGAAATTTGGTGTGGGGGAGGTTGGTATTGCCTGAAATTTGGAAAGAGATGTAATCAACGGTCTGGATTGCATGGTGTACGTTGTGCGTAATCTTAATCGTCCATCTATCTCGACAATCCGGAGTATTAATAGCCAAGAAGGACGATCCGGATGTGCACATGCACCATCTCCGAGTCCGTTCTTAGCAAGCTTGATGACAACCACTCATTCAGTTTTTGATAAAACTAGTGTAGTACGCAAATCATGGTTTCTAATTTGACTGGTAATCTACACTAGTCACCAATTGACACAACTTTATTAGGGGAGGACACAATATAATGTCTCTACGATTGCTATAGAAATTGTACAGTGCCGATGCATGTCGAATACCCTATTTACTAATTAAGTGAAGCCGTTAACATTAATTGATTTTTTGGGAGATGTTGGAACTTGTAGTATTAGAGTTGGGAGGTCATGAGTTCAAACCGCAAGAGCAATTTCAGCCGGAGAGCAGCTGTGAAAGAAGACCAATTGATTTTATGAGATATCATTGAACTAATTATCATCAAGGCCTGATAGCTACTTTTTCTTGTATAACAAAGATTATTTGTCACTCATTGAATTTATTAGGGGCATTTCCCATTCGGTAATCTATTCTCCATGAAACACTAATCTTCCTTTCATAGACTTTTTATCATAAAGGGTCATCATTAAACTTTATCTTTAGAGCTCTCATAATTAAGTTTATACTCTTTATTTGTAGTCCTATAGAATAGAAACTTAATTATAAGAACCATAGAGACAAAATTTAATTACGACCCTTTAGAAAATTAAGATTTTCGCACCGGTTCAACCAAAGCTTAGTTGATTTGGTTTACTTGTGTGTCTCCCCAGAGGTCGCTAGTGTTCGAGCCCCACAGGGAGCAAGTTTGTTTTCTAACTTATCCTATCTATAGGATACGATTTAGAATTTAAACAACTACTTACAGAAATGGATGGCTCGGATCTTCACTAGAGGTACCCGTTTCCATCAAAATCCAAAACATCATGTTAATTAAACCAACAAAAAAATAATAATCTCAAAACTGTAATGCATTGTATAGTCATAGGTTTCGTACCCAAAAGATATGGAGCCTACAAATTTCGTACTCATCACGTGAATAGATATTGTTTAGTCATATGTGTCATACCCAGAAGATATGGAGCCTAAAGATTTCATACTCATCACGTGATTAGATTACATTGTCTAGTCTAGTCTTAGGTTCCGGCCAATTTTGTTTGCTTTCAAGGTTTGCTTCCATGGTCGAGAATGAAAGATAGGAAACCTCCGAAAGAAGCGAATAAATCTCATCCTCTCCAACTACATTAAAGAACACCGTCTACGTCATTTTCCTACCCTAGTTTTAGGCAAACCATGATTTCTAATTTGACTAGTAATCTACCCTACTCGCCAATTGACATATTTTAGCCTAAAGGGCGCACAGTAGCTTTTGACACGCGCGTACTTTTCCATTGTTTGTCGTCAGCCACCAGTACACTCTATCAAGTGATATAGAAATGCCTATCTTAACTGACCCCAAACCCCCACTCCCCTTCCTCTAGCATAAAATAGTACTCGGCCTATTTTCGTTTGACCATAATAATAATAAATAAAATAGTATGTGGCATGTAGCCTTACACGAAGCACAGCCATTTGGAGGACAAATTATTGCGTTTGGCATCACGTGACGGTGTTTCAAATTCTTTTTTCAACAAATGTTATGAGGTACATACACAGTCTTGGACCCCACAAAAATGTTTGATTGGAAGGCTTGGGGCACCACGTGGCTAGCCCGGAGCCAGAATTTTGATTTGAGGGGGCCCGGTAATGGTATAATAGATATGTATATTTTATCAGAATATACATTTTTTATCATAAAGTTTTTGTTTTCAATACATTAATTAAATTTGTAAATTGAAATAATTTTAACCAAATCAATTAAAATATACCAATTATTTATTTTTTGTTTAGACTACTTCAATAATCATGTGTTTCTTTTATATTTACGATAGAAATTGAAAAATAAGAATGTAAAATAACCAATTTTTTATTAAATCAAACCAAAATTATTTAGATTATAAGTACCTACCTTTACATGAATAATTATCGATAATATTCAAAAATAGGTATATAAAAAAATTTAAAACTCAGAGTCGAGACCGAGGCTCCCAAGCCCCAATCTAGGTCCGCCCCTGCACGTGGCGATGCCCAGCGACATTGATTAGTTTTTCCATTTGGAGATCCATCACCTACAACAACCCACTTCGAATTCAACGTTCCCTTCCGTACGTCATCTGTTTAATCATAATTATTTAGTTTATATTTCTAATTCTAATTAAAAAAAATTAGTCAATTGAATTCGTGGGATAATCTTAAGTACTTTTTTATTTTTTGTTCAAAATTTATTCAGATTCCAAGATCAGTAACTCTAATTGGAAAAACAAATAATTGAATGAGCACTAGCTTATAATTAATCAATTGAGTTTTAAGAATAACTTTAAAAAATTATTAGTGTGAGATCCTGTGACGATCCGAATTTTTACATTGCCTCAAAAATAAATAATTGAATGGAGCACTTATGATTAATCGATGTTAATCAATTGAGTTAATTTTTGTTAAAAAATTGTTTGACATAAGAAAAGCAGTAATTTTGATATCCAAGCCTTTTGATACCCGTTCACGCTAGTGATTAACTTATGCACCACTACAACTTTTTGATTTTGTCCCTGTTCAAATTTTTTTATTTGCATTGTTAGTTTTACGCCACACTTTTATGTGATACCGGTTCGTCTCGACGAAAGGAATTGGAAAAGTAAACAATTGTGACTTTTAACAAGTATTTTGGGAAATATTCAAGAAAAATCCAAAAACTAATTTTTTGAGCTTTTTTTTATATTTCCAAAAATACTTGGGCAAAAGTCATAATTTTTTTACTTTTTCGATTTTTTTAGACAAATCCATATCATATAAAAATTTAGCGTAAAAGTAACAAATGACAAAAAATTTTGAATAGAACAAATAAAAAAAATTATGCTTCATAAATTAATTGCTGCTCTAGCTAACGGGTGCCATAGTGCACCGTTTAACATCATCTCTTGTGGCAGTTAATTCACTTTATGTCACCATCCTGAGTTTGAATTTGAGTTTTGACAGTCTTTTGCTTTACCAAATCTACTATTTTCCTTACTTTTTCTTTTATTTACTTTGTGTATCTTTGTCAAAGTTACACCTTTTGCTTGCTTTTCCACGTTTTTTTTTCTTTCCAGGTACTCCCACGGACAGTGCTATAATCACCGCACAAATTTTACAGCACAGGTGTATAGGCCATTCCGAATACCACAAAAATTCAAAGAAATATTTATAAATTTAAAATAATTTTGTATGAAATTCTGTAAAAAAATCAGCTCTGATTGATATCGGTAAATGTTTTTTTTTTGAATTTATAGAGCAAAATTGCTCATTCTGGATTTATAAAAACAAAACTTAGTAGCTTCACCCTACGAATCCAGAAAAACTATTTACCAATATATGTTCGTGTTGATTTTTTTATAGAACTCCAAAAAAAATTATCTTAAAATTTATGGAACTTTTATGTATTTTTGGGGACAATTATCCATTCATCCATTATCTGGCTGTTGTTGTACTTTTTATTTTTATTTTTAAAGAGATGAAACACATATTCATAGGTATATACATACACATCCATATCCATACACAACAATAATCAAAACTAGAGGTGGCAAACGGGCGGATTTGAGCGGGTTTGGGTGGGTTGAAACGAGTCATGGGTCAAATACGGGTCAAAAAGTAAGCGGGTTAAAACGGGTCGGGTCGAATATTGGTTAAGCCAAACCCAAACCCGGCCAACCCAACCCGTTTTCATCATCATTTTTTTTCCCCGCCCCCCTTCTCTAATTTTTTCTCAATGAGGGGATTTAGAAAAGTAAAACTCAACTTGTACGTTCGCGTCAATTTTTTGTCGATTATTAGTTCTATTCAAAAAAGAAGAATCGAAAAATTAAAAAATTATAGTTAAACCCACCCGAACCAAACCATTTCAAATCAATTATGACAGCTCCATAAAATCAATCTACCGATGGGTCTGTCATTTTCCAAAATTACCGTCCTGTTAGAGCTTAGAATTCACTCCAGCCCGCACATTGAGCGATATGGAGCTGACCAAAAAGCGGGAAGTGGTGCTGATGGGCTCTGAATTCGAGCTTTGCACCCACTATCGTTAACATTTCTCCCTCTGGTCATTCTGCTTCAGTTTCTCTCTCTAAACTAACAGTGTTTTTGGATGATTCGAATTGAAAATTAATTATGATCGGTAACAATTAATTGTGGAATCATAATCAAAAACGAATTTCAGCAAGTTAATTGCGTGAATGGATAACTGAAATTGCACCGCTTCGTGAACATTGTTTACGGAACCTCTGTGAGTAAGTTCAGTTCCGTTCTACTACAATCTCTCTCTCTCTCTCTCTCTCTCTCTCTCCTAATTTAGGTTTTGACCAGTACTGTGGATCTCAATTGCTGTACACAAGTCGCGGGTACATGTTCATTACATATTTACACACCAAAGCAAAACCACAAAATCCATATTGAACCTATTTTCAACCCACTTAAACAGTTAAACCCATGTAAATATGGGTTTATATGGGTTCAACCCATTTAAACCCATGTAACAATATGGGCGGGTTGTGTTGGGTTGGGTTATAAGTGGGCGGATTTGGACGGGTTGAAAAAAATGGGTTGAGATTGCCACCTCTAATCAAAAGCACCAAAATACGAAATCAAGAAATCGATACTACTAAAGTTTCACTAGATTTGGCACCAAATCGATCAACACCCATTCATATAGAAAAAAGATAATTTAAAAAACGGAGCAGATATGTACCCAGATGGAAGCAAATCACACAGAGACCATTACCCAATCAGACAACAAATCGATCAATCTTGGAGAAGTAGAGAACCATTAACGAATCTAACAAGTCTAAACTCCGAACCCCAGCCACCGTCTTAGCCCTCAAATGCCTAAACCAGTTCCTCCCAAAAACTCTTCGTCGGAAATCGCCAGTGACGTGTGACGGAACCCTCGTCGGAAAAACACAATCAACAAAGATGGAACCCACTATTCTTCTTGGGTTCAAAGTAAAAAGGAGATGGAAAAATGACAAAACAGATTGTATGTGTGATTGGCGGCGAAATATAGGGTCGCCGGAGCACATTACGCCGAAGAAAGAGGCCTCGTACGCTTGAGAAACGAATGCCGGAGCAGGGAACAGACACGCCGGAGAAAGAGAGAGTGGGAGTGGCAGCGGATAACAAGACTCGTCTGGATCTGGATTGTTTTTTAGAGAGAGAAGAGAGAGGAGAGGTGTTAACATAAATTAATGGTTGGTTTGTTATTAGTTACAAAACTAAGGACAAACTTGTAAAATCATCTATAAATGCTTTTTGTGACGTCAATGTTCAGTACTTTAAATTGGAAAGAAGCATAAATCTGTCCAAAGCAACCATTTATCTGGTGCCATGCATGCCAATTAGCATTTGGCTTGTCTTTTTCTCTGTAAAATAGAAAGCAAAATTTGGTGAAGTATGGATAGTCATTTCAAAAGGAAGAGGCATGAATAACTGTTTTTAAATACTACCTCCGTCCGGATTTAATTGTCCCTAGTTCTATTTTAACCGGCTAAAAAACGGGTTATATCTTAGAATCCGTAATGAATTTCATATCGAATATAGATCTTGTTTGATAGATCTCGATTAGTTCTATAATACAATATAATCAAAATCACATAAAACATTATAAATTGGAAGATATAATCGATTGAAAAATGGCACGAACTCCCAAAAAGGACCATTAAATCCGGACGAAGGGAGTAGACAATAGTGTAGGGTGCCAGAGTACAGAAAAGACGACAGAGCCCTGTCAGTTTTGCCTCGGTCGGCGAGAATGTTCTTTATTTGGCTCTGTCTCGATAATAGCAAAACCGTTTGATAGATCTCGATTAGTTATATAATATAATATTTTTAAAATTATATAAAATATTATAAATTGAAAGATATAATCGATTAAAAAATAACACAAATTTTAAAAATTGGCTATTAAATCCGGACGAAAGAAGTAATTAAGTGAAGTCATTAATATTAATTGATTTTAAGGGAGATGTTGGAACTTGTAGTATTAGAGTTGGGCGGTCATGAGTTCGAGCCGCAAGAGCAATATCAGCTCGAGAGATTGTTAGAAGCACAATAATTTTCTCCATGATTGCTGTGAAAAAAGACCAATTGATTTTATGAGATATCATTGAACTAATTATCATCAAGGCCTGATAGCTACTTTTTCTTCTACAACAAGATTATTTGTCGCTCATTGAATTTATTAGGGGCATTTCTCATTCAGTAATCTATTCTCCATGAAACACTAATCTTTCTTTCATGGACTTTTTATCATAAAGGGTTATAATTAAATTTTATTTATAGGGTTCTCATAATTAAGTTTAATGCTCTTTATTTGAGACCCTATAAAGCAGAAACTTAATTATAAGAGTTATAGAGACAAAATTTAATTATGACCCTTTAGAAAAATAAGATTTTCATACCGGTTCAACCAAGTTTAGTTGAGTTGGTTTGATTGTGTGTCTCCCTAGTTGTGGCTAGTGTTCGAGCCCCACAGGTAAGTTTGGGGTTCAGGACTATGGATAACCTTTGAATTTCCGTTGACTAACATACTAACACCCCTCTAATGTATAAACTATGACACAAAAAGAATTTAAAAAATGAAGCACTTAATTTTTTTTAATCATACAGTATTATCCTTCAGTTTCTCGAAATTGGAACACTTACACGAGGAGTAGTTTGTTTAACCCCAAATAAGAGTTCAAAGCACAACACGTGATTGTACAAATTGGTTTTGTACTTTTATGCGTGGCGGCAGAAAATTGGGCTGGAGAAGCCCACTTTTCCTCTTTTGTTAGAGAGAATTTATTTTCCTTTACACATTCATCTAAGTTTTTTTTAAACATCTTCTTAAAAATTAAGTATTTATTTTATATTTTTAAATTAAAAAATAATGTAAATAAAAAATAATTATTTTATTTTATTTTTTATCATTTAAAAAATCTGAATGAGATCTTTTAAATAAGATTCATATTTCATAGTTTTAGATTTTAGTAAGCCCATTATTTTTTAACTTGAAATTATCTGCATACAAAATAAATTCTTAATTTGCGTTCACACTCAGGTCAACAGAAAACATCTTCATTGTATGGCTCCTAAAAGAGATTGACACAATATTACCAAGAGTACTGAAAACTGCTCTTTTGGACACCTCTTTATGCGGTAGGCGGGGCTAACTTCCCTAGGTTCTTAGCTAGCTTGACAGCCACTCGTTCAATTTTTGATAAACCAGTGTAGTACGAAATTAGCTATCTAAAAGTGTTTTTAAATCTCTAATGCTTAGGTGACCATACATATTTGAGTACTACATTTTGAATATTATGTAATTTATCACTACTGAATTGATAAAATGTGCTCCATTTGTAAGGTGCATAAACACATTCTACTAATGCAATAGTAACACCTCATATGATACTCAAAATATGATATTTAGACAAGGTCACTATAGCATTACTCTTTTTAATAATTTTGGTAACTTATCCTATCTATAGGATACTTATTGGAATTTAAACTATTACTTATAGAGATGGACGGCTCAGATTGTGCACTTCACTTTGCACTAAAGGATCCCGTTTCCTTTAAAAACTAAAACATCATATTAAACCAATCAAATTTTAGTTCACATGTTGTTATGTGTCTTGAGCTTCGCAAAAATGATGAGATACGCGTGAAAAACACATGGAATTAGGATTTGGTCTCTGTGCAGTCAACTATAGAGAATGATGTACAGTTCAATTTGGACCGTTCGATCATATTAATAATTAATAGTTGTGATCACTTGAACTGCACTTCTGCTGTCTAGGTTTGGACTGCAGACAAGTTAGATCGTGGAGTTAACACCGAGCGATGTTCAATCTGAGATGTTATTCTCATTGTTTTACCGATACTTATAACGGTTTGACAATTCTAATGATTTTTGTTTGGATTGAAATTTGAAAAGTTTTTTGAAAAATAGTAGGGGTAATAAGTGGAGAGAGATAGAGAGATAAATTTTGAAAGTAAGGAGAATCTAAGAGAAATCTAGGAGGAATTTTTTGAAAAATTCTTTTTGAGTTTGAAAGAGAACAAAGCAAAATTATTTTTGGAAGCTTCGGGGCAGTCTCCCTAGGTCCACTGTAATTGCCTATAAATAGGTCTCTACCATTGCATATCACTTTGCATTGCAACAAAATAAACACATTCATGCAAATGTCCAGTCATATGTTCTTCGCTCCACATCCGACTTGCTCGAAACAAAAATCTGTGCATTGCCCTTACCTTCAATCCTCAGCAATGGTTGAAGGATATTCACAACAACCTTCCGAAAGGCGATCCGCCCATTATCAGCCAACTGCTTGGAATTCTGATTTCGTCGAGTCTTTGAAAAATCACGATAATACAGTGAGTAATTAATTACAATAATATTTCTCCACAAGTTGAGTTTCACAATATCATAAGTGAGTGATACTCGCTGTTTTAAAATGGTCCACTCTCAGAGTTGTAAGTTCAAATTACGCTTAGGTCCATAGTTTAATAAAGTAGTACGTATATTTGGCTTTCATCAGCTTCAATCAATATTCTGAATACCATATTGGTTAGAGTACTGGTTTTCTTACTAGTACGGTACGTACCGGTACCGGTAAGATACTAGGTACCGTTTCGGACTGATCGCTATTAGTGTTATTTTCCTACTTAAAAAAATTTATAGTATAATATACAATTTTTAAAACAAAAAAAAATAAAAAATATTTCGGTATTTGTCCAGTACTTGAAGAAGAAAAAAATTAAAAAATAGTCTGGTACTATCCGGTATTGGCCGGTACTAACCGGTATCTCCGGTAACGGCCGGTATTTGAGCCGGAACGGAATTAGAGTTGTCCTGCCGGTACGAAACGGTATTGATAACTTTGGTTTCAATCTTACCCATGTGAACCTTGCTTTTTTATGTTTTTGTTTCACTGTAGTCCTTTTGCCATCTTTTGGATAAAGTTCCATGCAGAAAGAGTAACATTTTCAAAATTCGAAAATGTCCTCCCAAATTGGTCCGGAGATGACTTGAGATGGAGACACCAGTGTGATGTTACACGTGATCATAGAGTTTAATTTGAATGATTTAAAGTGAAATTTTATTGAAATATAGGGACGAAAAGTGTAATTCAGCATTTACCAATTTTGGATGATTATAACAGTTTTTGCTTGTAATATTTGTTATAGGATGAAACACAGAAGCAGAGGGCAGAGAAACTGAAGGAGGATGTAAGGGCTATGATTGGGGATACATATGCAAATTCATTGACAATACTCGAACTGATAGATGATATTCAACGCTTGGGATTGAGCTATAACTTTGACAAGGATATCAAGAGAGCACTTGATAAAATTATACTATCGGTGAATGGAAATAATGTGATGGAAGATCAAAAGATTGGTGTTCATGATATTGCGCTCTACTTTAGGCTATGTAGACAACATGGCTATGAGGTTTCCCAAGGTACTATGTTTCTTGTTACCTGAAGCAATGTCTTGATTTTTTCCCCCAGTAAATTAAGCAAGATATTTCAGACTAGTTTAATCACACCAAGGATGACTCCCATAGTTGTTCCACGTGCTGAAGTCAAACTTGAGATATTAAAACGAAGCGAACCTTAAGACCCAAGCCTTCATGACCACCACGCTTACTCTTTGGGATTCACTTGAAGCAATTAATGTTGTTTTCGGTAATAGTATTCTAAAATAATTTTTTAAAGCAAAAACACTTATTGTTCCTGCAAATAGATAACATTTTGTGCGATGTTGTCCAGATGTGTTTAAGAGATTCAAGGACGAAAATGGAAACTTCATGGAATCCCTAAGCAAGGACACCAAGGGATTGCTAAGTTTGTATGAAGCTTCTTACTTTTCATTTGATGGAGAAAAACTGATGGAAGAGGCCAAAGTATTCACAACCAAACATCTGAAGGGAAAGATAGCAAACGAAGACCTTGTGGAACAAATAAATCATGCACTGGAAATGCCTTTGCAGCATAGGATGCTGAGGCTTGAGGCTAGGTGGTATATTGAAGCTTATGGTAAAAGTAAAGATGTAAATTGTTTGCTACTTGAAATGGCTAAGTTGGAATTCAACATGGTGCAATCTATGCTTCAAGGAGAGCTCAAAGACATGTCAAGGTAAAGTCAAGTGTAGCCAAATTTAGCATCAAACCTGCAAAATAAATTCAATATGTAGTTTAGATTCACTTCAGGTGTCCCTACCACACCAAATTTAAATTTGGACCATCCATTGATTTTTCGTGCACTTTTCACATTTTTTAAAATTACATTTAATTTAATTTTAGAATTTTAAATCTCAATTCAAACTAATGCCACATGTTATAAATAAAAAAATGGTTTCACAACTATCGCAAATAGCTAGCCCCAATATAAACTTTTGACCAATCTAGCTTTATATAAATTGTCCCCTGATGCTTCATTCGGATCTTAAACTTTCTAGGGAGAAAAGGTAGGGAATTTTAATCCGATGTTTATGTTTCTTTTCTTGTTTTAAATATATATAGGTGGTGGGAAGAAATAGGCTTGGGAAAAAAGTTGAGTTTTACTAGGAACAGACTAATGGAATGCTACTTTTGGAATGTGGGCATGTTTTTTGAGCCCAAATTCAGTGATTGCCGGAAAAGTTTAACGAAATTGGCAGCACTTGTAACCACCATTGATGATGTCTATGACGTATATGGATCATTGGATGAGCTTGAACTATTCACTGCTGCTGTTCAAAGGTATGCAAAAAAATATGCTATTTTTTTTTTCCCCCTAGAGTCCAATTTCTATAAAAATGATATACTGTCTTTAATGGTCGTTGCATTTGCAAATTCGCAAGCGAAAGACCCACAGTTGTGGCTTATAACTGACAAAATACTAGTGCATGTCAAATAATTTTGATTGAGTCTTCTATATATATGGAGATTATGTTTGTAAGGAAGAGGGTCATATCATATGGCAGATAACAAAGAATAAAGGTAGTCCTTTTGGGTGGTGGAAATGGAGCGATACAAGAATAGATTTTGGGGTATTAGAAAGTTATAGAAAAAGCAAAACTTGAGAAAATGGGACATCTAAAAATAGAATAAATGTGAGTTTCCAACGGTCCATTCGTATTTGATCGCCATGAATGTGAGTTTGTTTAATTTCCTCGCAATGACATTTCAAAGTTTTGTTGTTCTATTACAGATGGGATATAGAGGTTGTGGAAATCCTTCCCGACTACATGAAGTTGTGCTTCCTAGCTCTCTATAACACTACGAATGAAATGGGTTATGACATTCTTAAACGAAAAGGAGTTAACATCATCCCACACTTAAAAAGGGCGGTATGTATACACGGAGTATATTCTTAAAAAATACTAGTATCTGGATGAAATCACACCATCCTCACAGAGAGCGATCAGGATCCTCTATGAGGATTCTTTCTTCGAGGATGGTACGTATGAGGATTCTCTAGCTCTGTGAGGATAGTGTGCCAAACCAAATTGAACCGTGTGTCCCGACCAATCTATATTTAGTAATTGCAGATTCCATAGATATGTTATTTACTTTGAAATATATATAACAGTGGGCAGATTTATGCAAAACATTCTTGAAGGAAGCAAAGTGGTGTTCAAACAGAGAGACTCCAACATTTAAGGCATATCTTGACAATGCTTTGGTTTCGGTATCGGGGGTGCTTATATCAGTCCATGTCTACTTCTTGTTGACTGAAAATATTACAAAAGAGGCTCTGGAGTGCTTAGAGAAGAAGTTACATCCTCTTGTGGAGTGTTCATCTCTCATTTTTCGTTTTTCCAATGATTTGGCTACATCCAAGGTATGCAATTTATGTTGAGATTTCGCTATTGGCGTTGTACAAAATAAAATCCTCTACGAATCCAAGATCTACCATCATGATTTTTACTAGGTGCCACTGGAAATTCTTACAATTTACAATCAATATCAGTACGTACTTCATCATAATAACATATTCCTTATTTGTTTTTATGTCATAGGCTGAATTGGAGAGAGGTGAATCTGCAAACTCAATCCTCTGTTACATGCAAGAAACCGGAAGTTCTGAACGAGAAGCCCGAAAGCACATAAGCAGTTTGATCGAGGAAGCGTGGAAGAAGATGAACAAAGAACGAGTAGCAGCTGATTCTCCATTTGAGAAACCGTTTATTGAAACGGCTTTTAACCTTGCTCGGATCGCCCAATGCACTTACCAAAACGGAGATGGGCATGGAGCTCCGGATAACAAAGCAAAGAACCGGGTTTTATCTGTGATAATTGAACCCATTACACTTATGCAGAGACTTCAACACCAGTCAAATTTGTTAGCTACTGTTTCTTAAGCTAATTAAAGAAGAGAATAAAAGGTTGGAAATTTTGTTAGCTAGCGTTTCTTGATCGAAGAATAAAAGGTTGGAATTCGTCTCTTTTATGTGTTGTACGACAATGTAATTTACCAGTACAATTTTATGTGTTATACGTAACTTTCCAGTACAAGATACTGATCCTACAAATTGCATATTTTTCACTTTAAAAACTCTATTCTCCATTCCGGTGTGTAATGATATAGGAACACCTCAAAATCACCATACAAGTTAGAGAAGGAGGACCACCTAATGAGAAAATGCAACAGGAACTCCTCAAAATTTATCCCGCATCCAATCGGGCCCAAATAGTCACCGAGACAATATATTAAATTTTAAGAAGTCAAGGGAAAGGAGAGAGATTGTGTATAAGAATTCACGGGAATAGTGTATGGTGGTTAATTTGTGAGGTCTCAAGGGCTTTGAATTAAAGACTTACAAATTTTGAAAATTTCTTAGTCTCGGGTAGTTGAATATATTGTTAATAGTTTCCTTAAGACTTCTAAATTTTGAGAATTTCTTAGTTTTGGATAGTTGAATATATTGTTAATAGTTTCCTTTCAAGTATATGAAGATAGGACATTTATTTTGTATTTCTTTTTTCTCGGCAAACGAAATTTTATTAGGTTCGAAAGGGCACATCGAAAGATGCAAAGTGTTTTTCAATAAAGGGAGAAGAACAAACAAAACAAACATCCATCAAAAAGTGGATGAGAAACACCTCAAAAGTAAACTAAAATCTCAGCTTTTGAATTCCTTCCAAGTATTCCTTAAAATCCTCCACCGCATATAACTTGAGGTCATACTTGGTCTTCATCCACATAGCCCCCTAGTTTTGATTAGATCCACCACATCCCCAACTCGAGTAGGTGTATTATTGATTAGGTGTATTATTATTTTTATTTGTACTGATTGTTTTTATGTTTGCAAATCCTACCTAATCAATGTGAGGGAGGTGTGACAAAAAAATCGTGCATTAAAAATTCGAATCTTAAAAAGGAGCAAACCCTAACTCCCTGACCAAAACCACCGGCCAACCTGGGGTTTCCTATCAATGGATTTTGGTGGTGTAACAACGAATGAGAGCTCATATGATCAGAACTTTCTAGAAGATAATGGAGACAAAAGATTTCGTATTCATCACATGATTCAGATCCCATTGTCTGGTCTGCTTCCATGGCCGAGAATGAAAGCTAGGAAACCTCCAAAAGAAGCGAAAATAAATCACATTTTGCTATCCTCTCTAACTACAATACAGAAGTACACCCTCATCGCAATCTAGGTTACGTTTCTACCCTACCTTTTAGCAAGTCATGCTTTCCAAATTGACAGCTATCAAACTCCTATTGACTAGTAGTAATTTACACTGGTGACCAAATGACATAGACACAATAATGTCTCTATGATTGCTATAGAAATTGTACGATGGCTGATGCATGCATGTTGAATACCATAAAAGAACTAAGTGAAGTACTCCTTTAACATCAATTGATTTTTGGGGAGATGTTGAAACTTAATCGGACAATTTATTAGAGTTGGGAGGTGAATGAGTTGGAACCGTAGGAGCAATATCAGCCTGTGAGATTGTTGGAAGCACAATATCGTTCTCCATGACCGCCGTAAAAAAAGACCAATTGATTTTACGAGAGATCGATCATTGAACTAATTATGTCACGACTTCTATCTACTCCGGCAGAGGAATTAAAACTTTTTGATATTCTTGTGGTTCGGGAGTTTTCAAACGTCTTTCCTGAAGATCTACCTAGGACACCAAGGTCCCGTTCAGTTGCCAGGAAAGTACAAGAAATGATGAGAAAATCAATTTTTCCATAACTTTCCTAGTGTTCAGTTGGCAGGAAAATTTTTGGACTTACCAATTTAAGTTTTCCTGCAGGAATTACTTTCCTGCAAAAGTGATCCTGCAAAAAACATAGGATTTTGCGTCGCGGAAAAAGGAAAATGAGTGAATACTCACAAAATTTTCCCGAAAGTTTTTTTTTCCTGACAAATGAACAACTAAACCTTTCCTGTACTTTCCTGGCAGCTGAACACTAGGAAAGTTATGAGAAAATTGATTTTCCCATCATTTTCTGTACTTTCCTGGCAACTGAACGGTGCCATAGGAAAATAATTTTCTTTTTCTTTTACTTCACCTCACTTCATTTTTTCTGGGAACCAATTTTCCATACAACTTTCTCGACAACTGAACGGAGCTAATCTTTCTTTCACGGACTCTCTGCATTATTCATATCTACCATATTTAAAACAAAATATTTCAGTGCAATAACTACGCCAAGTGTTATTCTTATACAAGGCTTTACTTCTTCGGGTCCTTTAATAGAAATATATCAATCCGCCATATTAGTATTTGCTTTCCAATTCAAGTGGTTAATAATGCGCGTAAACAAAAGTTTGCACGGAGATTTTTTTTTTTTCCTGACACATGGACACTACCTAAGAAGTCCTACAGTGGGTGTTTTCTCAGAAGAACAGGTTTCTACAGTTGGCTGAGATTGGCCTTAGCCTTTACTTGATTACAGAAGAAATTGCAACCAAAACAAGCAAACACTTGCCGTAGCTTTTATCGGGGAAGAAGACGCACGAACAGAACAATAGCAGGGGAAGCTCAGATTTTTTCATTCCAATTGTGCAGAGAGTTCATTACATTTACTTATATACCCCCTAATTGGACTTGGGCCCTATACTTTATCATACAATAAAATACAATAACAGGCCCAATACAACACATAACATTTGGCCCAATTACAAAAACCCTATTTTAGCCCAAAATACAAAATTACAACAAAGTATTAATTTTAACAACCTGGAATGCCAGGAGAAGGGGTGATGCAAATCGAAATCCGTTTAACTAGCAAACAATTAAGGCAGCACGTTCTGGGGTGGTCCACCAACATCGGATGTCGATATCACCGCATCGTACAACCATAGTTGATTTAGCAGTGAATTTAGTAGATGCTATGTGCAAAAGTAGACTTTGCGCGCACCTTGCGCACCATACAAAGCTCCATTCGGAGTACGGGTACTAGTTGGATTTTAGTTTCAGCAGACTTTTTTCCACCAGCCAACCTAGATAGGGCCGAACATGAGCCTAGATTCGTTTCGGTAGCTCTTCGAACTAGTGCGAGTGTGTAGGGATCGGAATGAAGCGTAAATGGGTGGGTTTGGGCAAATGTTAGTTCGTCATCGATCGATTATTGAGAACTAGTCTCCAAGTTTTGAGGTGCAGAGGGTCAAGCATTAATTCAATCCCATCTATTGGTCCAGAGCCAGTTGACCAAGCTCCATCCAATATGTATAAGTGTTCGATCCAATCTTTTCATTTTTCATCCAATCTTTCCATTTTTTTTTCGATTTTTCAAAAATGGGAAGATTTGATCAAGCACTTACACATATCGGATGGAGCTGATTTTTCACGAGCCCACTCGTTGTTGTTTTTTTAAATTATTGAACTGGTCAGATCATCCATGTCAAGCCTGGAGTAAGCCCCGTGTACTGTCAGTGGCCGTGGTCGCTATGCTTGAGTCAGTATCCATAGAGTTTTCGAATAGGAAAAGGAATGTTGGCTTTGATTTCGGTGATCTCAGTGGCTTTGATTTCGCTTTTGTACAAAGGTTATATGTGATTTTGGTTTTCATTTGAATAATGTCTTAATAGGTGGTTTTGAATACAATGTCTTAATCCATTTGGCAAAACCAAATAATACTGGGCAATTAACGATTTTCACATATTTTTAAAGGGTTCTTTTGGCTCATAAACATGATTTAAGTTTCTAATCAAGGGCCAATATTTGCTGGCAAAGCCTTGTCCATTATCGGCACAAGGATTTTCCAATCGACGGGAACTTTGCTTATTATTGACAGAAACATCCCAGTATCGACTGGAACCATTGACTTTATTAGTCTCCAACCAAAACCACACAAATGGCTCTGGAAACCCAATAAGAACACTTGGCAAATGCAAAAACCTTTAACTGTTTAGCAAATGAATAGTTTCACCAGCATTACTTGGCAAATACACCAACACTTCACTCAGCTATCTCAGTCGATTAGTGTGCCCACTTAACAAATCAAAGGCCAGATGTGCCTCCCATGTGATTCCTATTACGTAAAGGCATCATTTTCTTTTAATAAGCATAATGGGCATCGTTGTCAGCATTAGCAACCTTAAACAACAGCCTTTTCAATCGATCGGCTGGTGACCATTGGCCACCCATAATTCATTTGTCAAATTTACAGTCAAATCTTTCACGAAATGGCGTATATCGAACAAACATACTCTTCAAACCCTTCATACAAGGCTTTCATACCGAATGGTATAGGTCGAATTTCAAATTTTCGAGCCACTTAAGTTTTATAATTGGCTCTATAAAAGATAAATTTTTGCCCCCCAAATTCATCATCGAAAGGGGTTATTTCTTATTCTATAATTTAGCCACAAAGAAATTTGGCTACAACAATAACTCATCCCTTTCAAAGAATGATCAGAAATGGCCACTAAGCATTTTTGGCCTTTGCTCATTCAAATGAGGGATAATTTGAACCAACACCGTTCTGGCCTTGCACTAAGAGTGGGAATGTTTTTATTCCACATTTGACTAAGGCCATAATTTGAAGGCCAACAGAACTCAACCATGGATATGTTCTCTGTCGAAGGCCAAACACATAAATTCATCCAATTTTCGAACAATCAAATGGCTTGTTTTGAACAAATAAATTGTTCAAGCCTTCCGTGTGCAAGGCCTTTAAGATAGCCTTTACCATCTGTTTATGGCAACAAACTTGCTGTCCGAAAAATTCAAAGGCTAAACATTCACAGGCTGTTCCATTAATGGAATAAGTTATAAGCACTTATTTTGAACAAAAGTGAATATTCAAGCCTCCATGTGCCATTGTATGGCTCTAATTCATGGCCACCGTATGGCTCAAATTCATGGCCATTTGACTAGAATTTCTGTCGATTTCTCATGCAAGGCTTTCGTTTTAACAAAGCCAATGAATGGCTGCTTTTGCATGAGTAAATTGTTGAGGCCTTGTGAGGCTTTCGTTTCACATTACACGGGCTTCTCATTCTGTTGATTTTTTTTTTTTTTTAGAATGATCCCAAAATTGGCCAACAAATGGCCGTTATTCCATTTTCGAAAATTGTTCAAGCCTTATGTGCAAGGCTTTCATTTTCACATCGATCTCCACCATTACTTCCCATTTAGTAATGATGCCCTCCTTCTAGCGCCAAAATTGTTATCTAATTTTTCCATCAATCGAAATAGACAGAAATTTCGGGAAACAATGCCAACAACAAAAATAAGGGCGAATGCGGCTTGTCTCCACAAACGGATTTGAGGTTCCACGCCGTGTTTTAGGACTTCACCAGAGAGAAACGGCGGTCGAGTCAAATGTGAGAGTAGTGATGAATCGACTCGTAAAAGAAGACCGTCACCCACCAATCTTCAAGAACGGAATCGACCCATCAATTGGGCGGAGTGGATTGATGGTTTAGTGAAGTGGGGTGGAGTGGAAGAAAAATAACAAATGGACTTTGTTATTTTTCCAAGGTAGAATTAAAATAAAAAAGGATGGATCCTCATTGAAAGTAGGAAAATTAAGTTAATTCTACTCCTACTCCTAATTATAACCCAAATGGGTTGGTAAGACAAAAATTAAAAACAAAGTTAAGACTTTGATTTGTTGGAGAGATTACAATGAAGCCAAAAGAGGCTATTTATAGGAAACAACAAATGTAGGAAATAACTTCTTAACTTCTCACTACTCTTCATTATTCTAATTTGCTTCCAAAGGTGAAGATGTTTATCTGGAAGTGTCTTAATAATGTGGTGGCAACAAATTTAGCACTAGTGACACGCAAAATCAGACTTGACCCAGTTTGTCCTCGCTGTGGTATAGTGGAAGAATCAATTGCGCATGTTCTTTTTCAGCGTGTGGTTGCAATCAAAGTATGGATTCACTCTCCATTTCGGCTAAGACCTAAAGAGCTACTCGAGCGCAGGCACATGGTTGATTGGTGGGAATGCATCTATGATCGTATCACACTTTTTTGTCTGCCTTCTACTTTCTTAGGTATAGCTTTACTTTGAGGTCTCAAGGGCTTTGAATTAAAGACTTTTAAATTTTAAGAATTTCTTAGTTTTGGATAGTTGAATATATTGTTCATAGTTTCCTTTCAAGTATATGAAGATATGGACAATTTTTTTTTTTTGTATATTTTTTTCTCGGCAAACGAAATTTTATTAAGCCCGAAAAGGCACATCGAGAAATAACAAGAGAGACACAAAGTGTTTCTCAATAAAAGGAGAAGAACAAACAAAAACAAACATCAAGCAAAAAGTGGGATGAGAAACACCACAAAAAGTAAACTTCAATCTCAGCTTTTAAATTCCATCCAAGTATTCCTTAAAATCCTCCACCGCATATAACTTGAGGTCATGTTTGGTCTTCATCCATATAGCCACCCTAGTTTTGATTAGATCCACCACATCCCAAACTCGAGTAGGTGTATTATTGATTAGGTGTATTATTTTTGTATTTGTATTGAGTGTTTTTATGTTTGCAAATGCTACCCAATCAATGCGAGGGAGGTGTTACAAAAAATCGTGCATTAAAAATTCGAATCTTAGGAAGAAGCAAACCCTAACTCCTTGACCAAAACCACTGGCCAACCTGGGGTTTCCTATCATTGGATTTTGGTGGGGTAACAACGAAGGAGAGCTCATATGATCAGAACATTCCAGAAGATAATGGAGACAAAAGAAATTTCGTACTCATCACATGATTCAGATCCCATTGTCTGGTCTCTTCCACTAGTTTATGTTCCCATTGATTTTGTTGCTTTCAAGGTTTGCTTCCGTGGCCGAGAATGAAAGCTAGGAAACCTCCGAAAGAAGCGAATTAAATCTCATTTTCTCATCCTCTCTAACTACAATACAGAAGTACACCCTCATCACAATCTAGGTTACGTTTCCACCCTACTTTTTACCAAATCATGCTTTCTAAATTGACAACTATCGAACTCCTATTGACTAGTAGTAATTTACACTGGTGGCCAATACTTGACATGGACACAATAATGTCTCTATGATTGCTATAGAAAATGTACGATGGCCGATGCATGTCGAATACCAAAAAAGAATTAAGTGAAGTACTCCTTTAACATCAATTGATTTTTGGGGAGATGTTGAAACTTAATCGGACATCTTGTAGTATTGGAGTTGGAAGGTCAATGAGTTGGAACCGCAGGAGCAATATCAGCCTGAGAGATTGTTGGAAGCACAATATCGTTCTCCATGACCGCTGTAAAAAAAGACCAATTGATTTTATGAGAGATCGATCATTGAAATAATTATGTCACAACTTCTATCTACTCCGGCAGAGGAATTAAAACTTTCTGATATTCTTGTGGTTCGGGAGTTTTCGAACGTTTTTCCTGAAGATCTACCTAGGACACCAATAGATCGGGAAATTGAATTCACAATTGAGGTGGCCCCTCGGACTCAACCTGTATCGAAGGCTCAATAGAACCCCGAATATTGCAATTTTTTTTCCCTAATGCTATTAAGAATGGGTTATCATCAAGGGCCTAATAAGAATGGAGTACTTTTTATTGTATAACATGATTATTAATTTGTCACTCGTTTAATTTATTAGGGGCATTTTTTTTTTATAGACAATAAAAGTTTTAATAAGAAACTTGACAATTTAATAGGGGCATTTCCCATTAAGTAATCTATCCCAATCTTTCTTTCACGGACTTTCTGCATTATTCATATCTACCATATCTCAAAGAAAATATTTCAGTGCAATAACTATGCCAAGTGTTATTCTTATACAAGGTTTTACTTCTGCGGGTCCTTTGACAGAAATATATTAATCCGCTATATTAGTATTTACTTTCCAATTCGAGTGGTTAATAATGTGCGTAAACAAAAGGTTGCACTGAGATATTTATTGTTTCTAAGGCATTGTCCAATAACACTTTGATGGACGTTTGAGATCCAGTCCAGTTTTTTTTAACCTCCGGTTCGGTCCAGTTTCGGACCATTTGGGCCTCTCTCAAGCCCACAACAATGATCAACATTATTCATTTTGTAGAACTTGTCGAGTATGTGATCCACTCAAAACTGTCAGCTTGCACAATACTAGAGCATATATAGAGTTGGGCCTGCCTTCTAATGCGGTATCGTGTGGCTCTGGAGGATGTGGTGACGTTTACCTACAAACATGGAATAATCTCTTCGAATCAACCACCCAGATGAGGCCAATTATGGGGTACTCTCGGACTACCACCTAGATCGACACCACACTTTGTGGGTCATTCATTCGTTGTCTCTTCATCATCCAATAAAAATGAATGATAATGTACCTACTCAGTAATTTGTCGCCGTGTAAGTGGTTTAAACTTTAGAGTACCACGTAAACAACACTACATGAGACGTCGTACTAAAGGGATATGGTAGCAATTTACAGGCCATACATGGAGACAACTCCGACACATGGACACTACCTAAGAAGCCCTACAGTGGGTGTTTTCTCAGAAGAACAGGTTTCTATGATCCAGAGTCGAGACACTCCCTAGTGAGAGCACCATTCGACCTGTGTTGGCTGAGATTTACCTTAGCCTTTACTTGATTACGGAAGAAATTGCAACCAAAACAAGCAAACACTTGCCGTAGCTTTTATGGGGGAAGAAGACGCACGAACAGAACAATAGCAGGGGAGGCACTCAGATTTTTTCATTCCAATTGTGTAGAGAGTTCTTTACATTTACTTATATACCCACTAAATGGACTTAGGCCCTATACTTTAACACACAACAAAATACGATAACAAGGCCCAATATAACACATAACATTTGGCCCAATTACAAAAACACTATTTTAGCCCAAAATACAAAATTACAACAAAGTATTAATTTTAACAACCTGGAATGCCAGGAGAAAGGGGTGATGCAAATCGAAATCCGTTTAACTAGCAAACAATTAAGGCAGCACGTTCTGGGGTGGTCCACCAACATCGGATGTCAATATCGCCGCATCGTACAACCATAGTTGATTTAGCAGTGAATTTAGTAGATACTACGTGCAAAAGTAGACTTTGCGCTCACCTTGCGCACCATACAAAGCTTCATTCGGAGTACGGGTACTAGTTGGATTTTAGTTTCAGCAGACTTTTTTCCACCAGCCAACCTAGATAGGACCGAACATGAGCCTAGATTCATTTCGGTAGCTCTTCGAACCAGTGCGAGTGCATAGGGATCGGAATGAAGCGTAAATGGGTGGGTTTGGGCAAATGTTAGTTCGTTATCGATCGATTATTGAGAACTTGTCTCCAAGTTTTGAGGTGCAGAGGGTCAAGCATTAATTCAATCCCATCTATTGGTCCAGAGCCAGTTGACCAAGCTCAAATAGCAGCACCCAACATGGCTTGAGCAGGGGAATGATAAGAAGACGAAACAACAGTCGCGGTTGAATCAATACCCTAACATAAAATAGGAGTTTTAATTTGTTGCCTGAGCAACAAGTAGCAAGCGTGATAGGCGCGCGGAATTCATGAATTTAAGCGCCTAAGTAGGGAAATTAGCGCGTTAGACGTGCAATTAATTCTCATTTTCCATTTAATGCGTGCACGTGGTTGGATTTTGTGTTTGTGCTTAATGTGCAGGAAATTGAGTTGTTTTGGCGCTAATGAGAGGTATCCGGAAAGGCCGTGATGAAGCTTGAGAGCGGGAAGGGCTGTGGAGACTAAGTGTTGAAGTGGAATTCGCGAGAGCGCTACATGGGAAGTGATATAGCGCTCAGAGGTGGCATAGCTGTTGCTCGAATTGGACAGAGCTCTCTCTAGCGCTACACCCTTTATGGTGTAGCGCTACCTAAGGCCTTAATGGTCAACGGCGGCTAGGGGCGAGTCAAATCGGTCAACGCACTAAAGGGTTAGGTAGCGCTACACCCTTTTTGGTGTAGCGCTACCGAGGGCTTAGCAGGGCCTAAAAACGGCGCAGTTTTGGTCGTCCGGTGTCCGATTTCGATTTGTTTTAGGATTTTTAATTGTAATTAATAGGGGTTAGTATAAATACCCCGTTTTAACTCAGAATTAGGTTACGTACGTTTTTACTTAGGACTTTAGCAGCGTTTCATAACTTACGTTTGGATGATTATTTTTCATCGCTCTTAACTTTTGGCTGCTGTTTTCTAAGTTCTTATGTCTTTGAGAAGACTCCTATCATACTTGGCCGTCCATTTCTAGCCACCTCCAGTGCTATCATGGATTGCAAAACTGGACAAGTCCAATTGTCGTTTGGGGAGTGAGACTGCGTGAATGTCTGGTGGTGCTCTTTTCTTTTCATTTTTTTTATTATTATTCTTATTTTGTTTGTTTGTGGCCCGGATAACACGCGCCGGGCAGGACTAATGCCAATTGCATGTGTCTCGGTAGCTGTGGTTTCAGTCTTTTGGCAGGGTACGCGTGCTACCACACCAGCCTTGGTAGATTAGGCCTCACCGCTGGGGAGATGGAGGCATTCAGGAGCTCTAAGTCATGAGTGCCATTACGTGTGGCGGTTGTCAGCCCGAAGCCCCCAGCGCGGCCTTGTGTGACTAGCTGTGGTCCCACTATTTAGGTCCGAAGGAGCAAGCCCTGGAGCAGCTGCAATGACGAGGAATGCAAAAGCGACAAATTCCTCGAACATCGGCCGAGGTCATGGTGGTTGGCTGCCACCCCAGGTTCACTTTTTCCTTCTCTTTATTCTTACTTTTCTTGGTCTTCATGCTTTGGGGACCATGCGCATTTCAAGTTGGGGGAAGGGGTGTACTTTGTACACAATTACTTTTGTGTTGAGCGTTGTTAGTTGGTTTAGGGTTCATTTTTAATTTTATTTGTGTATGGGGATACGATTGTTATGCCTGTTTGTATGAGTTAGGTGAGCAGGTTAGATTCTTGTCTCATTGTTTGCCTATTCAACTCATTTACATGCATATATCTGGCATCTCTATTTGACTACTTTTGCACCATAAGCAATATTGAGTGGGTGTTCCCACTTAGTTCACAGTGTGTCCCTAAAAGCATTCCCATGTTTATTTGTTCATCGATTTCTGCAATTGCATAGAATAGTAGGCGTTTGTACCACTTGTCGTAGTCTAAATATTTTGCATGCATGTTGTGAGAGTTGGAAACAGGCTTAGGGGATGAGACAAGGCATTTTTGCATGATTAGACCACATATGAGTCCCATTAACCAATTTTAAACCAGTCCGAGTCAGTTCCTGAGTCTAGCCTAGGAAACCGGTGTATGGGTTGGATTGTAGTTGGGGGGTCTAGCTTGTGCATCATGGGTGTCTTATTGCATTGGATTTGGAGCATCGTTGTCATCAGAAGTGAAAGAGAAGAAGTGTTGATGGGTGTCCTATTTTGAACGAAACCCAACTTTTAGGCTATAAAGCGTAATAAAAAAAAAAAAAAGGAGAACGAAAAGTAAAAAAAAAAAAAAAAAAACAGAAAGTGCAGAATAAAAGGGAGTTGAGGCAAGTTGGGAGGAATCAACACCTGCTGGCACATCATAATAACTGGGCAATCCTCGGCTCTTTATCAGCCGCCTCAGTTTCCAGACTTGGAGGTTAGTGATGATTTTGCTGGGGAAGAAGATTGAGCATAGAGCTGGGCTAGTGGTGGTGTTATTTTATGTGTCTTTGTCGAGTCCTGTCAGTTTATGTGTTATTTCATGTGGTTCGTGAGTCGGTGGTTAGAGTCTTGTCATTTCAGATATTGTATCATAACTCGTACTTTGTTATGTTTGTGACTGGTGTTCTGTGTTGAGCACCGATGTGGTGCCGGAGTCAAGGTGGCGGTCAGTCAGGGTAGGTTATCCATGCGCTTCTATAGGCCGCCACCCTTTGCATGTTAATTTTCTTTTTGCAACCACGGTTGTTATAAGCCTGTTAAAGTCCTTAGTTGACCCGATGCACGTTGTTAACTCTCTTGCATGCATGTTTTATATTTAGCTATGGATGTGTGGTATCTTAATTTCGTTGAGCTTTCATTGTTATAACTGGCGTTGTTTTGATTGGCACGTGGTGATTTTTGTTCCATCTCACGTTGGTCGCCAAGCGCCTCGCATGGGATGTAGAGTGTTCCGGTGAGCGAAAGTGACATTGTGACTTTGTGGGGGCATGTTTATCTCTACAATTGTTTTGATGCCGAATTGTTCGAATTATAGCTAGGGCATGCACGTGACTGAGTTAGGGGTGGCAATGAGGAGGAAATTATGTGTTCACTAAATTTTTGTACAGGCTGCATAACCCTCGTATCCCTTGTTGAGTTATTATTTCTTGTTTTGTTATTTTTATTTCGTTCGTTGCTAGGGACTAGCAACGCTCAAGTTGGGGGATGTGATAGGCGCGCGGAATTCATGAATTTAAGCGCCTAAGTAGGGAAATTAGCGCGTTAGACGTGCAATTAATTCTCATTTTCCATTTAATGCGTGCACGTGGTTGGATTTTGTGTTTGTGCTTAATGTGCAGGAAATTGAGTTGTTTTGGCGCTAATGAGAGGTATCCGGAAAGGCCGTGATGAAGCTTGAGAGCGGGAAGGGCTGTGGAGACTAAGTGTTGAAGTGGAATTCGCGAGAGCGCTACATGGGAAGTGATATAGCGCTCAGAGGTGGCATAGCTGTTGCTCGAATTGGACAGAGCTCTCTCTAGCGCTACACCCTTTATGGTGTAGCGCTACCTAAGGCCTTAATGGTCAACGGCGGCTAGGGGCGAGTCAAATCGCTCAACGCACTAAAGGGTTAGGTAGCGCTACACCCTTTTTGGTGTAGCGCTACCGAGGGCTTAGCAGGGCCTAAAAACGGCGCAGTTTTGGTCATCCGGTGTCCGATTTCGATTTGTTTTAGGATTTTTAATTGTAATTAATAGGGGTTAGTATAAATACCCCGTTTTAACTCAGAATTAGGTTACGTACGTTTTTACTTAGGACTTTAGCAGCGTTTCATAACTTACGTTTGGTTGATTATTTTTCATCGCTCTTAACTTTTGGCTGCTGTTTTCTAAGTTCTTATTTGCATATTCAAGTTTTAATTGAAGTTCTTTCCAGCTTTAATTCCTATTATTCTTCAGTAATCGAATCCGTTACTCTTCCGTAAGTCTGTAGAATCGTGTTTTTATTTCTATTCCGATTATTCGAAGCATGTTTAGATCTAGGGTTTTAATTGTTACTGCGTTTAATAAAATTATGAGTGAGTAGTTCTGTAGAGTGCGGCCACGGGGCAAAGGCGTCTCGTGGCTAGTTTAATTAATGGTTTTACCTCGGGATCGAATTAATTTAATCTTTAAGCAATTTTAGAAGACGAAAACTCTTCTAACAAACAAAACCCAAGCATCGCCGGAATTCGAATGCGCACGGATACTGGTGACAGGTGGTGCGCATTTGTTAGGGATCCTTTTTCCTATTCTAAAATCAACAAAGTGAATAATTGTGGCCCGAGTAAACATTGGTTAGACTAGTTGCGGACGCTGAGTTCCCACGGCTGTACTCTCCTTTTTAAATCCTTATTTAATTAATTTAGTTTGGTAATTTAGTTAGTAAATCAATCTCATTGAACAAGGGGTGGCTACCTAAGAGCCAAATTAAACTAGAATTCAACACTTTTGAGTAAGCACCGTCCGTCCGTCTCTGTGGTTCGACTCCGGTACTTCCGGAATTATTGTGCTACACTGGTCGAGAGTCCTACGCTTGGGACGCGTTTTTAGTTTAATTTTATTAACACCCGGTTGGTCAAGCAAAGCGCATGTTGCGGTTCACCCCTAATTAACCATACCCTCTCGTGATTCAAACTAGCATTCGTTTCTGTTGAAATTAATTCCTTGTTGGGCTTTTTATTTGGACCAAAGGTAATGTTCTGTAATGGGCTAGTTTTCTTTGTTTTGTCATGAGCCCAATTGCTAGGTAAAGCCCATATGTAATGCCTAGTATTTAAAGTGATGTTGAATGCAAATAGGGCAAGAGAGTAAGCTGTCCCTTTTTTAAAAAAATGTGAGATACAGAGCCTCACCTCTCTCCTCTCCTGTTTCTTGTATTTTCCTACGGCTGCTGCTGCTGTTTTGAGCAGCCCCATTTCTCCCATTTTCCTTAGTTCTCTCTCCACCAAAAATCAAATATAGGCTAGGGAAATGCGAACAGTTCAGTAGCTCTTCGAACCGAAGTTACAAAGATTAAAAGGAAACGGGAAAGAAAACATCATAACCAATGACCTACATCCCAACTATGTTGCCACCCAGAGCGAGGACAATCATATGCCACCCGCTATCGAAGAGGAAAGTTGGCGAGACACCAACCAAAAAACATACATCATAAACAACAAAACATCCAAATCCCCAAAACAGACTGGGAACGTGAAAACTAGCCTAAACATATGACCAATGACTTCCAAAATAAACACTGGTATTAACTTGTTGCTGATCATAAGAAAAACGACAATTACTTGTTCTAAGTAGGAAGGTTTTCATAGCCACGTCGAAGCAAATCTAATTCTTAGCGGGAAACATTGAGATAAATTTCATTTCTAAATCCCAATAACAACTCTCTTTCGGTCACAAATCCGAGATTTTGATTTGGGGAGATCATAGCAGACGAGACCCGATCCCAGGTTTCTCTCCTTCACCCGGCAGTTCTATGTTCCATATCCAATAGTCCACCCAGCTGAGGCTTTCTGGCATTTCATCTTTCTTGATTTTCTAAATGGGAAGCTCTCTGATCTTTCCTCGGAGTTCAAGTTTTTATTATTTTATAGAAGAATGGTGACAAAAAGAAGAGCATCAGCTCCAACATTTGTTTGCTCGGATATCTATTCCAACATTTCCAGAGGATTACGTCAAAGATTATCTCTTTAGATTCGTTAAATGGTCTGCAGACTTTTGATACATATCAATTTTTTTGGTCTTCCGTTACTCTTTGACAAACTTTTGGACATTGCTTAAGCATCAACATAATCGATCATCGCATATTCAGGGCCTATTGCATAACTAATCAAATAAGAGCATTATGCAGGAAAAAGAGTAATTTTTCTGATCTCTCTCCTTTATAGATCTTCCAGACAAGATCTACGTATTACAAACGTTGATTTGTTTTGGTCCATTCAATGTACATGCATCACGTAATTCTGATATCGGATTGATCTGATTTTTTACAAAATTTCATAAAAAAAAATATTTTAAAAATAATGGACAATTCAAATTATCTTTGAGGGATCCAAGGTGGGCCCCACAAAATCCATATGTACATCGTATGTACAATCTATATGTACGCATAGCTTTGTTCTTTGGTTTAATTGTGTTGTAAGGAAAATATACATATCTCCAAAAAGCCGACTCAAAAAGTCTAGTTCCACCTGAAAATAAATTATCAAATTAAAATGTTCTTTACGAATTATTGTCAAATTCATCTTCGATGGATTTATAAGTCGAGCGTTTCTTTATGCGGGGCGGTTCCGGAAACACTTAAAAAAACCCTTCAAATCTTAATCTCATAGTTCCCAATTAAATTTTGATGATCCGAGCCACTCAATGTGTTCAGAACGTGATTTCAACGGTACCCGCGAGAAACTGGCAAAAAAAACTAATTGGGAAGGGCTTGATTTGAGCAGTTTTTTATTGTACCGTTCAATAAAGTTCAATAAAAATCTGTTCGGATGAAGCTCTTCCCGGTCATTTGTTTTGCTGATTTTTTTATGCCACCCTTAAAATCACGTTCTGATTACATTGAGCGGCTCGGATCATCAAAATTCGATCGGAAAATTGGGGGGGTTTTTTAAGTATCCACGGAACCGCCCCGTTATGTTCTTTATAGCATTGTATGGTTGCACATGCTCGATATTTGTCAAATTATAAGCGTCCTTTGCCGGAATCTTTTAAGATCAGGACAACTTTATATTATCCGGATTTCTTTGTCATTTATCCTGTTTATGCGCGTTGTAGGATATGAATGTTCTTACTTTTTTGGTAGGCTTTTGTCTCCTAATAGCTAGGCCAAATGCCTCTTAGTTTGGCGGAATTGCAATCTGATTTTGAGCTTTCGGCGTTTTATGTTATTTAATGGAAAGAGTACTGAAATATTTTTCATTGTTCGCATTTTTAAATTTCTAAATAAATCTGTCAACGTGTAGCCTGAAGCACTTTCCATTTTTTCTTGTCTTTAAATCTGTTTAGAACCATAGATGCAGGAGAGCTAAAGCTAGCCTAATTAGCTAACAATAATACAAGAAGTAAATAGGGGATTGATTTTCATACTCTCCAAATTGTTAACCGCACTCAAAGGTACTCTCCAAATTATTAACTTTTGGTAAGCGCGATTAACAATTTGGAGAGTGCGAAAATCACTTGCCAATAATTAATACTATACCTCATTACTCTGCCGTACTTCGCTCACTTCATTGATTCCCCCTCTCTATTGAGTACTGTGGTATCTAGCCCTACCTCAAAATGTCAGCGTTAAAGTTCCATTTTTGGCAAGCACTTGCATTACCAATAAAAACCGCGGCGGAGTGTGTGGGTTTTTTTTTTTTTTTTAAAATATCTTAGAAGTTTTAATGTATCATATTGCAAGCAACAAGAAAAAAATATTGAGGGCGCCGCCAAATGGTGTCCCAATGCTAAATGCTTGATTTTCTCCAAAACATATTCACGTGAGATTCAAGATTAAATATATGATTCTCGCATAAATATGTGATGAAGAAGAATGTTTTTATGGAATTATATTTATCACAAAATGCAAATCAAGCGGGGCTCTTTTTCATCTTCTTCCTTTTTTACAAAACTAGTTTAGCATTAATTGGGGACATGCAGCCCCCTTTGGTCCATCGTACTTGGCCTATAAATTAATAGGGCTAGCATTGCATATCACTCTGCAACAAATTAAACTTATTGGTGCAAAAATGTCACTCCATCTGTTATTCGGGCCAATTCGATCGATTCTGTCATCAAAACTTGGCCTTCCACCGCAACTCACACGAAAATCCGTACGCTGCACTTGTACAAGATTGTTCTGTCTCCAATCCTCAGAAATTGCTGATCAAGATTCACAGCAGACTTCCCAGAGTCGATCTGCGAATTATCAGCCAACTGTTTGGGATTCGGATTTCATCAAGTCCTTGAAAAATCACCATGTCGTGAGTGTTACGAAACACGAAGTTTAAATTAAGAAAAATCAAACTTTGAATTTTATCCTTGATACGAACTCGATTGGATTAATGTGTCGGATCAACTAAAAAAATTGGAAGAAACCGAACAAGAACTTGAATAAAGGACACAGCATGTCAAGAAATAATGTCCAAGGGCCGTGATACATTCATATGAGAAACATCATGTATTATAGTTTGTCGTATGCTACATCATAGTCCATCTTTCCATTTTTTTTAGTGTGCACATTCACCACCACTAAGGTAAAATTCTGGCTCCATAGTTGAGTAGGTATTTCGCTTTCTTCATTTTCAATTTTACCCTTGTGAACCTTTGCTCTGTTTCTATTTCAACAATATAGTACTCCTAGTATTTTTTTCATCTTTTGTCATAGTCTGATATAGAAAGAATTAATAACAATTCGAACAGTCGAAATTGTGCTCCCAAAAATTTGTCAGCCGAACTGCAAGCGTGGTTGTTGCATTCGACATTCCAACAAGAGATGACTTTTAGATGAAGATGGGCAGTGGCGGCTTTAAGATTTATTTACAGGGCGTTCATTCAGGGGAAAAAAAAAAAAAAAAGCCTTCTTAGTTTTTAGGGAGTATTCTCTCTGTCTTTTTTAGCAATCAATCATTTCTGCACAAGAGAATAGGAAAGAGCAAACGAAATGAGAAGCTTGGGACTTTTCCGGTGCTGCGTGGGTATATCCCACGTGGTACCCATTTGGCACATCTAGACCGTCCAATATATTTTTGGATGGCTCGGAATGAAACCCTCTATCTCTTCTCTCATTCCGACACTTTCTCTCTCTAAATTCGAGCCATCCAAAAATGCAATGGACAGCTCAGATGTGCTGAGCGGGGACCACGTGGTACCCACCCTGCATCGAAAATTTTCCCACTAGGAGAAATAGAAAGAACGCATAGCTAGGAAAAGAAAAGAAGTGTATGTGGCGCTTGAATGTACATAGGGCGTCCAAAGGTTTAGAGTTAGGCTTACAGCTCAATGCCCATTACATGTGTACTGAAAATGTTGAAAGGTTAGGGTGTTCAACTGAACACTGTTAGATGTATGTAGCGCCGCCCCTAGAGATAGGAGTGTGGTGTTAAAGACAAATTACTAAGTTTAAAGTGAAAATTTCTTGAAATGTAGGTACCCATATATTGCACTTGTCCCCTAAAATTTGTCCCGTCCACAAAATGGGAAGTAAAAGATAATGCATTTCTTCTGAGAAAAAATCCAGACTTTTTTAATAAACTAAAAGAACTCAGTGATATCTAATAAATTGTTCAAATTTTTTTGAAACTTTCTTGCAAAAAATGTACTATTTTTAAGTTCTCGTTTTGCAAACGGGACAAATTTTATGAGACATAGGGAGTAGTAATTTGCCATATAGTATAAGTTTTGCTCTCTTTTTTTTTTTTTTTTTTTTTTTTGGATCAGCTCTATGTATAAATTTTGCTGATTATAACGGTTTTTACTTGTAATATTTGTTGTAGGATGAAATACAGAAGCACGGGGCAAAGAAACTGAAGGGGGAGATAAAGGCTATGATTGGGGATACAGATGTAAATTCATTGACAATACTTGAGCTAATAGATGATATCCAACGGTTGGGACTGAGCCATCACTTTCAAAAGGATATCACGAGCGCACTAGATAGACTATTTCTGTCTGTAAATGGAAATGGAACAAATCTGAGGGCAGATCAGCAGATTTGTGTTCATGCCACTGCTCTCTGCTTCAGGCTCTGTAGACAACATGGTTATGAGGCCTCTCAAATGTTCTCTTTTATCCTTCTCGTTTATTATTTAAAAGATGACGGAGTCATTCATGTTGGGCAACTGGCAACCAGGGCATAAAAAATTCAGTTAGGTCTTTATGACATGATTTTGATTACAAAGGCTAACACATACCACAATGCCTGTGACAGCTGAGTTTAATGGACAAAATAGATTCATATAAGTATTATAACCAACCCGAATTGATTGAAACTTAAAACTCGATCTGGTTGAGTTTTATTTTTAAAATACAAAAATAGTCTTTATTTTCACTGACAGTACACAGTTTTGAGAATTTTGGAAAATCGTCTTTGTGTTCTTTTTTTTTTCTTAAAAAGCACATAAAAATTTTAAAATCGTCTCAAGCATGTGTGAGAAAACTATTGGCATAATTATTTGTGAAATGAGAGCACAAATTAGGTTCTTTCCATATTCCGTCATTGAGGTTTTCTTTTTAAAGACACGAAACTCCACCCCAGTTAGCAATTTTCAAAAACCAAATCTAACGAAGTCTTTGAACAACATTCCAATTTGTTTTTACAACTTATCGTTTGAAAATAACCTCTGATCTCATAATCATTTGATTGAAAAACGAGTAGCATACAAGAAGGATATTTTGTTTTGAAAAAAGATTCAAAAGATTATGAGGAATGAGTACCATACAAGAACTGCATTTTGAAATAGATATATTAGTCGATTCCATTATGATAGGGCATAGTGGGAATAAAAGATTGTTCATTTTCACTATTTTGTTGCGCAAAACAACATAACAAGATTGTTAAAAAGCCAAAAATACTATTGTTTCCGTTCACAAAGAGATAGAAAGCAAGGAAAAAACTAAACAGAAACAAGATAGAAGATATAGATAGCGTAAATAGATAGGATTCATGATCAAAAAGAACTATAAATAGATAGGATTTGTGTGATGTTGTGCAGATGTGTTTCACAAATTCAAGGGCAAAAGTGGAAACTTCATGGAATCTCTATGCAAGGACATCAAGGGATTGCTCAGTCTGTATGAAGCTTCTTATCTTTCTTTTGAGGGAGAAAACCTTTTGGAAGAGGCCAAAATATTCACCAACAAACATCTAAAATGCATAAAGGGAAAGATAGTGGACAAAGACCTTGTGGAACAAATAGATCATGCACTGGAAATGCCTTTGCACCACAGGATGTCTAGGCTTGAAGCTAGGTGGTATATAGAGGCTTATAGTAAGAGAAATGATGCAAATCATTTGCTGCTTGAAATGGCTAAGTTGGATTTCAACATGGTGCAATCATTACTCCAAGGAGAGCTCAAAGACATGTCAAGGTAAATGAGATCCCCCTCAAATGCAACCACGTCTGACTACCATGTTACATTTTAGATTTCAAGTACTAAAGTTTAAGGAAATCGAATATTAAGTGAGACAGGTTTCAGTATTAATTATGTGACATATATTAATCAAGTATTAATCGATCATTAGTTCGGCATCCAATCACAAGTGTTGTGAAGTAATCATCCTCCATTATTATCTTAATTTTCAGGTGGTGGGAGGATATAGGCTTGGTGAAAAAGTTGAGTTTTACAAGAGACAGACTGATGGAATGCTTCTTTTGGAACGTGGGAATGGTTTTTGAACCTAAATTCAGTGACTGCCGAAAGAGTTCAACGAAATTGATATCACTTATAAACATCATTGATGATATCTACGATGTCTACGGATACTTGGAAGAACTGCAACTCTTCACAGCGGCTGTCGACAGGTTTGTGAAAAAACCTTACCTTTGGCTATGTGGTTCATTTTATGTTTCTCTGTTTTGAAAGCTCCAATGCTTAGTCAAATTAATGTTGTCTTACATGGTCCTTGCATTGCAAATTTGCAAGCAAAAGACCAATTGTTGTGGCTTTGAAGTTTCGATAATTTGTTATTTTGTAGATGGGATATAAAGGCTGTGGAAACCCTTCCCGACTACATGAAGTTGTGCTTCCTAGCTCTCTACAACACCACAAATGAAATGGCTTATGCAATTCTTAAACAAAAACGAGTGAACATCATTCCGTACTTAACAAGAGCGGTATGTGTACACTTACCAAAAAAAAAAAAGAGCGGTATGTATACATGTACTACCTTCTTTTTTTAAATTGTAGGAGAAAAATAGGAAAATGTGAAGTTTCAGTTCCAGCAGTAAGTCTCATACTTGTCACTACGTAGGTTACCTCATTCACTGGACTTTGGTAATTTTAATTTATATATTCTCTTTGTCCCCATTTAACAGTCTTTTTTGGAGTTCGTGCTACTTTTCAATTTCTTATATCTCGTAATATAAAATGCATGTTTTATATGTGATTTTGAAAATATTGTGTAATAGAACTAATTGAGCTTTGTCAAATAAGATCCACATTAATTACATATGAAATTTATTACGTACCGGTTTAGAAATAACTCATTTTTCATCTGGTTAGAATAAAACGAAGGACCGTTAAATGGGAACGGAGGGAGTAGATTTATACTTAGGAGGTTTAGCAATTGTAGCTTCTCTAAATTTGCAGTGGCTTATTTTATAATTAGTTCTATCTCTGTACCACAGTGGGTAGATTATTGTAAAGCAATCTTGGTGGAAGCAAAGTGGTGTCTTGAAAAAGAGACTCCAACGTTTAAGGCATACCTGGACAATGGACTGGTTTCGGCATCGATGATGCTTGTATCAGTTCATGTCTACTTCTTGTTGATCGAATCTATTACAAAAGAGGCTCTGGAGTGCTTATTAGAGAAGAATGAGTCGTACCATCCTCTCATCGAATGTCCATCCCTCATTTTTCGACTTTGCAATGACTTGGCCACATCCAAGGTATGCTAGCTATTTACAGTACTCCCATTCGTACATTGTTCTGCTACAGTTTAATTCCTCAAAATAAAATCGGAAAGGCTGAATGCCTAACGACATTACAACACGGAGAAATTTGACCAATGAAGTACGTACATCGATGCAAAATAATGATCCCCTGCTAAAGGGAGAGCAAGTCCTCCACGCCGAACAATGCCCTCATAAGCACAAAAATAGTTCGAGAAATCACTGCTTACCACTGTGCCTTGTATTTCTGAGTGTCCTGCTGATCGTTTGGTAGCACCGGTCAATTGTCCGAAGCGCAGGGCTTATGTAATCGGCTGCACAATAACTCAATAAGTCCGAGATTAATTCACAGGGAATGGTTTTTGGGGATGAATTGCTTTATCGGGCTAGATGCATGTTTTAGCTTTAATTTAGGTAGAAAACCTTTTGGTGTTGGGATTTTGGTGATTTTCAACAATGACTTTCTAACTCAACTAAAACTATGAATTGGCAAGTATTCTACCAAAAGGCTCAAATCAAGGGTTTACACCATCTATAACCTAGGTAGCTCCAATATTCGATCTCATGAATTATAGTCAGTTGAGCAACATGGGAAATCATATGCTCAAAAGGAAAATATTTACATGCAAAGCCGTTTTTAATCTAAACGGTGTTTGGTATAATCAAGGTTTGATTGGAAGTATCAAACCATTGAAGATTTACCCAGTTTTAGAATCGAGAGTTATAGGAACTCAGATCATGACCTTATATTTTCTAGCCTCTAGGGACGTTCTACCCCATAGAAATGCTCATTAATTCATAAGTTTGACACCCTCATTTATTTTCCTTTGTGCCACAGGCTGAGTTGGAGAAAGGTGAATCTGCGAACTCAATCCTGTGTTACATGTATGAAACTAGGCTTTCGGAACAAGAAGCCCGAAAGCACATAAGGAAATTGATTGACGAGGCATGGAAGAAGATGAACAAAGAACGAGTAGCAGTTGATTCTCCATTTGAAAAACCATTTATTGAAATAGCTATTAACTTTGCTCGAACGGCCCAATGCAGTTACCAGAACGGAGATGGGCTGGGAGCTCCGGATGATCAAGCAAAGAACCGGGTCTTATCGGTGATAATTGAACCCATTACTACGTCTTGTTAATTAGCCAATGGTTCAATTCTCTAAGTTAAAAAACAGAGCACAGATATTAATAAAGTTGGAAGTTGCATTCTTAATTTGAAGAGTCTTTAGATCTTCTATATACAACAAATGTGTTTTCTTCATTTGATAAACTAATGAAGTTTTCACTTAAATTGGACAAGATTAAGGAAAAGATATGTTGATTTTTAAGGAAGTCTACAATACACACCCCTTAAAATGGTGTACCATATGCACCTATTTTATGGTTCATTCATAACATTTTAGCGTGTTTCGTAACTTTTGTTCTAGAATTCATAACTTTTCAACTGTACGATCTGTTACATTTTCATTATGATTCATAACATTTTGGTGTATCTCGTAACCTTTATACGATTCGTAACTTTTTAGCAATATGATTCGTAACATTTTCTCTATAATTTATAACATTTTGGGGGTACATATGATACACACCTAAATAAGGGATGTGTATTATAGTCTTTCCCTTTTAAGGAATACTATTATAAAAGATAAAGGGATTGATGAAGTTTCCACTTTGGCCAATGTCGAAAACGCCTACCTTATCTTGGGCTATATTTCAGGTTTTTCGGTTTCGGCCATATATGTCAATACGGGCTCAATTTTCCAAACGTAACATGATTTCGGCACGGTTAAGGTTCTCGACAAATTCTACAAAATGAATGATTTAGAATATTGATATGAATCCTACGTGGAGCCACAAAACACAAACTGTATTGTGTAGGGGGCTGATGAGAAGCCATCTCCTTTCCAATAACCGAGTGTCCGAGGCTCCCTTTGCACGTCTTCAATAAATCTACGATTTTGAATTAGGTGGAATTCCACAAAGCAAAAAGTAAATTTTGTTCTTATTCAAATTTTTTTCGCATTTGTTAGTTTTGCGCTAATTTTTTGTGGATTATTGATTCTTCTCAACAAAAAGAATCAAAAAATCCAAATATTGTTATTTTATACCCAAATGTTTGGGGAAGCACTTTTTTTAGCTTAAAAGTGAATATTTCCAAAAATATTTACAAAAGTTTGGCACAAAATGTACAAACGCTAATTTTTATTGAATAAAAATAAAATTTTCAAAAAGTCCTAAACGTTAAGCGGAACTCAACCTTAAAAGATCCGATAAACCTCTCGGTTGACTGGGAATTCTAAGATCTGGAATTTTGTTCGCTCTTCCCTATAAATATACCTCGCATTGGTTGAAAATGGAACGACAAAGGCAAGAGGATGTTCTTCGTAACTCCATTATAAATTTCGGTCGATGATAATATAATAATTGCATAAGAGAAAACATAGTTATTTACGGAACCAATCGCGACTGTCCAAAACACTTTTTAGACTATTCGGATATTGATAAAAAATTTCCGAAAAAGAGTTAAACTTTTCCCCGAAGAAGTTTCAATAACATCCGAACCGTCCAAACACTTTTAGGCAATCGTAATTGATTGTTGCCGTAAAAAACATGTTCACGTATATTAGTTTCTCTCATTGTATAATACCCTACTAACATGAACGTTAGATTTTGAAAGTAGGACGACAGGAGTGGCGTGCAAGCGAGAGATGCCTTTCTTGAACTTGGTCTCTTTCGTCATTAAAAAAATGTAAAAGTAGACGAATACTCCATCAACTATTACTTTTTTTTACAGAGACCTCTCAACATTTAAAATCTCTTACACAGACCCTCTCAACTATAATTGTCAACCAATCAGCACCTTCTGTCAAAAAGGCCAATAAAATGAAGGGTCAATGTGTACAATTTTTATAGATGAGGGGGTCAATGTGAGCAACTTTTTAGAGGTAGAATCGTTATTCTTCCTCATTTCTTTACCAGAGTTAGCCAATTTTTCATTTCATAGAGTTGATGAGGTCTGTATGGACGGTTTTAAACGTTATGGGGTATCCGTGAAAAAAATTGCACAGTTGAGTGGATCTCTATGTACTTTTACCTTAAAAAAATACTCCCTCCGTCCAGATTTAATAGTTCTTTTTGAGAGATATGTCATTTTTCAATCAATTATATCTTGTAATTTATAATATTTTATGTAATTTTGAGAACATTGTCTTATAGAACTAATTGAGATCTATCAAATAAGATCCATATTGAATAAAAAATTCATTACCAATTCAAAGATATAGTAACTCATTTTTTTTTGGTTAAAATTGAACGAGAGACTATTAAATCTGGACAGAATGAGTACTAGTATCAATTTTTATAATAGGAGTTCCCAAGGAAAATAATTATTTATAATAGAAGCACTTCATTTGGGTTAGCAACCGACTTTGGAACAAACCCCATTTGGATTACCATCTTCCTTTATTTCAGTATAAACTGAGTAGTAATTTTCACTCTACTACTATTATTTTGGTGTGAATTCTGCCACACAATTAATGTCAACGGAATACAGTTGACACGGTAAGTCAACTGATGCTCAAGCGGCCCGTCGTTGTGGAATCGGGTAAATTTTCACTGTTCTGTTTTCATATGTACCCTAACATTGCTCGTTGAGTAATTTGGTATCCTCTCCATTTTGGTATCGCCCTTTGTTTGAAGTTTGAACAATAATTATTGCAGTCTTTAAATTAGAATGAATCCTCGCTAGGAGAAATAAGTTTACGCTCTCTAGTCCCCAGATTTATTTGCGGACTTATTCAAAAATCAGGATTATTCGTTTGAGTAAATTTCTTTTATATCCCTTCGACTTTTGCTTAAAATTCAATTTGGTCCTTCACCTTTTAATTTGGACAAAAAAATGCTTCGACTTTCCAATCGGTTTCAATGTCACCCATTAGTTGGATGCCGCTACATTTTTTGACGGAAAATCAACTTGGGAGGGGCAGAATTGTCCATTCCCCTCTTCCTTCAAAACCCAAGTTTCTCTCTCCTCCCTCACCCATTCTTTCCTCCTGGCCCTCTCCCCTCTTCGTCCATCCTCCTCCCTTTCCCTCCTCCAGTCCTTCATCTCCGCCTCCATCTCCTCTGACCAATTCCATGTCACCTACCAACCACCACCCCTCTACCACGACGTCTCTCTCGCCTCCCCTTCTCTTTCATCCCTCATCTCCCAAACCCTTAAATTCCAAATCTCCAACGTATCTTTCCTCCCTCCGATCCCCCCACAGAAATTTGTTCAATGGTTTTACATCTACGTCCAAACAAAAAACCAGAAAAAAAAAACTCTTCCTTGAAATTCTAAATCCAAGAAAGAGTAACTCAGTGTTCACTAAAATCTACCCTGTTTTGAGATAGAGTAGTTTTCGAGCTTGTAGCCACTTTTGAATCGAAATCCAATTGTTAGTCTGATCAGTAGATACGGTTACCAGATTGGTCATTAGCTTGAGGGAAATGGGCACCGAAAATCCTCTGAATTTAAGCATGAAATGTTTCCAGATTACACCTACCATCTGTTTGATGCAACGTCTCATAGTCCCCTGTTTTGAACAAGAATCCTTGCAGTAGCACATAAACCCAACTACACTACTCAACAAAGGAAAGGAAGTTCTCTCCCATTACCGTGTACGCATTCTAAAATAATTTCCTCACCCAAAAACTTGATTTAACTTTGATAGTTGTTCCAGCTCTTTAATCCCAAGGTAATCGAGAACTCGCTTGGTGAAGCTCCGGTCGGGCTTGAATTGATTCATCATCAAAGTAACTCGATTCATCGCAGTTTTATTAACTGGCCCGAATTTCCATTTCGCCTTCCTCGATTGCTTGCCAACCAATTCGATTAACTCCCTGATTTCACATGACACCTTGATTGCATGAAATGGAAGAACATCAAGAATAGTGGAGAGAGAGAGAGAGATGGATGGCTGGGGGAGGAGAGGGACTTGGGTTTTGAGGGAGGAGGGGAATAGACAATTCTACCCCTCAAAAACAATCACGTGCTAGGCACATGTCAATTTTTTGTCGAAAAATGTAACAGCACCCAACTAATGGGTGACATTGGAACCAATTGGGAAGTCGAAGTATTTGTTTGTCCAAATTAAAAGATGAAGGACCAAATTGAATTTTAGACAAAAGTCGAAGGGATATAAAAGAAATTTTCCCTATTCGTTTTGTAGATCTTGTAGAGAACGTCGGTCTAGTTAAAAATCATCCTGATTATCCTTTTCATGAGAAAAATATATCAAGAAAAATAAATTTCAGTCCAGTGTTGCGGTGTATTGGAAATCCATTTTCCTCGAGATATATGTGTTACAACAAAACATCAAAGAATCCCAAGGGGTTGGCAAAATGGGCATAAGAGAAAGCAATGAGTGCTTGACCATGAAGTCGCATGTTCGAAACCCACGGAGGTCAACAATACGGGTTAATCATATCCAGCCCACTTGCATTATTGATTGCTTCAACATGAGACTATGAGAGTGACATGGAAAGGGACTTCACCTCATAGATGCTTTCAAACAACACAGTATACAACACAAAAAGAAAGAAGAAACAGATAATAGTTGAAAAACACAAAACAGTTCTTCACACCACAGATACAAAAAACAAACAAGGAGAATTGATTTTGCCACTCCCTTTTTCTCTAATGTCACCCATCTTCTCTCACAAAACAAATTATCTAATAAAGACACAAAGAAGAGTGACATTAACAAAAAAGGAGTGGCAAAATCACTTCCCAAAAGAATAGACCATTAAAGAACAAACAGCCTTTTTCCTCTTTATGATTATATACAGCTATCCAACATTTCAATTCCTGTAGAATAGACAAGGCTCTCAACAATCAACATATCCTTTATTAATGTTACTGATGAGAAAGAAGGAACTGCTACAAACTCACGAAAAACAGAAACAAAGAACAAAAACTTATTTCTCATGCTATGTGCAAAAACATGTAGGCTGCGGTCGGATCTTGGATTTGCTTCGGCTAGAGGAGTGGACATGGATCCCGTGAAATCTGTGTTCACTGTATTTTGCGAAGAGAAACGAAAAGACAAGAGATTTCTCTCCACTAGTCGATGCTGTGTTTCCTAACATTTTCATTTCGTTCCACGAACTCCTCCATAAATCGAAGATCCAAACACTGCCGTGAAATAATCATGAAGAATTATCCTGAATGAGAAGTGCCCATCATGAACAAAGCCTAGGCAAGGATCTACCGTTTCTGTGGCTTGATGATCTTGATTTCAGCATCTTTGTCATTTGGTTTTGCATTTTCGCACGAAGTTTTTCCAACTCCGCTACCCTCCATTGCATACCTTGCAAATTTGCTCTGAGCTTCTCGTTTTCAGCCGGGAGATCAAGCTTTCTCGCATAAAGCAGAATTTGTTCACAAGCCTCATCTTTCTTTCCCCTCATATCGATGTCCGCAAAACTACATGATGAGTCGATAAAGGGCTTTGGATGGTCCGTCCCTCCGCTCAAGCTTTTGAGATTGCACTGTAGAGAGATGAGAGTTTGGACTGCTGATTTTGATGGGAATTTCTTGTTCTGAGTTAGGTGTTGGTAGACTTCTGAGGAGAGTTTCTCATAATTCAGTCCATAACACACATTTACTTTTTCCTCTTCAGATAGTGCTGCATGGACCTGTAAAAAGATCAACACAACGAAAATGATGAAACAAGATCAAGGCTATGAGTTACATAACTAAAAATGTCGTGAAACCTTCAGATTGACCACTAGGGTTATAAACGTAAAAAATCAGACTATACATGCTGATCGATATAGAGGAAGAACACTATTTTCTTTTGAATGCAGAAATTGCATTTAATAAACTGCTTTCAGTTTCTGATTTCTCAACTGTCTTTTTTATGATCCAGTATTTAGATATAAGGTGAATGGATTACAAGAAGATTTCTTGAATAAACAGTTCAAGACCATATAATGAAAACAAGAGCAATAGTAGTACCTCTAGATACATGTCCATGGCACAGTAGATTGCATCATAATTGTCTCTGGCATAATCTGGCAAGGCGGTAACTAGATACAAAAACTTCGACGGTTTCAAACATGGATCCGGTGCTACTTCTGCTATGTACAAATCCATCAAGCTAGCAACTTTCTTCAATCTTACCAAAGGCACACAACATAGTCCTTGCCCAACAAACGACTTAACAAAACTCAGCACCAGATTTACATCATATAGGTAGTTTACTCCGGCTGGAGGTGGGACGAGTAAATTATCTAGAGTTGCTTGATCCATCTGTGAACCGATCATACTCTCTAACTTGTCCCTAAATAATTTGCTTATGTTCAAACTCAGAGCAACTCTAAGGATCCCAAACAAACTCTTGCAAGAAATTGCACTCCAATCTAGCAAAGAGAGCATATTGACTACCGTCTCAGCAATTACACGCTTCTCATCAGAAGTAGCACGAATGAACCTCGACTTCTGGTAATAAAAGAGGAACCTACTTATAGTGGCATGGTCAAATTTCCACGAAACCATTGATTTCGTTACCATTTCGATCATATAAGGGTTCAATGCCACGAGATCTTCAAACCACCATGTTGCCCGGAAGGAGCTACTTTTCAAGCTCTCATAGCTTTGAGTGTCAAAGCTATCAAGTGAAGAAGTCGAAGGACATGGACTTGTTTCACTGGCCAATGATAGCCTTCCAACCAGAGAGTCCAAGTATATTTCAAGTATATTACAAGAATTTGCAACCGGAAGTAAATCTTGACACTGCTTTAAAGCTACCAAAAGCTCAGACCATGTCCAGTACCTGATCTCTTCAAGAGATTTCTCTGTTCGCTCTAGTAAATTGAGGGCTCCGGAAGCCGTTTTGTTCATTTCCATGAAATGCGCAACGCAATGTAAGGGAGTAAGGTTTAAGGGATTTATCTGCAATTTGCCATTGTTGTAGCAGAACCTTGTCATGAGCTCAAAACTCTCTGCCCCTCCTGGGAAGTCATGGAATGTCACCTTCAGATCATGCGTCTCAATCCTCGATTTACCAATTAACTTACTTAATCTGCCTGAATAAAAGCAAATTGTTTTCTGCAAATGTTCATTACTCAACAGTTTTAGATGATGGACAAAATCCTGAATATAGAATCAGAAATACAGTTGACAAAGGAGAAAACATAAAGAAGCAAACCCAGGAAAAGAATACCCAGACACTAAAACACTTGCGTAAGCGAGGATAATATGGAAAGTAAAGGGACCAACTCAAGCTAAATAACTAATCCCAATAACAAAGGAAACACAATGCCCAATTCTTAATCATTATCTAAATGGAGCCTCTAGTGCTTAAAAGCCCACCAAAGTCATTGAATTTAACAATCCGAAAAAGAAAGTGCTGAAAAGGTGATCTGTCCCAATTCCTGCAAAAGAATGCTGAGAGGTCGTTATAGACAATAAATTGTTGAAGGGGAATCACGAAAAGATGTCCGGTGATAATCCCAGCAAAGGAGGGAAAGAACAACAACAATAAATAACCCTTAAAGGATGAGCTATAAACCCAGACATCCAGAGTCAGAGGGGCCAGGCAACAAGAGAAAAATCTCTTGTGAATCACCTAGTCCAAGAGAGGACAATAGTCGAGATGCGCGTAAGCTGGCTCGGACACCCATGACCGTTGGACCAAAAAAGGACAATAAACAGTATGAGGGCAACCCTTTTGTCACTCTCATAGAAGGAGAGATTTGCAATTAATAAAGGTATGGCAATGGAAATCCCAGAACTGACAGCAATAAATGTATAGAGGCGAAAATGGTAGAGGGAATGCAGACCAGTGATTGAGATAGAGAACTAAGAAAGCCTCACATTTTGAAAATTAGGTGAAAATTAAATGGTCGGTAGAATAAGACAAAAGAAATTTAAACACAACGACTTCACACATCACAAAGATCAAATGGAAGAGAATGTGAAGAGCTAAATAAGTATTAACCAATTATTCCTATATTTCCAAACGAAAGAAATTGAAGTCAAAAGAATCGAAAATGAAGTTTTCAAAACTATGTTCTAGAAATGTAGGTTTTCCAAGAGGGTTGGCTCTGTGTTCATTTCTGGCCTCTCAACTTCGGCCTCTCCAATCCCTTTTCACGAGTGTGTTCGACGGGTCCAACTCTGGCGTCGTGGATTCCAAGCGGCTTTCCTTTTTTGGTTTTGTTGTTATTTGTTGTTTTTGGTTGTTGTTTCTGTATTTTCGGACCGATGGTGTCCCCTTTTATTGTACTGTTTTCTTAAATATAATATCTGCATTTTCTGGCTGGTCAAAAGAAATATAGGTTTCCAATAGGTGGGAGGTAATTCCAACCAAGGGCTTCTCCAGCTCTAAACTTTTTTTCACTTGAACTCAAAATTTGAGTAAATATGCCTCCAAATAACTCTACTACATGACTCAAACTTATATCAAAGTGAGGTTTCCTCAAATTAAACGAGACTCAAATCCTTACTCAAATTTGAAAAGACTATTTTTGTGCCTCGTAAATTTACAACTATGCCATTAATAAAGCTTACTTGTGCTTATTAGATTCAGTTTAATCTATGAGAGTGCTTCATATCAAATAAAGCTTTTACTCAAATTTAAGCAGAATTATAGGTAAATGCTGGACATGCTCTAAGCCAAACTGGGAACATTTGAGGAGGGTTCTAAATTTCTGGAGGCCAAGAAAAATTTTACCCTTTCCTATTCCAAAGTAATCCCAGCAGCCAAACAGAGAGGAAAAGAAGAATTCTTGGGACATGATAAAACCAAGATCACAAGAGACAACCAAACTACAGTGAACAAATGAAGAACAAGATTAAATTTTGGAGACAGAAAGAAGACAAAAAAAAACTGCTTCTTCACAACGACCAACGACAAACAACAAGCAAACAGAGGCCAAGAGCAGAGAATTTACCTTGTCCAGAACGAAGATCTCTTCCCCATTGACCTCCACTTCAAGGTCACAAGAGACAACCATGAGCCCAATTGAAGAAAACCCAAAACCCACCTCAAAACCAGATCCTTTGTTGGGAATTGTAGCAAAGGATGTTGAGAAAAGATCAGCAACCCAGCACAGACAGAGGTGAGATTAGAAGGGGAAGAAGGTTCAAGGAAGAAGAAGAAGCCAATATACTGAGATGGGCAAAAAGACAAACAGAAGGAGGGCAACTTTAAGTTCTGCAAATGATAAGTCAATTTGGAGCAGGAAGTGGTTCCCAACTGGTGTAGAATGACAACAGTGTGCGTGAAGCAACGGTACGAGGGCAGAGGAATCACACAAATCTACATGTGTATGCATGTATATATGTATACAATAATATAAAAGGGTACAGAGATAAATAAATAAATAAAATTGCCTATCAAAACAAATGGAGTAATATAAAAGGGCAATGAGCTGTAGAGTGCCCTCTAATCTTTCTCTGGCATGGCATAACTGCCAACTAAAGTACAGTAAACTATTCAGAATATAGTTTGTGAGAATTTTAAATAGCTATTCGACTAGCTTATTTTTTAAATTTGTATTTTTCATTTACTATAAATTAACCAATTGTTCGATATGAATAAGAGCATGTACATCAGAGAAGGTAAAATGCATTTTGATGAAATGGTTCGGTATTAATACCGAAGAACTGTTCATGTGATTCCCCTTAAACAATTAGTTTATCTCTCCCGGGGGGGGGTTGGGGGTGTGTGTGCGCCCGCGCGCGCCTGGGGTATCTGATGGGTATGGGTAGTAAAGTAGAGATGTTGTAGCTAGAGAGATGGGGTATCCCATGAATATGGGTAGGTAAAATGTACTATTCATAGCTATTTTTGCTCAGAACTGATGCACTTGCTCTAAGTACCTAATCGACTTTTACCAAAGTAGAACTATTTTTTTGAAAACATGGGTGGCACTCGCCATCTCCTCCTCCCGGCCCAGACTATGCGTAAAATACGTACTACCTCCGTCTTAATTTAATTGTCACTTTTGAAAGTTCGTGCCACTTTTCAATTGATTATATCTTGTAATTTATAATATTTTAGGTGATTTTGAAAATATTATATTATAGAACAAATCGAGATCTATTAAATAAGATTCATATTGAATGTAAAATTTATTACCAATTTAAAAATATAACTAGTTTTTTTATCTAGTAAGAATAGAATTGAGACAAGTAAATTAAGACCGATGGAGTATTAGTTGAATAGTTGTAATAAAAGTGGTCCCGTAAAAAATGAAAATATAAATTGGGTCTTAAATGGTTGAGGCCTTAATTTGTTTTTTTGTCATTTAGAGGTATTCATTTTTGGTGAATATAGAGGCATTGAAAAAGTGTCAGTGGACCTCATAAAAGACTGGGACCGCAATTTGGATAACACAGTTGGTTAGTTTCTTCCTGTATTATTAGAAAGTAAAGAATCATTGGCTATTATTTGATTCTGTAGTTTAAACTAGAGAAAATTTCTTTTATATTCCTTCGAATTTGATCAAAAATTCATTTCGGTTCTTCACCTTTCAATTTCGACATAAAAATACTCCAACTTTTTAATTTTTTCAATGTCATCCTTTAGGGATATACACATACATATAGAGGGATTTTCAAGTGAGGGATCCCTCATTTTGTTAAAATGCTAGACCCTCATTTTGTTAAAATGCTGGACTTTCATTTTCAGATCAAATTTTGAAAATCCGAGCCGCTCAATGTGTGCAGAACGTGATTTCAAGGGTACGCGCGAAAATTCAGCAAAAAAAATGACCAGGAAGGGCTTCACCGAGCAGTTTTTTTTTGAACCGTTCAATGTAAACTGCTCGGATGAAGCCCTTCCCGGTCATTTTTTTTGCTGATTTTCCGCGAGGACCCTTAAAATCACATTCTGATCACTTTGAACGGCTCGAATTATCGAAATTCAATCGGGAAGGGGAGTCCCGCATTTTAATAAAATGCGGGATCCCTCACTGGAACCTAACTCTCTCTATATATATGTATATATACACACGAAAAATAAGGTGTATGAATCAAGCACCCTACACACATTAGATGCCGTTGATTCTCACGTTGGCCCCCTTGTTTTTTTTTCTTTTTTGAATTTTTGGAAGGTTCGGATCGGCCGTCCAGTAGCCGAGGACGGCCCGGCGCGGCCGTTGGTCTCTATAGCAAGACTCAAAGAAAACGGATTCCTTCTAAAAGATGACATTGAAAAAAATTGGAAAGTCAAAGTATTTTTATGCCAAAATTGAAAAGGGAAAGACCAAAATGAATTTTTGGTCAAAATCGAAGGGATATAAAAGAAATTTTTTCCTAAAACTAATACTAAAAAAAAATTACTTTAACTCAAATGTTTTGGAAAATATCCACTTTTAAGTTAAAAAGGAGAAAAAAGTGCCACTTTTTACTTTTTCAATTCATCACTCAATAATTCACAAAAGTTCAATACAAAACTAACAAACGTGAAAAAATTTTAAATAAAAACAGGGTGCTAAACTTTTGCCAAAGGCTACATAACCTAAGAAACATTTCAGTGGAACCTAGCCTAAAAGCTACATAACCAAGAAACATTTCATGTAGTCACTTACGATCATTGAATTGCTCACAAGTAGGGCTGTAAGTGAGCCGAGCTACTCGCGAGCTCGGCTCGGCTCGTCTCGTTAAAGTTCGGCTCGTTTACTAAATGAGCGAGTAAAGCTCGGCTCGTTCGACAAAAGTTCGGCTCGTTAAGGGAGGCTCGGCTCGATTAAGAGAGGCTCATTTAGCAAATGGCTAAGCTCGACTCGATAAGGGCTCGGGTCGTTAAGGCTCGAGCCGAGCTCGAGCTCGAGTTTTGGGCTCGTTAAGGAAATGAGCCGAGCTCGCCGAAGCTCGGCTCGGCTCGGCTCGTATACACCCCTACTCACAAGTAAATTGAGTGATCTATCTACTGGTCAAAGAAAAGAAAAGAAAAAGACATGGTTGGGAATCTTGGGATTTTTGGATTGAAGATAAACTACTCCCTCCGTCCCTTTTTAAATATCCTGCTTCGTAATTCCAACTTATTAAAAAGACATCATTATTATATCTTTCACATTAACTTTTTCCTCCACTTTTCCTACTTACCCATCATCATTACACTTTTACTCACTTACTTTTTAAAAAAGAATCTACTTTTAGGGGCAAAATAAACAATACATCAATTTTTACCCACTACCTTTACAAAATGGATACTTATTAAGGGACAACCCAAACTAAAATACTGAACCTAAAAAAAGGGACGGAGAGAGTAGAATTCTGATTCATGAACAATGATTCATTCCGGTGATAAATAAAGTGAATTCTTGTTCTGTTCACACCTTTAATGACTTACAAAGAAACAAAAGAAAACAGAGAGGGCCAATTACTACTGTTGAACTCAACTCACATCATCACAGTGACACAATAGACAAATTGAAATGTTCAAAAGAATGACCCTGGTTCTGCAAGTATAAGGTGACTTGGCGTTGACTCATTATCACTGCGTGCTTCTACGGATTCGGCAATCCGTATTATCCCCCATTTGGCCATCTTATTTGCAGTATCGGTCCTGATATTTGAGTTGTCCAAATCCAGCCTTATGCTTCCACCTACTATTAAGTCATACAAAATTTAAAAAAAAAAAACATATAAGTACCAAAAAAAACAACATCAAAGTTACATGTCGTTCCTTTAGCTTGAATAATATCGTAAAAATCAACATCAAATGTAACCCTGGTTATTGTGCTTTATAATTAGCATGATCTGATTAAAAAAAATAACTTCCTTTTGTATTTTTTAAAGCAAATTTCTCAATTAAGTCATTATATTTTGTTGTAACGAACGCTATGAATGCAAGCTAAGAACGAGAAATTGAAAACTAAACAAGAAATCACAAAGACACAAGATATACGTGGTTCCCCAAGATGGGTACGTCCACGGGCAAAGAGAGAGAGGATTCATTAACCAACGTGAAGAAGAGATACAAAGAGCCGGCTATAATCCGTAACTCTAAAAATACCACAAATATGAAAGCCCAAAAGAGATACTTTAGAAGTTCCCCAAAAGCCCTATTTATAATAGGCTACAAAAACGGGAACAACATAATTAACCAATGTGGGACTAAAGAATACAAGGCATTCTCAACAATTCTCCACCTTGACTTGAATTCCACTGAACCAAATCACCAAATATAGCTCTCCCCTTCTAACTTCTCACTCGCCAAATGCCCCCGCAAGGCGATCAACTGCAAATACCAAACAAGCCCAAGCAATGTTTGAACTTGGCAACCAGAACCGGTTTAGTCAACATATCTGCTGGGTTATCTGCCGTACCCACTTTCTTCACCTCAACTTACTTCTGTGAGATGATATCCCGAACGAAATGATACCTGACATCGATATGCTTAGTCCTCTCATGATACATAAGATTTTTAGTCAAATGTATAGCACTCTGCGAATCACAAAATACTGAACTCACACCCTGTGCAAGACCAAGCTCACAAAGCAAACCTCTCATCCACAATGCCTCCTTCACAGCTTCAGCAATGGCCATATACTCCCCTTCTGTTATAGACAGTGCGACTGTAGCCTGTAAAGTAGCTTTCCAACTAATGGCACTTCCGAACAAAGTAAAGACATAACCTGTCAGAGATCTCCTCTTATCGTGGTCACCGGCAAAATCCGAATCAACATAACCAACAGCATGATTACCAGAATTGGCAACTCCAAATAATAAACCAACACCTCCAGTTCCCCACAAATACCGTAGTATCCATTTCACAGCCTCCCAATATGCCTTTCATGGATGCCCCATATAACGACTAACGACACTAACTGCATGTGAAATATCAGGACAAGTACATACCATAGCATACATAAAGCTCCCAACTGCGCACGAATATGGAACCTGAGACATATACTTCTCCTTATCCTCCGACTGTGGTGACAACTCAGCTGAAAGTCAAAAGTGTGCTGCCAAAGGGGTACTGACTAGCTTCGAGTTCTGCATGGCAAAGCGCTCAAGCACTTTAAGAACATAAGACTTCTGATTCAAAAATAATTTGCCAGCTACTCGATCTCTGCAAATCTCCATACCCAAAATACGTTTTGCGGCACCCAAATCTTTCATATCAAATTCACCACCTAACTGTTGTTTCAACCTGTTGATTTCTGATACACTCTTGGCAGCAATAAGCATATCATCAACATACAATAGTAGATAAACAAATGAACCATCTGGAAGTTTTTGAAAATACACACAACTGTCATACTCACTCCTAGAATATGATTGGCTTATCATAAAAGTGTCAAACCGCTTATACCATTGTCTAGGGGATTGTTTGAGGCCATACAAAGATTTACGAAGTAAACAAACGTGATCCTCCTTACCAGAAACAACAAATCCTTCAGGCTGACGCATGTAAATCTGTTTCTCAAGCTCGCCATGCAAAAACGCAGTTTTGACATCAAGTTGCTCTAACTCAAGATCATAACATGCAACAATAGCAAGTAAAGTGCGAATGGAACTATGTTTTACAACTGGTGAAAATACCTCATTGTAATCAACACCCTCCTTCTGGCTGTATCCTTTCGCCACTAGCCGAGCTTTGAACCGAGCATCTTCTACCCCTGGAATACCTGGTTTGCACTTGAACACCCACTTGCACCCAACAATCCTCTTTCCTTTCAGCGGTTCTACTAGCTCCCATGTCTGATTCTTCTGAAGAGACTCAATCTCCTCACTCATAGCAACAGACCACTGTGCAGACTCAATGCTCGAAACAGCTTCCGTATAGCTTGAAGGCTCCTCATACTCAACTATCTTAGCAACTGATAAAGCATAGGCCACCATCTCATAATAAGCCGAATACCTTTCAGGAGGCCGAATCTCCCTCCTTGGCCTATCTTTAGCAATAATGCGTGGTTGCTCAACTAATACATAATCCTCTGTGTCTGAACTCTTGAACTCCTCTTCAATTGGCTTCTCAATGTGCTTCTTCCCTGAGTCGGAAGATTCACTCAACAACTCCACCTGCTTTGGAACACTCTGTTCCTGAACTGTATCATCAACCTGCTTAGACCCCTTAATCAGATAATTTTCATCAAAAGTCACATCCCTACTGATCAAAAACTTCAAATCATCAGAGCACCATAACCTGTACCCTTTGACACCTGCTGCATAACCCAAGAAAATACACTTCTTGGCCCGTGGCTCCAATTTATCCTCATTCACATGAGCGTAAGCTGGACACCCAAAAACACGCAACACAGAATAATCAGCTGGATGACCTGACCATACCTCAAACGGAGTCTTACACTCAATAGCAGTCGACGGAGACCTGTTCACCAAATAGCATGTTGTGGAAATGGCTTCAGCCCAAAATTCTTTGCCCAATCCGGAATTGGACAACATACAACGTGCCTTCTCCAAAAGAGTCATGTTCATTCGTTCAGCCACACCATTCTGCTGAGGGGTTTTCCTCACTGTGTGATGCCTCACAATGCCTTCATCACTGCAGAACCTATCAAACTCGCCAAGACAAAACTCCATACCATTGTCAGTTCTCAAACGTTTTATTTTCTTACCAGTTTGATTCTCAATCAAAGTTTTAAACTGTTTGAATGTATTAAAGGCGTCACTCTTATGTTTTAACATATACACCCAAACCTTACGAGAGAAATCATCGATAATACTCATAAAATAACGAAAACCACCTTTAGAAGTTACCTCTGCGGGACCCCAAAGATCCGAATGAAAATAATCCACCGTGCCTTTGGTGCGATGAACAGTTGTACTGAATTTTACCCTGCATTGCTTGCCATAGACACAATGCTCACAGAAATTCAGCTTTTCAGTTTTCTGGCCACATAGCAAACCCTGTTTGCTCAAAACTGTCATCCCCCTCTCGCTCATATACCCAAGGCGTATATGCCACAAACGAGTCAAGTCTGAATCTGAAACCTTGGATGAAGCAACCGTTGCTGCAGCACCTAAAACTGTACTGCCCTAGAGTGTATAGAGGTTACCACGCTTTTGACCCTTCATCAGTACCAATGCACCCTTAGAGACTTTCAAAACTCTACCTTCACCGAGGAATTTGCAACCATGAGAATCAAGAGCACCCAAGGATATAAGATTTTTCTTCAAATCCGGAACATGTCGAATCTCAGATAAAGTCCTAACAATACCATCATGCATCCTAAGCTGAATCGTTCCTGAACCAACAGTCTTACAGGCCATGTTGTTGCCCATCAAAACTGTACCACCATTGACCGCCTCATAAGTAGAAAACCACTCTCTATGCGGACACATGTGGTATGAACATCTAGAATCCATAATCCACTCGGTATTGGAGCGAGAATCGCCCTCTGTAACTGATAACACGTTATCTGACTCATCTGAACTTTCAGCAATTCCAGCAATTACTTTACCCCTTTTCTGGTCTTCTCTTTCCTTCTCCTTGAGTTTTAAACAGTCACTTTTTCAGTGTTCGGGTTTCTTGCAATAATTGCACTTTCCCTTCTTCTTACCTGATGACTTGGATCTTCCCCTATTACTTGACTCCACCCTTTCTGTTGTTCTTCCCCTAACAAACAAATCCTCCGCATGTACATCACCCTTACCTGACACTTTTTTTCTCAATTATTTCAAATATAGGCTGGCCTTAACATCCTTCATGGATATCGTGTCTTTGCCATACAATAGGGTTGTAACAAAGTGCTCATACGAAAGTGGTAAAGAACATAGCAAAATTAGGACTTGGTCCTCATCCTCAATTTTACTATCAATATTTTTCAGATCCATAATAATACGATTGAACTCATCTAAATGATCTTTAACAGGTATACCTTCTCGCATACGAAACGTATAAAGACGTTGTTTAAGATATAACCTTGTTGTGAGCGACTTCGTCATATATATGCCTTCCAACTGCAGCCAAATTCCTGCTACTGAAGTTTCTTCTTCCACCTCGCGAAGAACGTCATCTGCCAGACTCAACTGAATAGAACTCAGAGCTTTGGCATCCGTATCATCCCAATCTTCCTCTTTGATTCCAGAACTAGTCTTGCCTAACAAAGCCTTATGCAATCCTTGTTGGGTTAACAGAGCCTTCATCTTTACTCTCCAAAGACTGAAATTGCTGCTCTGCCCATCAAACTTCGCAATCTCGAATTTAGCCGCCATAGCCACAATCGGAAACGAAACCCTAGTTTTTGCAACCTAGAGCTCTGATACCAGTTTGTTGTAACGAACGCTATGAATGCAAGCTAAGAACGAGAAATTGAAAACTAAATAAGAAATCACAAAGACACAAGATATACATGGTTCCCTAAGATGGGTACGTCCACGGGCGAGGAGAGAGAGGATTCACTAACCAACGTGAAGAAGAGATACAAAGAGCCGGCTATAATCCGTAACTCTAGAAAGGCAACAAATATGAAAGCCCAAAAGAGATACTTTAGAAGTTCCCCAAAAGCCCTATTTATAATAGGTTACAAAAACGGGAACAACATAATTAACCAATGTGGGACTAAAGAATACAAGGCATTTCCAACATATTTTACTTATCCATAAACTCGGGTCCATTCCACTAAGTTTTGGTTATTCGGCTTTTTGTACTTTTTAGTTGATACATGTGACAAAAATGGCCTGTCTTAAAAAGTGTAAAAAGTTATCCCAAAAAAAAAAAGTCCCTAAATGCTCTTAATGGAATGATGCATCATTTTCAATTGAGATCATAGCCAATCTATTTAATCTCTTTTGCGAAATGATAGTTCGAAGGTAAAAACAAAAAGAAAACTGATATTGACAATTTCCTTACTAGGTATCCAGGGTTGGATTTGGAGTAAGCCCCACAAGTCCTCTGGCTTAGGCAACCCTCCTCCACGGGGCAACGACGAAAAAAAACATTTAAAAAAGTATGTTATTACAATATAGGTTAGCGCATGTTGGCCCTTTGCCCCAGCGGAAAGGTCATTCCCTCCCCCTAAAATTCAGGCAGGTTCGAATCCCACGCCCCCACCCTCTTGCGTTATTTTGTTGCTCCAAGGGAGCCCTGCTTCATCTCTCTCTCCTTAGAACATCTTTCCTTTTTCACTTTTTTTTTTTTTAATTTGCTTAAGGCTCCCTAATATTATTTTGTTTCTTTTTATTTGGTCAAACTATTTTACTCTCGTATTTCTTTTGATGACAATAACTGATACTTTTGATTACAATAACTGAAACAAACGTTACAATATCTACATTGAAAAATATAACTCACTTAATTTTAACCTTAGTAGGCTTTTTTGCTAAAAAAAAGATTTGTACTTCTTAAATTTTTTGAGAGTTAGTTTCATTAAGTTTCTAGTTCAAATCCCTTCAAATGTGTTTTTCAATTGTGTGATTATAAAGTCTTATTGGTAAGATGGCGGTTTCCAAATGGTATGTGATTGCTTATCGATTTAGCTGAATATACATGTTACAGTTACTTCGGCGGAGAGGAGCGATCATAAAGCAATATAACTGAGGTTATATTATGATTTTGATTTTGATTTTTTAATGTAATTCAAGTTAAAAGCACAATACTATGATAATTTAGGTATGTCTTTCTATTTATTATCTCATCCATCCCTAAATAAATGTTCGGCGCGCAAACCTAAACCTTTAAAAATATGCATTTTTTATTAAAAAATAAAAAAAATTCGCAACTTAAAGGAACTCGTTGATATCTATAGATTTGTAAAAAAAAAAATTCTTTTTACAAAAAATTGCATCTTTTAAAAGGCTTAAAGTTGTGCTCCGAATATTTATTTAGGAACAGAGAAAATATAATTTAAAAGTACATGGACAACCAAGTTTAGAGTCGGACTTTGACAATCCAATCATTAGGGGTGGCCCTGTAGGTATCTATCATTTATCCTTAATGTTGGTCAATCGGTAGAGCCCCCTCTACTTAAGGCCGAGCGCCTTAACCGAGCCTACAAATCTTCGTCGCGAGGTCTAGTGAGTCGAATTATGACTCATCATAAACAATGGCAGCTTTCGCAGAAACTCAAGCCTACAGAAAACTGTTGGGATTTTTCCACTAAATCACGCCCGCAACGAACTGCAAACAACATAAACGAAATCACACACGAAAGAACAACACGATTCAAAATACGTGGTTTCCTAAACTCGGGTACATTCATTGGGGAGAGAGAAAAATCTTTCACTATATAAAAAATAAATATCACAATGTAAATTGTAAAACCCTCCCGAGCTTCTAACACACCGCTCTATACAATATTTTACACTCACCCCACAACTCTATTTTTCCCTCACATTTTTCCCTCACATCTTTTCTCTCTCTCACACAAAACCTCACAGTGGGGGAGATCTCTAAAGGGGTTCTCGGACTAACTCACCTCTTTGCTCAGTCTCTCTTTCTTTCTCCACACACTCTCTCTTCGCACACGGCACACACCCTTACATGTAGCACAAAACCTTTGGATTTGCCCAGAATATTCTAGAGCCGAGCACCAAATATATATATCCCACACATGTCAATTGCTCATGCTGGCTTTTTCCTTGAAACATGCATTGACCAATGGTACAAAAGCCTTTCTACCAAAGGTTCAAAGCTTTTCCAAAAAAAAAAGCCACCGATGTCTTTCCTTTTTCTTTTTTCTGTTCTTTTTCACAATGGGGCAAAACCCAACAAAAACTGGACATTTTTCTTCTTTAGAGACATTGTAAAACCAGATTCCAACCTCTTTATCCTTTCATCAGTCCGTCAAGGAGCTTCCGAATTTCCGGACCATGCATAGAATCACAAATGCATGATTGTCGATTTCCTCCATGACAGAATTACTGCACCCAAATGAAGTGAGCCTTTGGTTGGGGTCATAATCTGAGTTGTGCTTGCCCTCAGAGATGTCATTAAGCTAAGCTCTCATCACTCTCTCTCTCTCTCTCTCTCTCTCATCAATTCGATTTTAGATTACTGATTTCATGGTATCTGAGCAGAATAAAGACCAACGTCTGAAGATTTCTCTCTATTGTCATTGATTATTTCTTCTTTTATGAGAGTTATTTGTTAACTTATTTGTCCCATTAATGGAACTCTTCATGAACTTTGTTTGACGTAAGAAAAGAAAAGAAAAAAAAAAAAAAAGTCCCTGGTTACTTGAATAACAAACCTTCCCAAGTACACATTTATTAGAAATCCTCCATTTTCTGCAAGGAAACAATCAAAATCCTAGTACTTGTCCAATTTGTATCACAAAACAAATCTTGATTTGGCTAGGCGAATATTCGGAAGGCAATAATGTGCATTGCCATTGGTAGCTACGTGCTCTTTAGACCAAAAGAGATAGTAAAGTGGAAATGACGTTTCCTCAAAAGTTGTACCCATAGAGCTCGTTTATTAGCCAGAGTAGTTTTGAGGATTAAATAAGGAGGGCAAATGAGAGGAGGATGCGGTAAAAGGGGAGATCAATTAAGAAGGAAAAGATAATTGTGCGTACTTGGTTTGGTTGGTAGTTTGTCCGGGCGTATAAAGTTGGGTGGATGAAGCAACAGGGTGATAAATTACTTGCTTGTTCTTCACAGTTTTTTCTAATATACGAGTTTGGAAATAGGCAGGGATAATTGGGGAATTAGAGAGGGGAGAATAATTATGAACAGTGTTGAAGTTGCCCGTAAATAGTCTAGATGTAGAGGGACGGAGTATTTGCGCCTATCAAACACTGAATTTATTAGTGCCGAATTAACTAATCCAAATAGTCATGCGCTTATACTGCAATAGTAATGAGCTACTAAAACTTATCCAAGATTGTGGATTTTCATTAATTATTATCCTCTCTCCTTTGAGTGTTTGGATATTTCATTTTAAGACTTTGTATTTTGAGGGAGATCTTCAGCTGAAGTTTTAAGGCTCTGATTACTTGTATGATATTAGTAGCCCCTCCCTCCTCCTTGAATTTTTGGTCTTAATGCAAACTCTACGGGAATCCAACATTCAGTTTTGGTGCCTCTAGTCTCTCCAAATTCTACCAATGGAGAACCTATCTTTGAATTTTCTTTTGTGTTTTTTTTTCCTCGTTTGGTTTGTTTAAAATTTGAGGGATAGGCAAAGTTATGATCGTACAACACTATGAGCTTGTTTGCTACCTTAACCAGCTAACAAATAGGACCATAGTGCTGTACGATCATAACTTTGCCTATCCCACAAATTTTAAACAAAACACAAAGAAAGTTTAAAGATAAGTTCTTCATTAGTAGAATTTGGAGAGACTAGAAGCACCAACACTGGATGTTGGATTCCAGTAGACTTTGCTAAAGAACAAAAATTCAAGGAGAAGGGAGGGGCTACTAATGTCACACAAGTAATCAGAGCCTTAAACTTCAGCTTAAGATCTCCCTCAAAATACAACTTCTTAATCTAGCAGCTAAACCATAGTATTTTCCATGAATCCAGATATATCCACACTCAAAGGAGAGAGGATAATAATTCATCCAAATCCACAATCTACATAAGTTTTAGTAGCTCATTGCGATTACAGTATAAGTGCATCAGTATTGTCATAGACCCGTAATAGACTGGAACACACTCCAGTAGAATCCCAAAGAACAGATAAAAACGAAACACAGGCAACAAAAAGAGAATAACATGCAAGCTGAGTGAAATTCTCTACGCGCAAACTCCACAAACAAGCACCATTAAATCACAGCAACATTGATTATGATTGGGTGACTTGTAGCTAACTAGGTCAAACATGAATCGAATCAACCCATCAACAGCGCTCCGCTTCTCAATGGGCGGCAACAGATCACTGAGAAGAGAGAAACACAACCATGTCATTTTTCCTTGTGCATATCATAATCATGTCAACATAATCACAGAACCAATACATGAATGTCAAATACAGCTGCAGGTGACCAACAATTGCCTTGAAGCTAATAACATGATGGAGCTCTACATAATTCTTTCTTTCTTTTTCAATCTTCTGTTTTTGACTCCATAGGGTTGTCCTTTTAAAACCCAATTCAAGCCATGAAGATCAACCAATCAATCTTGGGGTCAATAGTTTCAGTAATTTCTGCTATTGGGCTACAAGATCAACCAGATTCTAGAGCCAGATTTACCATGCATTCATGCAACATGGTCCATAAGGCAGTTGTAGTCACTAACGGATATGCATAAATAATTTTCAATGAAAAAAGGAGAAAAAGACTGCACATTTGCCGATTGCTAGGTGAACTGGTGAAAAGCAAAGGGGCAACAACCTTGTATCATCGTAGCAACAGCTTAATACGCGAAACTATATGTCTTGAGGTAATCACAACGTCATGACTGAGTAAATAAGAAGAGGTGCCCAAAAAGATCATAAACAACAAAGATATTCTTGGATGAAGTCTAGTAACTAACAAGAATGTAAATGTTCTGGCAATTGATCACCCACGCTTCACAAGTTCATACCATCTCTAATTGCAAAATCGAATTCCGCAAGAGCAAAAGCTTATAACATTCTTTTACCTGCTGTGGCTGTTCATAATTCCCATATCCAGGGTAGGCCCCATAATACATGTTAGTCCTTCCTTTCTCTTTTCTCCTTTGTCTGGAACTCAAGTATGCATACTCAACTTCCTTTGTCCGCAAACCAAACGGTTGTAGCTCTAAGTGGTAAGGAAGATATAAGTGTCTCATAAGTACCGTCTCTAGTTCGACTTTCAGTAAGAGCAAAATTGCTTGGACCACTATCCTCTAAAAGCAAATGATTGCGCGAAATAGATATGGAAGAGTCCTCTGGTATATGGTGCGGCTGCGCAACCTAAGGTTGTCATTGGTGGGATCGGTTACATATTACAAACAAAAAAACTGCCACTGCCTGCAAACAATATAATCACCACATGCCAAAACCGACCTCATCACTCTTTACCAGGTTTGAGCATCCTACCATGTACCACGAGCTCAACAGTAAGGGTCCGGCGAACTGGCCAGGCATCTTGCAACTACAGGTTGTGGTAAAGGCATAAATCAGCCACAGGTGTACGCTTTGGAACCCTCCTCTTGTCTGGCAGCCCAGTCGTAACTAGACCAATGTACATCTTGAACCTGGCTTGGCTATTTTGAAACCTAACCCAAATACCCAAAGACTCATCAGTCTGCCTGCAGACCTGTGGGTTCTACCGATGAGCTTGAGTGTTGTTCTAGATCTTTCTTTCCCCTCCACAGTACAATCTGATCATCCTTGAACAAGATGGGGACACAAGGTACCAAGTCCTACAATGACACCAGAAGAGGGGAATGATGAAGTCATAGCGACATTTTGAGACTAAAAACTTGGTTGTGATGGAGAACAAGTCTTACCCTTAACTTTACACCTATCTTCTTGCAGTCACTTGTAAACACATGGGCGCAGTCTAATCGTACAACCTCTTCAGTCTCAAATGCTTCCCTCATTCTGTCCACTACATTCACATAAACACCATTCCTAGCTGCAGGCATATAAGTGAAAAGTAAGCATTGAAGCAAGTACCTGCATAATGTTCTGAAAAATCACGTTTACTTACTAAGTTTCATCAAAGGAGGGGCATTCAGTCCTCTGTTCCTCATTTCCTTGGTTTCTTCAAACGAAAGACCATCAGCAACATTCTTGACAAGCTTTGGATATATTGGTGCATATGGCTTCCACAACATCAAAGGAATGACTGGTCTCTTCTTGGGGTCATAGTTTCGACCCCGGTATAAAAGGAGAATATTTATGTGCCGATAGATGACTTTCCCACCAGATTTATCCTACAGAGACACGACTACATTTTCAGCCCATAAAGATCAAAACCCAAAACAGGAAAAATGTTCCTCACCCAGGATAGAAAGACCAGTTCCAAGTTCAAACCTCAAGGTGGAAACACACATTGTCCATGTCCAGAGTTGGCACACCTAAGCACTTGATCCTCACTGCTTCGGCACGCTTCCAGTGGTTGTGGATATCTTCGATCATGTTGTGCGTAACACCCCCATTTCCTGAAGGAAAATTACAACGAATCAGCATTTATTTGGAAACGAAAGAGCTTAAGCCTAATGATGTATCATTGTTTTTGCTTCCCGATCTAACTACATGATCAAGTAGAATTGGAACATACAGGCGTAGATCCAGCAATCATTTTCCCCACTCCTTACATTTATATGAAAGAAGTACATTGTTCTCAAGAGCATTAACACCCAAATGACACTTCTCTTCAATGCTATGGTGGAAACAAATACAGTGAGAACTCCCTAAAGTTGGGATTAAGGCTCTCACACACACAATATTCATTGATCATTTCATTTTCTTCTTCCCTCAGCGGAATATAATTCCAGTCCATACCAATTGAGTGACTAAACATTGTCCAGGAATCCAATCAGAATAGCAAACCCACGTAAATCCCAATAGCAACTAACGAAAACTACAAAGAAAACGAAACCTGCGTAGAATTCAGTCTCACACAATTCATAAGATTTACCTTATTAAAAAAAGCATAAACCAAAGATAATACTCCTACAGAAAAACAGATACGCGAAAGAAAAACACATCAACAAAAAGAAACAGAGAAGTACCCAAATTAATCTGCCGAGAACAATCACTATGCCGATACCGCTCCACAAGCTCATCGGCTTCCTCCTCCGCCAGCGGTTCACCAAGAACCGCATTCCGCTCTTCTACTACCTTCGCAAAATCAACACCTTTCTCAGCCGGAGCACAAGTTCCGGTCCATTTCCGGTCGAGCCGGCCAGGGCCGAAGGGAGAGAACCTTGGTGGTTCGCGAAACGCGATGGGCTCAACCGAAGGGTTGGCCTCAGAGTAAGAGTACCTGAAGTCGAAGGGCAAATCGGACTTTAAAGGGAAAACCTGGGCTTTTTTGGAGCCGTTGGCGGTAATCTTCTGTTTTTTGTTGTTCTTGTTGGTGGAGTTAGTTTGGGTAGTTATTAGGGTTTTGGAGATGGGTGAAAATGGCGGGTCGTGGAGGTCGTCGGAGAGGGAGTGGGAGTGGGAGTGGGAGTGGGAGTGGGTTAGGAAACGAGAGGTGTAGAGGAATGGTGGGTGGATTATGGGGAAGGAGGTGTTTGGGAGTCGGGTTAGGGTTTGATGAGGTGAACGACGCCATGGAAGGAGCTTTAGCATCGGCCTCTTCAGTCTGTCAGACCGTGTAGGGGTTTCCCTTCCCCCCACGCCACCCCCGCTTTGGTAAAAAGGGGAAGAGGATCTCGCCCAGTCTCCCCCTCCATCGGGTCTGGTCCGGTCCAGCTTTGGACTAGTTGTGGCTCTTCTCCAACTCACAATAATGATCGGAACCATTATTTAAAATTCGTTGAGAACATTGAACATGTCAATGTTGATCGGATATCGTTAAAAAATATCAAAATGCATTGATCTTCAAATAATTGTATCAAATGAGTGACAATCCAATATTGCACATTTTTTCTTACAAATCTAATGCATTTCGATACTGTATCATATTAAACGATATATAATCAATGTAACTATAGGCGTGGTCAATATTCTCGATGAGCTCTAAAGAGAGAATGGTTCTGATCATTATTGTGAGCCCAAAAAATACTCATAATTGGTCCAAACTAGACCGAACAACCTACATAGTTAGAAAGACACAACACAAGCCCCAACCAAGAAAGTTTACACACAGGTTTTACCAAATATAATCAAGAGCTAGAGATCCAATTTCTCTAACAACAATTTGTTGTAACTCAATGTCATTTAATCAACTTAGTTAAGAGCATAAGGTGCCATTCCAGCTTCTTGAAAAAGGAACTTTTAGAAAAGAAATGTAATTTAAGTTTAAAAATTATGTGTTTATACAAATAATTTTCCTATTAATATGAATCTTGTTTGATAGATTTCATTGAGATCTTTTAAACGATGCAAAAAAATTACTCCATTATTTTTCTTTTTCATTATATTTAATCTTGAAATTACTTTCTTTTTAAAAATGAATATTTAAAAAGAAAGCAGAACGTCCTCTAACTCAGCTGAAAAATTACTAAAGAAGTCATGAGAGGGAGATTTGGCATAATCTTTTCATTCATACACCACCTAATTTGGTCATGGACTCAAAAACATCCAATAGATTGTCCAACCCATAAGTTTAATCAGTTTCTTCCCCTACAGCCTTCAGTGCATACACAATGCTCTCAGTCGTAGACAAACACCCAGCCTTTGGTTGAGTCCTCACTTCACCATATATACAAGCTCATCTTATCCAAATCCAGCCTCAAATGAGGCAAAGCCTTTCAACCAAGGGTTCTCGTTGTACACCCTCTTTGCCTTTACCCATGTTCCATTGAACACATGCAATCAAGTTCTTCGCCTCAAAACCTATATCCTCAATGAAAACTGAATCTTCACTTGGGGAAAGTAGTGTTGACCCAGAAGGAACCTCTTATTCCAAACTCCTCCATTTGCTCAGTTTTGATGTACACCCATTACCCAATTGCTTGTTCTGCCAAAACCACTTGATAAAGCATCTAGGACTACTGAAGAAGTGAAGAATTGATCAAAGTGAGGGTTTTCACTTTTCAGGTTGACCCTGGGGCATCCAGTGATGCATAAAAAGAGCTAACTGGACCAGATTTGTGAATGTTGAAAGCGATTAAACTTGTGAAGAATACCCATCTCCATTTTGGGTTTCTTGATAGTCAAAGCATGACCCATTAGTCCTAACCTCAGACCCGTGACTCTAATTAAACCACCTCAAAACTAAATTTGAGAGGGAAAAAAAAACATAGCAAAGATGAACTTGTTTATGTTTTGTTTTCCATTTTGAGAGGGACACAAAATTATGGACACATCACCAACCGTGCAGCCGGTGGGTAGAGAAGGGAGGGGATATGGGCTTTGGTAGGATAAACATATTTGACAGACAAACTAAGAGCCATCCATGGTATTAGCAAAGACCTACCTACTTACCCCTATCTTTTCACAAGAAGTACCTAAGTAAACTTTTACATCATTTATGCATTTAACCCATTCTTATCCATCCTTTTTAACTACCGAACAAATCCTTCCTTAGTTAATCTATCTTTCTTAACTAATTTTCCCCTATGATATCCACCCTTTCTTTTTCATCATACCAAAATTGTATCCAACTGCCAAACGAGCCGTTAGATTTGCTCTCCTGTCCCTAATACCTTTCCCATTACCCTTGAAAAATGAATTAAATATGAAAAATTGGAAATGAAGATACTCAAAACTCAGAAGTGCCTTAAAAAATGGAAAAAAAAAAAAAAAATTGCAATCTCTGTAAATGCTGCAATTTGATGCGACAATTGTGTACTTGGAGAAGTTTTTGCATGCAAATTGAGTATTATGTGGCAATATTTAGTGCAAATCGTATTTTTTTTTTTGAAATCAACTTCATTGCCAATATCGGATAAGGATCCAGAGAATCAAATTATAGAGAAAATCACACAAGCAAGGGGACATCACCCCGAGTACAAGCATCGAAAACTCCAAAAATCAAAACCCTGGATTACAATAAGCGCACAAACAAACGATAAGGGCCTTAGCGGCTAACCCACGAGCCGGTGAAATCCGCCAAGCCGAGAGAGGACGTTGCCATCGCTGGTCATTACTATCCCCATAACACGTGGACTAGGGAGAAACACCGAGGAGCAGCCGCTACAAACCACCGAAATGAACCACTGCCGGAGCAGCCCCACATCAGCTGAAGGAAAAGACAACAAACCAGCACCAGCTCAGAACTCAAAACCTATGCCCGATAAGCATGCCGGCCAGCATCGAGCGAAGAGGAGAAGCTCCGATGATCACGGCGATTGGAGATTGAGAACCTTGCTCCTGATAATCCAATCCTCCAACACAAACAACCAAAGAAAACCAGACTCAAACTTATTCGCCCACCACCACACCCTCCGGATCTGGAGAACCCAGACAGGAAACAAAGCCGGACTGGGGAAAACCCGGCCGGAGAAGAAGGGCATAAAGCCCAGGAAAAAAAAAAAAAACCCTTTAATCCATCCGCGCACCTTATTGACTCGCCGCCTGTCCGAGGATTTCAAATCTGGAGATGACGGACGAGGAACGAGCTGGGGAACCACCTACCACCGCCCACGCCGTACTGAAGAGTTCTAGTTGTACATCCAAACCATACGCCCCGAAACTGAGGAGCTCGGAAGCCCAGACGGTGAGAGAGGAGAGAGGCGAGGAGGGAGGGAGGGGTGAGGAAGAGGGGGAGGCGGCGGCCTCCCCCCAAGGCGATCAAGCTAGGGCTCTTCTTTTCTCAGAGAGAGAGAGAGAGAGAGAGAGAGAGAGAGAGAGACTGTGCAAATCGTAGTTTTAGATGATTCAAATATAAGCAGTTAAAAATACATTTAAACGGCTTGGATGAAGTGAATACCACGTAGACTATACCCGATTTGTTCTCATCATTTCCTCCCAGGGGACAACTCATCAAACTGTACTGCTCCCGACAAGAAGGCCACAGGGCACATAAAACCCACGCCCCGCAAAACAAAATATCATTCCTCTACTGGCTTCTGCTCATCAAATCTCATCCTGTGATGCAAATTTCCCAATTACCCCATCATCGTTCACAAGACAACGAGCTCTTCACGAGGGCATACCTGTCATTTCGACAACAATCCTGTCCCAATTCCAACAACTCCCACGTCACCCCTTCCCCTTCCAATTCTGATTCCCCGACAACCAGTACAAAAATCCCAACCACGTGCCCACCACACGCCAAATCAAAACCCCATTCCATTCTCCTCACACCACCCGTCCGATCAAACTCTCCCTTCCCCATCCAACGGCGTATAATCATCCAACTCTCTCTCTCTCTCTCTCTCTCCTAAATTCAAATACGCCCAAAACGGAAAAGTGACCTTTTCCCGGCACCTGAATCGTCCCCAGAGAATGGAAGAAAGAAACCGACAAAAACAAAAAACGAACAGGTTGATCACCGGCACTTGTCGGTTACTACTTTTTGCCGCGCCCAGCCCAAACGATTCAGGCATTTGTACCACCTCAGACAACCAATAATCACGCGCCACGTGTCCTCACCCCCCGTAACGTCTGTAACCACTTTACACACTCGCCGCCCCATGGATTCCAACCCCTCTCTCTCTCTCTCTCTCTCTCCATATATATGCATACACGTATGGCATTGTCTTTACTGTAGCGTTTAGGAATAGTTCTGAGGAAATGGAGAGAGGTTTCCAAGCATTGCTTTTGGGAGGCGAGAGTTCGGACGACGATTACTCGCCGCCGGCGTTCATTGGTACGACCGCAGGCGACGCCTGCATCAGCGCGTTGTACTCTTCTGCTATGAACTCTCAGACGTCGAAGTCGTTTCTGAGCGACGAGAAGTATCTGTTGCAGTCGCTGGGATACGGTTATGGAGCTGAGCCGGCGGCTCCGTCGGTCGATCCGGTGGCTTGTGGTTATGAGTCTTACGACGTCGTCGGGGATTGGAAACTGAAGTCTGTCGGATACGCCGACGAGAAGCTCAAAATGCCAAAATATGAAACGGTGGACTACGAATCGGTCAGCGACGTCACTGAGCCGCCGTTCGATTTCTTATCTAAAAGCTCCGGATCAGTCTCTCAAGAGTTCGATTCCAGGTTCAGTCAGCTACCTGGCATGAACTCTCAGACGTTATCGTTTCCGAGCCTCAGCGACGAGATGTACCTGCTGCAGTCGCTGGAAAAATATGGTTACGGAACTCTACCGGTGGCTTATGGTTACGACGTCGTCGAAGATTCGAAACTCAAGTACGTCGACTACGCGGACGACAAGCTGAAAATGCCGAAATACGAAACGGTGGACTATGAATCAGTCAGCGACGTCGTTTCGACTGAGCCGCCATTCGATTTCATATCGAAAAGCTCCGGTTCAGTCTCTAGAGAGTTCAATTCGAGATTCAGTCAACTACCTGCCATGAAAGCTCAGACGTCGTCGTTTCTGAGCATCAGCGACGAGAAGTATCTGCTGCAGTTGCTCGAATGCGGTTACGGAGCTTCGCCGGTGGCTCCGTCGGTCGACAAATCCGTTGAATATGTCGACGTGAAGCTCAAAGTGCCGAAATACGAACAGGTGGACTATGAATCGTTAGGCGTTTCGACTGAGCTGCCGTTCGATTTTATATCCAAAACCTCCGGCTCGAACTCTGGAGTGTTTGATTCGAGGTTCGGGAAACTCCCGAGCCTTCTTTGGCTTGAGCCGGTTCACGACAGCTTCGGACTCGCCGAGTCGCCTAAAAAACGAGTCAGATCTCTCTCGCCGGCGACAAGTAATAATAGCTACTTTACCGGTTCGATCCCGCCGGAGATTGAACTGATGAAGGCGAGGAAGAGGAGGCAGAGGATAAGCGAGAAGACGAGTTGCTTGCAGAAGCTGCTGCCGTGGGACAAGAAGATGGACAGGGCGACGATGCTGGAGGAGGCGTACAAGTACGTCAAGTTCCTCCAGGCGCAGGTTAGCGTGCTCCAGTCGATGCCTGTGGATTCGAGTTTTACGACTCGCAACCCTACAGGCAATGGTGCTGTGAACGTGTTTGGAGGATTGGGGAGGTTGAACAGGCAGCAGCTGCTTCAGGTGATGGTGAACTCGCCCGGGGTCCAGACGACGCTGTACTCGAAAGGCTTGTGTGTTTTCTCGGTCGAACAGTTGGTGACTATGAAGAATGTTGCTGAGAGGAAGGCTCTGTAGACTGTATCAACAGTTGGGGTGGAATCCTTCGTTGATCAGTTGAATGCTCCATCTCTAGCTAACTACAGGTACAGGTTCTCTAATGGATATTTTGATTTTCGACGCCCTTTTTTTCCCCCCTCCTTTTTTGGTAGATGAAATAGAGGCACGTGTTGTGCACGTGTGGATCAGGACTTGGGATTTTTGAAAAGCACGTTCTCTCAAGAAAATGTTGATTTTCCACGTTGTTTTTTCAATTTTGTTCGGGAGTAAATGTGTGTGTTTGGTAGCTGACTTGAGACAGAGGCACGTGTTGAGCGCGTGCGGATCAGAATTTAGGATTTTGGAATGCTTACTTTGATTTTGGTTTTTGGATGTTGATTTTGTGGTGGGATTACTTATTAGGAGTATATTGGAGTTTTTAAAGTTAATTATATTTTTTGGTGCTTCGGAATGTTTTAAAGTTAATTGTTGCTTGTGTTTGAGGATTCAAATTGAAAATTCTACTAGTAGTAATCTTCAGTGTCTGGATTTTGTGTTTTGAAGTAGGCTGATGAATGTTGAAGGAGATGAGATCAATGGAGATACTCATTTACTCCTATGACAGAAGTGCTCTCTAATCATTGCACATGGATAAGACATGTGATTCCGAATTTCTCTTAATTTGGAAAAGCATATTCTTTTCTTCAAGCTCATTTTAGCATGGACATGGAATTTGTGTTCATGTGTGTTTAAAGTAGAAGTTCGGCTCCTCTTCGATCTCGATTTGAAAAGTACTTCAATAATTGGGATTGTTGAGGATTCAAAGTGAAAATTGTACTGGTACCAGTAATCTTCGGTGTCTGGATTTTGTTTGACGTGTATGTGTTTTGATTTTGATGAATGTTAAAGGAGATGAGATCAATGGAGATACTCATATACTCCTATGACAGAAGTGCTCTCTAATCATTGCACATGGAAAAGACTTGTGATTCCGAATTTCTCTTAATTTGGAAAAGTATCTTCTTTTCTTCTGGCTGATTTTAGCATAGACGTGAGATTTGTGTTCATGTGAGCTTAAAATAGGAGTCCAGGTCCTCTTCAATCCCGATTTGGAAAGTACTTTTTCAATCACACTTTAATGATTGGAATCGTTCTTAATTTTTAATTCCCTCGGACCATCAAGTATACCAAAAATTAGTTTGATCAATTATTGTTTGATATGATTCAGAAATAGATGTATATTGAAAAAAATTTAGAAAGGGGTTTTGTTCCAGTGTTGCAATCTTATATTTTGCAAGATAATGGGTTCCAAAATTATATCTAATAATGTCCAATAAACTTGATTTTTAGCATACTTCATGTTCTCAACGGGCAAAACACAAGGAACTGTTTCGATCATTGACATGAGATTGTTAAAAAAATTTATGGGCTAGGATTGGAGAGAGTTTTCTCTCCAATGATAATTCTTTGACGCAACCAGTTTGTAACAAATTAATTTCATTTATCAATACCTTATCCTACGTACGGAAGAACTCCGGTTGTTGAACTGTCATGGTTTGTTTAAGCTGATTTGTGAAGAAACTTCACGTTGGAAAGGAAAAGATGAAGTAGAGAATGTAAGGGGGTGTTCGGCCGATGCATTTTATACATTATGCATTTTTTCCTTCCGCGTGTTGAGCGCTAACCTTCGAAAAGATTTTTTGGTTTTTCTATAAAAATTCACACACTATCCATTTGCAAAATCTTAACCCAAACACTTTTACAGATTTTGACTGTAACCTAACAGTTTTTCTACCTGCAAGTCATTATCCAGAATCAAAAAAATTGATTGATTCTCAAACACCCCCTAAATGACCATCTTAAGTATTTCTCTCAGTTTGGTCATTTGGATTTTAAATTTTGGGCTGGGCAAGTATGGATGCATACTAGTTTTAACTTTGAACCGTTCAAAAATCCCGGGAGCCCAATTCCCTTGTAATCCACAAGGCTTATGGGGCCGAACGTGGACTTTGAATTAAATCAATAGGAACCCAAGGAAAAATAACGGCTCAAAACGTATTTTGATAATTAATATCCGCCAATGACATGCTAAGAACAATTTTTAATAAGCAAAATGTTCTTGGTGGATTTGAAACACGTCAGTTTGGTCATTTGGATTTTAAATTTTGGGCTGGGCAAGTATGGATGCATACCACTTTTAACTTTTAACCGTTCAAAAATTTTGGGAGCCCAATTCCCTTGTAATCCACCAGACCTATGGGGCAAACGTGGACTTTGAATTAAATCAATAGGAACACCAGTGAAAATGATGATTCAAGACGTGTTTTGATAATTAATACAGTACCTGTTAAAGACATGCTGAAAACATTTGTTAATGAGCAAATGTCCTTGACGGATATTAATTATTAAAACACGTCATTAGCCTTAATTTCCCCTTAAATTATGTAACCGAGAGTGTGTGTTTTTTTAATCTCAAGGATTTGTTCATATAAGATGGTGGGCTCCACAAGAACCGTGGGGTAGCCATACCAGAAACATTGAAAAACAAAAAAAAAAAAAACCTCGATCGCTTGAGGTAGTACAGGCTTTGGTCTTTCGGTGAACGAAATCCTCTCTCCCAAATCCATTAGTTAAAATCGATTTCAATGGGTTATTATTGTGGATTATGTTGGAAATTAAGTGATGGAAAATTTGAGGTATGAAGCTCATCTGTCCTTATTCACTATCACGAGCTTCTGTCTTATCCCTTTTTTTTAATAGTTCAAGTATTTAGATCAATTTATGCACATTTCAATTAATCTGAGAGAGTGATCTAGGAGTTTAGGCCAGCTTTTGCCTTGTCCTTGTGGTATTATCACGTCGTCACAATTGGATTTAAAGCAATTCGTAGGTTTGTTAAAACTCATACGTATCTTGATAATTAAAATATAATGAAAAGTATCATATATAAAATATTGACGAAGCTTCATGCAGAATTCCTCGAATGGCGGCGTAGTGTGGCCCGTGACGATGGTGGAAATTGGATCAAAGGTTCCCGAGTTAAGGAATGTCAAATGTGAATGCGTTGATAGCTGAGCTTTGTTGCAATCGACGGGGATCAAGATGTCGCTAGACATGAGGCCCACCCCGGTTAACTCATGCGGTTCCGACGTGACCAGAGGCCAGAGGCTAATCTGTTCATGGTCCACGGACCAAACACCATTCGAAGGTGGGTGGCCCGCCATCAAGTTATATTGGAAACGAATTCTCAGCTGGTGATACATCAAAAAAGCACCGTCGAAGTATAATAATCATGACCCAAACCATAATCTGATTATGCTTATTAAACTAAGGGAAATTTATATAAATTGTCTTCCTAATTTCATATGAGTCTCATTTTTATCCTCCAAATATCAATTACAATTCTTTTGACCTTCAAGTTTGGATTTCGTACCAAATTGGTCCAATTGATAACTTCTGTCAGCCAAATTAGACGGAAAAAATCAGATTGATGGTAGTTTAGATGTTGCAATTCTTACGAAGTTGGTCCAATTAATAACGTTTGCCCTCAATTTGATTTTTTTGGGTCCAATTTAACTGACAGACGTTATCAATTGGACTAACGCGGTACAAAATCCAAACTTGAAGGTCAAAAGAGTTGTAATTGATATTTGGAAAACGAAAATAAGACTCGGGTGAAACTGGAGAACCATTTCTATAAATTTCCATTAAACTAGAGATGGATTTGTTGAGGAATGATAGCCTAATTTTAGTGTGGAGGGAAGCTAATAGGTGTGCTTATGAGTTAGCAAAGATAGGCTTGAAGTTGGACCTTGAGAGAGTTAGTGCACGACCACGTCCCTTTGGAGGTCCTGCAGCATCTGCAGAACATTTTTTTATGGGATTAGCAAATTAAGGAGAAACTTTTAGGTATATCGGGATACCAAGTCCCATGGTATCCCCTTCGGTCCGTTTCTCATTTTTCGGTCATTTTTTTTTATCACATTTGGATAATCGATTTCGTTCATTTTGTAGAGTTTGGCGAGAATTTTAATCATATCAAACATTGTGTTCATCTGATTTTATTTGATACATAATAAACAGACGTGAAAATTGCAGAAAACCAAAATTGAGTCCAAAAACACACTGAATTAAAACCCAATTTTGCTTTTTTTGCAATTTTTGCATGTGCCGATCATGTATCAAATAAAGTCCGAAGAACACAATTTTGGTATGATTTAGGTTTTTGCCGAACTCTATAAAATGAACGGAGCCCATCATCCAAAATAGCTGAAAAATAAGAAACAAACCGAAAGGAACACCATGAGGCTTGATATCCACGGTATACCTAAAAGTTTCTCGAAATGAAGAGACGTAGTTAGTAGTGGCTTTGGTGTTTGAGGCTTAGGCCTACCTTTTGTAACCGAAAAGAAAAACAAGAAAGAAAACGCGTGGAAACAGGGGACACGGACACCGACCCTAAAGGTCCATTATACTTCCTTAATACAGGGTTTTTCAAAGATCAAGGTTATCGTTTGTCCACCAATCTTTGGGCCATTCAATTTTGGACCTTTTGGTAGATTATCATCGGAAACTTAATCCCATATTTGATTAGTTTGTCTTACTAATTAGAGATATAATATCTTAACAGTAGCTGACGTGCACGTAAATTAATCCGAACACGTGATAATTAATCATAAAAAGAAGATGCATTTTTACATTCTTCAATTACGTAAATCTTTTATTTGCCTCGTTTTTTTTCGAAGCATATATTAATCCCTCGGTTAAATTGCTGCATTCAAACACCGAAAATACCTTCCTCCGAATTCGGAATAAAATTTTATGCAAAAATTTTTAGCCTACTTAAGTCAATGAAATAATCCTGCAGAGTAGTACTTTAGTAGTTGGTGGAAGAAAATGTTTGTGAATCTTTATTAAGAGTCAAAAAGGTCCTTTACCCCCCACCGATTCATCTTTGTCTTTGATAGATATGCCTACACATGGCCCCTGCTTATCTGGTTTATGCCCTGCTTTACTTGTTACCCTATCAAAGGAATCCAAAGAGGAGGAAAAAGAAGATAAAAGAAAAAAAAAAAGCAAAAAGCAAAAATATAAAGTTGTCACTGTTAAATGTACAAAATATAGGCTTTTCCTTGCATTTATTAGAATTATATCTCACTAGCAAATCCTGAATATACAAATATTGCATCACACATGCACTTTATTCCTCTATATATGTCCCCTGGCTTTCTTTGATCACTTTCCCCTTCCCATCAGAGATCAATCCTAGGAGAGAGAGAGAGAGAGAGAGAGAGCTGTCTTCAACATCTTCATAAAACTGAGAGAGAGAGAGAGAGAGAGAGAGAGAGAGAGAGAGAGAGAGAGCTGTCTTCAACATCTTCACAAAACTCACAAATGGCTAGAATTGTTGGTATTTTTGCATGCCTTGTGATTGTTGTGATGGATATCATAGCAGGCATACTTGGAATAAGAGCTGAAGCTGCTCAAAATCAGGTATCCACCCGATTGTTGTTAAATTACATCTATTTTCATCCGCAATATGTTTAGGTATACAGAAAACCAGCTCGGGCTAGGAAAAAAAACCCCTTCCTCGTTGTGATGCCGTTTTCTCTTTGTCTGTTTAATCTCTGTAATGTTCCCTATGTTTCTATGGTTAATAAAAAATTTCTGCTGTTCAAAAAAAAAAAAAAAAAGTTTGTTGTCAATTTCTGTGTCTTTAGATCTATTAGTCCACAGCCACACTTCTGTAAAATTCTATCCATTCATGTTTTTTTATTTGCTGTAGGCGGTTTACGTGCCTATAGACTTATAGTATCATATTCTCTAGGTTTATCGTTCAAAAGTCTCGTTCCGCTAAGAGAAATGAGTAGTGATTTTTTTAATTAAAGGTACGATGTGTTATGAGAGAATGACTTATTTCATAAAACGGAAAATAAATACTTACAAAATAAAAACGATTGCGAAACGGATAAAAAATAAGAATCTTAACGGAACGGGTGCCTAAGACATGGTTGTATACATTGTTAATTTCAAACAGGTTAAGCATCTGAGGCTGTGGTTATTTGAGTGCAAACAACCAAGTCATGAAGCCTTCACCCTTGGGCTAATTGCAGCCACACTGCTGGCTCTGGCTCATATTTTGGCTAACTTGCTTGGTGGGTGTAGTGTTTGTACTCAAGAAGAGATTTCCAAGGCTTCCCCTAGCAAGCAATGCTCACTTGCTTGCCTCGTCCTCACATGGTATGTGAATTCTTGATCCCCTAAAATTCCTATTCGATCCTCTGATGTTTTCAAAATATGTGTTTTTCGTAACACCGATTAAATAACGGTTTTTGGAAAATTCAAAACGCGCGTCGTGCTAATAGAATGTACTCCATCCGTTCCGTATTAATTGTTCTTTTACAGAAACAAAATAAAGCAAGGTCGTGCATGACTCTTAAATTTTTTTGCACCATTCTTAAATATCTCAACTAATCCTTTAAACTGATGAGAAAAGCTGAAAATGATGCATGAAAATGCTTTATTTGTTGATAAAAAAAACCCGTAAAATTTAAGAGACAAATATCATGGGACGAAGCGAAATATTATTGAGCAAGAATAATTTTCCAGATTTTGGAGACAACTTTTCGGAGGGTTTTTTGGAAAGGATTTCTTTTTGAAAAAAATAAACAATCTAGAAAAATGCGGAAAAGTACCTAACAACCACACGAGTTTTTTCAAAAATGTTTAGAAAAAATGGCCCCATTCCCCAATGGAAATAAGTACTCATTTGAATATTTTTCAAATGAGTACTTATTTTTTGAATTAAATGTGATGTATTGTGATAGAATGACTTGTCTCGTAAAGCAAAAATAAGTATTTAAAAATTAAGTTAAAAAATAAGAACTTTAGCGGAACGAGACCTGGTTTTGAAACAAAAATAAAGAAAATATTGGATATACACAAAAGGTTCAACAGTGAATAACTCAATCCTTAATTTGGTGTGTTGGTGTTGATTATCAATGTGATCAGGGTTTCATTGGCTGTTGGATTGGGCTTGTTGGTCATTGGGACCATGGCAAACAACAAGTCAAGAACTTCATGTGGCCTTTCACATCATCACTTTCTCTCTCTTGGGGGCATTCTGTGCTTTGTCCATGCTGGCTTTTCTGTTGGATATTACGTTACTGCCACTGCTTGAACTCACTGATTAATTCAGTGAATGAACCAGGCAAGTAGCATGAAGTTGGAGTTCACCAATGTCTTTTTCTTATTTTAATTACTCTTGTGTCCGAGCCAGCTTCGCAGCTCGACTAACTAATTCGGGGGCCCGATCCCATCTTTAAAGCTTCTTTTCCTTATTTCGCATTTTTCCTATTTCTTCTCGCCCTCCATTTTCCGTTCTTTTTCTTTTGTAATTTCGTAGTGCAACTTTGTTTCGTGCTTTTGACCTCTACGAAAATGGCCAAAGTACCTTTTGTAATGACTTTCGGAAATCGTAACGTTGTAAATCTTTCTCTCTTTTTTTTTGAACTTTAGATGAGATAGATAACTAACCACACTACAATCGGTACGAATTCTGATTATATTGTTATTAATTTCACGTCCACGCCATGTATTGATTAGATCATGCGGAATGTAAAGTGATTTACGCACAATAATTATTATGCATATCTCAAAAATTAAAAGCCAATATTTGTATACATTGTTAATTAACTATCTATCATGCTTGATTTTTCATATCAAAAAAAGCGTGCACAATTTTATGTGTACAGATTTGGACACTAATATGAAAGAATAAAAAAATCTGATACACATGAATGAGTTGCTGTCGGGTCTATATGTATGCAGGGGTGGAGCTGTGTGGTGGGGGTGGGATAAGTGCCAACCACTCCAAGTTTCAACACACCACCCCCTCCCCCCCCCCCCCCCCCCCCCCCCCCCCCCCCCCCCCCCCCCCCACCCCCCCCGCCCCCCCAAAAAAAAAAAAACATTTAATAACTTCATTAGGCACTTATGATTATCCAAATGACTTAATTTTTTATGCAAGTATGGTATAAATTGTGATATGTAAATTGAACAGCTTGGATTATGAAAATATTAACTCGATGTTTTTTTTTTAATAACACGAGAGAGTTTGACGAAAACCTTTATTATTTTTTGACAAGAAAAAAAGCTCAAGACAAAGGCTAATTACATGCTTTATGTTTAATTGTTGTCTTAATACTTTTACGGGCAACGACACAAGTAAACTTTCTTCGAACAGAGCCACCTTCCGATTCAAATCCTGACTTAATTTGCCACTTATGCATTGATGCAGTGATCACAGATAAGATGTCATTCCAGTTGAATGCATGGAAAAAGTTGAACGTAGTGCTCAAATGGTTGGGCAATATTTGTATCCATGGTATTTACAAGATAGCCCCACACGATGTCAAATTTATTCTTTAACTTCTCCAACTACGATAACCAACCGCAAGTGGGTGGTAGCTTAGCGGTACGAGGCAAAATATGCTCTCCCATGCATTTGACTGTGTTTGAGAGTCGTTGAGAAAACTAGTTTCCAGATTCTCTGTTTTCTGAATTTGTTTCGAGAGCCAAAATTGAACTGCCAGGAAAACACAATCTATTTGCATAAACCCATACTAAACAATCTCATGCCTAAACTACAACACGACATCGTTTTGAAGAATTCAACCTCATATATATGTTGGACCTGTAAGATAAAATTTAAAGGAGTAAAGGACGAGGAAGCCATCCACTAACTAAAAAAACCCCCCGTAGACCTTGGCCCTTGGCTCAGTTGGTCTTTCCCCTTGGGTTAGAGCCTTGAGGGCGAGGTTGTGAGTTCGAGCTAAGAATTTAACTTCCTAACATCCTGTCATGGGACAAAACACAAAAGAAGAATAAAGAATTGTGAGGGAGGGTTTGAAGTTTGAACGCGAAATAAAGGACAATTCTAAACGACGCTGTTTGGATATTGCGAACTCCGGTCTTGGAAATGCGAGATTAAAGACAGCGCGTTGTTTTGAATTTTCTAAACTTCGGTCTTCGACATGCGAGATTCAAGGACGATGTCTCTCCAAAACACATTTTTTTTACTTCTTAATAGAAAAAGACACACATACAAACTTTAAACGTACTCTCTTTTGTTTTTTATATAGCTATTTTTTATTCAAAATTTATTACTAAGGACTCCCTCCTCTTTTATTTTTTAATTCTACAAACACACATTTCTTTTTCTACCGGAACTTTAAATACGCATATGCCAGAATTCTCCCTTCTGTTTTTTACTTTTTACTAAAATTAAACACACTTTTGTTCAAAACTCTAGACCTAATCTAAAATTAAACACACACTTTTTTTTAGACCTAATCTATCACCTTTTAATCAAAACTCTAGTTGTTGTTTTTTTTTAAACCGCACTTTTCTCTTCTTTTGTTTTGCTAGGACTTTAAATACACGAACACTCTTTTTTATTTTTTATTTTTACTCTTTTAAGTTTTTAACCACAAACACCACTTCTTCTTCTTCTTCTTCTTAACTACTCTAAACACACACATATTATTGCTAACATTAAACACACACACACACAAAACCTTTTATTTTAAGGAAAATGATTTTCACAGCCCCTTTTAACCATCCACACTCTCTTTTTTATTTTTATTTATATGAAATTATAATATTTTTTTTTGAATGTGTGAAAATGTGTATTGAATAGAGGGCAAGATAATAAATTTAAAGTGAATAAAGACAAAAAAAGAAAAAGAAAAAGGAGAGTAAAGATGTTTACAAAATATTTAATTTTGCTTAAGAATTTAGGCTTGAATTCTGGGACAAAGTTGGATGTTTCAGTAAACGCCCTAACCGATACCGGATTAAGCTTATTTTTTATAGAGCGTAAAAAATGTATTTCAAACAAAATGAGCGGTTCCGATCATTTTTTTGGAATCCATAATGGACCCAAAAATGATTTGTACGTGCTGGTACAGATTATTCATCTGTACCAATAGCACCTCTGATTATAGAAAGGAGAATGTAAAAATCAATTTGTTACTTTCAACCCATTTTACTATTCAGAAAAGCTTTGTGCACAGCAGCTGTGCACAGAGCCAGTTTTCTTCCGCCTCGGGTCACAAAAAGATGATCGGAGGTAAATTCTGAAGTGATTTTGGGTGTTTTGTTAACGCCTCTAACGATATCGAACGAAGCTCATTTTTTACAGAGACCTTAAACGACGCATTTTGAACAAAATGAGCGACTCCGATCATCTTTTTGCGACCCGAGGCTGGAGAAAAGGCCTGCTGTGCACAGCTGTTTACTATTAGCTTACATACCAAACTCCGGTCTTCGACATGCGATCTAGGGTTTCCGGTTTGGGGAATCCGAAATCGCTCCCTCTTCTTTGTGGCTGGTGTACGGCGGTGGAGGTGGTGGTTCACTAGCAACGGCGGTGGACTGTTACAGAGGTAAGGGTTTCAGATTTCCTTGCATTGGATTAGGGGACTTCGGATTTTAGGGTTTCTGACATTGGGGTTCTGAAATTCGATGTTGGATGGTTTTTGGGGTTGGGTTTGTGGCTGTTGAGCTGGTGTAGCTGTGGTTCTTTGGTTTTCTGCAAATTTGGAGGTCAGGGTTTGTGGTAGTTGTGACTGTTAGAGACCGAGTGCGGGAGCAGTGGTTCTGGCGACCGGTGGTTTTGTGGTGGCTTGGGATTGTGGTGGTGAAGTCAGCGGTGGAGGTGTAGTTAGTGTTGACTGGAGGTTTGCGGTAACCGGAGGTCTGTGGTAGGTGGCTGTTCAGGTGGTTTCCGGCGGTGGTGGCTGGCGGTTGTGGCTTGGTGGTATCTGCCCCTGTTTTCTCCATTTCTGTAGCTGCCATGGCTGAGGGAAGTTCAGGTTCTGCCGCAGTCCCTGACTTTGATCCCGACACTTACAATCCTTCACCATACACTTTTGAGCCTGTTGGATTGAAGCTTCGCAAACCAGAAATCACAACATATGACGACGACGTGGTCTTACGGGAGCCGTTGGTCCATCTTTCAGTCTACAACCGAGTAGAGGTCATTACTTTTGTGCTGTGATGTTTTATGCACCAATGATTTGATGTTGGAATGGATTTTAAAATGTTTATGTTTCTGAGACTTTGAAAATGGACTCTAGCCTAAATGAATGTATAATGAAAATGCGTGCATGACCTGACTTGTTATTTTATAAAGCGTGGAACCTTGTCTTGTGCTTATTACTACTTGTCTATGCAAGGATCTGACCTGACTTGTTATTTTATAAAGCGTGGAACCTTGTCTTGTGCTTATTACTACTTGTCTATGCAAGGATCTACTGAAAATAAAAGGCTCTGTTTGGAACCCAGGGAAAAGAAAGGAAAGGAAAGGAAAGGAAAGGAAAATTAAAGAATTTTCCCTCCTATTGTTTGATTGTAGAGAAAGAGAGAAGAAAATAAAGATTTTGAGTGTAGTGAATAGTAAATTTTCTCTCTTATTTTCCTCTCATTTTCCTTCTCTTTTATTTTCCTTTCTTTTCCTTTCCGCAAGTTTTTCCTTTCCGCAAGTTCCAAACAGAGCCTTAGGTTTTTTTTTTGTTTATCTTTTGGAACAGTGATGCTAGATGTGGTTGTTTGTGAAACCTATACTAGTGAAACCCCAAAATGTTTGCTGCCTATGTGAATAAGATTGTACATATATGTGGGCTCTGTGCAAAAAGGAGGATATCCTTTGGGTTAGGTGGGTGCATGTTTATGTTATAAAACGAAACTGTTTTTGGTCCATGAAGCTTCCTAGTGACTCTTCTTGGACTATTAGGAAATTTTTTGGGCTTAGGAGTGTTGGACAGAAATTCATTAAATCACAAGTGGGCAATGGATCTAACACCTTCTTATGGCTTGATAATTGCCACAGTCTTGGACCTTTGTATCAGACTTTTGGTGATAGAGTGAATACTATCTTTGGAAGGTCCGTCTATGCAAAAGTTAGTCGACTCTATTATCTATAACGGCGCTTGGAGATGGCCTAGGGAAAGAAGTTCTCTTGTAAGGGATATTGTTGTTGGGACTGCTCATTAACTTGTTCCCCATGCTGATCGGGAGGATACTGTCATCTGGCTTTTGAACTCTAATGGGAATTTTTGTGCTAAATTTGCTTGGTTTGTACTTAGGTCGTGCGCTCCTGAGGTGGGATGGTCCTATTTGGTTTGGCATAAGTATTCAGTTCCTCATTGGTCTTTTATACAATGGGTGGCTTTTTTGTGTCATTAACAACAAAGGATAGGTTACTTGCTTGGGGAGTGTAGGCTGATTCAAGTTGTGTGTTATGTCATGGAGGACAGGAACCTCATTTTCATTTGTTCTTTGAATGCCCCTTTTCTGCTTTGGTCCGGTTGCTGGTTAGGGAGAAGTGCGAGGTGCCCCCTCATGACTGGGACTTGGCTTCTGAAATTCAGTGGGGGGTGTTGGATTGTAGAACCAAATCGATTCAAGCTACCACTTTCAAGCTTTGTTTGTCTGCTTCAATTTACTATCTTTGTTTGTCTGATTCTTCCTCAGTTGTGAGTCAGATCATTGGAGAAATCAAGGCATGGGCGTGCTCTTGGCGGAAGATGGTGAAGTCACCTGACAATTCCAGATTTTGTGCAACATGGGAGACTGTATTTTAAAACTGCTCAAGTCTTGTTTCTTTGTATAGTGACTTGTCCAGTTTGAGCCTTTGTTTTGTTGAGCTTTTCTTGGTTGTATATGTTTTTAGAGTTTTCTCAAGGCCTTCTCCTTGAGTTTTTTTTTTTTATTTTATGTTTTGCATAGCCTACTTTGATTCTCCATGTTCCATGACAATTTTGATGCCTGTTTTACTAACTCCTCCTTTCTTCTTCTTATTGCTCACAGGCGCATGAGTATGTCAGGGGTCATGGCGGTTCAGGGCAGGTGAAGAAATATTACGAGGCCCTTCCTGCCCGGGCAAAGGAGTTGGTACAGGGCTCAGGTTTTGGGGAGTTCGTTCAGTTGGTAGGGGATACCAGTAACAATCGCGTGCAACTGACAGCCTTGACGGAGAGATGGTGGGATACCACGAACACATTTCATTTCCCTTTCGGAGAAGCCACTATGACGCCCATGGATTTTGCAGCAATCACTGGGATACGAGTCGGCGGGAATCCGATTCCATTTGACATGAAATTGTACAAGGACCATGCTACTTTAGCTTACTTTTTAGGTCGGGTGCCTGAGGAGATAAATGATACGGGTACAATCCGCTTCACTTGGTTTTATGAGCAATTTGAGAAGGACAAGGACACTTATACCACAGAGAGGGACTTTGAGCAGGTTACTCGTGCTTTCTTGTTATATTTGTTCGGGGCCACCTTGTTTCCGAATAAGGACAGTCGGGTCCATCTCCACTATCTGGCAGGAATGAAAAGTTTGGCGACCATGAGGGATTATGATTGGGGTGGAGCTGCGCTTGCTACTTTGTATGGTAACATGGGGGTGGCCTCTAGGAATAAGAAACCCAGTATGGGAGGATATTGGCGAGTTTGGGAGGTAAACACCATTTCAATGCTTTTCACTTCTGTGTTTCCTTCACTTTTATTCATTTGATGGCTTTTCAAACAACTTTTGCCCTTGAAAACAGATATGGAGCTATGAGTTTTTAGGGATGCATGTCCCTGAAAATGATTATCATGACCCGTTGGTGATCCCCCGAGGAAAAAGGTGGTCACGGAATTCAAAGGGGAGGAAAGAGGGTGGCAAGGATTTAACTGCATATCGTGCCTTTTTGGATCAATTGCGGGAAAGTCAGGTAATTTCAGCTGCATCTGTTTTTCTTCAAATTTATCATTCATTTTGTTCCTTGTTCTGAAAGAAAATTGGTACAAAAGCGCAGGTGAAGTGGGACGTGTGGGCGGGAATCGATGAGAGGGCTTTTGTTGACCTGTTGAGGAGTAGGGAAGTAGCGAGCAAGAGAATTTTGCTGGAGGGGCCTTATTGCAGGCAGTGGTACTTGATAACCAACCCAGATCACGGCTCAGTTCAAGATCACGGCTCAGCTCAAGCCTCAGCTAGTCAACTGCAAAGTCAAGACAGCTAACAACTCAGTCGGTTGTTACAGGCTCCCCACTACCCTTAGTTGGTTGTAAACCCACTACCCTTAGTTGGTTGTAAATTGCTGAGCTAGAACGTAATTAGTTCGTAATTAGTTAGATTGAGTTTCAGTCGGTTACTCTCTTGTATTAGGCTTAGTATAAATACTTGTAATCCATTTTCTTGGTATTGTATTCAAGATTATTCTTAGAGAAATAAAATTCGTTTCTTATCTTCAAAAGCTTTTATGGTATCAAAGCCCTAGAAGGCGACAGCCCAAGATCCGTTCTCGTTCCGACTGCTCAAGATTCATTCTCGAGATTCATTCATGCTCGAGTTTCCTTCTCGTTCTGGGATTGAAGAGAGTCCAGATCTGTTCTCGTTCTTAGATCGACGAGCGTCCTAGACGGCGAAAGCCAGAGATTCCTCTTCGTGTGTTGGTTGAAGTTCTGAGTTTTTCTTCTCAAATCAGTTTCAGAGTCATCGATTAACAATGGTATCACAGACTGCTGAGTCAATTCCATCTTCTCTCGCTTTTCTTATCGCAAATTTTCAGTCATTCATTACTATTAAACTAGACTCCTCCAATTACTTTGCTTGGAAGTCACAAATCGAGAATGCGTTAAAGGCGAATAATTTGTTTCCCTATCTTGATGGTTCGATTGCGATTCCTGCATCTGAAATTCAAGATGCCTCCGGAAATAACATTTCTAATCCAGAATTTGTCAAGTGGCAAACTGTTGATCGTATGCTATTGTCGTGTATCATGGCCACTCTCACGCCTTCAATTCTACCCCATGTGGTTGGATCTACCTACACATTCCAAGTTTGGGCAAAACTTGAAGTCAAATATAGTATTCTTTCTCAGACACACATGCTTGATTTGAAAAAGCGTCTCTATAGTCTTAAAAAGACCACATCTATGGAAAAATATTTGGATTTTGTGAAAGAACTAGTGCAGAAATTGGAAGCTTCTGGTTCTCATATGGATGATGGCGAAATAGTGTTTCATACTGTGAATGGATTACCAGAGGATTATTTGTCTCTCAAACAAACTATTCGGACTCAATGTGCTACAACACCTTTATCATTCAGTGCAGTTTCTGCTATGCTTCTCTCAGAAGATATGTATCTAGATCATACTCAAGATCTTTCTTCTTCCACTATTCTCCTTGCACAACATTCTGATTCTTCTGTGGCATCTAGTTCTGGTATTTCATCTGCTTCTACTAGTCATTCCATTACTCCATCTTTTTCACAACCATCTACACAGCATAGTGGCTTTCAGTATCCTGTTCAGTTTGGGGCACAGGTCCCACAGTTTGGCTCTCCTTCATCTCACATGCATAGTTTTCCTTCTAGTGTTGGACAGCATAACTATGGTGGTTATCGAAATAATAGAAATCCAAACAGGTTTAAAGGGGTTTCTTACTCTAGGAATACTTTTCCCATGGATTTTCCCTTTCCCCCTGGCAGTTGCCAAATTTGTGGCAAGTTTAATCATCAGGCCCTCACTTGTTATCACAGACAGAATTTGGGATATCGTCCACCTGTTTTCAGTCAATATGGGTCACAACATGGACAGGGTAATTCATCTTTCAGACCTCAGGCTCAGGCTCTTATGATCGGGGGTAATGCAATCCATCCTTATGGTCCTGGATCAAGCTATCCACCGCAGAGTTACAATGGTTATCCACAGCTGAATTCCTCTGATTCTAGCTATGCTCACAGTTTTCAGAATTACAATGGTTATCCACAGCAAAATTTCCAGAATTACAATGGTTATCCACAGCAAAATTTCACTAGCTCTGGTTATGCTCCAAGTTTTTATCAAGGCAATACTTCAGGTTTCTATCAAGGCAATGCTTCAGCTCCTCCTCCTCCTATTGGCTTCTCTGGTCCTCCTAGTTCTTCCTCAGGATTCCATGGAGGACCTACACCTCCAGGTCCATGGTACTTTGATTCAGGAGCAACTTCACATGTAACAAATGATGCCACTCATATCTCAGCCCCAGCAAGTATTCCAACTCCCTCAACTGTGGCAGTAGGCAATGGTCAAACTGTTCCTGTCGCTAGCTCAGGTAAAGGTTTGCTTCCCACACCATCACACTCTTTTCGTCTAAATCAGATTCTTCATGTTCCTCAAATCTCCCACAATTTATTATCTGTTCATAATTTTGCACAAGACAATCACTGCAGAATTATTTTTGATTCCTCTGGATATCTTATTCAGGACAAGCTTACCCAGCAGGTGATACATCAGGGCCCCTGCCACCAGGGTCTCTATCCCCTTCTTCCTTCTTCTAATCCTTCACAATCTACTACAGCTCTTCTCAGTACCACTCCTACTGCAGTTCTTTGGCACAGACGTCTAGGTCATCCACATGGTGCTCTTCTACATCATTTGTCCAATAAATACCATCTTTCTGTACCTCAATTTTCTAGTCTAGATTGCTATGCTTGTCATAAGGCCAAGAGCCATAAACTTTCTTTTCCCATTTCCACTACACACACCACTACACCCTTTGATCTCTTACATGTTGATGTTTGGGGTCCTTCCCCGGTCCCTTCATTTTCTGGATATAAGTACTACTTGCTGATAGTGGATGATTGTACTAGATATTGCTGGCTATTTCCTTTACATGCTAAATCTGAAGTCTCTTCTCATATCAAAGCTTTTCGTCTCTTTGTCACTAATCATTTTCAGACTTCTGTCAAGACCTTAAGATCTGACAGAGGAGGTGAGTTTCTTAACAAAGTCATGGTTTTTTTCTTTGCTCAATTTGGTATTTTTCATGAAACTACCTGTCCTTATACACCTCAGCAAAATGGTCTAGTAGAAAGGAAACATGGTCATATAGTTGAAACTGGTATTGCTCTTCTTCAACAGGCCAACCTACCTATTCAGTTTTGGCTGGAAGCAATTACAACTGCAGTCTTTCTTATCAATCGACTTCCCCACTCTTCTCTTAAGTTTGATGTTCCTTTTCATAGACTTTACAAAACTTCACCAGATTACATGGCACTCAAGCCTTTTGGATGTTGTTGTTTCCCTTGGCTGAGACCTTATACCTCTAATAAACTTGAACCTAGGTCCACTCCTTGCATTTTCTTGGGCTATTGTTCAGGTACCAAAGGCTATAGGTGTTTAGATCCTACTACTAACAAGGTCTATATTTCACGACATGTCAGATTCATTGAGCATGATTTTCCTTACCAAACTCTAGTGTCTTCAGTCTCACCAGTTTCTCCCACCAGTAGTTCCTCTGTTCCTCATTTTTCTATTCCTTCTTTTGTCATTCCTTCTCCTATTTCAATTCCATCTTCTATTTCTCCTTCTCCTATTTCAATTCCATCTCCTGTTTCTCTTTCTCCATCTACTTCACAGGTTTCTCCTATAGCTCCTACCTCTTTACAATCTTCACCTATCTCTACATCTACACATCCTGCTCCTCCTATACTTCCCACTCATACCATGGTTACTAGAGCAAAAAACGGTATTTCAGTTCCCAAAATTCCTTTTTCACTTCTCCTTCAATCTTCATCTCCTTCTTCTGAACCTCTCTCTTTCAAAGAAGCAATGTCCTTTCCTGAATGGCGACAGGCCATGTCCGAAGAATATACTGCACTTATGTCCCAAGGAACTTGGTCTCTTGTTTCTCCTCCACCAGGTGCTCCAATCATTGGTTGCAAATGGATTTTCAAAATCAAAAGGCATTCTGATGGCTCCTTTGCTAGGTATAAAGCTCGCTTAGTGGCTCAAGGCTTTCAACAAACAGAGGGTCTTGACTATACCGAAACCTTCAGTCCAGTTGTGAAACAGCCCACAGTCCGAGTTGTATTAGCTTTAGCTTTACATCATGACTGGCCTATTCGACAGCTTGATGTGTCAAATGCTTTTCTCCATGGAACAATCCAAGAACAAGTTTACCTTAGACAGCCACAAGGGTATGTCAATCCTCAATATCCTCATCACGTTTGCCAACTCCACAAGGCTCTTTATGGTCTTAAACAAGCTCCCCGCGCTTGGTATGATATGTTGTCTCAGTGCTTAATTTCCCTTAGTTTCGTTAATAGTTTGGCAGACTCATCTTTGTTTGTGCTTCACCAAGGTTCAGACTTAGTATATGTTCTTGTTTATGTGGATGATATTCTTGTCACTGGGAGCAATGAAATCTTGATTACCAGTATTATTCAGAAGTTGAGCACCTCCTTTGCTCTTAAAGACTTGGGTCCCTTGCACTATTTTTTGGGTATTGAGGCCATATCTACTCCCACTGGAATTATACTTTCTCAGTCTAAATATGCTCTTAATATTCTTCATAAAGCTGGGATGATAGATTGTCGACCTTGTAGTACTCCATCCTCTCTCAAACCACCTGTGTTTGATGGAGATGCTCCTATTACAACTCCAGAGTTATACAGATCTCTTGTGGGATCATTACAGTACCTTACGCTTACTCATCCAGAAATTGCATTTGCTGTCAACTCTGTGTGTCAACATATGCATTGTCCTTTGGAAAAACATCTTACTGCTGTTAAACGCATACTTCGATACGTCAAGGGCACATTACATTATGGTCTTTCTTTCACAAAAAGCTCTCTCACTTTGTCTGCTTTCACTGATGCTGATTGGGCTGGAGATGCCCTTGATAGAAGATCTACTGGCGGTTATAGTGTTTATCTTGGCCACAATCTCATTTCATGGTCTGCCAAGAAACAGGCCACCGTTGCTAGATCTTCCACCGAGGCTGAATATAAAGCCTTGGCCAATGTCGCAGCTGAGGTTGTGTGGTTACAACAATTATTCAAAGACTTATGTGTTCCTTGTTTTGACCATCCTCCCATTATCTGGTGTGACAATGTTTCTGCACTTGCTTTGGCAACAAACCCTGTTTTCCATGCTCGTACCAAGCACGTTGAGGTTGATTTTCATTTCGTTCGCGAAAAGATTAGTCTCAAGCAGTTACAAGTTCGACATGTGCCTTCTACTTTTCAAATTGCTGATATCTTTACAAAGCCCCTTACGAGTGCTCGTTTCATTCTTCTTCGAGACAAACTGATGTTGACACCCGTGTCCCCATCTGTTTGCGGGGGGCTGATAACCAACCCAGATCACGGCTCAGTTCAAGATCACGGCTCAGCTCAAGCCTCAGCTAGTCAACTGCAAAGTCAAGACAGCTAACAACTCAGTCGGTTGTTACAGGCTCCCCACTACCCTTAGTTGGTTGTAAACCCACTACCCTTAGTTGGTTGTAAATTGCTGAGCTGGAACGTAATTAGTTCGTAATTAGTTAGATTGAGTTTCAGTCGGTTACTCTCTTGTATTAGGCTTAGTATAAATACTTGTAATCCATTTTCTTGGTATTGTATTCAAGATTATTCTTAGAGAAATAAAATTCGTTTCTTATCTTCAAAAGCTTTTAGTACTTAGGGGAGAGGGTGGTGAGGCAATCTTTAGGTTATGGAGCTTTTAGAGTGCCAAAGCCTATTCCCCCGTTGAGTTCAACAAAATTGAATAGAGATGTTTTGATAGAGTGGCTAGAGGGTCAGGATGCCGCTGCTTTTCTGGAGGAGGGTATGGATTATAGGGAGTACAGGATACAGCGGCTTATGGGGCCTTTGGGTGTGGGTAGTGCTGAGAGAGGTTGTTGTCACGGGCCGCAGGCTAGGGTCGCGCCAGCAGCGGTAGCAGGAGGGGGGGCAGAAATTCAGAAAGATCCCGGCGTACTAAGTTACCAAAGCTACCTCGGCGAGTGGGTTATATGCTTAACTCGGGCTATATGAAATACATTGACCTTCCTGATCCTCCAAGTGGCGCATACCGTCTACCGCCCCATGTCCAGCAGGTTTAGCTTCTTGCTAAGCTTCAAGTTGACTTTCGGCTTCAAATTTTATTTAGACTTTGTGTTCATTGTGCAGTAATGGTTCGTCCTGTTTTTAGGTGCCTCGAGTGTACGCTGAGGCGTGCCTCCGTACTATTGCTAGCTTTGAGGTTTTGACCCGCCGACAGGCGATAGTGGCTCACGCACCAGATCCTTCTGTGGTACGACTTTTGTCTTTGCTATTTCAATCCGAAACTTCAATTATTATTTCAATGTTTTCCAATGCCTTTCGGTCATGTTTTATATACAGCCTCAGGGCATCGGCTCGGGGAGACCCGTTCAGGGTTCCAGAGCTACTCCATCAACATCTGGTCAAGATGCTGTAGTTTCTTCCTGTGTCAATGCCGAGGATGATGACGAGGAGGAGAAGCAGGAGGATGTTTCTGAGGGTGGTAATAGTAGTTCAAAGTATTTGGGGAGTGAGGATACGGACTATGTGGCCATGATGGACATGACTCAGAAGACTTCAAGGAAGCAGCCCCGTCAAGATACGACATCGAAGTCACCTCCAAAGAGACCTCGCAAGAAGTGACGCTCTAGTCTTTTCTTTTCTTTTTGCTCGCAGCTTTAGGGAGAGAGGATCTATGTAATGATGTTTGGCCGGTATCCCTTTTTTTTGTTGTTGTATCCGAAAGACTATGTAGTACACCAATCGTTCTAGTCGATGCCCGTAGGTTTTCTCGAGACAATGCTTGGTTTTTTTTCTTGTTTCAAAGCTTTAAACTTGAGTGTGCTTGATGATTATAACGAGAATGACCCGGCGTGGGATTACACAGGAATTGTGGATTGAAAATGATGACCTGGCGTGGATTTCGGATATGAATTGTTTGCTTGAATTTGATCGTTCCGCTTAGGATTATACGGAGTATGACTACTTAGGCTGTGGAACCTGTTGTTCTTGTTATACTGAGACGCGAGACATCGGGCTAAGCCCAAAAACAGGGGAGTTGCTGCACAAGATTTGTGAAGTGGTTGGACAAGGAGATAAAAGAAAGAGCATAGGAGGAAGGCGCAATGAAGAGAAAGAGGACCTAGACCTTTTCATTAATTTGTTGTACCCGAATAAATGTTTGTTCCTGAGTTTCCATTCGAAATTTGAGAGTTTTCTTGTATCGAATACGCATTCTCGCATAGTTCTTGATAATTGCCCAAACCATGCCCAAACATGGACCCAATGGCAGAATTGGACAACCTATACAACAACCTCCAATCAGATAAATACTTTGAGTAAATCCGAAACATTGGTTATGCTCCATCGATGTATGGTCCAAATTTGGACTAGACGAGTTGGACAGTCTCGTCCAATCCAAAACTTGGAAATTAGAAAATTGGAACCCTATGTGGAATGATTACTCCTTTCACTTGCCAGCTCATAAATTTCTACTTCTTGGTTAACATATTACTAAAGACATAAGAAACTTCCTGTAACGAAAAGAAGAAAAAGAAAAGAAAGTTCTTGTTGGTTAAGCTCAAGGCCGATCCCTTCCTTGGTCAAGGGTAAAGAAAGAAAATAAAAATAAAACAACGAATAAATAACAATGATTTGTGCATGTCTCAAGCCATTGTATTTTTTGTTGCACTTAAAGCTTCACAGACAACATAAACATTTCGACGTTTCTACTTTATCTTTTCTTGATTGGAACGTTGCTTAGTTCTCGTATGAAATCACTACTTGATAGTTACAAAAGCAATTCAAAATTATTTTCAAGTTTTTGATGAGTATTTCTATGGTGATCATAGTTTAAAAAAAGGAAAAAGGAGGACTTGACATGTTCACAAGTATAAATCGGTCTATGGTTCCTATGATTAGTCGAGGTGCACGTAAGCTTACTAGTCAAGGTGCGCGTAAGCATACCATGTAAAAGCTTTCATACCTCTTGGTCCCTTTCAGATGATTCACTTGTAGATAAACATGAAAGAATCCCAAATGAAACAGTAAAAGCCTAAAAGGCATTAACATGGATTCTCAGGAAGAAGAAACTGATAGGGAACGAATATTCAAGGCAAAATGAAAAAAGGGGTTTCCCGTAGATTTCAAAACCTAATCAATACAGAAGTCATTGAAAACAATTAGCAGAATAATTAGCGTCGCCGTTAACGTAAAAGTTGGGTCAGTTATAAACAAGGTCACAGTGGAGAAAGTTCATTTCCATACGGTGACTATCGGTTCAGCCAGATGCTCATACATTCTGTAGCTGAATGGCAGACTCATCCTTTCTCTCTTCATTCAAGAACACGTAATTTCCATAAACTATTAACATCATTTACAGAAAATCGAAGAAGAGAACTCAAAACTTTGCCGATTTGATGCAGCGTGGCAAGATTCTGAAATTTCTACTGCCTCCAAGACTTCATAGCCACCTGAGCCGATGAGAACATTTAGACAATCAGAAGTGTTAGTTGTAATGTCAATGCACTGCTATGAATCTATGCTATGCTACGTTATGCGGATTCTTCTGAAAACGCTAAACCCATGGTGGATGCTAGACACTTTATTAAGGAAAAAGGGATACGTCCAACATCCACCCAGCAATCACATTTAGTACTTTGAACTACCTAGTAACTATGCATAACGCTCTCATATCATGCAAGAATTGCTCTAATACAACTTACAGAAAATAAATACATCGGAAAAAAAATGAATATTTTGTCCTGTCCATGCGTAGAAGAACCTAACACTTGGACACCTACTCGTATTCGATGCGCATACCCTAGTACACGTAAGAAAGGCAGCTTACAACAATTGATGATGCCCAACAGCATCCTCCATCCCATTCAACAATATGCATGCATCAAGCCCAAAAGAATCTCCATCTATTGAAATTCAGTATCTTATTTTTCCTCATAAAATCATGTTCGAGTATTTCACATATATTGCAATTAGGAGGTATATCATACTGATTGCTGAAACTAATTTATTAGATAGAGGAGATTTGGACTCTTCAATTCTACTTTTTGCAGCTGGCCTTTTCCTCCTGCAAGTATGACCATCTCAAAACCCCTTTCTTATCCATCTGCAACTTATTTGCATCCAAAAACCCTGTTAGTTACCACCGGGAGTCAGGAAGGTTGCTAAATCTGTTCCCAATTGTTCAGAAGAAAATGGTCCTCTTGATTATGCGAATTCCATAGTAAAAGAAAACAAGAAGGATTATGTTTTTAGGCATAAAATCTTCCGTACCTATGTTGATAAAGAGTCATGGGGACAAGCTCTCATCATCTGAACTGGAATCATCTATCCGACGATCCTTGATAGCTGGAAATAGCCGTTGTCGAACATCAGGCAAACTTGGGTTCCTAGATTCAGAAGAAACTGATGCTGATGAAGTATCTCTCCTAGGATTCCTTGTAGGCATTGCCGTCGTATTCCTCACTTCCTTACACACCTTGTCCAAGATTATCAAGAAATCGCGAACGATTACAAACAGCCTCAACCCTTCATCTTTTGCTGCACTCCCATGAAAGTAATCGGCCGTGCTCTTCACCAGAGCCATTATCCTCTTGTCTTCCTCAATAAGCCACGCGATATCTTCTTCTGCATGTTGCACAAAATTTGCAAGACTGGTGTGGAACTCACTCTCTTCCTCTGAACTCTTCATCTCATTGTTTAAGAACTCTTTAGTTTTTAGAAGTGAGGCACCGAGTTTGGCTACTGTTGCGGTGACAATATCAGCATCTATGAGTGCTGCCTTTCTTACGTTGTCCAGGTCATTGCTTAGCCCAGAAACTACATGAAGGCCAAGGGTGCAATAGTATTCTGCAGTTTCGTTAGGAGAATCATCTGCAAGATCCTCTGTCTTCATACTTGACATGCTTTGGCTCTCTCTAGCTGTGCGAGCAGCTCTCACTCCTTCCGATCGAATGATTTCTTGAACGACAAAGTGAAGGAGTGTTGTCTTTCCATCGGTTCCTTTTACATCGGATAGTTTTAGCAGCGTGTCCAGCTTGAATGCCTGAGCGCCTCCGCGGAAGGTACCATCGTTCATGCGGTTGCCTGTTTTGAGAACTGCTTCTAGGAGTTTTAGGAATAATCTGCTGTTTCTGAGCTCTTTGCAAGCTACCTGAAATTTTTAGATTGAACATGATCCTATAGCAAAAACATCTGGCTAGGTTTTACAGAAGTGCAATTACACAGACTATTGTTGACGTACATCAGTCAATGCTTGCAGTTTTTGTAAAACGGATTAGGCCATCAGAAACCTACACCATTTAGTTAGACTGTGTTTGGATCACTTGTTTGTGTAGGGATGCATGGAGGAAAAGGACAACATAGGAAGATAAGAAGTCAATAAGCCAAATCTACTTCCTCGGTTATGCTTTCCCTCTAAAACTCCCTCCACAAATCCGTGATCCAAATATTGTCATAGTGAATGACATACATGGTCCACCAAAGTTAATGATGAAATATGAGGGGGTGAGAAGGTAAAGCATATGATGAAATGAAGCAATTTAAACGGTTTGTTTGCCACATCGAGGACAATGACAATTGGATGATAAACTTATTGGACACTCTTGGGGATGAAACATTAAATAAGAATGTGATTGTTTCACCTCTAAAGTTTCAAAAGACTCTTTAACGGAAGAGACTTCCTCTTGAACAGCGCTCATGAACAACAACGATTCCAGCCGTTTAAATGCAAAGGGAATGTCAACCAAGACCTTTAAGAACCTTTCGGCGGGTCCTAGGTGAGACATATCTCCATTGAATAGCCTAAGCTTCAGCTCTTCTTCTGTCGTCGGTGCCATCTTTAACAAAGTTTGGACAAGCTCACTAGGAAGCTCATTACCTGATCAATCAAGACAGCAAATCCAGCTTTCTTTAAACCCAAAATAAAAAGAAGACTAGAATGGCACACAGTTTTGATAATGGCGGAATAGCATTAATTCCTAGTGACTGGCCCCAGATTTCTTGACTGTAGCTAGTACAATTTTCAGCCACTATAAAGAATGCACACATCAACAGTGATAAGTGCCCATATCATCACACTGTCAATAGAAGACACTAAAGTACGCAATCCGCAGTAAGAATTGAAATGCCTAGGGGACGTTTCATTCCACTTTCTTTCCAATCTTTACAGGTTGAGCCAGAGAACAAGGTAGGAGAAAAAAGTACAGCTGGGAGTGTTTGGACCAAACCAAGGTGTCCATTTCTAAAATGCCAAAAACTTGATGTTGTCATAGGTGGATAGAAATGCTGCAGACAACAGAACACCCTCCTTCCAAGCCCTTTAATTCTACATTTGTTTTCTCATATAACAAAGTTAGCCACCACTTATGTTCTGGAAAAAGGAAAACTGAAGGGAAAAAATAGAATTATGCAAACTGTAAACGTTCAAAAAATTTCAGAGAACTTGTGATGAAGCAACAAGCAAGAAAGTAAAATAAAACAGAATATATCTCACTCTATAAAATTTAAAAGCAACTTAAGTTGTTAAAGTTGAATTTTCTTCAAAGGCCAAATGCGCAGTGATTCTAAGGGAGTCCAATGACAACATCAAGCACCGTTGGTTACAAGGAAGGTTCTTCCCTGGTTTAACTATGATTCAGCACGTAGATTGCCATCAAATCAGAATCTTCTTCCACACTCAAAGTAAGGGAAAGCATAATATTTTCATGTATGCTAATCACGTAGACCATGTTCGTTTTGGGACTCTAGACCCAAACTTTTCTCTCTACGCATGGTCCCAAATAAATTTTAACTCTCATTTCTCTATCTATCTCTCTCCATTCATTACCCCAAAAAACTACCTCAAAACCGAAAACGAACATGCCCTATAGTTTCTCAATACGTTGTCGCATAAGTTTAGAGAGAGAGAGAGAGAGGAGAGAGACCTTCCTTAAGAGCATCACAGACTTCTTCTGTTGTCACATTCAATGCTTTTAGAAGTATTGCCAAATTTTGTGACTTCTTAGCATCAATTATCTGGATATAATGCTGTGGAGACTCAAGAGATGAATCTTTCCGACGCTCACTCTTGGTCTTCTCCGCAGTGGTATATCCAAACAGACTTTCCATCATCTCCTCATTCACCCTGTAATTTTGTATGAGAGTTCTGTCATTTCGTAAAATATTCATACAACTTATGCACGCATTGAAAAAGGACAGGATTTAAGTCCTTACTGGAATGACCCGGTTTTAAGCTCATGCCAAACCATTGAATGATCAGGATTGGCGAGAACCTTGTCCCAGAAAAATGGCTTTAACTTGGTTTTCTGACTGTCTGATTCAACAGCTAAGTCTTCTGCTCCACCTAAAGAAGAACGTCCGCGATGATGTGGTCCAAGTGGTGAAGGTTTAGCAAGTGGAACGGGGGGAGGGCGAACAACTTTTGGAGGTGGTGGAGGGCTGGGAGCAGGAGGTTTAGGTGGTGGAGGAGGTGGCCCAGGCGGTGGAGGAGCTGGTCTTCCTGGTGGAAGTGGTAATACTGAATTGCTACTTCCAGATGCACCCTCTGGTGATTGACCTTGGACCAGTGAAGAGCCATGATTATCAACGGACAAATTGTTAGCTACAGACAAATTCTTCAAGTCTTGGTTACTTGAGTTTCCTACATTTTGAGACTTCTGTGAAGAACCTGAAAAATAAAAGCTACTCAGACCACTGAAATTTTTAAGGTTGCGTTGGATCATAAATTTGTGGATGGATTTATCAAGGGAAAGCAGTAGGGAAACTTCGCTATTTCATTTGATTTTCTTATCGTTGCCTTCACCTCTTCCTTTCCTTCCATGAATCCCTCTACATATCCATGATCCACACAGTCTAAGACTATGCTCCGGATCAAGGATCTGTTTAAGACATGAAAAAGGAAATGGAAAAGTCAAAGGATCTATCATTTTGAGCTGTCACATCCTTGAAATGTTCTGTATCTTTTCCATTTTCTTACCCAAATCCTTGTTCCAAATACAGCCTAAAGAGAAGTATGCAATAAAAATCAACACAATTGAAATAGATACCAGACATATCGCTTAAGCAGAAGTTGAGAAGAGGTTTCTCATCTCTTTGTCCATCTTTGGGGTCAACTTTGTTACCATTTCTCCTAAGACAGCAAAACAAAAACATTGCAAGAAGTGCAATTACTACTGCAGCAGTCGCAGATATAGCAATAATAATTAGCTTATTCCGGCTGTCACTGTTATTTGGTGGAGGAGGAGGAGGAGGATGTGGAACACCAAAATGTGGTGGAGAATGTTTGACTTTTGGTGGTGGCGGCGATAACTTCAAGTTTTTCGGGGGAGATGGCTCTGGAGCAATGAAATGGGGCTGTGGAGTTGGAGATGGCGAGCTGGTGAGGCCCAAAAAGGACGGTGATGGAGCATAAGATGGAGATGTGGCTGAAGGGCCTGGAGCTGGAGCTTTGCTTTTGGATAAACGATGATGCCCCTTAAGGGTCCTTCTAGGAATATTAGACGAACCAAAAAACAACTCAAAGCATTTCTTGAACCAAACCCCAGAATCAGCTTTATTATCGGATGTGTAAAATTGGAAATTTTTTCTTCTTAAGCAATCCAAAAGAGTTTGTTTTACTTGGGGAGGTAGATCATTAATCGTCTTTTCTAATTTTATTTTTGTCAACAACACTGCATCGGAATAGATCTTATTATAACTACGAACTGCTGCCTGCTGAAGATAGAAGTCAAAATCCTGAATGGCTTCTATATTGTCCTCCAATTCTCTCCTGCAATGAATCCACGCTTGTTCTACCTGTATGAAAAAGATTTCATCAAATTCAGTAAATTGTTTAATTCATCAATTTGAAGGGAGTGAAGCAACTATTAAGGCTTCAATACAATGAGCATATTTGTTGGGGAAAAGAAGGCAAAAAATCTTTCATGTGCATCTTCACCGGAATAGTTAGATACTCATTTGTGAAGACTTTAAGTTTTTTCCCAGAATAGAGGAGACAAAAGGGTAAGTGGATCAGTCAACGAACTGAAAGAGAAAACTGTTCAAAAGAAGATAGACTGGCACTAGTGTGTGAGTCCGTGGGTGTGTAAAACAAACAAATATAGTTATGCCAACCTCCTTCACTGTATCTTTTATCAAATAAGATGAAATGCTGTAGTACCCCAGTTTTAGCTGAGGAATTTGGACTGAGGAAGACTTAAGTAGACAACAAGGAATTACTAAGTAATCCCCACTCATACTAGCACCCTCCGCATACTACTATAGTCCCTAAATGAGTTTATCCGTGAACGCCTAAACCTAACAAAGTGCCTTCTGTTCCAAAAAAAAGTTCCGGCCAGCCCAAATTTCTAAGCCAGATGTTGTACCCTTGACATAGGAAGGCAGAGAAGGGAATATGCACAGCTGGTAATAAGGCAGGACGTTCTACCATTGAACGTATTTTCAAAATTATGTGTTCTTCTATTTCCTGATAAAAGCAAATGCTGTCTCTTCTAGTTAGGGCCATGCACTCGACAAAACAAAGCATTTGGTCCTAAGAAAATCAGTTCGGACACGTAAACTATATTTTTTTATTCCGCACAGAACAGAATCATGCAGTAGTGTAGCAATGAATTTGCTCGGTGGCTGTGTTCAACAGTGAAAATAATAGTATATCAGGTCAAAATCCATGCATTAACATTTGGGTCACATAAAATAATAGTATCATGTACTTCCAAAAACAATAGTAAAAGTAAGTAAAGTTGTCTCACTCCATGTAAAAATTCAACAAAAGTCGAGTGAAAAACAAACATTTTCACATTTACGCACTGGCTTTTATATTTATATAAGCACTGCTTGATATCATGGTTCCCTTTGCTATCATTTCCTAAGGTGACCCTGTCATTATGTTTAACTAAATAGTTTTAGGGGTTTGATTTCATATAAACGCCTATGAAATATAGCAACACACTACATCACTACACCAAAAGAACTTTGAAATCCCGAGGCTCTGCCACTAGAATCACACCTTCTAAAGCTCCAGCATTTGGTCTCTATATTCTGAAGATGATGGACATAATGTTACCATATTGGCAACATTCCGATAGATATATAAAAATGCTTAGTATACTACCGATTGACTCCTAATGCCCCATAGACGAACTTCGTAATTGCCTATTTATGTCTTATTTCTATCCATCGCTTTTGCGTGCTGTATTTTCGTGCCATTGCTTCTTAAAACTCCTCAAACTCTGAATCAATACCCTGCAACTATACCCATTTCCTAAATTCAACCCAATCTCCCATTTGGATCAATAAGAAACTCACTAATCTAAAACCATAAAGTGGACATTTCTTGTTAAACCATTTTGATACAATAAAGCTAAGGAACTGTAAAACATGAAGGAACTTACTATCACGGGATAAACCAAACACCGGCAATAACACAAAGAATAAAATCGATCAAAACAAAGAACCTTGACACGCATATATAAGACTCACCCAGTTTTCACTAAATTATCGAAGGAAAATGAAAACATTACAACATCAGGATCAAGATTGGCCATCATGATATACTAGCCTGCTAGGGTTTACATCAACAAATTACCGCAATACCCTTAGTCGGATCCGCGACCGAGTTGTGAGATGTGAAATACAATTCAGGCTCTACCAATCCACCATGAACAACCACTCAAATTGGCAACATAACATTAGATAAACATATGCAGATATACATATCTCTATAAACTAATAAATGGTTTAATGCATGTCTATGCATAACGCTTATCTATTTATAACGCACATACATAAAACAAATATGCACACAAATAACAAGATACCCACATAAATACGCAATAAATTATAGAGTCCCAGAATATATAAATGGACGAGAAAAAGAAGCCCGTTCGTCCGGTTTGTTGGTGTGTATGCTCTCCACACAATTGAGCAGGTTCGATTATTAGTATCAGACCGTTAATTCCCTAGTTCAGGCGTGGACCGGACCGAGGAGATTTTGTGCGCGTAAGCTAGCCCAGACAAACCGCAAAAAACAAGAAGACAAGAAAGAGAAATGCAAAAATCAAGACACACCGTTTCTTGATCTAGCTCTTGAGATATGATCCAAGGGACTCCATTGCCGAAAAGGGTTCCTAATATTTTCCGGCTGCCTTCCGATCGAACTACCACCAACGCAAAGAAAACAACGAAACCCAACAAAACAATCACATAACGGCCTCTCGTAAGGCCCATTTCCTTCGCTGCAGCTTCTCAATTCACCATTCCTTTCCCACACAACGGCTCTTCTCATTTCGTCAAACATGCATGATGCATGTATAGAGAAACCAACATGTGGAGAGATATGTTTACGTTGGATAATTCAAAATTTGAATTGAGCTGAAACGGGCGTAATGATGAAATTGAAACGGGATAAAATTTGGATGGGATTTCGAAATGTCGGTTGGGTTGGTTGGAAATTGTGTACGGATTGGCCGGAAAATTTTCGAAACCCTTTTCTTTCTGTTACTCCTATTTTGTTAGATTTTTTGTATTTGGAATCAATGTTCCTTGGAATGTGTCAGTTTTTTTCGGAACAGAGAGATTAAAGAGAGAGAAAAAAGACAGAGATAGATAGAGAGAGAAGGAATAGACACGAGGAGTACAATGTGGAGACGGTGATAGAAGTTATGTTAGACGAGAGAAACGGTGTAAACAAGGCGAGCCGAGATTCATAGCGTTTGAGCTTAGATTGTATGTAATTAGCCGAGTTCTAAACGAGTCAACAATTCGAGCTAGAACTTGAGTCATGATGAGTCGATCCAGGTTAATTTACTTAACGAGTCTCTATAAACGATTTGAGCCTATATAAACGAGCCAAGTTGAGTTTTTGAGCTTGAGCTCGACTCATTTACTAAACGATACCAAAACTCAAGCTCGACTTGATTAGTAAACGAGTCAAACCAAGTTACGAATTGCTCGAGTGCAGCTCGATTCGTTTGCAATCCTAAGAGATGCCCCGAAAATAATTTTGGTGTGATTTTGTCTTATTTCATAGTAGTACTTTTTTTATTCGTTTGTGCGCGAACCATAGGATGATGCTATGGTGTCCCCGGTCATTTTGGGGACACCGTAATTTTTGGCATAACTTTACCATTACGAGCATAACAAAAATCATTACAAGTATAATAGAACCATAACATGGCATAACCAAGGCATAACCAAAAACCAATCAAGGCATAACAAAAAATCAACCAAGGCATAACCAACCAAGTTATGCCTTATTATGGTTTTGGTTATGCTTATAATGGTTTTGGTTATGCTTGTAATGAATTTAGTTATGCTTATAATGGTTTTGTTATGCCAAAAGTTACGGTGTCCCCAAAATGACCGGGGATACCGAAGTCATTCCCTACCAGGATTTATGGGTGAATTCTTTTTTTGATGAAATAAATATTATGCTTGTAATGAATTTGGTTATACTTATAATGGTTTTGTTATGCCAAAAGTTACGGTGTCCCCAAAATGACCGGGGACACCAAAGTCATTCCCAAATAAATATGTAACGATATAAATGCACACATTCTTCAACGGAGGAGGAGCTATTTAATAATGGGGAATGTTAGGTACAAAGAAAATTTATCCCGAAAGTACCCCGAAAATAGCAATTAATGGTTGAGAATCACTTTGATGATTGTGTCACACATATCAATGTGAATCTCAACCACTAGTTGATCTTTTCGGGGGAGTTTCGGGATAAATTTTTCTTTGTCCCTAGCATTTCTGTTAATTTCTTTTGCCCCTTCGAAAAAGGAAGTAAACTTTAGTCACCTTTTACAATGTTTTAAACTCCAATAATTAGAATCATTTAATTGTGTTTAATTTCTATTTACTCAATTAAAATGTAAGTGAGCATTATTCCTCTTGTGCGAAGCTCATATTTCAAACCATTACAACTGTTTAATTCATAAAATTCATGTGTTCGATCCAATAACACAAAAATGCACCTACTTGTCTCGTGAAAATAAAATACCGCATAACTAAGTTCAAATAAGTACTTATTTTCCTTAAGAGAGCAGAGCCTAAATTGAACAATATTTCAAATAATTATCTTCACATATCCTCCCCATCAATTGCAAAGTTGTACTAAAAAAATGTCAAAAGGAAAAGATTCATGAATCTAATGCGGAACAAGTTTCGAAGAGATACTCTACTCTCTTGTAAAAGCTACATGGTTTACAATATATAGATCATATCTTATGTCCTTGGTGTGTGCGATATCATTGGAATTTTAATTGGGGGGTGTGCCATATTAAAGGGGGGAGGCTAAGCAAGACAAAAGTAGTTCCAAATCTTTAGGTTAAAGGCAATGAGAGGAAATTCTTGGAAGTCTGGCTGGGCTGGGGCCGGCGAGAAATTTTTCAGTGCTGGGTGGGCACGGGTCATGTGGTGTCCGGCACCAATTTCGGCCGTTAAATAAAGTTTTGGACGGCTCAGATCTATTCGGCTGTTGAGGGGTATTTTAATCATTTCACACTTTAAAACAGCCGAACAGTTCTGGACCGTCCAAAACTTCATTGGACGGCCGAGATGGTGCACGGCACCACGTTGCCCGTGCCCACCCGGCACTGAAAATTTTCTCGGGGCCATGGCTTTCATTCTCAGTTATTTAAGCCGTAATTAAGCTTTCTTAGCTTTATTGTGATGCAACTGGTATTAAAGACCAAAGTGAAAGAAATTAAAGAAGCATATATACCAGCGTTAGAGTTTGATAAGAACTGTATTATGCAAGGAATTTAAGATGTAGAAAGGCATGTCTTCTTTAGAATTGTTGCAGGGTTCAAATAATTCACTAATTTTTTGTTAGCGTTTTTTTTGGGTATAATTCGATTTTTCTTTAATATTGCCGGTATTAAATAATTCATCCATAGCCAAAAGTAAATGAAAATTCACCTAAATTTGTGACTAAATAGATAATCTAGCTCAAAAGAACGAAATAATTAACTAGGCCCAATAAATTTTCAACCAAATTAGTTTTGTATAAAATAAAATTCTGAATGTCTTTGTCACCGCTGAAGTAAAACTTAGATCGGACCATGAATTGTTGTCTCTTCAGTATGAGACCAACTAACAAAACTTTCTAAGTTGCCTGGGTGTCCGAGTGGAAAGAAACTTCAAACCCGAAAACTAAAGTTCCACTCCTAATCATCACTCTTTTATGTTGTGTTTGGATGAGTTATTTAAATTTTTTTTACAACAATTCATAACGGTATCCAAAAACTAGCATATATAGATTGCATTGCTCGCAGTTGTGACAAATTTTCTTTGTTCAGAAGAAAACATATATCCGATGCCAAAGCTAGATTATAGAAATTCCATGCGGTGAGGTAGTATTAAGGAGGGTTTTAAGGACTTGTTCTACTGAGGAAAATAAGGGGTCGTTCGGCTAAATAATTCAGAATGGATTATTTTTTGTTCTTATTAAAAAAATTTGCATTTGTTAGCTTTTCATCAATTTTTTAAGAATTATTGCAATCAAAACTCAATTCATTTTTTTGAATAAAGATGAAAAATTGAATTATTGGCTTATTTTTGTCTTAATTCAAAAAAATTGAGTTTTGGTCATAATTTTTTTTTTATTTTTTAGATTTCTTTCATCATGACAAATTAATAATCCAAGCCAAGGTAATTCGTAGTAGCCAAGTGCAATTCGATGCGGCCAAGTAAAATTTGATGCGGCCTAGAGCAATTCGATGTGGCCAAGAGTAATTCGTAGCGGCCAAGTGCAATTCGACACGGCCAAGAGTAATTCGATGCGGCTAAGAGCAATTCGTAGCGGCAAAAGTAATTCAACGCGGCCAAGTGCAATTTGACGCGGCCAAGTGCAATTAAAAGCGGCCAAGTGCAATTCGACCCGGCCAAGAAACGAAATAGCTTTATTCCCGGCCAAGAGCAATTTAACTCGGCCAAGTGCAATTCAAAGCGGCCAATTGCAATTCGACGCGGCCAAGAAACGAAATAGCTTTATTCCCGGCCAAGAGCAATTTAACGCGGCCAAGTGCAATTCGTAGCTGCCAAGTACAATTCGACACGGCCAAAAGTAATTCAATATGGCAGAGAGTAATTCGTAGTGACCAAGTGCAATTCGTAGCGGCCAAGTGTAATTAGTAGCGGCCAAGTGCAATTTGATGCGGCCAATAGTAATTTGTAGCGACCAAGTGCAATTCGATACTGCTGAGAGTAATTCATAGCGGCCAAGTGCAATTCAAAGCGGCCAAGAGCAATTCATAGCGGCCAAGAGCAATTTGACGTGGCCAAGAGCAATTCGATGCGGCCAAGAGTAATTCATAGCGCTTAAGGGCAATTTGACGCAGCCAAGTGCAATTTGTAGCCGCAAAAGTAATTCGATGCGGCCAAGTGTAATTCGTAACGGCCAAGTGCAATTCGATGTGGCCAATAGTAATTTGTAGCGGTCAGGTGCAATTCAATGCGACAAAAAAAATTCAATGCAGCTGAGAGCAATTCGTAGTGGCAAAAGTAATTCGATGTGGCCAAGTGTAAGTCGTAGCAGTCAAGTGCAATTTGATATGGCCAATAGTAATTTGTAGCGGCCAAGTGCAATTCGACGCGGCAAAAGTAATTTGATGCGGTTGAAAGTAATTTGTAATGGCCAAGTGCAATTCAATGCGGCCGAGAGTAATTCGATGAAAATTTGACAAAAATTAACAAATAAAAAAAATTCAAATAAGGACAAAAAATAATCCACAATGGCTTTTTTAGCCGAACAAGGCCTAAGTACTTATTTTTTCAATTAAAGGTGATGTATTGTGAGAGAATGACATGTCTCATTAAAAAAAAAATTGTATTTAAAAAATAAAAATCTTAGTGGAATGGGGCATAAATGAGTTTGTTATGTACTTAGGAAATGAATTGCAAATGGAGAAACTTGCAATTTGGAACGGAGTGCGAGTAAGATAAGAGAAAGAAAAACTAAAAATAATTCTCCTCCATTGTTTGGTCTAAGAAAAAGGAGAGGGAAAAAAAATGAAGTACATTTTTATTTATACTCCCTCCTCCGTTCCAAATTATAGTTCAGGCGAAAAGACGTGAAATTTTCTAATAAAAAATAAAATACTTTTGTACATGATTTTTTAAGTTTCTACGTGCCAAATTAAAAATCTTGATTAGTTCTTTAAATTGGCAAAAAAATTTCAAAAAACTTATGAACAGAAGTATTTTATTTTTCATCCAAAAATTGCACATCTTTTCATAAGGGACTAGCAAAATGTAGGCAAAGTGGTATTTTGAAAATTGTTTTGTTAAAAATGTGGATCTAAGTGCTACACAATATCACCAAAAAAATACAATTAGGTTTAGTGTGATTTTGGAGAAGAGAGAGAGGGATGCAATACGATTTGAGTGAAACTTAGGGGTGCTAGTGAGGTTTACCCTTTTTTTTTGATCCGTAGTTTACCCTTAATTGACGTCCCCTGTTTATAACGCGAGTTCCCTTAGGATTCGATTCTATGTAGCCAAGCCCATTATTATAAATGCAAAAAAATCACTTTGCTTTTCGATGAGATATTGATTCCAATTCGATTGAAACGAATTTTACTAGGGTTGGTTTTCTTAATGATTTCTCCAATATGAACGATTTAGATCCGTTAAATAATGTTGAAATAAGTTCATATTTGATTAATAATGTAGCTTGACTGTGTTAAATAGACTTCGCGAGTTTAACGTGCGAAGTCTGAGTTAACAAACTCGCGCTTTTCAAAGGTGATTTACTGTGGCATACAAAACCCTCTCCTTCGTCGAGCTGCTTCACCAGGTCAATTCTCAAGAATCACCTCCGCAACTACATGAATGGAGCCCAGGTAATTTATTGAAATTTCTGTTCTTATAATTAGAGGCTGTCATTCCATTGGCAATTCCAAGAATTCCATTTGTGTACCCATTTGATACTCTACTCTCTTTAGCCACCCATTTGTTCTAAAGACTAGTGTTAAGTATTTGTCTCGCTGAAATTGGGGGAGAGATCACAGTGGGGTAATTGTTTCTGGGTTGGAGTCGGATATTACGCGGGCAATCCTCTTCTTGGTCTGTACTTTTTTTTTTTTTGAACCTTTTCCTGGTCTGTACTCAAAGATAGGAAAATGTGCATGGACCATATGGATATGGTGAGGGTATATGTTTGCTAGGAAAATGAATAGAATGCTTGAGAGATTTCTGATATTTAACATCTTGGACCTTAATTGTTTCCATGAGAAAAACAGTGAAGCAGGAGAGGCTTTTGTTAGGATTTATGATGATGGGAAACTTGGTCAGGCCCATTATTTGTAGGCCACCGGCTTCTTGCGTATGTGACCTCGTTTGGGGCTGGAGTCGGTTTATGGCTCAAGCCCGTTTTGAAGGACCGCCTGAGGCTCCTTCCCGTTCGGGTCCCTTGTGAGGGCTGCCACGTGCAGGTCGGCCCCTCCTACTTCTGTTTTTGCTGGTCAGAAAAAGTTCATCACTACTAACTTAGCTCGTTAGCGGCACTGGACCTGAGGGAATACTACCCATGCTTATGTTTCACATGGTAATTTAGCATGCTTAAACAATTTTACGAAGATCTCTCATATTGAAATGTGTTGGAACTGAGGTGGCTGCAGTACTATTTTCGAGCGAGAGGCGTGGAATGACACGTCATGGAATTCCATGGTTTCAGGGTTACTCAAGGATTATAGATGCTTTTGCACTTTTGATGAAATTTTTGAATGTTGTGGAGGGTGTGGGCCCTCATGTGACTTCTTGGGGTTTAGTGGTGTGATCACAGTCTTGCGATTCATGATATCAGTTCACTTATCCATCGCAACTGTGGTTCAAACTCTGAGATTTCCTTTGCAGAAATACAACTACAAGTGCGAAAGTTGATGTTCATGTTGTGTTTTTGGTGAGATGCATAACAAAAAGTTGATTTCTTGGGGTTCGTTGGTGGCAGGACATGCGTTTCATGGGAAGTGAAGAGGGTTCATCTCTTTATTTCATGATATTATATGAGTTCTACTCCAGAGGTTGAGATGAGGATGTATATATTTTGAAACATGAAGCCGTGGAGGATTAGTCAGCAAAGGTAAACGCATGTTTTGTGGCATAAAAGGATAAATATAACGTGCAGCCTGGATTTGTTCAATATGCCAGAGTAATAGAGTTTCATGGCCAAGCAGGGTATTGAAATGAAGCCTACAAGTTCATCAAGACAATGGAAATTGAACCCCTCAGAATTTTTTGAATATGCGCTGATTGCCACACTGTAAGCTCATGGGATGAGAGATTACCTTTTCTCAGGTATCCATAGGTTCTAATCATTCTATCATTGAGGAAATGGACTTTATTTTGTGATGACTAGCTGTGAGTAACTGCTTGACTGAAGTTTTGTATTCTGGACCTGGAACTAAACGGCAGAATTCGTTAATTTAACAAGACTTGCCGCAGAGATATCAGGCAACAGGATTGATTTTTTTGAAAATTGCCTTTCTTCAACTACCTGTGGACTACTTAAATATAGACGTGATCTTGTCAATCAAATTGTCCAACCAAATAGCAATTGCACCCCCAACACTCATGTCTGTTTCTTCATCAAACGGGAATGGCTCCATTGGTTCAGTTGCTTTTAGAAGATCCTCAATGGGAATTTTTGGTTTTGACCACTCCAAGGGACCCACATAATTGTTGTACTTTCTTGGATCTGGACAGAAATCCTGAGTAGAAAAAGAGTAAGTGAAGTAAATAGAAACTTTTGATCATTTCAACTATCTCTGTGACGACCTTTTTGAGCTTTGCAGAGGGCCACTTACCTGATCAGCATGCATTTTCTTCACAAAAGTCTTGAATATCCTGAAATTGTTCCAGTCCAGTAGATCATCAGATAAACGAAGGTACGTCACCCCATACATCCTCAATTTTGGTGGTCCATCTCTGTTGACACCATTTGGCCTAGCGTTTAAGAGAATTTTATTATAAGCTGCACGATCATATCGTGGAAGTGCATTTTCACCTGCAACTTCAACTTCCTCCCTCCAGCCTCCACTTAAGACCTGTGCATGTATATCCAGAGAACCAATCATTTTCTATTTATGACTGAAGCCTGCAGGTTCTATTTTTGTTGCTCAGCAGTCAGCACAAAAGATATAGATGCTTTATGTTTTCTAAAGGAAAAGGAGTCGATGGTATTTGTGAGACATTTATTGAATGCAACATGGCAATAACTTAACAGTTCAAGCTTAGTATGTATATATCAGTATCTGTTATAGTGTTATGTATGTTTTCTTGGGTACATCAAACTATATATGTGTTGTTTTGAGTAATTGCCATAGAAAATCATCTGAGCATTCCCTTTAACATGGAGGCCACATTAAAGGGAATGCTGAATGAGTTCCTCGGGTCCACTTTTGTTTCTTCCTTGATTACCTGCTGAACGAGTTCCTTGGGTCCACTTTTAGCATCAGCACTTTGCTCAGAGTCCCTCATCTCAAGACATGTGAAATTGAAAATGGCATAATGTCTCGAAAGCATCCTTGCTATGGGTCGATACCCGTCTCTGTCTTTCAAGTTGTAGAATCCTGAAGTCAGTTCCGCAGCATGACTGTCATCTTTATACCACCAATGGATTCCCGACGCCTGTACCAACAATTAAACATGAACTGTTTGTGCTTGATATGATAAAGACTGGTAATTACAACTAAATTATAAAATACGAAGTAAAGTTTTTTGTGTCAATTACTTTGGCGGCTAACTTGACTTTACAACCCAGGAAGACTTCATTGGCTTCATCAAGGATTTGATCCCCATGGCTCAGCAACTTATTAGAATACCAAGTCAAGAAGAACTTCCCTTCTTCAGTAAGATATGTTCCATTTGGTCTAAAGAACCCTGTAGATTCAGGTGTGTCATTATATTCTCCTGCATTATCTGGTAATTTCCATTCGGGGTGCCCAGCACCTATTGCAGCCTCCTTGAATTCTGCTTGCAGATATTTGTCATAGCACTGCAATGTTAGTTTATTACTATGCATTCAATTCCAAGGTATCATTAAGCTAGTGGATGAACTGTGTGTAAAAACACCAAATGTAAGTGAAGTGAGTCTAACCTGGAATTCTCCAATACCAGGGTAAGCCCATCCTTGATTTTGGGGATAAGATGGGTATCTGAGCTCCCCTGCCGGTCCAAGCCCTACTTCGATGTCAATTACGAATCCAGCTTCTAAGAAGTCTGACATGTTGTCTCTGAAGCTCTTCATGTAGTCAGTATAGATCTAAACACATCAGACGGAAGCATCATGGTTTTGGTTATATATCCGAGAAAAAGGCAAAAAGCTTATGTAAATGTTTTTAAAGTAAATGGTTCCTTTTTTGTTGGAAATGTTCAAGGCCATGAATACGAAGAATTTGCACTGGATCAATCTGACTTGACATGTCCATTAAACGTCTTGGTCATTTTAGATTGGGCGATACATCATGTTGCCGATACAGGTCAGATCCATTCTATTAATTGGTAGTCTCTGTGTGCTATTCTGTCCAACTACTCAAGTCTTTCTAGCAACACATATTGTTGCACATTTAATTTAGTTGAAATCCAGGAATATTACTCATTGCAAAAGGGAAAAAAGACGAGAATAAGCCGATCTTTCCTAAGAAGAGAATGTCTTTTTCCAAAGACGGTGATAGTAGGAATTTTTGTGAGTACACTATTGCTTGAGAGGTACTGCGATGATATTATTTCAGATAAATATGTTCCGGATTATTAGGTTTGTTAAAGCTGTCAAACCAGATGATATTATTTCAGATAAATATGTTCCGGATTATTAGGTTTGTTAAAGCTGTCAAACCAAATTCATCGTAGATTATTTTCAGAATATGACAAAATTGCACTGTTCCTCATCTTGTTTCTAGACAAAAGTTACACACGGGTGTGCAATCAAAAGGAAAACAAAAGCACGCAGTTTATGGAAACCTAAAGTGGGGGTTTCTCTATTTAGATTAAGTCAATTGGAAGCATTGCTTGCAATAGTTGATCATGGAATTCCTAGTTTTCTCAAACCCTCTGGGGACACAGTACGGATCACAATAATTGGCTACACGGAAGGCAGGTGTTTTGAGAAAGAAAGGTGAAATTTTGATGAATCTTACCTCGACAGCCGTCCGGCCAGCAAAGAGAGGCAGGTTATCCACGCCCATCGTAAGGTACTCCGTATTCCTGTTACCATTTATATTAGTATAAAAGACGTCAGGGTCCGATTCCCCAATGTCAAGTATCCATTGGGGAAGCGGAATGTTCACAGCGTCCCCTACGTTGCCACCACATTGGTGGAATGACATTATAGCCTGCAATTTCAGTCCGCACTCCTGAACAAGTTGGAACAAGCTCCTATAGGCACTCCAACCATACTGTTTAGGACCTTTAGATTCAACAATTCCCCACCAGACATCTAACATAACCCCATCAACACCTGCTGTTCTCAGCCCCTTGAGCTGCTTCTCGAGTCCAGTTCTGTTTTCCAACACGTTGTCAACAGTTACAACTTCCAGCTGTTCTCATCACCCAACATGACAAGTATTTATTGACAACAATGAAAAACATATAGTCAGTTAAATGTAGAGTTTCTGTTCGTAACTTCATCAAATGTATAGTTCTAAGAGGCTTGTAATCTGTGCTTTTTGTGACTTACAGGCAGCATCACGTATACTGGTACATAATTTTGCAGCATCTTTTCATCTTCAGTGAGAGCTGGAGCCTGCATCTTTTGGTAAGAGATGGAAGGGTGTTTACATTCTGCTTTATGAGAGAAGAAAATGGAAATTCTATGAAATTACTATTATGGTCTTAGCTTCTCTTATCAATGGTTTAAGCATCATCTATAAAGTGAAAAAGTGCATTGTGGTGTGTGCAAGTGGGGCTATATTTGACAAAGATGCTGATATTCTCCACTTTAATCAAGAGGGAGAAGATGTGTGACAGGATTTGGGCCATTTTGGTCATTTAAGCCCCTTGGCTCAGTAACCTTGACTGCCAGCATAGTCTCCTAAGCATCCCTTTGACATTTAGGAAAGAATAGAAAAGGGAGGCTTAGGTAGGAGAGAAAGGAAAAGAAAAGAAATGATAGTGGTATCTCTTCTTTTTAGTTGAATAATTTATGGGGAAAATGAAGAGGAAAAAAAAAAAAAAAACTTAGTTTAAGAGGAGGATACTACTTGCTAGCTCGTTCTTCTTTCCCTCCTGATATATCCAGTTTCAGAGGGATTCGAAAAGCGAGTTCTAAGAGGAAATCACTTCTCTCCATTTCCCTCCTGTTGCAGCTATCCAAACAGGTAATTGGGCGGAAATAATTTCTTTCCTCCCCAAATCACCCATGCAAGGAGAGGAAAATCTAAACACATCATATATCTAACTTCATTATTTGCCATTGTATGTAATTTCCAATACCAAAACAAGGCCCTCGAAATTTAAAGATAATTACTTACTTCTTTCACTGTGGAGGAGATCTCAGATGCTACAGCTTGAGGACTTCTCACCGCCCTGCGAATGCCGGGTCTCCGAACATGCCTGCTTCCCAGTTCCTTCACTTGCCTTGCCTTCTGAACTTCATAAACTGGCACGATTTCCGGCGTGGGTCCCGGCTGGAGGAGTCTAATTCTCTTCCCCAAACCACCTAGCCGTGAACAGATGGTGCTTGTCATATTGACGGCTGGGAATGTATTTACTGCATGCCTTTGAACCAAGATGCTGTGGCCTGAGTGTTTGAATATGTACTGAAAGAGTTGGGACCCCAGAAAGAAGAATATGGAAAAAAACTCAAAATATCTTGGTTTTGTTTGTTTTTCATTTTAACTTTATTTTGTTTTTGTTTTTTAATTATTATTCTATTTTTTTAATTATTACTTTTATTTTTCTATTTATCTCTATGTATTCATTACCTTTTTCTCCAATTATTATTCTATTATCTCAATAATTCTATAACCACACCCATTTTACACACTTAGGCCCCGTTTCAGAAACACAATAAGAACTTATTTTTTGTGTAATAAGAAGGTTTGTTCCTGAAAAATAAGAAAGTTGATACTTATTTTGGAAGAATTTATATAGGTATCGACCGGCCAGGGAGGGAAATCGTACCGGCGGCCGCGCCGGGCCGTCTCCGGCCACCGAACGGCCGATCCGAGCCATCCAAATATTCTATAAAAAAAAACCGAGGGGGCTTGCGTGGGAATCAACGGCATCCGAGGTGTGTAGAGTGCTTGATCCGAGCACCCATTTTCTGTGTAGGGTGCTTGATCATATATACACTTAAAAGGGGTGCTCGGATCAAATACCTTATACACCTCGGATGCCGTTGATTCCCGCATAAGCCCCCTCGGTTTTTTTTTTTAAAATTTTTAGACGGCTTGGATCGGCCGTCCGGTGGCCGGAGACGGCCCGGCGCAGCCACCGGTACGATTTCCCTCCGCCGACGCCCATTATCATAGCAACAGTCTTATTTTTTGTATAAGACAACTTCAAGCTCAAAAATCATATGTTTACGCAAATAATTTTCCTACCACTATGGATCTTGTTTGATAGATCTTATTGAGATCTTTAATACGGTGCAAAAAAAAAAAATTTGATTTTTTTTTTCATTTACATTATTTTTAAGTTCGAAAATGTGAAAAGAACTTTTTATTTGGATTTTGTGGAATGATCCTTCTTATTTTTGAATGAGAGTGACAAAATAAATACTTATTTTTTAAGAGGGTTTCCAGAACGAGGCCTTAAATACACACCTACACACTTATGTGTGTGGGATCCACACACACAACACACTCTAGTGTGTGTGGAGTCCACATATTTATGTGTATAGGTGTGTATCTTGGTGTTTGTTTGGGTATGATTGTAGAAGGACTCTTTCCAAAATATCGGGTATTTTTTTTGTTTCTTCTGTTTAATGGTTGATTTGAAGCATTTCTTGTGGTATTGTGATGTTTTCATGGAGTTTTTATTTTGAGGTGGAAGAGGGACAAATACAAAATGAAGGTTTGAATTAACAAACTAGTGGTGGTGGTTCACTTCTTGCATGTCCGTTCATACATCTATCATCAATCATGTGGAGGCGGGGGGCTGCTCCCCCCCTTCCCGCTCCCCTTCCTGCTGCCCCCGCCTTCCGGGCCCACTCCGGTCTCGCTCCGATGATCGGAAACGTTCACTTTGTAGAGCTCGTCGAGTAGAACAACCATGTCAAAAATCAGCTTGATTGGATATCATTAAGTGCCTGATCGGAGCCCATATAACTCTCGGTCCATGGGTTACAATGGATTTGATTCAGTGTTTCGGATCCATTCTTTTTAAAATAAAAAGGTTCCGATCAGGCACTTAATGATATCCAATCAAGCTGATTTTTGACATGGTTATTCTACTCGACGAGCTCTACAAAGTGAACGTTTCCGATCATCGGAGCGAGACCGGAGTGGGCCCGGAAAGGGGGGGGCAGCAGGAAGGGGAGCGGGAAGGGGGGGAGCAGCCCCCCCGCCTCCCAATCATGTGGGTTATTGAGAAAAAAATCCGTAAATAAAAGTTTATGGCGTTTAATCGCGCGCATTTAAAAGTGTTCTGGACGGTTCGGATTGAAACCAATTTTGACCGGTAAAAATTAATTGTTACCGGTCGAAATTGAAAAGCAGATCTCAACCGTTAATTGTCAAAATGGACGACCGAGATTGTGCGAAGCCGTGAATAAGTTATTATTTCTCTCGTGGGTTATTTCCTCTTTTGTTTTGTTTTTTGTTTTTTTGATGAAAGTACATAGATACCTCCTCAACTATCATTGATTCTTGTAAACACCCCTCACATTAAAAAGCACCCATGGAGACCCTTCACCTATTCCCGTTACCCAAGTAACACCCTTCCGTCTCTGAACTATTTGCTGGGAGTTCACATGTCAGCAAATTGGGCATTTTTGTCCCTTTGCACCAAATCAACCCTCGCTCTCTCTCTCTCTCTCTCTACACAAGCTCAGCAAAACCCTTTCTTCGTGGCCTTTTGCAAGAAAACAAACCAAATTGATTCAACAGAGAAGACAAAACCAGTCCACAAATACAGAATCAAACTTAAGAATCAAATCAAACATTAAAATTAAACCCACAAATCAAATTCAATCAACAAATTAAAGTTGAAACCCACAAATTCAATCCAGCCGACACACACATATACATATGCCTATATATATACATATATACATACCATTAAAAATTCCAAGAATCCACTGAGAAGTCGACGACAGGAGAAGCATTGTAGCGTGGGGTGAGTGATCCGTATTCCAAAACCCTGCGAACTTCCATAGTACCTGTAGAGAAGAGCCATGGAGTCGAACGGAGCCGAAGCGTCTTGAATTCGCCGCAAAATCGACAATTTGAAATTGTCGAAGATCATAATTGAGCACTGTATATCAGCACTCAAATCTCAACTTCGGGATATCGAAGGAGATGGTCAAATTCGAAGCTTCCCTTTCGTTGGTGGCGCTACCAGTGGCAGTCGCCGATCACTCTCCTCCTCCTCCTCCTCCTCTCTCTCTCTCTCTCTTCGAACCAGAACTAGGGAGGAGTGGGGTAAATCATATCAGGATTTTTTTGAAATTATCGTGTAAGAGTATAATATAAATGGGTATATTCGTCAATTTATCCATTTCGTAAACGGAGTTTGTCTTTATTTCGTTTCTAGTAGTTGAGGGGATTTTCATGCGCGCTTTTAAATATGAAAGGGTGTTTACAAGAATCAGTAATAGTTGAGGCGGTGTTTTTGTATTCTTACCTTCTTTGTTTTCTTTTGTGTATATCATGTTTTTCAAGTCATTGTCTTCTCTTTCATTCTTCTGTCCAGCTATTGCAATCCATCGCGCTTTGATGGTGAAGGAGCCCGCGACGTGACAAATCGAGAAAATTAAAAATTTCCACAGGAAAGGAGGCATCCTAGGGATAGAGATTCCAAATCAGATATTTCTCTCTCTTCTTTTTTCTTCAGTACTTAATTTTTATTGCATTTATTAAAGGTATGCAACCGAACAAATTGGTATGCGACTTTTACTTTTTCCATTCTAGCCAGTCAAGTTCTGCTATAGACAACTTCGAGACCGGGATTAACTTATTTTTTCGTTATCCTCCTCACTGACGATGATGTATACAATATTGAAAAAAAAATTACTATCCCTAAACCATGGAGACACACCCACCAATTATACTTCCGAGCCCACCCGTGTCACTTATGGGTGGATCTCATCCTATGTGGGGTCCGCAATTTTTCTTATGCTTCTCTCAATAAACAAACAGTCCGAATATGGGTCTGGACCAATCCGATATAGACGGACCCGGGAAAGCTGCTGTGCAGCTTCGTGCTGCACAGCGTGCTGCGCACCCCACCGGTGGGTCTTGCCGGCATTGGTCCGGCGATCGGAGACGTTCAACGCGTAGAGCTCGTCGAGTTTTACGTGCGTACCAAAAATCAGCTCAATCAAATATCGATAAGTGCCTCATCCGAACACATATAACTTGAAAAAAATGGATTCAGTGGTTTTGATCCAGTGTTTTGTATCCATTTGGATTTCATTTTCTTCAAGTTATATGTGTTCGGATGAGGCACTTAACAATATTTGATCGAGCTGATTTTTGGCGCACACGTAAAACTCGCCGGACCTTTACGCGTTGAACGTCTCCGATCGCCGGACCGATGCCGGCAAAGTCCGCCGGCAGGTGCGCAGCACGCTGTGCAGCACGAAGCTGCACAGCAGCTTCCCCCAGTCCAGTATAGATAGTGTAAATGTCGTGTGGGGGCCCACTTGAGGGTTCCGATCCGTTAATAAGTTTTAAAATATTTTTTCGACTGACTCCTTGAAAAAAATCAAATCAATTGAATATGTGTAAGTACTTGATCCAATTTTTTGATTTTTCATTTAGAAGTTAGGGCCTAAACTTCTACATGAAAAGTTGAAAGTTTAAATTGAGTACTTAGGCCCCGTTCCGGAACGTAAAATAAGTCCTTATTTTTTAAGAAGGCAAGTTCAAACTCAAAAATAATAGGTTTATTGAAATCTAAAAATATGCAATATGGATCTTGTTTGAAAGATCTCGATGAGATCTTTTATATGGTGCAAAAAAAAAAATCAAAAAATTATTTTTTATTTACACTACTTTTGAGTTTAAAAATGTAAAATAAATATTTTTTTTAAGATGGTGTTTTGGAAGGGAGCCTTAGTACTTAGGCCCCGTTCCAGAACACCTTCTTAAAAAATAAGTACTTATTTCATATTTTCAAACTCAAAAATAATGTAAATGAAAAATAAATTTTCAATTTTTTTTTGCACTGTATTAAAGATCTCAATGAGATCTATCAAACAAGATCCATATTGATAAAAAATTATTTGCGTAAACGCATAATTATTGAGTTTGAAATTACCTTCTTAAAAAATAAGTACTTATTTGACTTTCCGGAACGGAGCCCAGTGAATGTACACAACAGCAGCAAGCAAACCCATCTTTTTACCTAATCAAAGCCACCAAAGCAGTTTGCACCGTTCTCGGTAAACACAGGTATTTTTCCTTTCAGAAAAGTGTTCTTTAAAGACTAGCTAGCTACTGTTCAAAAGCAAACCATTAAAACATTATTATTATTTCTTTCTCCCTTCCCTACCACTCCCTCATTCTCTCTCTACCCCTCTCTATCTCTCTCTTTTTTAGTACTCCTATATTTTATAAGGATAAAGACGTATGATAGAGAGAATTGGTGTGGAGTTGAGAGATATTTAAGTAGGTAAAATGAAAAAAGTAGATTATTGGATGTGTAAAATATATTTTGTTGGTGTACATGCTCTGACACATATTCAATTGAGCTTATTTTTTACGGAGCTATTTAAAAAAAAACCCTTAAATTTGTCAACGGTTTAGATCATTTGTCTAGAATCTCGGAGTGGGCCCACAGGGCGTCTGTACACCATCTGTTCTGACTTGGTTGGTACCCTTAGCATAACAGGTCTTGCTAAAACAAAAACGTTGTGAGATAAGAAATACGAAAGTTCCCCTCATGCTTTTCTCCGGAAACAAACAGGTCTTGCAACTACATAAACGTTAAGGAAAATAACGGTTCAAGACATGTTTTGATAATTAATACCCGTCAAGAATATGCTGAGAAATGTTTTTTCCTTGTTAGGATGACATGAAGTGTTGTACTAGATATAGGTCAATTGCATCCAGAATTCACTTTTTATTTCTTCATTAACAAGGATTGTTGCAAAATTTCTTTACAAACACAAGTAACAGTTCTCTTAGGACAGGTTTGATTTTATTGTACTAAATATTTGTCATTGTTTATTATTGCCTTGATTTGCTTAGATTTGAACTCAATAGAAAACAAATTGATGAGATCAAGAAACAAAATAAATAAATCAGAAAATAAACAATGATAACGAAAGCATCACTTATACAAGAGTAGTACGAAGTGAGAGTCGATCAAGTTTGACATAAGCTAATAAGTTCCAAAATATGAATAACATCAACTTGATTAGCTTTTAAGTGGATGTCAATTTTTTTTCAATCTAATCAATCACAAGATAAGGTAATATATCAAGAGTTATGTCATCTCAAGATAATTACGTGTTCATTGATATCTAATAGACGTAATTTTTAACAATTCTTAACTGGCTCTAAAGATGAGCGACGAGTTTTGATTAGGAACCTAAGAATAGATTCCAAAAATAAAATAAAATAGATCAACAACCTTTTAGGCTAAGTTCTACTAAAATTTTTGGACTTTATCTTGGATACTTCAAAAAATATTTGGGTAAAAGTCATAATTTTTTTTATTTTCCGATTCGTTTCAATAATCTATAAAAGTTATGCACAAAATTAATAAACGAGGAAAAAATTTAAATAAAAATAAAATAATAAAAAACCCAAAAAAAAAAAACCTTTGCAGAACTTTACCTCAAACTGGGCAAGTCATGTCCCTTTCATTCTCCTCGAGTATTTGTCAACGAACCTAAACATCCAGCCACGATCAGACGATTAACAAAGGTTAACACTCACTCCATTCTTCAAAAGTCTCGCTCCGATCTCAATTTTTGTACTGCGTTCGCGCTCTCAAATCTTATTTTTACAGTTTTTTGGAGTTTGAAATGTATTTCACATATATTTTTGTGCTCATGCTGCCGCACACCAGCACGCGAATTATGTCGCTTTTGTTACTGAGTTTTCATTTTACTTTTTCTTGGGCGTCATCACTGTTTCACTCTCAACGCTGCCATCACTCCCACTCCCTCGTCATCCAAACCCAACAGAACACTCCCCATCCAAATACTAATCAAAAGGGGGAAAAAGAAAGAAAATCCCAACAGAGCACCGTCTACTCTTTCTTTCTTTAATTTCCAGCCAATCAAACGTAACACAAAAACTACTATATTACTAGTATATACCCATTTTCCGCAACACGGTACTGCCTTAAGCTCCACTCAAGAAAAGTCAAGATTTCTGCAATGGACATTGATTCCAACGGAAACTCCAACTGGTTCTTCGATTGTGGCTTGATGGAAGACATCTCCGCCGTCCCCGGCGGAGCTTTCAGAGCTGAGGCGGCGGCGGCGGCGGCTACCTGTTTCAGCTGGCCAGCTCAGCCCCTTAACAGTTCTTCTCACGGAAGGTGAGAGACGGTTTCTTCTTCTTTTTCTCTTAATTCTCTGTTTGGCTGCCCTGAAAACTGAAGGAAAGGAAAGTAAAATGTTGTTTTAATCGTTACGTTTTTTGGTGTTCTTTTTTAGTCCGAGTGGGAAAATATTCTATCTGCTTTAGAGAAGTAGTTTAGAGGAGGGTAAATTTGACTGGGATTAGTGTTTATCAGCAATTGTAGTTTGTTGTTCCCTTTCTGGCTTTCTTTGTTTTGTTTTTCAAGAATTGTCTTTTTGGGTTTTTTTTTTTTAGGACCAATATCTTCAGAGGAAGTAGCTGGTAAATTGGAGTTGAATTATTGCTTTGCACAATAAATCTGGGTTTATGTTTATCTGTAATTCTAGCTTATTGTACCCTTTCTTTGTTTTTGTTTTTCAAGAATATTTTTTGCCCCCTTTCTGTTTTGTAGATACCTGAATTTAGGATTGATATTTACGGAGGAAGTAGCTTTTTGGGTTTATGTTTATCTGTAGTACTAGCTCATTTCTTGTTTAGATACAGTTAGCGAGACTTTCCATTTCTTCATTATCTATTTGATCGGCATAGGCTCATAATAAGGTTTTCTCGTGAATTTAATGGCGGACGATTTTGGTGGGTGTTGAAAGATTATTCGAAGCTATGCGTGATTACTAAAGTTTTGAGAGGTCTCTGAAGAAAGGAAATATTGGTCTTTTGTTTCCCTGGGAAGAATTAGTCGACAGTTCCAATTTATATCATTCATGTTGGTCAACAGAAGTAAAAAAGGAGCTTTGAGCTCCATAGAAGGACTAAAAATATAAGCAATATTCCATCATTAACGCAAACAAAAATTTCAACGAGAAGTGTTCAGAACAGAGTTGAAGGGCTTTGATTGGAGAAATAATTTGATCACAAAACCCGAGAGGAAGGTCTCGATATGCCATTGAATATTCTCTCATCCATTTCCATCCATGTGAATTGTATAGAGGCAGCTACATACATCCAACTTCCCAAGCATGGAATGAAACAAGCTCCCCTTTAGCATACTTCTGGAATTTTGGGATGTGAACCTCTTGGGCGGATTAAATGACTCAATCTCATCATAGATAAAAGGACTAGGGACGAGGTGGTCATGGATCATGTCGGAACGAGATCGAGTAAGCCAAACCGTTTCATCTAGATGGTCCAAGACCGTCGTTCACTTTTTTGCCTCCAGCTTGTTGCGAAGGTCCTCCTTTTGAGGGTAATTGCCGTAACAGGGGGGGTGCTCACGCCTCCCCCACCAGTCACAAGGGTCGTCATATCAGTCCAATTTAGTCTCATGACTGACAGTCTTCTCGATGTGGCTGTCACCCCTATAGATTGAGGGGGTGCTGTCAACTTACACCTCACCCAATCGCTAGTGGACCAAAATTCGGGCTCAGTCATCCTTGGCCTGTCCCCCCTAGTTCATCTTAAGTGGTTTCCAAATTAAGAACCTTGTGATCCCCCTAGTTCAATTTTTAAATGCTTCTCACTTTGGTTGGTATGGATGTAATAATTTCCACGGAGATCTTGTTCAATGTGTGTTACTGTTGAGTGCTACCATTTACTACCCTGCAACTAATGTTCTCTTAGAACCAAGATAAATGAGCCATTTTAGGAACCAAGATAATTGAGCTTTTTTAGGGAATATCATTACTTAGGCCGCTGGACACTTCCAGATTCAACTCCACTTGCTTGATTTTGATGTTGCCAATGACCCCACAAAATGGAGGGTTGAAGCTGTGACATCTGAGATGCCAACTGAACTGAAGGCATTTTGTTTGCGACTCTCTTAGTTTGATGCCTTAACTTTCCTAGTGTAATGTCCAAGTATCTTATGTTGGATTGCAGGTCCATTATTACTTCATTATTTGGAAAAGATGTTTATCTTGTTTGACTGTAACTGATATTTCATCTTCGATGAAGAATTTGCCTTTATAGAAAGGAAAACTTTGTTTGGCTATTTCCAGCATCTTAGGGAACATATAGGAGAAATTTTCAGCCAGTTTTGGATCTAGATAGCTATTGCTTTGGTCTCTTGCTTCTTGTTTGTAAGAAGGTTGATTACCCTCGATTTTTAGATGAATCTTGTATCGATTGAACGAGTCTTGCTAGAAGATTGAAAAGTCCCTACTTCTAATAAGCGTGTCACTGGGGTCCAAAATGAGTCAATGCATGAAGCTTACGATAGAAGATAGGGAAAAACATCACTTGACTGGCCTCATTGCTTATTTGAGTTTCAGAAAGAAGGTTATGATTGGTGGGAATGAATTCTTCTGGATCCTTTAAGTCCATTTTTTTTCAGAAGGCAAAACATCACATCACTATCGTCATTCTCTAAAGCAACTGGGAAGGCTATTTTTGTTTTGTTGCTTTGGTCGTGAATTAACCGGTTCTTAGCCGACTGGAATACACTTCAATTTAATTGAGGACATTGAAAGGTATTTCTGTACTGCAGAATTCTGTTCCTATGACCTGATATCAATTTTATATAAGAAAATGTCCTGAGCTAAGTATATGAGACTGAGAGTGGTGGCATCTGCCACGCAATAGAAGAAGCAATATAAAGTATTTACTCTCGTGATAGAATATTTGTCGATTTGTCGATTTGCTGACATGTTTCATACTGTCATATATTTCATACTTTCATATACAAGCAAACTAGCAGCATTCAATTTTTCTTTTTGTAATTATCGGCGATGCCCTGATTGGTCTTTTGTTTCCAGTGTGGAAGTTGACTGCTCTTTTGGGGATTCAGAAGGCCAGAAGGAAGGTGCCTCCCGAAAAAGGTAAGAAAATTTCTCTTGCTTTCTCTTCTCGTCTGCTAGCATTGAGAAGAAAAGTTCTTGTCGCTTTTTTCTCCCCCCTTCTAGGAGTCAGTGATTTATAATCAGGCATTTTTTCTGTTTCTCTACTAATTTTGTTGTGCGCTGGTTTTAGTGATACCCATTTTACTGGGCGTTGTCTTTTCCCTTTGTCTAGCTAAAGAATCTTAGGCATTCCTATAGTTAGATAGTAGAACTGTAGAAGATCCGAACCTAAGATTTCAAAGAGTAAATACCTAAACCTCCAGAAACTACAGGTGTCTAAACTCTAAATGCAATCTCACTTGGGTTGGAAATCTTTTCTGGCTGGGAAAGTTTTGAGTCTTACAAGACTAGAATACTTGACCATTGACATACCTGAGCATGAAATTTAAACGGCTTATGTTTTTGGTCACTACTGCCTACGCTAGCTTGCTGCTTGGTGTGAGAGGTAGTGCTCAACTGGTGAGTGTACATACGGAGTTTGGTTATTTTATTGTGTAAAAGCAAGCATCTGATCAAATCCATAGGCAAGAAAGGATTTTGAATGCCAGATTCTGAAGCTGCTCAGCCCTTTTTTGCAAGCATTGGTTTAGTTCCATGGTAACTCAACTATAAAAATTTAAACGCAATTTTTTCCTTGGTAGCTTAATTGCTTGGAATGATGGTTTTTGTTGCTATGATTACTCGGTTCAGACTTCAAAATTCAAACAATCCGACAGTGCTGAGGTGCTCAAAAAAAGAAAGAAAAGCCAAGACAACTAAGCAAAAAGGAAGAAATGCAAAGCAAAGACGTAGAAAACATAAGCTTATTTATTTTATATGGAATTTAGGTTAGAATTAAAGCTCGGCACTTGGCAGTAATTGGTTGTGGACGTTTTCTTTTGGCATCTTAAGCAACTCAATCATCACCACTCTCCTTTGGTGCTTTTGTCCGCTAGTATTTTTTTTCCAACAATTTTTGTGCAATTGCTTATTCAGGTCAAAGTCTGGATCGTGCAATGCATCTGGCTCTAAAGCATGTCGAGAAAAACTGCGGAGGGATAAGTTGACCGAGAGGCATGGTGCTATCTCTCTTCTCTCGTTGTTCCCTATCAATTAAATCTCATACTGATAAGTTTGGGATGATTTTTTAAGGTTCCTGGAATTGGGCTCTGTCCTGGAGCCCGGAAGGCCGCCAAAAACAGACAAGGCTGCTATTCTGAGTGATGCTGTTCGAATAGTGACTCAGCTGCGAAGTGAAGCCCAGAAGCTAAGGGAGTCAAATGAGGAAATCCAAGAGAAGATCAAAGAATTGAAGGTGAGGTTATTAACTTTGGGTTCATTCTTCATATTTTACAGGGGCACATGTCTTCTACATACAAAGCATACATACATAAGAATCTCATTTTATTTTCTCCTGTATCTGACTTACCGTGGATTTTACTAAAACATAATTGGAGTACGATGTTTCTCACGGAATATGAAAAAGAAACAGAAAACAGGTCAATCAAGATATTGAGCACCAACAATACACATGGGTTGGCGTAAAGCCGACTTCAATGAGCAAAGAGCCGAAGACCAGCATAGGAACCTCACGATGACTGAGAAGAACAAAATGAGTTGGCTATGTCCACAACTGTCACATGAATCCTAGAGCCTCCAAAAACCCCTCATATGTGTGAAAACTCTACATGGCAAATCAAGTAAGAGAACCACCAAATAATACCTAACGGGTGGGACCACTAATCGAGTTGTGTGCACAACAACAATAACGGAATCCATAGTTCCCTAATCGAGTTGTGTGCAAAGGGATTAAAATATAATCAGGATTTAACTCAAGACATCTCAGAACATGAGGTTTGTTGGGTTTAAATACGATATTTTTTTTCAGGCTGAGAAGAATGAGCTTCGCATTGAGAAGCAGAGGTTGAAGGAAGAAAAGGAGAAGGTGGAGCAACAAGTTAAAGCCATGACTGCACAACCAGGCTTCCTGCCTCATCCCTCTACTGCCATGCCAGCTGGATATGGTGCTCAAGGGCAAGCTGCTGATAACAAGTTGATGCCTTTCATCAGTTACCCTGGCGTTGCCATGTGGCAATTCATACCTCCCTCTGTACGTGACACTTCTCTGGATCATGTGCTCCGTCCTCCAGTTGCTTAGGTGGGAGTAGGAAATGGTTGGTGCACTTTTCCTTTCCCACAAGATTGTTTATTTGTTGCATTGTCTCTGTATTGGGTTTCTTGAAGATGGGAAAACTTGATTAGCTGAGAAATCGATGTTTAGAAACTATACGCATTTGTGTGCTGTTGATTTCATGTAACATAAGTGAGGTTTCTATTCTAAGTGCTTGGAAAACCAATCCTGTGTCCAAGGCTCATGTGTGGTCAGCGGGCTCAAATACATAGAAGGCATGTCTGCTTTGTTTGCTTTTTTGGGTAAAATTTCGATTTACGTGTGGGGTCAAATCTGTAAAATATCGGAAGTGAATATGCTTTTTGAAGATATTTTTCCTACTTCAATTGACCAAGCTTTCGACCGTGTCCCTTCGCCCTTGCCTGTGTCGTCATCATCGATGATATACCTTGCATCTTATGCATTAGGACAAGTTCAGTACATGAAACAAACCGGACTCGGTGCTGAATGTTATGCTGCTGTAGGTACAAGCTGGAAAAACATGCGTCATGGACAGGCAGGACAGCGCATTCGATCTATTGTGGATGTTCCCTCAGAGCGAGCTCCTTGTCCGGGAGTCATACGTGACTTGTTTTTCTGCAGATACATAACCCTCAGTTTATGTACTAGCATTGTTAGAATTTTGGCACATAGTTTGTTCCTCTCTCTGGTCTCTAGGTTTTCTTCTTCCTTTTCGGATGCTAATATAGGTATTGTATCTTTCCTGCCTACTGAATTTATGACGAAAACTGAATGGAAACCAAGATATCTGGCTCTTTTATTGAGAGTAAGTCCTTTCATGGGTTCACATCTTTGTTAAAAAACAAACAGGTTATGTGAACAAAGAAATGCAGTTTGTATAGGTAAAAAAACAAACAATTGTTCAGCAGGTTATGTGAGCTTAAAACGGGTGTTCGTTGCTTTTCTATAAGCTTAAATCCCGAGCCTCTTCAGAAAAACATAACCTGGGGTTCCTTTTGTCCAACATGGGTCTCTGTCCGAGCCGTCCATGCTTGGCAATAAAAGGCTTAGATTTCATCTCGGTGGACGGCTGAGAAAAACACTCAAAGATGTTCAAGTTGTAGCACCACCGAATGCTGAATATGCCACTGTTTCTGTTTCTTTTTTCCTCATCTTATAGGTTGGAGGAGGGTGTGGCTGGCCGACGGCATTGCTGCCTCCCTTGGGCGTAATCATAGAGACTCCAAACTCCCTCCAATTTCTGAAAGTCAACCTTAGGTTTCCCCCGAACCAAAGGATAAGCGGAAGAGTGCTGCCACTAGAACAGCACTTAGGGCACAGACAATGGGTAAAATACGTGTTTGAGCCCGTCTCGGGTCTAACAAAGGTAATCAGAATTGCTCATGTTGTTCAATATGTTTTGCTTAAGGTTCCCTTAAAAAATCAGCTCCCCTAGAATTTGGATGCTTCGTAAATGCCCTTATCGATGTCGGATGGAGCTGATTTTTTACAGGGATCTTAAGCAAAATATATTGAACAAAATGAGCAATTCCGATTATCTTTGTTGGACCCCAGACGGGCTCAAATGCGCGTTGTACGCGTTGTCTATGCCCTAGCTGCTGTACCACTAGCATTCCTGTAAGCAGAATATAGCTAGTAGGGCTGTTACGAACCCGACCGGACTAAAAAAACCGACCAATCAGTTCTGTCTTCGGTTGGTCCAGGGGCGTTTTTTGGTGGTTCAGGGTGGACCGAACCGAACCAAACCTAGGTCGGTTCGGTCTCAGTTTTTAAAAATTTATACGGACCGAACCGATCAAACCGATGTAGAACAGAACCGACCGAACCATATTATATATATATATATATATAAATTTATATAAATCATTTTAATCTTAACCGTCAATCATATTGGTGTTTTAATCTACACCATCCATAATACCGTCGGGTCGGTCCAGAAATTATATACCCTGAATCAAATCGATTTCCAGCAAAATCACTCCGATCCGAACTGACCCAAACCGACCGAATAACACCCCTAATAGCTAGCCTCTCTCGCACGTCGTGTGGTTTACAAGACTACTACTGGGAGCAGCTTTAAAAATGCGACCGCTCAAAAAAGAGAACCACACACTTAAAAAGTTCGGTTGTTTTGCCAACGCGTGGGAGCGGTAAATCTACAACTTCTTGTTTCGTAACTCGCGTGACACGTGCAACTGCGTATGCCCACAGGAAAATGAACAGCCTGCACAAACTCAAGAGCACATAGTGTTGGGCCTACCTTCTAATGCGACGGTATCGTGTGGCTCTGGAGGATGTGGTGACGTTTACCTGCAAACGTGGAATAATCTCTTCAAATCAACCACCCAGATAAGGCCGGTCATGGGGTACTCTCGGACTACCATTCAGAATTTCAGATCGACACCACACTTTGTGGGTCACTCATTCATTGTCTCTCAATAACGCAATAAAAGTGAATGATAACTACGTCTCTATCGGGTAATTTGTCGCTATGTAAGACCCCGTTCTGCTTAAGTTCTTTTTTTGTAAGTATTTATTTTCTGCTTTACGAAACAGATTACTCTCCTATAATATATTATCTTTAATTCAAAAAATAAGTAGTTATTTCCTGTGACATAGCTAGGCCTAAATGAGTATGAGTACCACATGCATAAACAGCACTACACCCCCAAGATAACGCTTTTTGGATCACACGTATGAAGAATAGGGGGGAAAGAAACCATTGTTTATGGGACTCTTGGCTTTTATGAATGCCCACAGAATGGGTGGAGGGAAATCCACAAGTACAAGTTCTCACTCAGCCATTCGTTCGTTAGATCTAGCTTCTAGGACACGTATATGGTTGTCCAAAACACTTTTAGGACACGTATGGTTGTCCAACAAGATAAAAGAGACATGTTCCCCGTTTCAGAACACATTCTTAAAAAATAAATACTTATTTCATATTTTCAAACTCAAAAATAATGTAAATGAAAAATATTTTTTTTTTCCACTGTATTAAATATCTCAATGAGATCTATCAAATAAGATCCATATTGATAGGAGAATTATTTGTGTAAGCACATAATTTTTTAGTTTGAGATTGCCTTCTTAAAAAATAAGTATTTATTTACTTGCGGAACGGAGATCTCGAGATAGGTGCAGAGGACCGATCTCCGGTCCAGTTTTCTTATGGGTCAGTCTGGTCCAGTTTCGGCTTCTGTGCATCTCACCGAGTTTTGGTCTTTCACGTGAAAATTAGCTTTGATCGAACATCGACGGTTATATAAACGAAATAGATTCGTACAAGAAGAATAGAACGACAAATACATAACGGAGGAATCGACAACGTCCTATATATCATGCCACACTATTCCAATATCAAATTATTATGCAACCCCGGGAATGAACATTCCACATGAAACTTGTATGCCCATCACCCTCATTCATGTGACAAACAAATGTGCCCTTGGAAGTTCATACGTTGCGCTCCACAGATGTGATGGAAAAGTCGGAATAGAGGTTACCATTGGGTTGGCACACAGAAACTGAGAGACTTTCAAGTCTCATCAACCACACAATTGGGCACTGATTTGACAATGTAATACTGTATCCCTCTGTAGGAGGACAAAGACATTGCTTTAGCGTTCTGCTCTACACTTGCCATTCATGAATTGAGGTTAAAACTTCTAAGGAATCGACATCGAAGTTACAACAGATGGTTTTTTTTTTTTTTTTTTGGGTAATGCAGGTGTTCCGGCCAGCTTGTACGCATTTCAGATTAGTCGCTAAAGCTGTTTCACAAGTTTATGTAAGGGGGTAAGATAGCTCTAAGAGTTGCTGACAAAAAAATTGAATTTAAAATCTTAAGAGGGAGCAAACTCCTTAGTCTCGGACCATGACGATTGGCCCAATTACCCCTTGGGTTCTCACCCCCAAGTTGTCCTGCATAATGAGAACTCTAGCCTATAGCAGAGAGTGGGTCCCAAATGAGGAGGCTTTAATTCTAGGCCATAGAAGTGTCTTCCTCCTTTAGTAACCAAAATTGACTAGGTAACCACTCACCCAGAAAAAATCAATGGTTCACAACATTCCTTCAAGCATCTCACACAGCTTACAGTTCAGTCAAACGGATGGTTATGTTTCTTTGTTAGTCAAAGTTAGATGATCAAGATTGTATGGTCCTAAATCACTTTTGTTACCCTCTTTTGTTCAATGAATTTAATTTAACCCACCTCAAGAGTTATCTTCGTTGGGGCGAGGATTCGAGGAAGTAGCCCAAGTGGTCCTGGAGGGGGCCTTAGCGTATGCAAGAGAGGTCTCGGATTTAAATTGATTGACGAACAACGTCATACTGTTGTAACTTACTAACCACTAATAGGCTAGGAAAAACGAAAAAAACCATCGTTCTTGGGGTGGACAAAAAACTACGTCAAACCTACTTGTGGTTAGCAAATTTCATTTAAACAAACCACCATAAAATAGGTAACCATTCAGTACCTTTCCCACCACAAATCATGTAAATATCAGATATATGGCAATAAGATGGTTTTGTAAAACAAACCCATTACAAGAAATCTTGCACATGGTAATTGGAAAGTTAACTCTTCAAGTTCAAAACATGTCCTTTTTGAGTGGGAGAGAACAGAGTGACAAGGTGTCATCAAGTGGCATTCCTGTCATTACATGCAAAGTTAAGGGCACAATATATCCTTCATGGACTGCATGTTAAAGATAACCAGACCCAACATTGTTATAAAAGGCTACTTCAGCTTCTTGGCATTTTTACATCTGAAAAAATATGTGCAGAGGAATAGAAGAAGAGGAAAGCCAAGGCCGTCTCAGGCGGTTGGAGGTTGTCAAAGAGGCAGTTCCAGCCCGCCAGGTGCAGAGTCCGGTGGCTTGCGAGCTCTGCGGTTCACCGGCCTCGTTGTTCTGCCAAGCAGATAACGCGTTTCTATGCAAAAAATGTGACAAATGGGTACACGGGGCTAATTTCTTGGCACAAAGGCATATCAGGTGCTTGCTTTGCAGCACATGCCAAGGCCTTACGCAAAGTTATATCGTCGGCGCTTCATTCAAGTTGCTGCTTCCCGGCGTCGTGAGATGGGGAGAGGGAAGAAGCCGGTGTGACTCAAATGTCGAAACAAAGTGCTTGAAAACAATGAAACTGTTTCTTTGAGTGTTTTTTCCTCTTCCAATCGAATTCGTTCATAATGTTATAGTACTGAATGTTGCATTACCTAGTTAGCCAAACTGTACTCAGTTTGTTATGTCTGAGCTAAGGTTTTAAGGTTAGTCTGTTAATGATGAAATTTTAAGGCTTTGAGATATTTTGAAAGGGGTTGATCTTAGATTATCATCATATGTGACCTACTCTAATTGGAAAATTCAAAGTTTGGGGAGCTGAAGATGCCAGGGAAAAAAACAATTACATCGATCCTTTGCTTACTATGATCTTGGTGTAATTAAAACTCTATTATTTTGTTTCTGCTTATTATTTTCCTTATTTGATTATTGGACCACACAGATTAAGATTTAAGATATTAAGCAGCAATTATCAGCCCAGCTATCGCACAGATATCCGTGCGCTCATACGATGTTTGGATCAAGATGGCAAGTTGGTAATGATCTGTTTCCATGTTGAATTGTAGCATAATCTTATTCCAAGTAATCCTTGCAGGCATGATGATGGTGATTGTAACAGTTTCCCAACCCATTCCAAAGGAAGATGTCATAAGATATGCACGGTTTGATCATCATTACTGGGTTGGGAAGGGTAGACTGAGTACAAAATTGATATTTGGCCATATTAATATGAAAGTGGTTGCCCTCGATAGGGTTCTAACCCACGACATAAAACTCAATCGGCTGTATTTTAACCCCCTTGAAAACAGACTTGTTACGTTGAAGTATTCATGACCGCTCAAGCAGATGGGAAATTGAGCGGTCATGAATACTTGTTATGTCGAAGAAGTGTTTGTGACTCCTACCAGAACAGGACTGACAAGTGAATGCACAGTTAGGGGGTATAGAAACAAAGCAACTTGGAAAAATGTTTTTGGAACCACTAATTGCAAATATTAGAGTATGTTATTTGAAGTCCCAGGAGTTAAAACACAAGATCAGATAGGAAAGGAGATTGAATACAATTACCTGTAAGAAAATACAGTACATGGCTAGACAGAATAGTTAACCAGGCTGTAGAGACTCCATTCTATGAATGTGATCTGGTTCTCTAATGATCGTTCACTGTTCAAATCAAAGAGGCTACCCAGAAATGAGATCTGCCGTTGTAAACATGAGACGAGGTTAATTTGAGAATAACTGGCATCAAAATTAGTATTTGTGCTTGTTATTCGTACTATTGGAGATGTGTCGAAGGTGAATGAGCGGATGGGAGGAGGGGGAGGCTAAAGGTTGCATCATCTTCAAGATTATTTTTGAGTCTGGGTTGAAGAATGGCTTTTCTGATATCAGAGAGAAATATTAAATATTAGACTATGGAAGAGGGATGGTGGTGCTCCCACAATCTTCGTAGTGGTCTTGTTTCTACTCATTTTTTATAAACTCAACTTTATTATTTGTATAGTTGTATTCCACCATCTTTTAGTACTTTGAAAATCCTCCTTATCGATATATAGTAGTTCTTTATCCGATTTAAAATGATGTAGATGCAAGCGTTTTCCATGAACGATTCATTTTTATGACTCGGTGATGGTAAAATAGTCATATACTTTGATGTACAAAAAAAATTGCATCCAAACTAATTGGGTTAGAAAGCAGACTTAATAAACCTTTTAACGGTTCAAACCTTGCAAAAATCGGAGCTCAGGAATGTTCGGAACAAACATACAAAGTTTGACAAATTGTGGAGTTCCTAGGCGCCTCTGGCGCAATGTAGTGCGCCCAGGGCGCAATGAAATGCGCCTTAGGCGCATTGAGAGTTCAAAATTTGTTAAATTTTGCGGCCTTCTCCCGGACACTACCGAACTCTGATTTTTGCAAGGTTTGAACCCTTAAAAAGCTTGTTGAGTCTATTTTTTAACCCTAGTAGTTTTGATCAAAAGTAATTGGTACATCATAAGATATGACTATTTTACCCTCGGTGAGTCGGAGAATAAATCATTTCTATAAAACGCTAATATCTCCCTTATTTTAGACCGGATTGAAACCGATTTTATATCAATAAGTAGGGTATTCGACATACTAATAGATGGTGGGATCGAATTATAAAAATAAGAGTTTTTGGTTTTGGTAATTTAATCTAAAATAGACCAATTCAAAGATCGTAGGAGCGACTAAGGATAAAAACACGTTTTCGCTCTCTTCCACTCTTTCTAAGTTCCACTCGGTACTCTCATTCTTAGTTTTAAGGTACTCTTTCATTTTGTAACAGTTCTTAAAGCCACTGAAAGCTAATTTGTCTTGGCCAAATCAGTGTGCCACTAAATAATTTGAATTTAGTGCCAATCCACGGCAATGGAATTTCAATTTTGCGCTGTCTTACGACTCTTTTTTAGAATTTGAACTTTGGGCAGCCTTACGGCAATGGAACTGTGCTGGTAGTGGTGAAGTTATGGTGGTGTATGTGGTGAAGTGATGGTGGTGGAGGGGTTGTGTTACAGTGACAGTGTTTGTGGTAAAGGGATGGTAGAGCTCCCACGATCTTCGTAGTGGTTTGCTTTCTACTCATTTTTCACAAACTCAACTTTATTATTTGTATAGTTGTATTCTACCACCTTTTAGTACTATGAAAATCCTCTTTATCAATATATAGTAGGTCTTCATCCGATTTAAAATGAAGGAGAGGTGAGCGTTTTACACAAACGATTCATTTTTATGCTCAGTGAGGGTAAAATAGTCATATATTTTGATGTACAAAAAAATTTGCATCCAAACTAATTGGGTTAGAAAGTACAATTAACAAACTTTTTAACTGTTCAAACCTTGTAAAAATCAAAGTTCGATAGTGTCCGGGAGAAGGCCGTGAACTTTAACAAATTCTAAACGCTCAATGTGCCTGAGGCGCAATGAACCCGGCGTACGACATTGCGCCTGAGGCGCCTAAGAACTGCACAATTTTTCAAACTTTGTAAGTTTGTTCCGAACATTCTAGAACTCCGATTTTTGCAAGGTTTGAACCTTAAAAAAACTTTTTGAGTCTACTTTCTAACCCAAGTAGTTTTAAACTAAAATTATTTGTACATCTTAATATATGACTATTTTACCCTCGGTGAGTCGAGAATATATCATTTCTTGGAGATCACTTGCTGCCTTTGCAGGTTCTTCCGACCAGAAGGAAAATGCAAAGCTTCATGCAATTGAAGGAGCAATGGTAAAGCATTATATGAGTTTTTTTTTGGCAAGAAGAGGTCGCAGAAACAAAGTTACTGGTAATAACATGTGTCACGCTTAGATTTTAAGAAAAAAATCCAACCCTTTTACCGATCATATGTCAACCAAGTTACTGGTAGAGTAGGTAATGGACACTTAATTTGGTGAGAATTCGAACCCCACCCCCACATTCCTTTCTCCTTGTAGGATTTTCTTAAATTGAAAATAGATGTATTTGCTTCGAACAAAGAAGGATTGTTTTTTTTTTTCCATAATAAATACATGCGCGTGAAGTTAGCTGGTTGGAATTTTTCGCTCAAAACTTGGCTTTCTAGTCTCCATAGTCTGTTGGGGAGAGTTAAACATCTGCTTTAACGCTCATATCATGTGATAATATCTTACCTTCGGACTTGAAATAGATGCATTAGAATTTCCTACAAATAGCTATGCAATGTTGAGACGTCTGCAAATTTAGTTTATGAAGAAAACTACTTGTGACGTAATAGGGGCGGTTTTTTTTTTTTCCTGTCATTCGTTATTCCTAATGTACTATATCCTAGGGGACTTTGAGGAGAGGGACGGCGCAATCACATCTCAACTTCACGCCCATGTATTTATTATGGGAAAAAAAAAATCTTCTCTGTTAGAAGCGAATTCAAATACGTCTATTTTAAATTTAAGAAAATCCTACTAGGAGAAAGGAATGAGGGCGTGGGGTTTGAACTCTCACCAAATTAAGTGTCCATTGCGGCATCATTGTAAGAAGAGCACATCTCAACTTCGTTGATATCTACTCCTTTACGATCATTTGCCAAGCATGGAATTATCTAGCCCCGTTCTACTAAGCTTTCTTTAAAATATTAGTAATTATTTGTAATTTTTACTATTAAAAATAATGTATTTGTTGAAATAATTTGTCGAAAAAAAGAAAAGGAGCAACGTACCAAGCATGGAATTAAATATGCATTATTTACGAACAAAAGTGTTTGGACATTCAACAAAAATCAATATACTCTTCACCGCATCGAATTTCCCTTGACCACTACGAATTACTCTTGGGCGCGTGTAATTGCATTTGGCCGCATCGAATTGCACTTGGCCGCATGGAATTAGACATGGCTGCTATGAACTGCACATTGCCGCGGGTAATTGCCCTTGACCGCTTCGAATTGCACATGGCCGCGTATAATCGCACTTGGCCGCTTCGAATTGCACTTGGCCACCTTGAATTGCACTTGGCCGCGTGACATTGCACTTGGCCGAGTCAAATTGCATGGCCAAGTGCAACTCAAAGCGGACAAGTGCAATTCAACGCGGTCATGAGTAATTTGTAGCAGTCAAGTGCAATTCAATGCGGCCAAGTGCAATTCGATGCGGCCAAGAGAGTAATCTAAAACGGCCCCAAGTGCAATTCGATGCGCCAAGAGTAATTTGTAGCGGCAGAGTGTAATTCAATGCAGCCAAAACTAGTTTATCTATAGCTTATATCACTTGTTGTAATGACTTGGATTTCCTCAACCTTAAATCTCCCTCTAATTTAGAGTTTGGATTAGGTTATTTTAGTTGTTTGTTTGCAGAATATCAAGTAGTGGTGCCATACCGATATAGAAGTGCAATTCGATGCGGCCAGGAGCAATTCGATGCAGCCAAGTGCAATTACATGCTTGGACTGATTTATCTAGATTTTTGTCACAACTGTAATTGAGTGTACTGGTAATGGACGGCGTGATCACATCACAACTTCACGTGCATGTATTTATTATGGAGAAAAAAAAAACAATTCTTCTTTGTTAGAAGCAAATTCGAATACGTCTATTTTAAATTTAAGAAAATCCTACTAGGAGAAAGGAATGAGGGCGTGGGGTTTGAACTCTCACCAAATTAAGTGTCCATTGCGGCATCATTGTAAGAAGAGCACATCTCAACTTGGTTGATATCTACTCCTTTACGATCATATGCCAATCATAAATCTTTTGAATTTTGTGACTACACCCATGCATTTGAATGAGTTGCCTATGTATTTGATTCGTCCAGTCTAGCTTAAAATAAGTGTGAGTCCAAATCAAAATCGCGTCCCCCATAGTTCTCTATTTATCTTGGTGTGATATCTGGCTCACAATGTTTGTAAACTTTTTAAAGGAGATTTTCCTTTTGACAAATACAATTGTTTGATTGGCGATGAATTTTCAACCAATAAAAAAGAAGGCTGTAAGTAATTTTAGGCCGTAGACAGCCGTTATCCTTAGTTTTATCAGGTAAATCACTTTACTTTATGTGTTGGGCTCTGGTGATCCTTGTTAGGATTAGTGGTTTGCAAAATCAGCTTTAATCAGTATGAAGTCTTCTGTTGGATCCCTATTTTTGATGATGGATTTCAAGGGGCCTAATCCCAAATCACAAGGCCAAAGTGGCGTACCTGTACCCACTATTATGAAAAACTAATTTTTGTTTTGACATTCTTAAAGCTAGTGAAGGCCAAATTTGTTGAGGCCAAATCAGTGTGCCACTAACGAATTTGAACTTAGTGCCGATCCACAGCAATGGAATTTCAATTTTGCGTTATCCCACGAGTCTTTTTTAGAATTTGAACTTTGGGCTGCCTCACGGCAATGGAAGTGCGCTGGTATTGGTGAAGTTATGGTGGTGTATGTGGTAAGTGATGTTGGTGGAGGGTGTGGGGCTCCGATGAATGTGGCTCTCTTCCTCTGGGACTAGTGTTCATCTGGATCTAACCTTGCTCCCTTGAACCTAACTTGCACCACGAAGCATGACTAAAGACCACACCGGAGGAGCCCCGGATGGCCCTTCAGCGTGAGTATGAGAATAGTGCAGAGAGAGGAAACCAAATTAAAAGGGTTTCGAGGTTCCGGGTTGTTAACTAAAGTGGAACTCTCCTTGCACCAACAGGTACCGAATTCAATTCCACTGATGGTAGCGAATTGACATTCTAGGTGCTCATCTACAACCTCACCGCCCCGGTTCACACTCTAGGAGCTACCCTTGTACAATCATCAGGAGCTTACCTTCCTTCCCATTGAGTTCACTTTCAGGAGACGATGTACCTTTTAGGCGAGCTATGCCTTGGAATTTATTGAGGGTCCATGGCTTGATCTCCAAGTTTGTCCATGCGTCTGACACGCGTCGGCTGACGTTACCCCTGACGTAGTGGATAAGGCAGTTAGTATGAACTGTCATGGGAGACATGGCCGAGCCTAGTTGCCTAGCCCGAGGACAAGCCAAGCCTCAAGGGAGCTTCATGGGAGATATGGCCGAGCCTAGCCTCGAAGAGCTTAATGGAAGACATGGCCAAGCCTAGCCCCGAGGGAGTTTCGTGGGAGGCATAGCCAAGCCTAGTTGCGAGGGAGCTTCATGGGAGACGAGGCCGAGCCTAGCCGCAAGGGAGCTTCATGGGAGACATGGCCAAGCCTAGCCTCGAGGAGCTTCATGGAAGACATGGCCGAGCCATGCCTCGAGGGAGCTTCGTGGGAGACATGGTTGAGCCTAGTCGCAAGGGAGCTTCATGGGAGACATGGCCGAGCCTAGTCGTGAGGGAGCTTCGTGGGAGACATGGCCGAGCCTTGCCTGGAAGGAGCTTCGTGGGAGAGATGGCAGAGCCTAGTTGCCTAGCTCCGGGCTGAGCCTCAAGGGAGATTCATGGGAGATATGCCCAAGCCTAGTTGCCTAGCTCCGGGCCGAGCCGATCATCGTGGGACCTTCATGTGAGACATGGCTGAGCCCAGCCTCGAGGGAGTATTGTGGGAGACTTGGCTGAGCATAACCTTGAGGAAAGTTCATGTGAGACATGGCTGAGCCTAGTTGCCTAGCTTCGGGCCAAGCCGACACTCAAGGGAGCTTCATGGGAGTGATGCCCGAGCCTAGTAACTCAGCTCTAGGCTGAGCCGATCCTCGAGGGAGGGAGCTTCATGGGAGACATTGCCGAGCCTAGTTTCTAGCTCCGGGCCGAGCCAATCCTTGAGGGAGCTTCATGGGAGACATTGCCGAGCCTAGTTTCTAGCTCCGGGCTGAGCCGAGCTTCCTAGAAGATATGTCCAAGCCTAGTTGCCAGCTCTGGGCCGAACCTCGAGGGAGCTTCATCGGAGACGTGGCCGAGCCTAGTTGCTTAGCTCCTGGCCGAGCCGCAGAGGGTTGCATCGTGGCCTTCCGCCAATCGTAGCAACTAGGGCCAAACCTGAATGTTCAGACCACTACAGAGGGGTTGTGGTACAACGACAGTGTTTATGGAAGAGGGATGGTGGTGCTCCCACGATCTTCGTAGTGGTCTTGTTTCTACTCATTTTTCATAAACTCAACTTTATTATTTGTATAGTTGTATTCCACCATCTTTAATACTTTGAAAATCCTCCTTATTGATATATAGTAGGTCTTTATCCGATTTAAAATGACGTAGATGCAAGAGTTTTACAGGAACAATTCATTTTACAACTCAGTGATGGTAAAATAGTCATATACTTTGATGTACAAAAAAAATTGCATCCAAACTAATTGGGTTAGAAAGCAGACTTAATAAACCTTTTAACGGTTCAAACCTTGCAAAAATTGGAGTTCGGGAATGCTCGGAACAAACATACAAAGTTTGACAAATTGAGGAGTTCCTAGGCGCCTCTGGCGCAATGAAGTGCGCCTTAGGCGCATTGAGAGTTCAAAATTTGTTAAATTTCGCGACCTTCTCCCGGACACTACCGAACTTCGATTTTTGCAAGGTTTGAACCCTTAAAAAGCTTGTTGAGTTTATTTTCTAATCCTAGTAGTTTTGATCAAAAGTAATTGGTACATCATAGATATGACTATTTTACCCTCAGTGAGTCGGTGAATAAATCATTTCTATAGAACGCTAATATCTCCCTTATTTTAGACCGGATTGAAACCTATTTTATATCAATAAGTAGGGTATTCGACATACTAATAGATGGTGGGATCGAATTATAAAAATAAGAGTTTTTGGTTTTGGTAATTTAATCTAAAAAGACCAATTCAAAGATTGTCGGAGCGACTAAGGATAAAAACACGTTTTCGCTCTCTTCCACTCTTTCTAAGTTCCACTTGGTACTCTCATTCCTAGTTCTAAGGTACTCTTTCATTTTGTAAGATTTCTTAAAGCCACTAAAAGCTAATTTGTCTCGGCCAAATCAGTGTGCCACTAAATAATTTGAATTTAGTGCCGATCCACGGCAATGGAATTTAAATTTTGTGCTGTCTCATAACTCTTTTTTAGAATTTGAAGGCCTCCTCACGGCAATGGAATTGTGCTGGTAGTGGTGAAGTTATGGTGGTGCATGTATGTGGTGAAGTGATGGTGGTAGAGGGGTTGTGTTACAGTGACAATGTTTGTGGTAAAGGGATGGTAGAGCTCCCACGATCTTCGTAGTGATTTGCTTTCTACTCATTTTTCATAAACTCAAATTTATTATTTGTACAGTTGTATTCTACCACCTTTTAGTACTTTGAAAATCCTCTTTATCATTATATGGTAGGTCTTTATTCGATTTAAAATGAAGGAGAGGCGAGCGTTTTACATGAATGATTCATTTTTATGGCTCAGTGAGGGCAAAATAGTCATATTTTGATGTACACATAAATTTGCATCCAAACTAATTGGGTTAGAAAGTACACTTAACAAGCTTTTTAACTGTTCAAACCTTGTAAAAATCAGAGTTTGATAGTGTCCGGGAGAAGGCCGCGAAATTTAACAAATTCTAAATGCTCAATGCGCCTGAGGCGCATTTCATTGCGCCCCCGGCAGAAGACATTGCGCCTGAGGCGCCTAAGAACTGCACAATTTTTCAAACTTTATAAGTTTGTTCCGAACATTTCAGAACTCCGATTTTTGCAAGGTTTGAACCGTTAAAAAACTTTTTGAGTCTATTTTCTAACCCAAGTAGTTTTAAACTAAAATTATTTGTACATCTTAATATATGACTATTTTACCCTCGGTGAGTCGAGAATAAATCATTTCTTGGAGATCACTTGTTGCCTCTGCAGGTCCTTCCGACCAGAAGGAAAATGCAAGCCTTCATGCAATTGAAGGAGCAACGATAAAGCATTATATAAGTTTTTTTGGCAAGAAGAGGTCGCAGAAACAAAGTTACTGGTAACAACATGTGTCATGCTTAGATTTTAAGGAGAAAATCCAACCCCTTTACCGATCACATGTCAACCAAGTTACTGGTAGAGTAGGTAATGGACACTTAATTTGGTGAGAATTCGAACCCCACCCCCACATTCCTTTCTTCTTGTAGGATTTTCTTAAATTGAAAATAGATGTATTTGCTTTGAACAAAGAAGAAATTTTTTTTTCCATAATAAATACATGCGCGTGAAGTTAGCTGGTTGGAATTTTTCGCTCAATACTTGACTTTCTAGTCAACATAATCTGTTGGGGAGAGTTAAACATCTGCTTTATCGCTCATATCATGTGATAATATCTTACCTCCGGACTTGAAATCGATGCATTAGAATTTCCTACAAATAGCTATACAATGTTGAGACGTCTGCAAATTTTGTTTATGAAGAAAACTGCTTGTGATGTAATAGGGGCGGTTTTTTTTTTTTTTTTTTGTCATTCGTTATTCCTAATGTACTATATCCTAGGGCACTTTGAGGAGAGGGATGGTTGCTTACCAAAGGAACCGCAAGAGCAAACTTTGCCCATAAGCGTCGGAGTATAAGTGAGACACCAACTGCACTCCACCCCACTTACAATGGGTGCCATCTTATTTTTCTTCTCCTTAATTAAAAACAAGTCTTTTAACGTATAAACAAGCCAAGGTTTGAACTTGTTTTGAAACTCATTTCGAGTCATGTTTGAGTTAATTAAATTCGACTTTCATTCAATTCAATTGTAAGTACCTTAAGACTAGCCCCGTTCTACTAAGCTTTCTTCAAAAAAGAAGTTGTTATTTGTAATTTTTAAAATTAAAAATAATGTATTTGTTGAAACAATTTGTCGAAAAAAAAGAAAAGGAGCAATGTACCAAGGATGGAATTAAATATGCATTATTTAAAAACAAAAGTATTCGGATATTCAAGAAAAATCAATATACTCTTTGTCACATTGAATTTCCCTTGACCGCTATGAATTACTTTTGGGCGCGTGGAATTGCACTTGGCCGCATTGAATTGCACTTGGCCAAATCGAATTGCACTTAGCCGCATTGAATCGCACTTGGCTGCTACGAATTTCTCTTGTCCGCCTTGAATTGCACTTGGCCGTGTGGAATTACACTTGGCCGCTTTGAATGGCACATGGCCGCATATAATTGCACTTGGGTGCTTCGAATTGCACATTGCCGCGTATAATTGTACTTGGCCACTTCAAATTGCACATGGTCGCGTATAATTGCACTTTGCCGCTTTGAATTGCACATGGCCGCCTTCAATTGCACTTGGCCGCATCGAATTGCACGGCCAAGTGCAATTCGAGGCGTCCAAGTGCAATTCAAAGCGGCCAAGTGCAATTCAACGCGGCCAAGAGTAATTTGTAGTGGTCAAGTACAATTCAATGCGGCCAAGTGCAATTCGATGCGGCCGAGAGAGTAATTCAAAACGGCCAAGTGCAATTTGATGCGCCAAGAGTAATTTGTAGCGGCAGAGTGTAATTCAATGCAGCCAAAACTAGTTTATCTATAGCTTATATCACTTCTTGTAATGACTTGGATGCCCTCAACCTTAAATCTCCCTCTAATTTAGAGTTTGGATTAGGTTATTTTAGTTGTTTGTTTGCAGAATATCAAGTAGTGGTTCCCATACCGATATAGAAGTGCAATTCAATGCGGTCAAGAGCAATTCGATGCAGCCAAGTGCAATTACATGCTTGGACCAATTTATATGGATTTTTGTCACAACTTTAATTGAGTGTACTAGTAATGGACAGCGAGATCTCATCTCAACTTCACGCGCATGTATTTATTATGGAAAATAAATAAATTTCTTCTTTGTTAGAAGTGAATTTGAATACGTCTATTTTAAATTTAAGAAAATCTTACTAGGAGAAAGGAATGAGGGCGTGGGGTTTGAACTCTCACCAAATTAAGTGTCCATTGCTGCATCATTGTAAGAAAAGCACATCTCAACTTGGTTGATATCTACTCCTTTACGATCATATGCTGAAAATAAGTGTGAGTCCAAATCAAATCGCGTCACCCGTAGTTCTCTATTTATCTTGGTGTGAATATCGGGTTCACAATGTTTGTAAACTTTTTAAAGGAGATTTTGCTTTTGACAAATACAATTATTTGACTGGCGATGAATTTTCAACCAATAAAAAAGAAGGCCGTAAGTAATTTTAGGCCTTAGACAATCGTTATCCTTAGTTTTATTAGGCAAATCACTTTACTTTATGTGTTGGGCTCCGATGATCCTTTTTAGGATTAGTGGTTTACAAAATCAGCTTTAATCAGTATGAAGTCTTCTGTTGGAACCCTATTTTGCTGCATATTCTTCTATTTTTTCGGTTCCCATGAACTTCTCCCTCGATGTCCCCACACTTTGCATAAAAATCGAACAATGAAGTTTGGAGAATACTTTGATAAAGTCCATATTCAATAGCAAAATCATATACATTGTTGCCTTGAAAAAGATTACCATTCTTCCGAGAAGCTGAGATAAGAGAGGTCAATGTCCCACTAGCTGCTAGGCCTTACTTCACCTTGCATTTTGTTAAAGCAATTGTCTACTTCCACAATATCCTGTCTTGAAATGTACCGAATGTACCGAGAAATCGACATATTCTAAGAAACAGCACCCTTTCCTTCAATTTCATTGAAAAAGATTTCTACCTCATCGATACTACCCGCATTGCTATACATTTTCAAAATTGAGTTTTTCATCACATAGAAATGCAATTTTTTCCCCCTTCAATCGCAAAGGAAGGCGAGAGTCGAAAGACAATGACAAAGACAGGTTTGAACAAATTCAGCACCCTGAACCCCAGACATGCCAGTTAGAGAAGCAAAAATGTGTGTGTTCATTTGTGCTTTCACTAATTAACTATAAAGAACCAGGAGAAAAAAAGTTGCCAATTACTGCAATAGGTTTCCGCAATTACTCTTAAAACAAGACTATTCGAACGAATTCAAAAGAACAACAAGTGGCAAGGCAATGACGAAGACGCTTCCTACAAATTCAACACTCTGAAGCCGAGATTTGCCAATTTTATTAGAGAAGCAAGAATGTTTGTGTGTGTGAGAGAGAGAGAGAGAGAGAGAGAGAGAGAGAGAGAGAGAGAGAGAGAGAGAGAGAAACCTTGCGCTGCTGTGACTAGAGAGACAAGCTAGTCACGTTTTCTTCTTGCTTATTACTAGAAAAAGCGTGATTAGTGTATGGTCTATTTTCGAAAATCTTGGCCGCATCTTATTACTCCTTGACACGTCTTATTACTCTTGGACGCCTGTTTGGACATCTGGCCTTGTTTTTTTGAATCGTGTTTGCGGAACACGCATTTGCTTCTTGCTTACGACTGGTAAAAGCCTGATTAGTGTATGGTCCGTTTTCGGAATCTTGTCCGAGTCTTATTAAACTTGGCCGCATTTTTTTACCACTGGCCGCTTTTTTTGACACTTGGCCGCTTTTTTGTGAAAGCGCGCATACTAGTATACCCATTATCATGGCCGGAGCGTTGGGCTTCCAATGAGGAATTGGGTTTTGAAGTGGGCCTCTAGAACCTAGTGGACTGAATTGAGCTTCACCAGTTGGCCCACCTCATTTTAAGCCGAATCCATTGAAATAGATCAAGGAAAAAAACTTTTAAAAATCTTTCAATTTACCCAAAATATTTTCCCTAGCTCTCTTTTGGGGATTTATTCTTTTACAAGATAAATGTTTCCCTAAATTTTTTTTTGTCTTCATTCATTTTTCTTTCGCGTTAGTTAGTTTTGCGTCAAAGTTTTTTGTGGATTATTGGTTCATTTCAACGAGAGAAATCGAATAACTATAAAATTATGATCAAAACTCAAATATTATTTTTAAAAAAAGCCAAGAAAAAGACCTAAAAGTTTGAATATTGTTTGGCCTTTTTTTGGATTTTTTCCAAAAATATTTGAGTTTGGGTCATAATTTTCCGATCCTCTGACTCATTTCGTCGAGACGAATCAATAGTTTACAAAAATTTGACGCAAACTAACAAATGCAAAACAAAATTGAATAAGCACAAAAATATTCCTTTTGACAGGAAAAAAAAAATGTCTGCGCAATTCATTTAACATTTTAATAGAGAGAATTGTCCAAGTGACTATCCAAGCATCCACACAATCTTTGAGCCCTTCCAATTTCTTGCTTGAATTGAATCAATGGATCACAAATGGGGCCAAATGCTGCCAAGCACACCTGTTCCAAGCTGGTGCCGAATGCCATCTGACCGTTCATTTTGGCACAAATCGCTCGGATTGAATCCAAGCGCATATAAATTTGAACTGTTCATTCTTGATCAATATCCAAGCCGTCAATCGCCAAGATGAATGGTTGGATCGGCCCCTCTATACAAATCCAATCGCCTGCGTCTTTTCGCTCTAACGCCACCTCCATCCGCTGCAAGGAGTTGGAATCAATACACTACAAAGTGAACAAACACATCTAAATGCATTATACTCCTAGACGTATACGTACATACACATGTATCGGTTCCTGTTTGCTTGCAGATTTCTAAGAATTTTACCATTGGAATTGCAACAAAACACATAACAGTGAAAGCACATCAATTCATCAATGGTGAACTCTCGTGTTTCTAACTCAATTTGCGAGAATAAGAACACCAACCAAACGACCAAGCCAAGAATCACAGATTACTTGCACATTTCAACCATTTCTAAACTTTTAGCTCATGTATATCTGAAAATCAAAACATATGTCAATGAAATCTTCATGGATGGAACTCATGGAAGCACTTCATATAGGCTTCTTCGGCCTCTCTTATGCAACAATCTTTCTAATGTTTAAGGGACTGCCTTTTATAGTCTCCTGCCAATTCGGAAAACAAATTAAAAATATTTGTCATATCACATGCGCCTCAAGCGCTATTCGAGTGCGCCTCTAGTGCATTTAAGTTGTGTCTGGGTGCATCCACATTCTCTCTCTTTTTTTAATGTGCTTCAGACGCAATTGAACGCGCCCCAGGAGCATTCTTTTTTCTCTCATTTTATAATTGCGCCTCAGGCGCATTTGAATTCCTCCTCTGGAGCATTCACTTTTTTCCTTTTTTGATGTAATGACCATTGAATTCCATGCCAACATGCTCAAAAGTGCAAAGTGTTTTAACTGTGAACTCCATTGTTCTAGATCAAAAAGATAAATAAGTAAACAAAAACTCCAGAGGTCATGGGTTCTTGTATTAACCCATATTTATTTGTCTATGAGACAAATCTTGAACAAAAAATTTGGGCCTCGAGGCACTTTCAAAACGAAACAAAACAATTTAATTTCTACATATGACATCCATGGGCTTAATAGATTTCTAGCATTTGAGGGTGTGGTTGATCTCCAGAAGCAAAACCACGGATCAATCCTTTGGCTTCAACGCAGCTCCACCCCGGCTTCTTCATCAAATCGTTGTCGTTCATACGTCTCTGTAATTCTTCAACTCCATCCCACCTCTCAACAACAGCCTGAACAACAATTATAATGTTTCGAGGCTGGCCTTCTATAGTCTCTAGCCATTTAGGACTAAAAAAAATCACTAAAAAAGGAATTGAAAATATTTGATGCATCTCAATTCCCATGAGCGCCTCAGGCGCCTTTGAATTGCACCCCAAGTGCACCCAAATTTTCCCTTCATTTGTAATGCGCCGAAAGGGCAATTGAATTGCTCCCCGAGCGCATTCTATTTTCTCTCATTTTGTAGGGCGCCTGAGGTGCATTTGAATTGCGCCTCGGGAGCATTCATTTTTTTCTTCTGTTGTTGTAATTTCATTCCTACATATACCATCGAGTGGCTCATAGATTTCACGAATTTGAAGGTGCAATTGATTTCCCGAAACAAACCCATGGGTCGATCATACCGTTGTCGTTCATACTCTCCGTACTTCAACTCTAAACCAACTTTCAACAACAACTTGAACTTTACCAAGCCAGCATTTTTAGGTTCCAAATCAAAGAGCCATTTTGCTACATATTTCCCTCATTTTTGGTTCTCATGAACTCGACAGGCTGCCAATAGCTCTCCCAAAATCCTACCATGCCACATGGAAAAGTCACTAGTTTCATAATCATACCAAATGCCCATTCCCAGACCGGCCCAACAACTCCTCGTTGAGCTTTCCAGAATCCCATTCCGAATCTCCATTTCAAGGCATAAAAGACTCTACAGCGTTCACTTAGAAGGCCAGAGTGGCTACAAGCAAATAATAAGCTCAAGATCGAAGGTCATACTATTTCACTCCATTCCTTCTTCCACCATTTGACGAAAAAATTGCCGGGCTTCAAAACCTAGCCCATGGGCTCCACAGCCCTCAATCATCAATTTCATGTCACGAGTTCTCTATTTATCACGCTATCACAACATAGTCTAGCATAAGAAATGCTTCCGCCTCTTGTGTACATGTTTTGGATAAGCATGGATAAACTGGGATGATTTGGCATTATCAGTTGAACTGAAACTGATTTTGGGTGAGCTCAAATCCAAGGTTCAGAAACTCCATGATCTCCTACACAATATGCAAAGCATTAAAGAACAAATTATGAATCATGTAACCTGAGAATCAAAACATATGTCAATGAAATCTTCATAGATAGAACTCATGGAATCACTTCATACGGGTTCTTATGCCTCTCTTATGCTTTAACAATCCTTATAATGTTTAAGGGATTGCCTTTTTTTAGTCAACTGCCAATTCGGACTAGAAAAACTCAGTAGGAAACAATTTAAAAATTTTTGCTACATCACATGCGCCCAGGCGCAATTTTAGTGCGCCCCAGGCGCATTTAATTTGCGCCCGGGCGCATTCTCATTTTCTTTCTTTTCGGTATGTTCCTTGGGCGCAATTGAATGCGCCCCGGGCGCATCCTATTTTCTCTCATTTTGTAATGCGCCTCAAGAGCATTTGAATTGCTCCTCGGGAGCATTCACTTTTTACTCTTTTGATGTAATGAACCACCGAATTCCATGCTCGAAACTGCAAAATGTTTTAACTGTGAACTCCATAATTCTAGTTCCATAGACAAATTATAGACAAATTATGCCTCCTCAATGGATGGTTGAGGCTCTAGATGGATTCTCAACCGACTGGTTTGAAGTTGCAAGGGCCGACTGGAAACTGGTATTAATTGTTTCTTCAAAAGGAAGTGAGTAGGCTTCGCACTGGTAATTTGCTTCAAAACTTTTCCTCCGAGTTATCCAGCGGTGCCACTACCAAGACTAAAGGTAAAGATCCTTCAGCTCAGTCTTATTGCGTACTGGATTGTATTTTTCATGAGGTGAATCAAACATACTACGCGCTAGACAGTTGGGAAGAAAGAGAAGAGCCATATGATTTCTTTCCCTCACTTTTCTGTACCTTTGATCTTCGAAAGCCAAATCACAGAGATGCCTCTCCCTTTAATCCAAAACCAAATATCCAAACAAAAAAGCTTAGACGGAAGCATTTCAACAAGAAGAACAGTGGATCCTTCTGCAATCACCACTGGGCCATCCATGACAAACCATAACGCCATATTTGATTTGTTTGCTCAAAAAACAGAGAACCTTGGTGTGAAAGATGGCCTGGTTGCTGGCAGTTTTGTGGACATCATACAGACCAAAATTGACCGTTCCTCCAAACATAAGAGGTCGAAGAAACAAGATTCCAACAATATGAGATAATATTCACTTCGTGTCTCACTGGCAAAGGTTGTAAGTGGATCATTAATTAGCTGATATTGTAAGGATTCAACTCCATTGTTGAAGGAAAAGACATCTGAAAGCATGACAATAAGTTGTAACACAACGGCATTTGTAAACTACTCCTTCACATATAGTACCCGTCTTGCATTTTTTATTTTTTTTTGGATTTGCAACATGTTGCTTATCCACTTCTTCTTCCCCTCGATGTACCCTTATTGAGCTTTTATAAAAACATCTTTTGCCAAGCAAAAAAAAAAAAAAAACTATGCCAAACTGTCAAATTAATGCGTTTGAAATCAGCGAGAGGTCATGCAGGCAATGGTTGTGGCAAAATCGTTGCAGAGTCAGACAATGGTTAATGCAATATTTATTGTTATCATGGGAAATCAAAAGTCACAATCCAACATGACAATTGGCAAACAATATCTTAAGTGTAGTTTACATGATCTTGAAAACTTCTATAGTTACCATACATGTATGAAGGGAATTGGGTCTCCATCCAATGAATCAGTGGATTGATCAAGTTCACTGAGAATTTCAGTTGTAAAATGACTCTTGAGTAGGGGATGTATGTGTAGTTTCCGAATTATTTGCAGAAAAGAATCAAACTCATATTGACCAATAAATCATTTTCCTAAGATTTAAGGCATTGTCGAAATGATGAATCCCATTAGAAGCATTCTTTCTCCATTTGGAAGAGAGCTCTCATTGCTGATAAGAACTCAAGTAATCAAGCAGCATTTCGGATTCTGGGGATTTCCACGGTAGATTAGGGATGAAATTTGTTGCAGGAAAATCAAGTAAACATGAAATTGAAATAGAAAAAAAAAATGACGTATAAATCTAACTGTGAGAGAAGACCAAAGACTTCTTCATGGTAAATCACGTTTTCTTCTTGCTTACTACTAGTAAAAGCGTGATTAGTGCATGGTCTGTTTTTGGACATTTTGACCACATCTTATTACTCATGGCTGCATCTTATTACTAATGGCCGCATGTTTTGACACCTGGCCACAATGTTTTGAAAGCATGGTTACGGAACACCCGTTTTAGTGTATGATCTGTTTTCAAACATCTTGGCCGCTTCTTATTACACTTGGCCGCTTGTTTTGACACTTGGCCGCGTGTTTTGGAAAGCATGACCAGTATTGCTGTTGGATTTGGAGCAAAAAACGAGGGGGGGGGGGGGGGGGGGGGGGGGGGGGGGTGTGGGGCGGGGGGAGGAATATACAGCAAAATGTCTCTTGGATTTGGAAAATGTTGGCTATTACACTTTCAGTATTGTTCAAGGTGTTGTTGAGAGGTGGGATGGAGTTGAAGAACTACAGAGATTTATGAACGACAACGATTTGATGAAGAAGCTGGCCGGCGTGGAGCTGCGTTAAAGCCAAAGGGTGCATTCTGGACACAAGGAATCCAACCATTTTCTCCCACATACATCGCAAAATCTGTAAGAATTGTGTGTTCTAAGTGAAGGCTGTAGAGTCTTTTATGCCATGAAATGGAAATTAAGAAGGGGAAGCTCAACAAGGATTTGTTGGGCCGGCTGTTTGAGATCAATCACACCCTCAAATGCTAGAAATCTATGAGCCCGGCCATGGATGTCATATGTAGGAATGAAATTATTTTGTTTCCTTTTGAATTGCCTCGAGGCCCCATTTTTTGTTCAAGATTTGTCTCATAGACAAATAAATATGGGCTAACAGTACAAGAACCAATGACCCCTGGAGTTTTTTTTTTTTTTTTTGAGCATGTTTGGAATGGAATTCAGTGGTTCATTACATCAAAAATTCAAAAGACAAAAAAGTGAACGCTCCCAAGGAGCAATTCAAAGGCGCCTGAGGTGCATTAAGAAATGAGAGAAAATAGGATGCGCCAGGGCACGTTAAATTGTGCCTGAGGCACATTACAAAAAGAGAGAAAATGTGGAAGCACCCGGGTGCAACTTAAATGCGCCTGGGGCGCACTCGAATTGGCCTAAGGCGCATGTGATGCAGCAAATATTTCAGATTCTTATTTTACTGGGTTTCTCTAGTCCAAGTTGGCAGGAGACTAAAAAAAGGCAATCCTTTACATATTATAAGGATTGCATGGTTTTGCTACTGAAAATGGACTTTATCACAGTGCTCTCCAAACTTCATTCCTTGGATTTTTATGCAAAGTGCGGGGACATGGATAGAGCAGCTCAAATTGTTTAGACAAATTCTCTTTAAGAATAGCATCACTAGTTTCAAAATCATACTCAAAATGCCCTCCATTTTGAGAATGCCATAGAACTGTTCTGGCAAATGGGCAATGGAAGTCTAGAACCTATGGCTGATATCTTCTATTTCTTTTTTTGTTTGAGGAGTTCTGCGGCTGAAATCTTTAAAAGCCTCATCGTTGTGTATACTAATATTGGCAACTTGAAACTGTGGCTGATAGGATGATAAATAGTAAACTCATGACATGGACATCGGTTATTGAGGGCTGTGGAGCCCATGCGCTAGGTTTCGAAGCCCTGCAAATTGTTTGTCCAATGGTGGAACAAAAAGACTGGAACAGAATAGTATTGACCTTCTTGAGCTTGTTATCTACTTGCATGTAGCCACTCTTGGCCTTCTCAGTGAAGGCTGTAGTACATACTGTACATTGGCCTATAGAATAACCACGAGGATGGGTGCAGTAGGCCTGCTGTGCTTTTCCGGACTCATATGAGTGATTCATATTGTTCATACTTGTTCGGCTCAAAAAGTTTGTAATGATCGCAGTGATTCGGTGTTAGTATGAACAACACACTTTTGGCTTAAAATTTATAGACTAATATGATTTTAAGTATAAACTTCAAGATAAATGTGTCTGACTGACACGAGTATTCAAGATAAATGTGTCTGAATTACACGAGTATACTCAGCGTGACAGCATATAAAAGAGTTGTCGACGTAGTCACTTTTTGCTTCTACACTCACCCACTGGTGTTAATCCTCTCTAGCACCCTTTCCGATGTTGGTTGGTGTTCCCAGAGATGAGAGCGGCTCAACTGACGCGAAACTCGAAGATGAAGAAGTAAACAAAAGAGGTCCAAGGCAGACCACTGCTACAATTGATTCTTTCCTTAATGTTACTTAAGTTAGAGAGGGTGCACTAAAATTATGTGTTTCCCCAACACCAGTGAATAGGAGTGGTTACGGAACACGCGTTTTCTTGTTGCTTACTCTAGTAAAAGCATGATTACTGTATGGTCTGTTTTTGGACATCTTGGCCGCGTCATGTTACTTATGGCCGTCTTTTTTGATACCTGCCGCGCTTTTTAGTAAAAACGTGATTAGTGTATGGTCTGTTTTCTAGCATCATGCCTCATCTTATTACTCTTGGCCACATCTGATTACTCTTGGACTCTAGTTTTGACACTTGGCCGCCATTTTTTTGAAAGCATGATTACGGAACGTGCGTTTTCTTCTTGCTTGTTACTAGTAAAAGCTAGATTAGTGTATGGTTTGTTTTCGGATATCTTGGCCGCGTCTTATTACATTTGGCCGCATCGTATTACTACTAGCCGCTTGTTTTGACACTTGGCCACAAGTTTCTGAAAGCATGACTAGTATACCCATCATCGTGGCCGGAGCGTTCGGCTTCAGGTGAGGAATTGGGTTTTGAAGCGAGCCTCTATGACTTAGTGGACTGAATTGAGCTCGACCAGTAGGCCGAAACCCATTGAAATAGATCAATAAAAAGAAGAGGCACAACGAAATGATCAAAAGAGTGAAGCATAAATGAACACACAAATGCAGGCTGGAGAGGATCTGGAGTAAGCAAGAACAAGATTACTCTTTTGGTGTAAAGAACCACTGAATTTCATGCCAACATGCTGGAAACTGCAAAATGGAGATGGTTTGGAGTGCAACAATTCGCTATTTTGAAGAAATCATTCTTCATTTTTGGAGAAATAGAGATGTGTTGGAGACCCTCTCATATGTTCTCTCCTCTTGGACTCTATTACTCAATACTTTGAAAGACATCAACCCACAGTGCATTAATTCAAAATGGAAACTCCGCTGTTCTGGTTCCAAAGACAACTTATGCTTCCTCAATGGATGGTTGAGGCTCCAGATGGATTCTCCACTGACTGATTTGTAGCTGCAAAGGCCGACTGGAAACTGGTGTTCAACCGTTTCTTTGAACGGAAGTGAGTAGGCTTCGGACTGGTAATTTGCTTCACAACTTCTCCTCTGAATTATCCAGTAGTGCCACTACCAAGACTAAAAGTAAAGATCCTTCAGCTCAGTCTTATTGCATACTGGATTGTATTTTTCATGAGGCAGATCAAACATACTACGTGCTAGACAGTTGGGAAGAAAGAGAAGAGCCATATGATTTCTTTCCCTCACTTTTCTGTAGCTTTGATCTTTGAAACCCAAATCACAGAGGTGCCTCTCCCTATAATCCAAAACCAGATAACTGAACCAAGAAGCTTAGACGGAAGCATTTCAACAACAAGAACAGCGGATCAGAATACACAACAAAGTAAGACCCCATGTTAAGAGAAGTTCAATCCTTCTGCAATCACCACAAGGCCATCCATGACAAACCATAAAGCCAAGTTTGATTCGTTGGCTCAAAAAACAGAGAACCTTGGTATGAAAGATGGCCTAGTTACTGGCAGTTTTGTTGACATCATACAGACCAAAATAGACCGTTCCTCCAAACATAAGAGGTCGAAGAAACAAGATTTCAACTGTATGAGATAATATTCACTTCGTGTCTCACTGGCGAAGGTCGTAAGCGTTGGCCATGAAGATATAGAGAGGTCATACGTCAAGAAGAAAATTGACAATGGAGGCAATATTACTCATACTCTAGTCGACAGGATCTTATTTGTACGGCTTTTTCAAGAGAATTCTTTCCATCATGTAGCATTTCATTAGTTGGATTAACCAGTAATTCTTTACATAAGGACTTTATTAACATGAAACCTCCCTTAGGGAGCATTTGGAATTTCTTGCATTTTCCGTTATGGATCATTTTATTTCATTGAGACCATCCATGTCCAACTGCTTCTGCATCTCCATAGTCTCACGAGCACAACTAGTGTTTGATTAGCTCTCAATTTCGCAGGTGAGTAGCTTTTTAAGTACCTTTTTGAATCAGGTCTGATGTGCAAGGGACCAAAGCAGATGATCTGGTTCAGAAGTTCTTTGTTATAAGAGGATCTTAGTCATGCTTCACCAGCCTTCGTGAATCTACCTTTCACGCGCTTTCGTGTATCAGCTCTGGCTTTGCGGGATGCATATCTTATTTGTTTGCTAAACCTGCAGACCACAAAGGCAAAAACATTATCTCCGTAGCCGCATATGAACTTGAAAGCAATAGAGGCTTCATCACCATGTCCAGAAAGTAAAATGCAGCGACTAGCGGAAGAGCAAAGAACCCTCAATTCTCTTGGAAAACCACATGAATGCCTTAGATAAGCTACAAACAACAATTTTGCAGATCCTAGAGACCAAAAGTTGAACCACGTACATTCTCGTTTTCTTCTTTTCGTTATATCTCATCTTAGCTTTGTCCCTTGCTTGTTGGTTGCTGATTTCGGAATTGGACTCCCATGGTGGTTCAGTAGTCATAAACCCGGGAGATAAATCGCAGTCCTGATTATCAGCAGCGCTGCTTTCACCCGTAAGGTTGGATGGTGAAAGTGATATGCTTGGAGGAATTTGTCCAGTTGAAAAACCCCAGTTGATATTTCTGTTGCAGCTGTTAATAAGCATCGGATTACCACTTCCGCTCATAGCCTGCATAAGATTAGCTGACCCAGCAACAGCTGAAGATTGCAAAGCCATGCCCTCTGGTTGTCCTGACAATGATGCCTAACGAAATCCACAAGTTTAATGGTCACACATACATACATACGTACGCATGTTGTTATTCATTTCGAGTGAAGATGACGATATCGGAGTCACAACACAATAAAGCTAAGTAGAAAAAACCCAATCTTCGGTTGTTAATGACGGTTATTTATTTCTATTGTGATTGTTCTTTGTTAAATGCAAAATAGAGATCTCTAAAAGAGCATATGAAATAGTTGAAACTGGGAGTCAGCAAAGAAACGACCGGCTAAGAAAGACGGATTCAGATGTTGCATCTACAAAGAACTCAAAAGGAAATAGCATAAACCAAGTTCATGGTATACCTCTACGATATTTTGGACATAACCATTAGATTCAGTATCGGACACGTTTTTCTCCTTGAGTTGGCTATCTATTCCTCCGTCCTCAAGGTTATATCTAGAATGACCTTGCGAAGAATCAAATATCTTGTCAGATCTCTCAAGGTTGAATGCAACGTCATACGCGTTGAGATCTTCACCCTCATTAAGTTCAACATTCTTGTAACAGGAATAGCCCTGCTGCAGATAAAAGGGAAATAAGGCAGACATCAGATTCTGGAAATTAAGTTTCCACATTGTGATCACTAAGATATCCGACGTCTTAGATCACAAGTTAAATGTTCTATCAAAGGGCATATTTGCACCGTTCTGTTCATTGCCATTGCATATGCCACCATATGATTCTTGCGTAGCAACAAACCAATGATAGAGCTATGATAATCATCTCTTCCAACATTTAACATGAAATAAACCCCCATATATTTACCATGAGAAGAACAAGGACTAGGAAAATAATAAGAGAAATAACCTTTTGCAGGTTTGATCCTCTGGGAAGCAGAAGTGGTTGATCTTCATTGAAGTAATCGGAATTGTTAGGAATAACAAGAGATCGACACATCAAATTTTCAAGTTTGGCACAAGGCTCTAGCTCATGCAACGTGCTTGTTACCAATCCAACCGACCCCTCATTGCTCTTTTGCTCCAAACTCAGATCGACACAATTCTCATTCGAAGGCATTCTCAACGGATCTAAACCGTCAAAAGGAGGAGGCCCATTAAGAACAGAAGACCAAATCCTTGAAAATTCACCCAACGAAGGACATCCCGAATAAGAACTCAATGTCTGGCGCAAATGCCCTGGCCCTGAGCATCCATTTCCGTTACAGTCGCAATTCTGACACAGCGACATTTTGTGAAGAACACAGCGGACATTTGCAGGCTGTGAATTGCACTTGTCGCATATGAGTGAACGGTTATGCCTACGAGACAAGTGATTAGAAGAGTGCACACAGTTATCACAGTTCAAGCAAAGTCTGGCAGAATCAGATTTGCAGTAAACAACTGCCCTCACCACCCAACAAAACTCACACAAAGGTTCCATATTGCCTAATTAATTTGCTCCTCCTTCAGCTAACATAACTAACTTGAAACTTGCTTCGGGAATACCGGTTTCTTGTTTTCGTCCCTAGAACAGCAGCCACCCTTTTACTACAACCTTTAAAAGCAACAAATTGAGATCAAACCCTTTCTGTTGGCAAGTAGATCAGGATCAAGATGAAGGTGGAACTCAATAAAACAAAGAAGGAATCAGCATAGTGTTATTTGAATTATACTGAATGGATGGATAAAACTGTAGGCCTTCTAATTGGTATCTGTTTTCAGAAGTACTCTTTCAGAACAACTTAAATTAGAAACTGCTTGGAAAATGTAATTACTCAGTCATCTTCATATATTAGTTATTTTCGGAAATGCTTCTCAAGAGTTTGAAAATAATCGGTTTTCGGTGAGCAACGGGGTCTTCCGCGAGACGTTTCTTGAAAATAAGTTTCGAAATTGATCACAATGTGAGTTTTATGGAAAGTGAAAAAAAAACTGTTCTAAGGGGATTTTTGGTATCTTGGTCACGTAAATCGGTAAATGCTCAGTGCTCCCGCTTGCACTCTCAATCTTCTTCGCTCTCGTGAATCATGGTTGGATACAGAAGGAGGCAAATAAAGATTAGTCAGGATCCAGAAACCAAGAAGTCATTACAGGGAGCAAGAGGGATCTAGAGGTGGATTGTTTTTGTGGGCCGAGACACTGGTGGGAGAGAGAGTTTCAGGTAGGTGGTGACTCCGCAAAATTTATTTTTATTAGTTTTTTGAACGGCCTGTGCAAGATTTATTGAGGCATTGGGTTTGTGCCACGTGGCAACGTGGAGGTGAAGGAAGAGATCTGGTATTGGTCACACCGTCCTTAATACTCGCTCACTGGTTTGAAATGCTAATCTCATCAAACCCCACGTGCTAAATTAAATTATGAAAACGTGTCGATACTCCTCGGAGAGACTGTCCAAATATGCTTTGAATGGTCCAGATTTATATGCTCTCTCTCCTTTCACCCCACCACTCTCTCTCATTTTTTTTTCTCTCTAAAATTTAGATTGTCGATGGGGCACTACCGGCACCCAAAAATTTCTCCTGTTCAAGAACTTACTCGGATTCATGGTTTCAAGTTTCAACAACATGCAAGTACGGTATTTTAAGTTTTCTGTTAAAGAGAAAAATTACTACTGATTTTTTTTTTTGTCACTGTGGTACGCCAGATAGCGGGTCAATTATTGGTCCGGATGGTATGGCCCAATCAGCGCAAGCCCAATCGACTAGATGACCTAAGCTCATTGGCGACTAGATGGGTTGTGCCAGCCCGGGTACTTACATTTGGACGGGTCATACGCGGTTACATTCCACATATGTTGCTACATGCTACCATCTTCCTGCCCGAATTGGCCATGTGGCACCAGTCATGGTTCGGCCACGTGGCACGGTGGCAAAAGCGGAAATGTGTCGATCCGGTACAATCCGGTCCAGCCACGTGGCACCGGTCTAGTCGTGCCACATGGCACAATCATATAGCATACCGCAGCATAGTGCTTGGCAGCTTGTGAGAATACAGGTTGGGCGTGTGGCACCTCATTCTATATTAGTTCTGCCACGTGGCACAACCGTGTAACATACTACATCATGGGATTCCATAATTGTTCGGCCCAACCATGCACCACGCACCTGCTCTCAACCATCGCACTGCACTCGCGCTTTCAATTTTTGCTCTTGCAGATTTTAGTAATATGACATGTGATTTAAAAACACTTTCACACTTAAGTTCACACACATGCACAAAATTTATGTGATTAGGTACTCAGGTCGTTGGTATGAAAGCATAATTGTCAAGAAAGTTAGGGCTTAAGTCCGAGCCAGTTAATGCAGTCTGTTAATTTTCTACTTTGTCCACTCGACTAGACAACGACCTCTGGATTGAATGGTTCATTGAGACCGACCTCCGTCCAGTCTCCCCCTTTAGTCCAGTTTAGGTTATTCATGGGCTCATTTTGGACCAACAACATTGATCATAATCTTTTTATCTTTAAAGCTTGCTGAACGTCAAAGTCAAAAAATTCACGTTGATTGGATACTATTTTGTTACGATTTTAAAGATACATTTCAAAATCGTAACAAACGGTATCTGATCAACGTAATTTTTTTTTTGGTTACAATCAACTTAGTTTTTGACATATGATGATCTTGGCAAACTCTAAAAAATATAATTTTGGGCTCAAAATGGGCCCACAAATGACCCAAATTGAACCAAACTAGATGGGAGGAGACTGGACAACCATAGTTTTCACACAAACCTTTGATAGATTAAGGCCTATTTTGGCTAAATAAGCAAATTGGTTTTTCTTTTGGGAAAAATTCAAAATACCCCCCAACCTATATACCCAAATTCAATTAGACTCCCAACCTTTTAAAAACTTCAATTTTACTCCCAACATTATATTCCGTTAATCAAAATGCTCCCTTCCGTCCAAATTATTAACGGATTCCGTTAAAGGCTCCGTTAAATAGTATTTTGATCGAATTTCGATGATCCAAGCCGTTCAATGTGTTTAAAATGTGATTTTAAGGGTACTTAGAGAAATCAACAAAAAAATGACCGGGAAGGGCTTCATCTGAACAGTTTTTTATTGAATAGTTCAATAAAAAACTGTTCAGATGAAATAAAAAACTGTTCAGATTAAGCTCTTCCCGGTCATTTTTTTTGTTGATTTCTCGCATGTACCCTTAAAATCACGTTTTAAACACATTGAGCGGGTCGGATCATCAAAATTCGATTGGGAAAGGGGAGGTGTGGATCAATCCGGATTTTATTCAAGTACGGACGTCCGAATTTTGCTTCGGTCTGTACCTCCCCTTTTCCGATTGAATTTCGATGATCCGAGCCGCTCAATGTGATTAGAATGTGATTTTAAGGGTACCCCGGAGAAATCAGCCAAAAAAAATGATCGGAAGGGCTTCATCTGAACAGTTTTTTATTGAACCATTCAATAAAAAACTGTTCAGATGAAGCCCTTTCCGATCATTTTTTTTGCTGATTTCTAGCGTGTACCTTTAAAATCACGTTTTGAACACATTGAGCGGCTCGGATTATCGAAATTCGATCCGAATACTATTTAACGGAGCCTTTAACGGAATCCGTTAGTAATTTGGACGGAAGGGGGCATTTTGATTAACGGAATATAACGTTGGAAGTAAAATTGAAGTTTTTAAAAGGTTGGGAGTCTAATTGAATTTGGGTGTATAGGTTGGGGGGTATTTTGAATTTTTCCCTTTTCTTTTTTGTCTTTTTTCTATTTTTTTTTTTTTTTTTTGCATTTGTTAGTTTTATATCAATTTTTTTGTAGATAATTGTATCGTAATGATGAGAAGAATCTAAAAAATAAAAAATTAACATCAAAACCCAAATTTTTTGAATAAAGGCAAAAAAATTGGTTTTGGCATATTTTTGTTTTTACTTTGGACTTCATTCATAATTTTTTACTTTTTAAATTTCTCTCATCACGACGAAGCAATAATCCATAAAAAATTGACGAAAAACTATCAAATGCGATTGTTTTTTGATAAGAACAAAAACATAATCCAAATAAATCATTTATCTAAAACACCTCTAGGCTCTGTTTCTACTAGAAGTGCCACCACTATAAAAGTATTTCCTTATTGGAAAATGATTTTGATACTCTAATTTTTTATGATGGCACTTCAAACTTTATTTTTTAGTGTGTCTTGTTATTTATAATATTTGCATTAAAAGATATATTTTGGAGTGCCGTCATAAAAAAAATGGAGAGTCAAAATCATTTTCCTTTATTATTTTGTGAAGAAAAATAAGTCCACTAAGCCAAAATTTTTAGCCGTTGATTTCCTTGAATGCTGTATTGATACGATACAGGCATACACGTCCACACACAGCAGAAAAACCCCAGTTATTCGAACATTCCAAACACGGTCTTAAACAAAATCCCGGATATACCCTCTCTCTCTCTCTCTCTCTCTGGCAAAATCTGAGAACACGAGGCCCAAGTTTGTGTGTCTAGAGTCTGCAATGGACGACACGAGGGTTTGACGATCTCCGTATCCCGTGCCCGAGCCATGGCCGGTTACTCCAAGGAAGACCTAGTACAGCTGATCAAGAGATTTGGGGCTTACCTCACTCTCAAGCTGTCCGATCTCTTCAACAATCTCGTTCGTACCTCGTTCCTTTCCCTTCTTTCGACCTATTGTTTCAGATTAAACATTCGTATACGTATAGGTGTGCTTACCTGTGTGCAGTTTTCCGTAATTTTGCTGGCGATTGCTTGGAATAAATATCGCTTTTTCTGTTTCGGCGATTTGTTTGATATAGCGATGGAAATTTTGTGCTTTTTTTGTTGTTGACGACCGGAAGAAAATTAGTGAAAATTAGAGTTGAAATTTGTGCTCTGATGACCAGGATTAGTCGAGGTGCGCGTAAGCTTGCCCTGACACCTGAATAATGAAGATAAAAGAGAGCATTTTTTCTGTTTAGTTCTGTATTAGCAACGGTCACTTCTTGAAAATTCGTTCGGCTGACTATTTTTGAAACTTAGTGTAAGGGTTGTTTTATTTATTTGAAGGGAGCACATTTTTGTGTAAAGTTTCAAAAAATCAGGAACGAAATGAATTATTTGAACAGTAATCTGGTCTTCTCTGGTACTTTATCGTGATACACTCATTTGAATAGAAGAAGGGGAAAAAAATAAGCCTTCTTAGTTTCCACGGGGAACAGGTTTGGAGCGGACCTAGAAAACATAGCGCGAAACTAGTTTAAAGCCGAAAGCCGGTTCCCCTTATTGGACCTGATGGAGTATGATTGCACAAAATGTCATCAGTTTCGTATACAGCGAGAAGAATTATGAGAGGTCGAATGAGCAACACCACTATGACCAGTGGAGTAGTAGTGCTGCCCATGGTAAGCTATGGTTACAGATGAGAGTATTAAAGGATGAGATTAGGGAAAACGGAGAAAGAATATGTAAGGAGAGGGGATATCTCAGTAAAGAAAAACTTAGAAGGACGAAATGCAGGATATAATAGAAGTGGTGAAAACAAAGAGGGGCTCCAAAAGATTCAAGGGACACTTTTGAAATTTTAGAAAGACAAATGTGAGAGCATTTTACGTAATCATAGGGCCAACGTACAATTTCTGAAAACTTTGGGAGGGGCACGCCTGGTCACTTGGTGGCTCCACCACGGACCTGTAGTCCTCTCCTCTCAGCATTGCGGTGCTGAAAATCTCTCATCTTTCTGTAGTTTGCTACCCTTTTGTGTTGTTAAAGTCTTTGGCACTGGTTGGATTGGATGTATTTCCTTAACCTTAGACAGCATTTCCTTTTCCTGTTGAAAAGAGGATCTTGATTTTAAAGAAGCAGGAGAAGACATCAGGCTTTGCTATCAATAGCTGCTCTTGTGCCCTATTGGGGGATTTACGACTTGAATTTTTTGAGCGCGTAAATGGTCTTAGTCTGTTAATTGATGGAAGTTGGAAGTTTCAACTGATTATGAAACCGCACTACTGACTAGGTGTAGAGTAGCGAAGGCTAGAGACTTTTTTTGGTTGGACACAACCCTAGTTCCTCTACGACCTGTCTATTTTTGGATATACACCCCAAGTCCCCGTGATGTCGCAGTAAGATCTTGTTAGAGCCATACCCTGTTTAGTCTTATCTTGACTAGTTGAATTATTCGCTCTCATGTAAAGTGAGGGAACCACAAATAGAAAGCTACGAAACTTATCATACTGATTTTTTCTTCTTTTTCGGAAATATGACAAGGCAGTATCTACAAAAGGTAATGCTGATCTGTACAAATTCTGTGCATTATGCCTTAGGAGGCCTCATCTGCTAGATCTGCCACGACTCACCCCTCTCCTCCTCCACCCTTGTACTTTTAGTTGGTGGACAGAGTCATCCGGTGGTTGGTATTGGTGACGACAACAGCTGGTGGAGTGGAATTAGTGTTTGGTTTGGCGGTGGGGGATTATCCTAGCCAATTAACAACGGTTTGGGGGTAGGGGTGGGGGTGGGGGGAGAGTGAGAGAAAGAGAGGTAGAGAGAAGTAGATTTTATTTAGCTTGGTAGAAGTTGTGCATGAAGTTCTACAACGTGCTGTTGGGCAGTAAAAAGTTGAGTATTATGTCTAAGACAGTCCTGGTCCTCAGTTTAAGTGAATTCCAATCGGAGCCGTTGAAAGATGGGTGAGAACCGAAACTAGCAATTAACTTAGGGCAGAACAATCCTGGGCCCTCCCCTTGGATCCGGAAGACATTCTGGAAAATTGTTCTGGTTTCTGATATATATATATATGTGTGTGTGCGCGTGCGTGTGTGTCACTAAAGATTGTGTTTGCTATAGCATCAAGGATTTTTACACCTTTGGAGTTGCTTGCAGGATTCATGGTCGGTAGGGGGTGTGTGTCACTAAAGATTGTGTTTGCTATAGCATCAAGGATTTTTACACCTTTGGAGTTGCTTGCAGGATTCATGGTCGGTAGGGGGTTTGGCAGGACTTGCCATTGCAATTCTATTTATTTGGAGACTGTGGAGACCACGCAGTGGAACTCAAAGACGACAGCCTAAACGGCAAGCTCCTACACCTGGTAGTTCTGGTGCAAGCAATCGTTCTGATGCAAATTTAATATCCTCTGGAGTTAGCACACCCGAAGAAGATTCGAGAGCCCAAAACGTCATTGACGAGTTCTTTCAGCCCGTAAAGGTAACTTAAATCTTTCTCCATCTACTTTTGAGTTGTTATTGCTTTGTACTTACTGGTTTAAGCTCACTGTGTATTCTTTTCTTTTGCAGCTGACTTTAGGACAAGTAGTTAGGCAAAAGCTGAGTGAAGGAAGGAAGGTAAATTGTCTAGACACTTCAGCATTGCCTGGTGCATATGGCCTATGTTGGATTTTTGTTGTATTCTTCACATCTATTATACGTGCAAAATTTATAGAAGATGTTCTGTATTTCCTTGTTTTGAGTTAACTGCTTGCTGTCATCATTGTCACATGAATGTGTAAGAAATCAGAAGATTTTAGCTTCTTAGCTAAGTGTGCTCCTGACTCTTCCTGTCTGATTAGTAATTCCATAGAAATGGGAGTGTTATTTATCTTTTTTGGTACCCTGTTACTGAATCCAATTCAATCGTTGACTTGAGAAAGTCTTTTATTTGTCTATCCTAGTAGATAATCACATCCATTTTCATTATGCATTTGATCATAGAACTTGGTTATTGTATATGATCAGTTTCCAAAAGATGGTACAGTGGTGCACATTTGATGAGTTAAGTCATTTTCCAAGTGCTGATGTTACTATCGAGGATATTTGTAAAACGAATGAATTTAGTCGAATTATTTGAGGTTTGGTGGTTGAAACTTGAAAGTGGCGAAGACCTGAGTTTCTTGCATTTTTAAACTTCAGCAAGAGTAAACAGTTGGGATTTCTTTTATGATCCGCATATGCATCAGCGTAATGCTTATCAAAAAAAAAAAAAAACCATAAGCGTAATGAAATCTTGGATTTTCTATCACCTGGCTAAATTTATGATTTTGACCCTTCTATATCCCTTGAAAAACTTGCTCTTGTGTAGGTAACGTGCCGGTTGTTAGGTGTGGTCCTAGAGGAAACTAGTCCAGGGGAGCTTCAGGTGGCGAAAGTCTCTGTCAACTAAATTTTGTAATGTTCTGTATGAGCTATTTTTTTAACAAATCAATCTGAAATGGATTATTTTTGTAATTTCCTTGTTCTGTGCAGACAAAAGTGACTGTGAGATCCTCTGTACTGGAAGTACTACTGGAGATTACAAAATTCTGTGATCTCTATCTCATGGAAAGAGTTTCAGATGATGAAAGTGAAGTGAGTGGAACCTTTCTGCTTGTTCATTTTTTACAAGGAGTTATTGGCTTCATTCAATTTCTGCACTTGTTCCTGTCATATGACGCGTTCTTTTGCATCTAGTGGACTCATCCTCTGGGAGACTGACTTTCGGGGGTTTTTTTTAGCGTAGAACTGATGGGGGAAAAAAAGGATGAGGGACTAAACAATAGTGGCAGTATCCTAACATTCAGTTGTGAAGTTTATAAGTTGTTGGATGCAACTGATGTATGCCTGTAACACCCTCACGTTTCTTTTGTTGAATAGTAGTCTGACCTTTTGTTTTCAGTTCAATACTTCTATGTTTGGTAATTTGTTTTTAAAAATTCCAAAGAGACTATAACGACATTTCAAAAAACTGTTGTTATAGCCTATAGGCAGAAAGCTATCCTGAAACCGCCTGTTTAGGACATTATATCGAATACAGTTCTCAGAGAAGCCCACAATAAACATGTTATCCACGATAGTTCTCATTTTACTCTTTGTTGCAAGCATGAGCCCAAATAGGTCCTAAATATATTGAATTTGGATGAGGGTTTGAAGAATGAAGCAATGGATTTGAAATTGTTGGAACATACAAGTTATTTGATCCTGTATATGGCAATTCACACAATCATATTGGTATTTTTCTCCTTACCTGTCAGGTAAAATAGAGAAATAATTAATTTTCTCCTTAGTTGTGTATCTTCAGCTTGGAACATACAAGTCATGTGATACTGTTTTTGGGAATTCACTCAATTGTGGTGGTTTTTGCTCCTAACCTCTACAGTAAAGAGAGAGTGTTTTTGCTCTTTTTTTGTGTGTTCCCTCAGTGTCTCGAGTTTCATTATTTCCAGTAGACCTTCTTATTCAAAGTTTCATTTTTAAGTACCTTCGACAATTGTATTGTAGTTACGTCAATTGGATATATTTCTGGATGCTTGTTGGTAGGCTGGGCTTGTTTTCGTATGATGATTGTTGCCTTCTGGCAGCTTATAACTAGTTTTTGTAGTTTTTGGTTCTCCATAAACCATTAGTGGCTCCATAAAACACCTTTTTTAAGCTGAAAAGCATTTTATTGAGCTAGTGGTACTTGTCAATTGCAATGAAGAGACCTGTTTTCTTCAGACTCATTGATAAATATTATATACTTTTATGCAGAAAAAGGTTCTCTCAGCTTTAGAAGATGCTGGGCTATTTACATCTGGCGGCTTGGTCAAAGATAAGGTAATTAATGTTTGCATTGCTAGTAGTATTTGAGATACTATGACTGAAGCATTAGTCAACTTTTTTCGGGTAGGGAAAGTATCTCTAGCTAAGTTTCCTGTTTTTCATTATTTAACGGTTCTAAGTGTGAATTGTGGGCTCTCTCAATGCAGTTCTCTTCTTATTGTACTGGTTTCCTCTTCTTTTTTTTTATTTATCCTTGTGATGAATTAAATCTTTGCCGATGAAAAAAGAGAGGGTGAATTGTGAGATTGAGGTTCTCCTATTGATTACTTTGCTCAGTTGTTCTCTTCATGTTGTACCTTCATATTTTTCTTTCTTCATTTATGTGCTATGCATTTCTTATTTCAATGCAATCATGGCGCAGGTTCTCTTTTGTAGCACTGAAAATGGACGGACATCTTTCGTTCGGCAACTAGAGCCAGATTGGCATATTGACACGAATCCTGATATCATTTTTCAGCTCGCGGTAAATTTCTACTTCTTCTTTAAAGATATCAAAACACATATTGTGCAAGATGCACAATGTATGTTTGTATTACTATAGTTTTTGGATAAGGGAGTTCTATTATTAGCAGGAGAACGACCATGGTAGATGAGAAGGGAAAAAACTAACTTTCGGTGTGTTTGTCTATCAAGAGCTGTGGATAATACAAGAAAATGAAGATTTTCTCACCTAAACTAGGCTTTTGGTTCCTAGGAAATAAAGAAGAAGGGATACTTAACTCTAGAGAAAACAAGCGTGCTGAGAAGAAATAAAATACAAGAAAGTTGTCTAATATGAGTTACCACATTTATTGCGCCTCTTTTGGTATATGGGTGGCATTCCATTAATGCCTTCTTTCTAATATATTTATTTACTTATCAAAAAGGAGTTACCATAGTTATTGCTATTTTCTTGCATCTTATTTCCAGCAAGTTCTTTTTGGTTCAAATGTGCAAGGCTAATTTATGCAAACCTGCACCTTAGTCAAATGCATGGGAGAAAATGTATATTTTTTAATTTCGCTTCCAGCATTCTTTTCTTCCCTACACAGCTGACCACTTATCAGGATTTCTCCTCCTCCTCTTCTTTTTTTTTTTTTTTTTTAATTACAGCGGTTCATCAAATACCAGCTTCATATTTCGCCTACCAAGACGGAACGAACTGCTGCTAATATTTTCAGCTCGCCATCGTTGGAACTGTTCTTTGGATGTGTTTGACGCAAAAAGAAAAAAAAACAGTAAAATGCATACATTTTTTCCACTTATTATAGTTTTCTGCTCTCCCCTTGGGTTTAATATCTCTCATTCCTTATGTCTAGGTGGTTATGGCCGATGCTGATTTCCTGATGAGAGACCCAACATGTGGTAGTTTGCAGTCTCAAAGCCTAGAAGCTTTCTCTTCTCAATCTTTATGTGATAGATTAGCTCACGTTCAATCAACGTTGACTGTCAAAGTAAATATAATGGTTGAGTGTAATTTCATCCTTTAAACTTATTCCATTAATGGGTAATTTCGATCTTTTTTATGGTACTGTTGGAAAGGTATAAGTTTTGTCAGATCCCATGGCATGTGTTCTTTGTAGGTGAGGGGATATTCTGGGTTCAGCGAGGTTCGATCACGGGGCCGTGAGCTTGGAGTTTATGGTCCCTTCAAAATTAGGTCTAGGTTATAGATGACCTGGCTCATGCTGTAAGTCTCTCTGCTCTTTTCTGTCATTGTTAAACATTAACACACAGAAATTTCACAATAGAACATACTGCAGGCTATGAGATCCTTCCTAGCATATTTTTGCATGATACTAGAGTCTAGAGAAGCCTGCGGTCCCTTGATTTTGGTCCCTTGATTTTTCTCTCTGCAAAATGAGGATTTTATTAATCATTGAAACAAGTTACAATGATTAAATGGAACCTAAGAGCTATGGCTTCACAATGAGGAAATACTGGCGATCCAACAAAGTTAGATTCCCAGCCCTCGACATTCATAAGCCTCCAAGGACTTGCTTGATAAGTCTCTTAGCTTAATCCCGTGGGGCCATTAAAACTGCGTTTGGTTTCGCAAGTGGTGATCGGATTATGAAGGACTTGCTTGATAAGTCTCTTAGCTCATGGGATGGGATTAGTAATCTCGTGGAGCCATTAAAACTGCGTTTGGTTTCGCAAGTGTTGATCGGATTATGAAGCCGATGGGACTATCAATCCGGCCAAATGGGTGGATTAGGAATCCCACGAAGGACCAGGTATTAGCAATCCCATCATGGTTCTCCCTTGCTCAGTTACCAAAATACCTATGCTGAAAATAACTAATTTCCAAATTCCTCAGAGCTTATCTCATGTTTCACACGATTCAATGCTCAAAGCCCCTAATTTTCCAAACGTTCTTGATACATACTATTGAAATTACCCCTTTTTTTTTTTAAACTTGCTTTTGTTTTTATTTAATCTCACTGTAAATTACTCCCTTCGTCCCATTTTCTGTTCTTTTTTGAAGTTCGTGTCAGTTTTTAGTTGTTTATATCTTCTAATATGAATCTCTAAAAATATGTAATATGGATCTTGTTTGATAGTTCTCAGTTTGGTCTATATAATACAAAGTTTCAAAATTATGAAAAATATTATAAATTGAGACATATAACTGATATAAGCATTTAAAGAATGACATAGATAACGAAAAAGGAGAAAGAAAATGGAACGGCGGGAGTATCTAAGATGAACCCAACAGGGTCCATCTCATCCAAAGAATCCAAAACTACCCTAGCCCTAAATCGAAACCTAACAGCCGCCGCAACCCATTCTGCCACCACCAGAAAAACCCTGCTGTCGCTTGATATGCGGTCGTTTTGTGCAGAAGCGGTAAATCTCTACTCTGATGTGGTTTGGTCATGTTTTGGGGGAGAAAAAATTGACATGCATTTAACTTTGAAGCGAGAAAAAATTGATACTCATGCATTTAACTCTGAAACAAAAACGGAAAATTTTATTGGGAGGGAGTAATTCCTTTCCCTTTTCCTCCCTCTCTCTTTCACAAACCCAGACGGTAAAACTTGGAATAACTCCGCCACTGACCCCTGCAGCCTCTGGCCACCACAACCGCAACCTCCTGCCACTACTACCGGCGCCTCTGCCATCACCACTCTCTCTCTCTCTCTCTCTCTCTCTCTCAACCACAATCAAATCAGCCACCACACTGATGCTTTATCTGAGTCATTTGCCTCCCAAATGCAGGCAACGGTTCAGCCCCTCAATGAGTGATTTCACTGTTTGCCTTGCAACAAACATTTATACGATTCCCCATATAGTTATCTGTGTATCTGTGTCCCTTCACCTACACCTACTTGATTTTACATGTGCACACAAGTGTGTGTGTCAATTTGTGAGCATGGCTGCACATTCCATTAGCTTTGTGCAGATGGACACTTAATATATATATCCACCACGCACTCATGTGGGGTTCATATTCTTAGCACCGTGATTACATAAATGTGTGCTTAAAAAGGGTTTTTGGATACTTACGTAGTTACGTGACAACATCCGAAGACCATGGGATAGTATTTTCTTCGTTTTAGGGGAGCATTTTAAAACAGAGAGAGAAGAGGAGGAAAGGGGACAAGAACATCATCACGTGGGAATGCGGGGACCCACCGTAACTTCGAAGTCCAAATTATGGGCTTTGGACAAAACAAAAGATGTGGCTGACGGTGAAAAAGGATCAATTTGTTCTAAAGTTTTAGTGATTGAATTTGCACTTTTGCACAGACCAGCGCGTATTAACGTTGGCCTTTCATTGTCCCTTTTCTTCCTCTCACGGCACCTCATCTCCCAGATAGATAAAAAAACGACCCAAGTCTACTGGCCCCACAAAGAGACTCTCTCTCTCTCTCTCTCTCTCTCTCTCTCTCTCTCTCTCTCAACTCCTTTTGTCGAGATCACTAACCATTGGAAAAGACTTTTGTACTGTACTAAATTAATGTGGTCACGAATCTCATCGTATCACAGAAGCTCGAGATATTGACATATGTTTATGTTTATGAGACCATGCCGCCACCAGTATTGAAAAATACTATTCCCTCCGTCTCATTTTTATAGTCCATTTTCGTTTTTTCGTACCGTTCTTTTAACGTTTTTATATTTCAATATGAATTTCCAAAAATATGCAATATAAATCTTGTTTGATAGTTCTCGATTAGATCTATAATACAAAATTTTCAAAATTATGAAAAACATTGTAGATTGAGGGATAAAAACGTTGAAAGAATGATACGAAAAACGAAAATGAACAATAAAAATGAGAAGGAGGGAGTAGTACAAATTTCCAGACTTAAGCAGTCACAATTCTCATGCCAACCGGATTTGGAAAGATGATGAAATGTGCTATTCAGAAGTTCAATTAAACTAATAATCTATCCTCGGAATTCTGCTTGATCGGCATGAGCATGGTAATTTTAATGATTTTTGTACACACAAACTTTGACTCTCTCAAGGCTTCCATTCTTCTGAACTTTTTGCCTGACTTATTTGGATAATTTTTTTTCTATTTTTTTGTGGTAAGTTTTGGGATTAATCATTCGTTTCAACGAGAGGAATTAGAAAAGTATAAAAATGTGCGTAGATGTTGAAAAAAATTCACATTACATGACACTTCAGACAAAAAAGGCAACCGTTTGGTTTTTTTTCTTCTTTAGTGAACTTTTTTTTTGGTAATAATTTTGTACTTTTAAAATCCTTTTGTCGAGACGGATAATTAATCTAAAAAATATACTTTAATACGAATCAAACGAATATTCTAAAAAGACGTATAAAACACACAAAAGAAAATAGAAAAAAAAAGTTAAAAGAAGAATGGAGTGCATCGCTCTCTGAAAACTTGTGTCCGATTGATTTATGTATAGATGTGATGTCTGTGTGTAAATGTAAAAACTATAGTTAGGGAGGCCAGTTCTATTTGTAAATAGGTGAGATGGACATTCAAAAATAAACTCTAATCTAGTAGGAGTAATATTTATCTCTCTAACTATATCTTATTTAATTTAAGAGGAATAGTTATTATTCAATAAATAGCCAGATCAATTGAGCTAAATTTAGAAATTTTTTAGTTTTGGTTATGCCTTTGGAGACACCCAAAGGGAAGAAGAACCATACAAAGGTTGTGAGATTTGAATTTTTGACATCCCAATGAGATGTAAGAGTCATGACCAATTGAGTTTGTCCTAATTGGTTCACTTGACAACATTTCATTGACCAATCTCATGATACATATTGTTTTCGTAGGCCTTTTATTTATTTATAACCGAATGTCTGGGCCAGCTTTATGCCCACCTCAACTAATTTAGGGGTCCTGGAGGTAACGATTGGGTATAATTCTTAGTGGCCCCAAGGTTTGGAATGTTTGGCCTTCGTGGGAATGGTACGTGTGATCTCATGGAGGAGCAGTTATTACTTTCGCACAACCACTTGATCAAATCCTTTGGGATTTTCGTAGACCTATTTGTTTGGTACTTAATTTGAACAGTATGTTATGTTATGCAGTTTCCTAAAATATAAAAAAAAAAAATCCAAAAATGCTACGTGTATAACCGTTGTGTTAATTGTGCGTGTAATTCTAGCCTTCTAGATGTGTTTGGACAGTTTAGATTTTAAAAAAACTCTTCCAAGGAAAAGTTAACTTTTCTAGGGAAAATTTGAGCGAATCTTGACCGTTTAGTACAATAATGGTCGGATAGAGATTGATTGTGTATTGTGTTTACACAACGGTTGTGTGTAGCACTTTGGGCCAAATAAATTTTATGCAGCTTCTTACAAATTTTTCCCAAAATGCTCTGACAAACAACCATTGTTACGATTCGATTCGTTTTGACCTTTCTAAAGCCCCGTTTCGAATTTTGTGTTTTTTTTGTGTTCACTTTCCCATTTTGTGTTAAGAGGGGCACTACAGACTGGGAGGGTTCATTCCCAGTTTGTGCTTAATGAATAATGAATTTAGTTTTGATTATTTTGAGTTTATGGGAACTTTCATTAATTATGTACGATTTTCTTAAATTTATTAATTTTACTGTGGCAAGAGAAATTATTATGAAAAGATATACAATCAAGCTTAAAAAAATCAGAAAAAGACAAATTTAATCTAAAAATCTGCCTATTAGGAATTGTGTTTGTCTTTCTAAATTTTTAATTATAATTTAAAATACTTGATGCAAAATTAATAAGAAATCTAAAAAATAAATGTAAGGTAAAAATAATCTGTAAACATTGGATGACAAATAAATCCAAGACAAAGGGTACTATATTTATTAATCATTTTCTACTTCATCCGCCCTACGGAGTAATTTGTTTGTCTATTTTTGACGTTTGTGTTCGTTTTTAATTGTTTATATTTTTTAATATAAATTTCAAAAAAATATACGATATGAATCTTATTTGATTATTCTCAATGGTTCTGTCATAGAAAATTTTTAAAATCATGAAAAAATATTAAGCAATTGAAAAATAACGCAAACATCGAAACTTAACAAATAAAGTAAAAGACAGGGTGAGTATTTATTACTATTCTTTTAAGTAAAAATACCAGGCCGGTCCTAAGTTTCCCATTCATAGCCCATCAGCTCCTTTTCTCCACAAGTTCAATTCCCACCAGGTCCTCCAACCGTGATTTTACTTATCTGCCCCGACTTTATTCCCCTCTCCGTCTCTCTCTGTCTCTAGATGTTCAGAAAGTTCGACTCGAACGGTGACGGCAAGATCTCCGCCTTGGAGTTCACGGCGGTGCGGCGGAGGAGGTCAGCCGCGTGATGGCGAAGATCTACAAGGACGGCGACGGCTTCATTGACCTCCGCGAGTTCACCGAGTTCCACGGAAAGAGAACGTCATCGTCGCCGGACGCAGCAAACAAGGAGCTTCGTAACGCGTTCGACTTGTACGACAAGGACGGTAACGGGCTGATATCGGAGCTGCACACGGTGATAAAGAGCCTGGGGAGAAGTGCTCCTTCGCCGACTGCTCAAGGATGATCGCCTCCGTCGACGTCGATAGCGACGGGTGTGTTAACTTTGAGGAGTTTAAGATGATGATGAAGGTTTGATTAATACTCCAATTAGTAGTGCTTGGAAAATGAAAATAAGGTAAATTTTCGCCGAATGAAAATAATTGATGAGTTGAATCATCGAAAGTTGAAGCACCGATAAGAATTCGGTGTTGATGAGGGTGGGATATGGGTTTGTGGTTACGGTAGGGGTAGTGAAACAAATGGCGTTTGTTGAGCATGGCGCATGTCATTACTGGTAACCCTTTATCACCCCTTTTCTTTGTAAAGTTTGAAATAGTATTTGGCATGCATCCTTTTTTATGAATTTTTAAGGTTGATTTTACGATTTTTTGTGCTTTATTTTTTATTTTCTGTGGCTAATTTTAGTTTTGGGTGTATGATACATCATTTACGAATTCTGTGGTAGAAAAAGATGGCTCAAAGTTTGATTTTTGTTTGGTGTTCTATCCAGTTTGTTGTGATGTTGTTTAGCGTACCAATTTTGTCAATTAACACTGTTTTAAAACTGTTAATTAACTACTACCACCACCACGCAACCACCACAACCACCACAACGCCGCCGCTGCCACTACCACCGCCACCACAATGACTACCACCACCATCACGCCGCCGCCGCCACCACCACGCCTCCACCATCACCACTACCACACCACTGCCACCGCCGCCACGATTAACAGTGTTAAATTCTATCTAAATTTACGATTAACAGTGTTAACTGCTATCTAAATTTACGATTAACAATGTTAACTTCTGTCTAAATTTACGATTAGCAATGTTAATCTCAAAGGAGATTGATCGGAGATGGAACGACCGGAGAAGGAGTAGTTACGTTGGCGGTGGAGTTGAGATCGGTGGAGGAGTGGCCGATGGCGGGGCTAAGACCGGCGAAGGAGTAGCCGGTGGTGGTGGAGTAGTGGTGGTGGCAGCGTGGTGTGGTGGTTTAGGAGGTTGTATAGGCCGAAGGGTATAAACACTGTTAATTAGGGTGTGAATTTAGACAAAAATTAACACTATTAATTGTAGTGGTGGTGGCGGCGACGTGGTGGTGGTGGCGGTGACGTCGTGGTGGTGGTGGTGGCGGTGGCTAGATCATCTCAATCGTCTCTCTCATTATGGTGGCGGCGGTGGTGGTGGTGGTTTAGGAGGTTGTATGGGCCGAAGGGTATTAACACTGTTAATTGGGGTATGAATTTAGACGAAAATTAACACCGTTAATTTAGACGAAAATTAACACCGTTAATTTAGACAAAAATTAACACCGTTAATTGTGGTGGTGGTGGTGGCGGCAGCGGCGACGTGGTGGTGGTTGTGGTAGCGACGTGGTGGTGGTAGCGGCAGCGGCAGTAGCATGGTGGTGGTGACGTAGTGGTAGCGGCGGCGTGGTGGTGTAGGAGGTTAGATGGATCAACTGTTAACTAACACTGTTAATTGTGGTGTGAATTATATAGAAATTCACTTTGTTAATTTAGATAGATGTTAATACTGTTAATTATGGTGATGATGGTGGTGGTGGTGGTGATGGTGTTAGTGGTCATTGTGGTGGCGGTAGCGGCGTTGTGGTGGTGGTGGTGGAGGTTTTTATAAGACGACTGTTAATTAACACTGTTAATTATGGTGTGAATTTATATGGAAATTAAAAACTGTTGATTTTGACAAAAATTAACGCTGTTAATTGCGGTGGTGGTGGCGTAATGGCGGTGGTGGTGGTGGTGATGATGTTGGTGGAGTGGTGGTGGTGGTGGTGGTTGTGATGGTAGCGTGGAGGTGGTCATTGTGGTGGTGGTGGTGGCGACGTGGTGGTGGTGGCGGCGACGGCAGTGGCGGCGGTGGTGACAATGTGGTGGTGGTGGCGGCGGCAGCGGTGGCGGCGGTGTAGAGGTGTGGTGGTGGCAGTGTTGTGGTGGCAGTAGTGGAGTAACATTTGTAGAAGAGAGAGAGAGAGAGAATAAAATGATGTACAACTATAAATTTAGACAGAATTTAACAGTGTTAATCGTGTCAGCGGTGCTTGTGTAGGAGGTTATATGAGCCAACTGTTAATTAACATTGTTAATTGTGATGTAAATTTATATAGAAATTAACACTGTTAATTTAGACAGAAATTAACACTGTTAATTGTGGTGGTGGTGGTAGTGGCGGCGGCGGCGGCGGCGTGGTGGTCATTGTGGTGGTGTGGTGGTGGTGGTGATGGTGGTGGTGGTGGTGGCAGCGTGGTGGTGGTGTAGAAGATTATATGGGCCAACTGTTAATTAGCACTGTTATTTGCGGTGGTGGTGATGGCGGCATGGAGGTGGTCATTATGGTGACGGTAGTGATAGTGATGGTGGAGTGGTGGTGGTTGTGGTGGCGGCGTGGAGGTGGTGGCAGCAGTGGTGGTGGTGGTGGTGGCGGCGACGTCGTGGTGGTGGTGGCGGCCGTGGCGGCAGCGGCAGCAGTGTGGTGGTGGTGGTGTTGGGCCAACTGTTAATTAACATTGTTAATTGTGGTGTAAATTTATATAGAAATTAACACTGTTAATTGTGGTTATAGTGGTGGCGGCGGTGGCGTGGTAGTGGTCATTGTGGAGGCAGTGGTGATGGTGTTGGTAATGGTGGAGTGGTGGTGGTGGTTGTGGTGGCGGCGTGGTGGTGGTGGCATTGTCGTCGTGGTGGTGTAGGAGGTTATATGACCGACTGTTAATTAACACTGTTAATTGTAGTGTGAATTTATATAGAAATTAACACTGTTAATTTAGACACAAATTAATTGTGGTAATGGGGGCGGCGGCGGCGGCATGGCGGTGGTCATTGTGGTGACGATAGTGGTAATGATGGTTTTGGTGATGATGGAGTGGTGGTGGTTGTGGTGGGGGCGTAGAGGTGGTCATTGTGGTGGTGACAGGGCGGCGGTGTGGTGGTGGTGGTGGTGTTGGGCCAATTGTTAATTAACATTGTTAATTGTGGTGTAAATTTATATATAAATTAACACAAATTTATACATAAATTAACACTGTTAATTGTTGTGGTGGTAGTGGCGGCGGCAATGGCGTGGTGGTGGTCATTATGGACCTACTAGGCCATAGGCTTTTTGGATAGGACCTAGTGGACTATTTTTCAAGTAATTAATTAGGCTCCGTTTCGGAAACGAAAATAAGTACTTATTTTTTAAGAAGACAATTTCAAGCTCAAAAATCATGTGCTTGCGCAAATTATTTTCCTATCAATATGGATCTTGTTTGATAAATCTCATTGAGATCTTTAATACGGTGCAAAAAAAATTGAAAAATTATTTTTCATTTACATTATTTTTGAGTTTGAAATTGTGAAATAAGTACTTATTTTTAAGAAGGTGTTCTGAAACGGAGCCTTAGTAGTGTTATAATAAATGTATTTAATATTTTTAGATCAAAACAAAATAAATGGAAAGAGAGAATAAAATAAAATATTTTAGCTGAGAGAGAGAGAGTAAAGTAAACTACTCCACTTATTTGAGAGAGAGGGAGAGAGAGTCGAATGGGATAAGCCAATGCTAGCCGCTTGACACGAGGAAGAGAACGGAAAGAAATTAATCGCACGCACGCGTGTAGACGTAGGATGTAATGGGTCAAAGGGTATTTTTGAACAAAAAATACGGACAGGGCCTAGTGGGGTATGACTTTTGTTGGATTAGATTGTCAGGACTTATTGGGACTTTCTCTATCAACACAGGACCGGCCCAGAAGCAGCCCTTGTTTTAAAGGAACTACCAAGAAAGTGGAGGATCGGTTAGGAGAGACAAGGACAGGAGGTGGTCCCAGAATGTAGGACCTGCTTTATTGATTGAATTTTCTTTGACAAAATGCAATGTGCGATAAAGAATGTAGGCAAGACAAAGTAATCATGACATAACACGCAGTCACGGCACTGTTTTGACTTTTGACCATATGATCCTACTTTCTTTTTTCAGACGCTGACTGAGCGAATTTACGAGTACCTCAACCATTTTTTTGTCCTTTTTGGTGTAGTTAAAAGCAAGCAATCGATGTTAGAATTCAGAAACTCACAAGAGATTTCTATCTTTCGGCTTGATCCGAAGAAGCAAGCCATTCTGCTCATTCTAATTGCCAATCGAAGGTTGTGTTTTGAGAGTTTCAAGGGATGGGTAACATGTTTTTTTTTAAACAATATATGTATATAAGAGGTATTCTTGCACTCAAACGAAATGAGACTATTCCACCTAGGGCGGACATTGAGAATCAAAACCCACATAAAATAGTTAAAAACAGTTACGAGAGAAGATCACTGGATGCGTCCTACATAGACTTTTACCTTCTAGTTGGCCTACCCGCGAAAATCAAACTCATAACTCCTAAGATGGAGCAAACCCCTTGTTAGTGGAGACAATCCTCACTTAGGTGGGTAACATGGGTTTAGGGAATAATTAATCCTGGTTTGGATTGAAATTTTTGGGTGCAAATTGGGTACCACGTGGCGGTACCCAGTGTCTATCCGAGCGGTCCAAATGTGTTTTGGATATTCGAGTTTCAAACACCCTCTTTTCTACTCAGCCAACCACTCTTTCTCTTCTAAATGGCTCGGATGCGTTGCCGGTATCACGTGTACAATACCCTATTTACATCAAAAAATTCCACGAAATTTGGATGCCGAAAAAAGAAAGTAGGATCCGCTTTATGGAAATTTTTTTAGTGCTGAGCGGGTACCACGTAGTGCCCGCTCGCACATCCGAGCTGTTTATTGCGTGTTTGAACGACTCAGATTTGAAGAGAAACAAAAGAGAGAGAAAGTGTTGGGTGAGAGGAAAGAGAGGGTTTCAATCCGAGCCGTCTAAAAGTGTATCAAAAATTCAGATGCGCCGAGCGAGTACGATGCAGGATATAATCACTTGGCATTGAAAAATCACTCCCGCTTTATTGATTGATTTTTTTTGGGGAAATTACCAAAAAAGTTACTGTAATAAAGAAAGAAAGAGAGAGAATCTAGGCTGATAAACGTTGTCACAGTCGTTGTTTCGCCACGTGTCCCAACAGTATATATAAACGGAAGCCCAGCGTAGATTCGCTTTTACTTTCATGCAACCGCTCTGCTCGCTACCCACCAAACACTTTTGAAGAAAAAACACACGCCTTCGCCCACTCACCACCACCACTACCACCAGTCCACATCTCTCGCCGCCGCCGTCTCATTCCCCTCGATCCTAACAAAACCCCAATTGCGCCGCCGCCGCCTCTCATTCACCACCGTCTCTGCCCGCCGGGTACTGGACGGCCATGGAAGCTCTCTGCGAAACTCCGCCGGAATTCACCTCTCCCGCCACGGCAGAGCACCTTATCGTCATCGACGACGGCCCTTCCTCTCCTCCAGTGCCCGAAAACGCTGGCACCGAAACTCAGAGCATTTCCTCTTCTGCCAATGAAGGCAAAGGCAGAGACGCGGCGGCCGCGGTGGAGGAGGCGGCGGATGCCGGAGATCGGAGGAAGGTGCTGCTGGAGGAGCTTTGTCGAAACGTGGTGAAGCTTCCGTGCGAGTCGATCGCGGAAGGTGGAATTTGCGAGGTATCCGCCTCACCCGCCACAGCGGAGCACTTTATCAGCATCGACGGCCCTGCCTCTCCTCCGCTGCCCGAAAACACTAGCACCAAAATTCAGAGCATTTCTTCTGCTGCGAATGAAGACAGAGGCGGCGACATGGTGGCGGATGCCGGAGATTGGAGGAAGGTGCCGCCGGAGGAGCTTTTTCGAAACGTGGTGAAGCTTTCGTGCGAGTCGGAAGGGGGGATTTGCGAGGTTTACTTGATTGGAACGGCTCATGTTTCTGAGGTACTTGAACATTTAAAAGAATTGGGGTTTATTTCTAACTCATATTAGGATTCATGTCATAAAGATCTAATGGGACTTTTACGTGCTGATTGTCAGCTACCTAACACACAACCCTCCTCCTTTATACGGATTTGGGACCGGTAAAAAAGATCAGACTCTGAGCACAACACAGGAGAAGTTAAACTGACTCTGGATGCCGTGATATGGAAGGATTTGGGTTTACTAAATCTAAGTGAAAAAGTAGCCTGGATTGAGCTCGATGGAAAAATAGGATTCATATAGCCGACCCCAATCGATTGGGACACAAGCCTCGGTTTGGTTTGGTTATTTTCCAACTCAGAACTAAGCAATTCTAAGTAAGAGGAGGGGGTCTGAAAATTTTATAGAGTTTTTATTTGCTTTAAGTTTCAGAAAGGCATCCATATAAACTCTTGTAGATTTACTGTTTTGACTTTCCCAAGCCTTTATTAAGATAATTAAGGCACCTTCCATTAGCTTGAGGAGTCGTAGGGGCCTAATTAAAGCAAGAGTTTCACCTGCTTTGGGCATGAGCTGACCCTGTTCTTGTTGTTTGGCTGCCGAGAAAGTTAAGGAAAGTGCAAGCTATGGTTTCAATTTCATTCTTCTCTCTTACTGTTTAGTTTTCCTTTTGGTTTTGATTCTTTTGACGCAGTTTTCTTGCTGAGAAAAAGAACAGTTTGCTTCAAGAGTGAGTAGATTCACTTGTATTGCGTATGTATTATTGGTCTCCTTGTTTGGCAGCCTAGAAAATTGAGGAAAATTTATGTGGTGGTTTCTTTTTTCGAATCTAATATTGTCTGTGGTTACTTTTCTGTTTCTTATCATTTGACACAGGTTTCATGTTGAACAATTGAGTAGTTTGCATATGATTGTCTAGAGACAAAATGAATGGAGTAATTGTCTGAGTGCATAGTAGCATTGCATGAGCATTAATTTTCTGCACTATAAGAAACATGTCCTTGGACTGGGAGGGAACCAAAAATTGAAATTGCTGATATATTCACGTGTTGTGGACTGCAATACTGGCGTGCCTTGAAGAGAATCTGTTTGAGGCTTCTCTGTTTCATATTGTTTTTTTTTTGCTGAGTCTCTGTTTCATATTGTTAGTGGTAGGTGCCTCATTAAAGCAAGAGTTTCCCCTGCAGTTTGCTTTGTTTTGCTATCAGATGTCCAAAAATTTCACTTTCGCCCATTTCAAAGTTTCCAGATGCTGCTGGCATCTTAGGATCTCAATTTATGCAGGCGTGTTCCTTATCGAGTTATCAACTCCTTTCTTGTTTTAATATCTCCCACACCATCCCCACACACACCCCCCGCCCCCCTCCCCCAAAGTCACCTCGTGGTGATTCATCCTCACATTACATTGATTTGGTTCTATTTTGGTCACCAAGTAAATAGAAAGAAAAGGAATAGCAGAGGTAAGTAATTGACCATATGATCTTTGTCCCCTGTGGTTGCAGGAATCATGCCGAGAAGTTCAAGCTGTAATCAGGTTTTTACAACCACAGGTGCTTCTATTTTGGGAACTTAGTACCACTTGATTAATGGTCAGATCATTTACCAGGTTGATTGTCTGCTTCATATGGATTCATGATAGCAGCAATCTTCAATCCGTTTATGAATTTATCAAGTACTTGTGCATGTTTTGACTACAGGTTGTTTTCTTGGAACTATGCCGCAGTCGTGAGGCTCTACTTTTCCCTCAGAATTTAAAGGTAAATATTACTTCGTAGTTCATTCCTCGTTTGTCTTGGCTTGCTATTAATAGCTTTTATACAAGGGAATGGATAGTTTGCAGTCTACTTTTGCGAACTTCACCGTATTGCAGTCTACTTTTGTTGGCCTTGTGTGTTAGGATATACTTTTAAAAATTTGATCTTTCTGACAATTGTGATAATGTTATGGCATTTGTCTTGAAGAAAACGTACAAGTATGGTTTTGAGATTTGATCATCCATTTTGTCGAAGGCAGACGTGATGAACTCTGCGTTACCTCTCTTCGATATGTATGAAGCAAGCGTACCAGATGCTCAACACTTGAGCAGGGATATGAGAAAAGTTTTCGACATGAAAAAAAATAGAAGACAAGTCCTTTGACATTAAAGTTAGTTGATATGATGTCACTGACATGAAAAGTAGATGGCTATGACATGTAGACGCGTATGACATACCTGTACCCATGTCCATGAAACATAGGATCCTTTTCTATTTAATCAGATTCTAATTGTCTTGCTACAAGATCAAACTGGACTTTTTGGTAAGTAAGGGATCGGACTGATGTTTTATATGTGATCTACACAATGGGCCTACAAAAGGAAAGGATCGGATTACGAAAGTGGGACTCCTAGTGGGCCCACGAGACTAAACTGCATGTGCATCCACTTATGTGTCCTGCAAAGGATATCAGAAACTGTATTTTGCAATCCATTTTTGTATACCATCATTGTGGGCAAGCTTGCTTTGCAAAGGATACCCCTTTCGAGTTACTAGTAGTCTGTCTCTGTCATTTTTCGACGGTACTGGAATAAAATGTTATCTCGTGCAACTCATTGTAGGAAGTTTTGGGAGCTATTCCATTAACAATTTGTAGGCTTATCAGCTTGTTAATTTGTCCGTATTGTTACATCATTCATGAAAGGTAGGTTTTATATGTCTTTTCAAATACCAACCAGTAGATTCCATTACATCTACGTCAGCGGGCAAATGCTTTCCTAGCTTATTGATCTTCTCTGAAACATCCCATTATTGTCTTAGAAGTCCGTATTGCTGCTGATTTTATATTTATTTATTACTTGAAGCTCCTGTAGCTCTGCAGCCAGCATGGTCCTGTATATTAAATGTGTTTAAGCCTTTCAGGAACTGGTTTCCTCTAGCTTTGTTGTTGTGTCTCTCCTTTGAATGTCTTGAACCTATAGGATCAACCTTGTGGAGTGAGAGACATGATCTGATACTCTAATTGTTTCTAGTGAGGGATATGGGGTGGTGGTGTGGTGCCTTCTGGCACGTTAGTAAAACTGCCAGACGATACCTTGCATTTTCCAAGTAGTTCTTCCCCCAAAGAAGAATGCTCAAGTTAACCATAATCTGGTTGTTTATGTGTAAGTCATGGTGTGTATTGCATCGTTTCTTTTTTATTCTTTCTATGGACATGATACTGATTCCCTTTAGCAGCAATTCCCCAAATTTCACTTGCCCAAGTAATCGTTTTAGTTTCCCAGGTACCAATGTGGGGAGATATGATGGATATGTGGAAGGCACAACACAATATATTTGAAATCCTGTACAGCTGGTTTCTTGCCAAGGCATGAACATTGTTATTCTCCAGATTCTTTGTCAATTGATACAGAAGTGTTACATTCTCACATATCAAATTCTGCCACACAGAGTATTTGTTTGTCCTTGTACTTTTCTCATGCATCTTAATCCTTTCAACGAGTCTATATGTTCTTTTGTTAGGTTGCCAGCAAGCTTGAGGTTTTCCCTGGTTCTGAGTTTCGGGTGGCATATGAAGAAGCATGCAACTATGGTGGCATGGTGAAATTTGGTGATCGCCCGGTACAAGTAAGATACTTTTAGCATTAGATTTTGTTTGATTGTTGTAACAAGAAACACTTCTTCCCCAAGAACCTTCAACTCCCACCGACCTCCTGCTTTTTCCAATCTTGTCTACCAGTATGCGAGTTGGTGAGGTACATTTGCAAGTACAACAGTTCTGTGGTTTTACCAACCAAGCATGACTTGCACAGTTGCACCTTCTTATTTAAGAGCATTCCCCTTGAAAGAGATTAAGAGGAAAGGGTTTTGGGATATGAACCACAAATACTCTATTTTAGTCTACGTATTACGTACTATATGTGTATCGGACATGGATACGCTCCGAATATGTGTCCGATACGTTTTTTAGAGTATCCAGATTTTAACATTAATTTTTGGTACTCCGATACGTTTTGGTCCTTTTGGATATATTCGGATACGTTGTGGATACGTTTTGGATACGCGCGGGGTTAAAATTGTTATTACTTAAAATTAAAGGGTGAAAACTGCAATTAGGTGTATATATGTTTTGAACGTACCGTACATATTCAAACAAAGGGCCGGGCTATTCGCACCCACAAATTTACTCCCATACCCCGTTAAAAATTTTCAATTAGACTCGACAGTTAGTTACCGAAATTGAGATACATTTTCAGCATCCAATTACCGAAATATGATATTTTTTTCAACAGCTGTTTACCGAAAATGCATGTTTGGCAATTGTCTACCGAAAATTGAATATATTTTCGACATGTAGTTACCGAAATATAATCTTATTTTCAACAACTATTTACCGAAATGTTATTTATGATTTTCAACAACCGCTTGCCGAAATATAGTGGGGTATGGGAGTAAATTTGTGGGTGCGAATAGCCCGGCCCCAAACAAAGGGATTACAGAGAAGGAAATGTAGGAGTCGATCTGCTCTCACTCGTCTCTCAACCTCGTCATCTCTGTAAGCTCCTTCTTGCCTGATCCGACGAGCCGATGGCCCAAAACAACCACCCAACAGTTTCGCGGCCGAACTCGTCAAAACCCCATTTGCTACAATACCTCGTCACCACAGGCGAGGTACGGAAGCCTCGCCTCGCCTCTCTCTCTCTCTCTCTCTCTCTCTCTCTCTCTCTCACAGTGTCGGCTTCGTTGTTGTCGCCGTCGTTGGCTCCGGCGAGCGGTCGGATTCTAGTGGGGTTTGTTTCAGCAATCCTTGGGGTCGGATCCGGCGAGCTATGGTTGGCAGGATTCTGGCGAGCTGTGATATGTCGGATTTCGGCGAGCTGCGGTTGGTCAGATTCGGATTCCGGTGCGCTGGGGTTGGGATTTTTCGGTGAGGCTGAAATTTGGTCAGAATCGTGTACCTCTGTTGCCTGTGTTGTGTGTGTGTATATTGTATGTATCATATTGAGTATATATGTGTGTATTTAATTGATTGAATAGCCTAAAAGCTAGGCTTTTGCGGAGTGAAAAAATTTAGGGGCTGGTTAAAGTAGAAAATGGCACTTTTGTAGACAAATTGACTAGGATGTGCTTGAGGCTATTGGAGATGCTCTAAGTCTCTCATCTCCCTCTTCTCTCTTGTCTCTGAGTTAGGGTTTTTTTTTTTTAATCTCTGAGTTAGGGTTTTTTTAAATTTTTTTATACCTATACTGTTCACTGTGAGTTAGGAATTTTTTTTTATACCTATACCTATCGTCTCTCATCTCTCTCTGGTCTAATTTAGGTTTTTTTTAACAGTAAAATCTGATGGATTCTGCGATGGTTTTTTTTATTTGGGTATATATTTTATTTTTATAATCAACGTATCCCCAAAATTACGTATCCGCGTATCCGTATCCATGGTTCTTACGACTTCTGGGGTATGAAACTCGGTCCCTGCTTCGTTGTTTTGTTTTCCTGTGTGGCATTGCAAAACTCAAAGGATGAACATCAATAATGTATGCTAACCATATCTTTTGGTCCTCCTCCAGAATTACGCTCTCTTTTTCATTGCCTTCTCTGGGATATGGACCTTTTATGACTATATCTTAAACATCCAGAAGTACTCCTTCTCTGCTTTTGAGTGTTCTTCAGAAGTTAATGTCATCAGAGTATAGCTTCTTGAGAATATAGCTTTCTTTACGTGTACTAAGTCTTAGTCTTCCCCATCTCCACCATCTTATAATCCCTCTCTTCACCATTGTCTATGAATTGCTGTAACTAATTTCTTTGTAACCTAACTCATTCTCGATATTTGGTTTTTACTGAATAGATAACTCTACAAAGGACATGGGAAAAAATGCCACTTTGGCACAAGGCAAAATTGCTTTATTCCTTGGTTTTCCACGCATTCTTTTTACCAAGCTCTGAAGATCTCAATAGAAAGGTATGTTTGGCTTTCTTCACAACTTATTGGCTCCAAATGGCAGTTTGTAACTGAGATTTAAACAAGGCAGCCATGATTATGATACTGAATTTCAGTGGTTCTAATTTGGCTTTTGCTTCAGCTGAAGGAAATGGATGATATTGATATGATGACTCTTGAGAATCAAGAAATGAGCAAGCAATTCCCCACTCTGATGGAAACTCTTGTACATGAGCGAGATCAGTAAGTACACGTTGCTTTTATATACTGTATTGTGCTAGTTATCACATGCTTTTGGGCTACATTTTGTTTTAGTATGCTTCTTGAGTTCTGTTCTCTCATTTAGTTTTTTATGCTTTAGTTTTAAGACGAAGTATTCTGTTAAGGTCCTTCCGTAGTCTATTTCGAGCGACTTTTCATGGTCAACTTCTTATTCAAATTTGTACGATAAAGAATAGGATAACACCAATGTAATTATATGTGGTTCCCCTAGATATTTTCCTATCGCATCATTTATTCAAACACTTGTACGAAAGAGAATTCAACAGAGCTCCATGTGAGCACATCCTTGTCCTGATTTGTGTAGTTTTAGGTGTGTTTTTCTGAGCAATATTTGACAGTATAGCTTGTTTATATAGTGTTCCCAGTGTGAAGGAGAAGTTAGTTTTTATACGTAATATCAGGCCAAAGACAGCATAGCTTCTTTGATATAAGTTTCCGATTTGCATGAGAGAAAGGGATGCACTTCTATTTTATAGTAAAATCTGTACTCTCGAATGTGGCACCTTATGGAAGGGGTACCAAACACAAATCTAATGGGCTCTGAACAGAAACTCATCTCTCTTTGCCGCTCATCATCCACGTGTTTCATTTTTTTCCGGTCCTTATATTTCTTCTTAAAAAAAGGAAGACACATGAAAGACTTGTAATTGAAAGTGATGCTACTAGCTTTAGAACTTTCTTGAAGATTGATTACTCTGATACTTATCACAATATCCATCTCAGCCCTAATGCATGCAAGTATACTGACTTTTTCATTTATATGTGATGCTCCACTGCTTTTCTGTAAGTTTCTTAAGATTTTGATTACTGTACTTATCTTGAATCCTTGTTTGCATGTTCAGGTACATGTCAGCCACTTTATTAAGAGTTGCTCGAAAGTACAATTCAGTTGTTGCAGTCGTTGGAAAGGGGCACCTGCAGGGGATTAAGAAGTACTGGAAGCAACCTGTAGAGGTCACGCCATTTTTGCATGTTTTGTTTTTTCATTAGTAAAAGTATGTTTGGAGTGATTAAATTATGCCAATCCACACCATTATTTAGATTCCAAGACCACTGGATGGTTACTTCTTTAAAATGTCAAGTTCCTCTTCATTATCTTCAAAGAAAAGGTCGCCTTCCTTTTCTGATTGGTGTCTTTTTTTTTTTTTTTTTGGGCAACACCAAACAAGTTTTTATAGGTCTCACGTTCTTTTCTATCTCGTTCTTTCGAGTCTGGAAGTTATGGAATAGACTTTCTGAACGAACGTCTTTAATATCTGTGTTTCTGAATTCCTTACTGATCATGTTGCAGTTGAAGCACCTTCTGCATGTAGATATGTGTTCACGGAAGCCTGTAATTTCAGCTGTGAAGCTCCTCGCAACTGTTGGAGTTGCAGTTGCTGGCATTTATATATCAACCAAGATATACTCCTTGGAATGAGGAAGGTGGTAACTCGATTTTGTTTCTGAATGAAAACTGTGCTGATATAAAACTAAGTTTTACCATGGAAAACATCTTAGTGGCCTCCTCGAGATAGTTTACTTACTGTTAACATTGCCTTTCTTTCAACTCTCTCTTTGCCATCTGTATTGATAAACAGAGCCGCAACTAAGTACTCCTTACTCATGATATCTGCGCAGTTTGGAAGTAACAAAACCCCCATAGATTGAACACAAGTTTTTTCGAAACATTTACCTGACTACACTTAAAACAAATTACTTAAACCAAAAATAAAACCCCGAGAACAAACAACCCCAACACCCGACATCGAAGAAACGTATCCGCCGACCCCCTCTCCCTCTCTTAACAGTATTGTCCCTCAATTTATATTACCATGTTTTTCAATTTTTGTTGTCCACACCCCAACTGTTTCCTCATCCTCAAGCTGGTGTCCCTTCACAAAACCTGCTCTAAGTGCTGCTGATCAATACCAGCTTCACAGGATAGAGCTTTCTTGTGCTGCTGATCCATACCATCTTCACATATACACTTCCCTTGCGCTGTGAGTGATATACCAAAACCAGTTGTTTTCCATTTGCTCTACTGGAGTAGCTTGATTCATGGAAAATGCATGACCACTGTCTGAGAGTTTAACATGATTTCACCCTGTTGCGTGTAGAATCTTTGTGTCCATCTCAAAGTCAATTGACAATGAGTAGAGATGTCCCAAATATTATTAAGTGATCGCCTATTCCACTGCCAAACAATGTGGGATTTTATTCTCTTAACACTGGCTTTTCATAAGTCGAGGCAACTAGTACTGGCTGTAGTGGTTGTACAAAGATGACAGTCCAACAAGGTCTGGAGGTTTGTGACTCAAATCCATGTTTTTACTTGTGCTGTTTGGCAATAATAACCATCCGTTTTGGCTTGAGAAGAAAAAATCACGCTCTTCTATCATCTTAATGAACACCAAATCCACGTATCTATACATACGTGGATACACATAGACATGATTCAACCGAGTAATAGAATGTAGTTATTCTGTGGGGCGAGAAGAATATACTCCTTTGACAGTATACTGTAGCATTGTTATATGCAAAATTGTTTGCCATCCTATATATTTGCCTCACCAGATATGAATTTTGGGGGCGTACATTTACAGTCACTTCCTTTTTTCTTTTTTGCCGACAAACTGGACTGGGGGCAACTTTTACTAGCATAGTACTCGAGGAATATGAAAATGAATGTGAGACAGGGTACATAAGTTGCTTACTTTCATTCTGAGGACGAATAAGCATATCCTGCATAATTCATCATGCACAGGTGACAGGATGTGCATTTAACCAGGTAAATGAACAGCGCCTTTCTCTCATATGCTTACCTTTCCACCTATCCATCAAAATTGCATTCTATTATCTTTCTTGGACGAGTTTCGAAGATGGCCTCAAAGAAGGGCATGAGAGAAAAGCATGAGAGAAAAGCATATTGGCTAGTGATTGTAAGGCCCCAATTCTTGACTAGAGGGGACACCAAAGGCCTGTGCCCTTCCATACCTTGAAGAGATAGAGAGGGAGGGCAGAGCTTTTGGTTTTTTCATGTTGTCAAGAACAATGGTTTTTTTGTGTTGTCAAAGGCTAGGTAAATGAACAAAAAGGTTCAAGGTAGTCTCACTAGGCCCTAATATATTCTGAAGCCATGGTTTTAAGGTTAAGGTAGAAGTCTCAACTTGAAATATTATGACCAGTCTCGCGAACTTTGATTCCACGAGTATATGCGTATGTGTATACACGCGCATTTATCAGAAAGTCTGTTTACACAAACTATTAGTGCACAAATAGTGCACAGATTTTGATGTGGAACTCACCACGGGTTCCACACAGATAATCCGAGCTGTTCATTTAAATGTAAAATATCTTTTCAAGGGTCTCCGCAAAAAATCAGCTTAATCCGATACTTATAGAAGTTCGATTCAATCGTCTAACTTTTCATTATCCTGAAATCATAATGAAAAGTTAGACAATTGAATCGAGCATCTATAGGTATCGGATTGAACTGATTTTTTGTGGAAACCCCCGAAAAAATGTTTTACATTTAATGAACGGCTCGGATTATTTATGTGGGATCCGTGGAAGATCCCACAATGAAATCTGTGCATAATCTGTACACAGATTATCTGTGTGTTGTAGGTTTCGCACATTTATAGGTTATAGGTAATTGATTTGCACTCCCTCTTTTTTGGAGGATGATTGATTTTCACACTCCCCTTTTATTTAAATGCACTCTTTTTTATTTTATTTTGTAGTAATGTGAAATTACATGATTACCCTTTTTCTGTGTGAAGGAAAAAATGTACAAGAGGTAGTTTTGTAATTCTAAATAAATGAAGACAAAAAATGGAGTGCACTTGGACAAAATGGTGAGTGTGAAAATCAAATTTCTTTTGGAAATGCATTTCATTTTTTGTCCTCTTACAATGTGAACTTACAATGTTGTCCTTCCAAGTGGTCGTAAAACAATATCCAACCTCTTCACATTTATCTCTCTAATTATTACTTTATTCAATCCTTTTTTTATTTAAGAAGAATGAGTATGTGTGAAACACACATAATTTCCATACATTGCCAAGTGCCATATTTTGATGTCCGAACTTGACAAATTAAAACTGAGCCATTTTTATAAGGCTTTGGCTTTTAACTTACGGGCGCTTGACACTATTTGATCGATCATTATGTACCATATTTGTTAGGTCCTTGCAACACGTGTCTATTTGCAATAGGCTAGAAATTAAAATGCCTAAATATTCATGCTACTGCTGCATATTGTGTTCGTTGACCTATTTTTGGTGCTTATTCTGAACATTACATTATGTACCTTAAACTTGATATTCTCCTTATCCTTAAATAGAAAAGATCCGTCCCAAAGAAATGTTTACATTCTCTTCCTAAAATGTCCTGACAAACAATGATTCGATTGGTTTTGACCTGCCCATTTTCTATTTTTTGTGTTTTTCTTTTGGTACCCTTTCCCAATTTGTGTTAAGTGGGGGCACTAAAGAGTGAGAATTTTTGCTTAATGCATTTATTTTGGATTATTCTTACTTTCTAGGAACTTTGATTAATTGTGGGTTATTTATTATTTATACTTAATTTTTTTTAGAAGAGATAAATCAGGAAAAATATATTAAATCAAATCCAAAAACGCAAAATTAATCCGAAAATCTGCCTATTAGGATTTTTCTTTTTGGGTCTTCTAAAGTTCTTATTACAATATCAAGGGAAAAATTCAAAATACCCCCCAACCTATACACCCAAATTTAATTAGACTCCCAACCTTTTAAAAACTTCAATTTTACTCCCAACATTATATTCCGTTAATCAAAATGCCCCCTTCCGTCCAAATTACTAACGGATTCCGTTAAAGGCTCCGTTAAATAGTGTCCCGATGGAATTTCGATGATCCGAACCGTTCAATGTGTTCAAAACATGATTTTAAGGGTACTCGCGAGAAATCAGCAAAAAAAATGATCGGGAAGGGCTTTATCTGAACAATTTTTTATTGAATGCTTCAATAAAAAACTGTTCAGATGAAGCCCTTCCGATCATTTTTTTTAACTGATTTCTCGTGGGTACCCTTAAAATCACATTCTAATCACAGTGAGCGGCTCGGATCATCGAAATTCGATCAGAAAAGGGGAGGTACAGACCGAAGCAAAATCCGGATGTTCGTACTTGAATAAAATCTGGATCGATCCACACCTCCCCTTTTCCAATCGAATTTTGATGATCCGAGCCGCTCAATGTGTTTAAAACGTGATTTTAAGGGTACCTGCAAGAAATCAACAAAAAAAATGACCGGGAAGGGCTTCATCTAAACAATTTTTTATTGAACTATTCAATAAAAAATTGTTTAGATGAAGCCCTTCCCAGTCATTTTTTTGTTGATTTCTTGCGAGTACCCTTAAAATCACATTTTAAATACATTGAGTGGCTCGGATCATCGAAATTCGATCAGAATACTATTTAACGGAGCCTTTAACGGAATCCGTTAGTAATTTGGACGGAAGGGGGCATTTTGATTAACGGAATATAACGTTGGGAGTAAAATTGAAGTTTTTAAAAGCTTGGGAGTCTAATTGAATTTGGGTGTATAGGTTGGGGGTATTTTGAATTTTTCCCCAATATCAAACATTTGATGCAAAATTAATAATCATTCTGAATTAAATAAAATATAAAAATAATTTTAAAATGAAATTGGCAAAAATAAATCTTCTTTCTTATACAGGATATATGGTGGAGGAGGAGGAGGAAGAGGAGGGGGAAAGTTTGGCAAAGAAACTTCCAAGAAAAGAGGTGATGATCAACCTCCCCGCCTTCGAATTCACACGGATGCCTTCCGTTGGAAAAAAAAAAAAAAGGAAAAGAAAAGAAAAGAAAAGAATTTGATAATATGGGAATTGGGATGATCTCCTCTCCATACCCCATCTTTCTATATATCCTTGTACATTATTATGTTGTGGGCTCATTCTGGCGTACAATTATGATCCAAACTGTTCATCCTATTGAACACGCAAAATAAACCATGTTTGCGAAATTTGATTCAAGATCTTTAGACACGTGAATATGTAGCTTTTTACAATGTAGAACGTAAAATGAACGGACAAATAGTATATTGAACCTTGCAATTTACAAGAAAAAGTTGCAACTTTTCTTCATATTGATTGATATCCGGTCAAACTAATTTTTCATACTCGTGTTCTGTTTCGTTCGTTTTTAGGTGAGATGGACGGTTCGGATTGTTATCATGAGGCTAGAATGAACTTACGAAATGAACGCCAGTGGAGCTCAGTGTGCTCCTACAGCACTGAATTGGCTCCAAGAGCTTTGGCCTTTGAGTCGTCACTGGGCCAGCCTTGAATTTGATAGCTCCCACAGAGCCATGCATGAATTAAAGATTCCTCTCGCTCAAGCGTCTCTACAGTAACCCCCCGCAGCCGACCAGAACCCCCCAAAACCTCCGATTCCGCTTCCGCCGCCGCAGACCCGCCAAAACCAGCTCCCGGCGGCCATATGGAAGAACTCTTCATAATTCCGCCGGGCTCCGACACTCCCGCCAAGGCGGAGCACTTCGTGATCAGCATCGACGGCCCTGCCTCTCCGGTGCTCGGAGATCCTAGCACGGGCATTGACGCCTCCGCCGGGGCGGATCGGAGGGAGGTGCAGGCTGTGCAGCTGCCTGAGGAGCTTCGGCGAAAGGTGGTGAAGCTCTCGTGCGAGTCGACGGCGGAAGGGGGAAGTTGCGTCGTTTACTTGGTTGGAACCGCTCACGTTTCACAGGTAACTTGAATTGTGTTTCGTTTTTCATCGGCCTCGCTGTTTCTTTTGATAACTCAGGTGGTGTCCGGGTCGCCGCCCAATTCAGGGACGATTAAACCGGGTTAAACCGGTTTTCTCTGTCTCGACTTTGTCAACGAGGTTTGTTCTTGGGGATTTAGTGGTCTTGTTCAAAATTAAGGAAAGCGAAAGAAATGGATTCGTTTTGGTTCTTCTCTCTTCTTGTTTGATTTTCTGAAAAAAAAAAATGAAGGAAAGCGAAAGAAATGGACTCTTTTGACGCAGTTTCTTGCGGATAGTAGAACAGTTTGCTTCCTGAGTGAGTGGATTTACTTGTATCGACTATGTATTATTGGTCTCCTCGTTTGGTTGCCTAGAAAATTGAGGAAAATTTAAGAGGCGGTTTTTTTTTTTTTTCCTTTCCCGAATCTAATTACTTTTCTGTTTCCTATCTTTTGACACAGTTTTCTTGTCGAGCAATTGATTAGTTTGCATATGATTGTCTATAGACCAAGTGAATGGAGTTTTTTCTCTCAGTGCATAGTGGCATTACATGAGCTTTAATTTCTGCATTATATTAAAAATGTTCTTGGACTGACATGAAGAGAATCTATTTGAGGCTTCTCTGTTTCATATTCATTTTTTGTTTTTTTTGTTTTTTTAAAATTTTTTTTGGCTGTGTCTCTGTGCCATATTGATGGATTGAAGTTTTACGATGGGTAATGGAGTTCAGTTGATGTTTCTCCATATAGCGTTGTCAGTATGAGAGCATCATTTGCCAATTATTGCAGTTTTGTTTATTTAGCTGCCAGATGTCCAGAAATTTCAGTTCTGCCCATTTCCAAGTTACCAGATGCTGCTGGCATCTTAGCATCTCAATTTTGCAGGCGTGCTCCTTATTGACTCCTTTCTTGTTTTAACATCCCCCCAAATAATCAACTGTTGGTGATTCATCCTGACATTACATTGATTTAGTTGTCATCAAGTAATGAGAAAGAAAGGAACAGCAGAGGTAAGCAATTGACCATATGATCTTTGTCCCTGTGGTTGCAGAAATCATGCCAAGAAGTTAAAGCTGTAATTGGTTGTTCAAAACCACAGGTGCTTCTATTTTAGGAACTCAGTACCACTTGATTAATGGACAGATCATTTAACAGGTTGATTGTAGCCGCAATCTTCAATCTGCTTATCAATTATTAAGTACTTGTGCATGTTTTGACTACAGGTTGTTTTCTTGGAACTATGCCCCAGTCGTAAGGCTGTACTTTTTCCTCAGAATTTAAAGGTAATATTACTTAATTGTTCATTGCTCGTTTGCTTTGGTTTGCTATTAATGGCTTTTATATTAGGGAATGGATAGTTTGCAGTCTACTTTAGCGGACTACACCATATCGTTTGGCCCCATGGGTCCACCACGGGAGTCATTCTTGTAATGTGGTCACTCATTTGTTGGCCTTCTGTGTTTATGATAAACTTGAAAATAATTTGGTTGATCCAACAATTGTGATAATGCTATGGCATTTGTCTTGAAGAAAACCAAACAAGTATGGTTTAAATTTGATCATTCATTTTTTCAAAGGCAAATATGATGAACTGTACGTTGTGGCTCTTTGAAATTTATGAAGTAAGCACCCCGGATACTTGACGCTTGTGTAGGGATATGAGAAATTTGTTCTACATAGAAAATTGCAGACACAGGTCCCAGACATTAAAGTTAGATGATGTGATATCTGTGACATGAAAATTAGTGGGGTATGACAATTAAACACACACTTGTTCCAGTGTCTATGCATGAAACATAGGATCCTTTTCTATTTGATCAGATTCGGATTATCTTGCTATGGGATCGAACTGGACTTTTTTGTGTATAAGGGATTGGACTGATGCTTTATAAGCCATCTACACAATGGGCCTACCAAATGAAAGATTGGATCACTAAAGAGAGACCCCTAGTGGGCCCACGAGACTAAACTGCATGTGCATCATCTTATGTGTCCTGCAAAGGATGCCATAAACTATACGGTGGAATCCATTTTTGTATACCAGCATTGTGTGCAAGCCGTGTTGCAAAAGGATACCCCTTTCGAGGTTATTAGTCTGTCATTTTTCACTGTTTCCGTAATAAAACCTTACCTTTGGTGCAACTCATTATAGGACGTTTCAAGAGGTATTCCATTATGAATTGTAAGGCTTATCAGCTTGTTAATTTGTTCAAATTGTTACATCATCCATGAAAGGTAGGTTCTAATGTCTTTTTGAACACCACTCAGTGGATTCCATTATATGTACTTCATGGGGGATATTCTGTCCTAGCTTATTGATCTTATCTGAAGCATCCCATTATCGTCTTAGAAATCCATGTTGCTGCTGATTTTATTTTTATTTATTACTTGAAGGTCCTGTAACTCTGCAGCCAGAATGGTCCTGTATATTGAATATGTGTATAAGGAACTGGTTTCCTCTTCTTACAATGTCTTGAACCTACAAGATTCGCCTTGTGGAGTGAGAGGCATGATCTTATATTCTTATGGACACTAGTGAGAGAAATGTGGTGGTGGCGTGGAGCCTACAGGCTCCAAGTATTTTTTTCCCCAAGAAGAATGCTCAAGTTAATAACAATAACCTGTTTATTGTATGTGTAGTGATGGTGCATTGCATGTTGTGTTTTTATTCTTTCTATCATCATAATACTAGCATTTAGTAGCCATTCCCTAAATTTCACTTGCACAAGTAATAATTTTTGGTTCCCCAGGTACCAACCATGAGAGATATGGTGGAGATGTGGAAGACACAGCACGATATATTTGGAATTGTGTACAGCTGGTTTCTGGCCAAGGCATGAACATTATTATTCACCAGATTCTTTGTCAATTGACACAGAAGTGTTTCGTTCTCGCGTTTTACATATCTGCTACAGTGTGTTTTTTGGTCCATGTACTTTTCTGATGCATCTTAATCTTTTCAATGAGTCTGTGTGTTCTTTTTTTAGGTTGCCAGCAAGCTTGGGGTATGCCCTGGTTCTGAGTTTCGGGTGGCATGTGAAGAAGCGCTCAAGTATGATGACAACGTGCAAGTGAAGTTTGGTGATCGCCCGGTAGAAGTAAGATACTTTTTGCATTAGATTTTGTTTGATTGTTGTAACAAGAAACACTTCTTTGGCTCCAACCCACCTCCTGCTTTACCCCACCTTTTGTACCAGTAACGTTGGTGAGGTACATTTTCAAGTACATCGAAATTGTGGTTTTATAGGCCAAGCATGACTTGAGCCTTTTTCTCTGTAAGAGCATTCTGCTTCAAAGATATTAAGAGGGAAGGGTCGTGAGTTATGGAATTTGGTCCCTGCTTTATTGTTTGTTGTGGCATTATCCCGCGTGTTGTTGAAAAACTCTACAGATGAACTACAATACAGTATGCTAACCTTATCCTTCTGTCCTCCTCCAGAATTACGTTCTCACTTTCTTTGCTTTCACTGGGATGCAGACCTTTTATGACTATATATCTTGAACATCCAAAAGTACTCCTTTCTCTGAGTGTTTTAGTTTTTCTCTGAGTGTTTTAGTTTCTACAGCAGCTCTTTATCGGCAGCTTCAGAAGTCTTGACTCTATAGAATATAGCTTCTTTACGTGTACTAACTATTAGTCTGCAGGACTTGCTCCTTAATCTCCAAGAGCATTCTGCTTGAAACAGATTAAGAGAGAGGGTTGTGGGGGGTGGAATTTGGTTCCTGCTTTATTGATGGAGGATGCATTATCCCGCATAGCATTTGCAAAACTCTACAGAGGAACATCAAAAAACAATGCTAACCATATCTTTCTGTAATCCTCAAGAATCAAGCTATCTCTTTTTTCTCTTGCCTTATCTGGGATATGGACCTTTTGTGACTGTATATCCTGAACATCCAAATGTATTCCTTTTCGCTTGTGAGTGGTTTAGTCTGTAAAACGGCTCTTTTTGGCAGCTTCGGAAATTAATGTCTTCAGCATGCTTCTAGAGAATGTAGTTCCTTAACTTGTGCTAACTACTAGTCTTCCCCATCTCAGTCATCTTATAAGCAATTCTTCAACATTGTCTATGTTTGAATTGTCTGTAACAAAAATTCATTGCAATCTTACTTATTCTTGATATTTGGTTTAACTGATAGATTACTTTACAAAGGACATGGGCAAAGATGCCACTTTGGCATAAGACAAAATTAATTTATTCCGTGGTTTTCCAAGCATTCTTTTTACCAAGCTCTGAAGATCTCAAGAAAATGGTATGCTTGCCTTTCTTCACAACTTATGGCTCCAAACGGCAGTGTTCAAGTGCAAATGATATTGAGATTTAAACAAGGGTACAATAATTACATTACTGAATTTCAATGGTTATAATTTGGCTTTTGCTTCAGCTGAAGGAAATGGATGATGATGATATGTTAACTCGTGTGATTCAAGATATGAGCAAGCAATTCCCCACTCTCATGGAAACCCTTGTACATGAGCGAGATCAGTAAGTACATGTTGCTTTCTTATACAGTATTGTACTAGTTGCCACATACTTTTGGGGCAACATTTTGTTCTAGTATTTGTCTTGTTCTCTCCCGTTGTTTTTGATGTTTTAGTATTAAGAGATAGTATTCTGTCAAGGTCCCTTTGTAGTCCATTTCGATATGTTAAGAAGACTTTACAGGGTAAACTTTGGTAGGTAATACTTCTCATTCAAGTTCGTATGAGAAAGAGAGAACAGAAAAACAGTAAGGTAAGTCTACTTCGTTCGCTTAGATATTTTCTCATGCTTCATATAGTTGGATCCCATCATGAATTCCAACACCTCTATGAAAGAGAGATCAATAGAGTTGCATTAAGCCATCCTTGCCCTGATTTGTGTAGTTTTAGTATGTTTTTCTGAGCAATATCCGACTGTATAGCTTGAATGTATAGTGTTCTCAATTTCAAGGAGAAGTTAGTTTTTATAGGCAATATCAGACCAAAGACAGATAGCTTTTTGATACTCCATAAGTTTCCAATTTGCACTAGAGAAAGGGATGCATTTCTAGTAAAATCTTTACTCTCGGATGTGGCACCTTATGGAAGTGGTTCTAAACACAAATCCAATGGGCTCTGAATATATAGAAACCCATCTCTCTTCGCCACTTATCATCCACTTCTTTCATTCTTCTCCGGTTCTTATATTTCTCTTTAAAAAAGAAAAGAAATTAATGAAAGAAGAGGATACTTGTAATTGAAAGTGATGCTACTAGCTTTAGAATTTTCTTGAAGAATGATTACTCTGATACTTATCGGAATATCCATCTCAGCCCCAATGCACACAAGTACAGTGACATTTCGTACTTTATTTATTTAGTTTCTTGCTCCACTGTAAGTTTTGTAAGATTTCAAGTAGTATAGTTATCTAGTTATCCTGAATCCTTGTTTGCATGTTCAGGTACATGTCAGCAACTTTATTAGAAGTTGCTGGTACGCACAGTTCAATTGTTGCAGTTGTCGGAAAGGGGCACCTGGAGGGAATAAAGAAGTACTGGAAGCAATCTGTTGAGGTTAGACCATTTTCGCATGTTTTGTTTTTTCATTAGCTATACAAGATCAGCATATAGCTCCTAAAAGTTTCTTTGGAGTGATTTAAATCTATGCCAATCCACACCATTACTTGGCTTCCAAGACCACTGGATGGTAAACTTCTCTTAAACTGTCAAGTGTTTAATTATAATCAAAGTAAAGGGCACCCTCCTTTTATGATTGGTTTTTTTCTTTTTTTTGGCCGACACAAAACAAGTTTTGATTGGTCTTGTGTTCTTTGCTATCTCGTTCTTTCAAGTCTGGAAGTTATGGAATAGACTTTCTGCAGCAATATCTTTTAATATCTGTGTTCTTGATTTCCTCATTGATCATGTTGCAGCTGGAGCAACTTCGGCATGTAGATAGGACTTCACGGAGGTTTGCTATTTCAGCAGTGAAGCTCCTCAAAACTGTAGGAGTGGCAGCTGCTGGTGTGGCCATAATTTCTGGCCTTCGCGTAGGCTGGTTCTTTTGGCACCAAAGCTCCTCACTCTGTACTCCTTACTCATGATATATCCGCAGTATGGAAGTAACATGAATAGCTCACCACATAAATGAAAGTGTATATATGTAGACGCAGATTGCACAGGGTTATAGCTCCCAATAGGTCTAGCTATTGGGACTTCTGGCTCAATGCTCAAAGTTAAGGGGAGGGAAACACAAAACTACCGGGTGTTGGTTCAATAGTTAAATACATGATTTTCTTGCTTAATATCTGGGTTCAAGGTTCCGTAGCTTGTTGGTGGGGACTAATATTTCTCTTTAGTGCTCAGAAAATGAGGAGGGGCATATGTTTCAATGTTGTGATAGGTGCAGTCACCCCTGTAGATGAGTGTGTGTGCTGCTGATGGTAATACCCTGTGGAATCATACATCCATTTTGAAAAATCCTAGATCGCCTAGGTATAAAGATTTGCTATGTTTTTATCTCTTTAATTAATTAACCCACCAACTGAAAATTAAATCAATCTCACCGATGGAAAGCAAACAAATAAAGAACGCCAGGATATACGTGGAAAACCCTAAACGGGAAAAAACCACGGGAAGGAAATCATGCACTATAACTCATTGCACGGTTACAAACAAACCTATACTTACAACCTAGAATCGCTCTCGGTTGACCAAGGTTGATTGCCGAATCGCTCGTTCACCGCACCCAGTGCTTGACCGCCGCTGCCTTGAATCACTCAAGCCTTCCGAGATACTTCCAGAATCCACCGGAAGGATAAATCACTCAATAGAATCAGAGTTTGAAAAGAACTCTTGGAGTTATTCTGAAAGTCTGATGATCAACGAATCATATGTTTACTCCAAGAGACAAACTAAAATCTCCATTGGGTATTTCTCAGTTTTGGAGCAAGGGAGGGGCTGCACTCATATATTCCATCGCCTCAAAATCCCAAGTGAGCCGCATATATATATATAGATGGACAAAATCTGTCAAGTTGCTCGAGCACTGGTTAAAGCTTTTCTGAAGTTGCTCGAGCACTGTTTCTGATAATAATTCTGCACCTTTGATTTCTTGATCCCCTTTCCTTATTGAACTGATATATGCACGAAATTCTCTTGATACAATTCCCTTGATTCCTTCCATTTCCATCTTGTCATACACAAGTGATTTCACCATCCCGTATTGCCTTAACAATCTTTCCTTTTCCTGATATTGATTTTATTTGATGCCAGTTTCCTAAACAGTCTCTACTGCACTCAATTACATAATATTTTTGATTTCCTTCCACTTCCTAAATAGACACTCTAATAAATAAATTACAACACAATAAATGGGGATACAAATCAATGTGCTTTTGTCATGGGATTTGCCAAATAAAAAAGTGACCTTACAATCTCCCCCTTTGGCACTTCCATGACAAAACATACAAAACAACCTATCCCTTAACAGATTGATCACACCCTATGAAGCTGAATTAATAAACATGGAAAAGTCAGTCAATCTGTTAAATTACTCCCCCTTTTTGTCACGGAATGACAAAGGTAGAGTACACAAGAATATCTCAAATCAATAAAGCCTCCAATAAATATAGCACCCAAATTAAGCCATAGTAGGAAAAAAAATTTAAACCAGACTGATATGCCATGTGTAGGAAGTTTCGAAAACAGTACGATAGTAACATATGCCAAAAAATCAAATTAGAGCACAAAGAAACTTGCTAAGCTCCATCGATCCCCAAAACATATGCAGAAATAAAATTAATTGCTACACCGGACACCCACCAACACATGGTAAAAATGCAAATATATATTTATCTAAAGGACATGCACGTGTTGTATTGGTAAAAATGAGACTTATGTAGAATAACTTATAGATGAGGTGAGTCCAAAATGAGGATGATCCAGTCGGTGGTCTTTATATCCAAAAAGAAGTCGATTGTAGTATAGGAAAGCTCTAGTAACTGCTGAGTATGAAAGAGATACTACGTTAGAGCTCAAAACAAAATGGAAATTTTTTATAGGACTAAACATGCTCTGTTTATTTTTTATTTTTTAAAAATCCGGGGAAGACAAACGCATGGATGCAGAGATGAATACTCAACCATGAGAATCAATAAATGTCACTACAAGTTTTTGAAATGCATGAGTAAACTTGTATGTATCCCAAGCACGAAGAAATCTGAAATTAAGTACAACATGCAATATGAGACTATGACAATAGTGGGTGTGTGCACACGTCAGAAATATTAAGACCACCATCTTCGGATACAAGATTTCTCGTGTTCCATGAGAATGCAACCACCCTTAAATCCTCCCACGAAGTCAAACCAGACATCATGATATGAATGACATCCCAAGGCCTAACAAACTCCCCCTCAACAATGAAATACTCCCCCTCAACCAATGAGTATTTTGCCATATCAATTTTTATTGAATCTTCCAAATAAATACACGTGTTTTAGTATTTTTACCCCACTGCCTTTTGACACGAATATTGGAAATAAGAGTACCTCATACCCAATCCCCGGTTATTAAGCGAGTGGTCCAACACGGAAGCCTTCACAAAGTCTATCCATTTTGTGACACGAACGCTCAGAGGGAGAGTACCTCACTCCAATTGTCCGGTACTCGATGAACGCCCGGATAAGCATTAAGAACTCACAAATAGACTTTTGTCTTTTTATATGGTTTTTTTTTTCTTTTTTTTTTTAACAAAACCAAGGGAGCACCATATCCAACCAAAATGCCAAAAGGTCAATCGCCGAGGAAACAAAATGAGACATTCCAATGGACATGAGAACCAACTATCCAATCTGAATAATCTCTGTAATCCTAACGTGTAAATGTGGCGATCATAGAGTCATAAGGCATGGTGTAGTTAATGTCCAAATGTATCACATGAGAGGAATGAACAAGAAGTACGCATGCATTTGGAAAAAAAAGTGCATTTAGTGAAAACCATGGCTGACTACTCACTCCAAAAATATGCTTAGCCCAAAAATATTTATTGATTATTAAGTTTTCAAACACAAATAAATATATGAATGTTTTTGGATTTTCTTTATAAATCATGAATTAAGCAGGGAAGCGAATTAACATAAGAAAATGCCAAAAAAAAATAGAAGCAATAAAACTAAACAAATGACTCAACTCGTAACTCTAGGAACATTATAAGCAATAAAGACCAACCTAGACTACGAAAACGAGACCAAGCCTCAAAAGGCAAGGTCAACACCTCCAGATAAATTCACATGAGATTTTAAATCCAACCTCCTCACCCAAATAAGTCTTGTCTTGACTTGACTAGTGTTACACAATTTATTTGGTTGAACTCTAAGAGTCATATTTTTACCAGACATGTTTCTAGTATTATCATATTTAGTGTAATTAGTCCAAGACTTTTGAATGTTGCCATGTTTAGAAACAGCTTTATTGTTGACAGCATGATTGTTTGCAACAGGAGGGTATCCGTGTAATTGAAAACACTTGGGTCTAATGTGACCTTTTACACCACAAAAATGACATGTTGGCATATGTATTTCATAGCCATGAGAATATGCTATGTGTCTGTGTGAAGACTTTGGCACTTGCAACTTCCTACAATGAGGTCTAGTGTGACCTTTGACTCCACAATGATGACAAATAGGAATAAACTTAAATAAATTTACCTCACCACGCGTGGTGGTGGAATTCTTCATTGTTGTCGCTTGCCTCTTTGCGTTTCCAGAAATATGCTGTTTAGACATGCTATAGTCATTTTTCACCTCAATGGTTGACTTGGATTTATTCGCCTCTGAAGAATTGGGTGCACTTCTAATTGGCTTGACAAAGACAATCTTTCCTCCCACTTTTGAAGATGATGCACCCTCTACATAACCAAGCCCTTCTTTGTTTGAAGTCGCCTTCTGAACACTCAACACATCATTAAGGGCTTGCGAACCTTTATTCAATTTGTCGAATGTAGCATTGGCATGGTCAAGTTCACTTTGCAGCTTGACCACTTTTGATTCCATGAGCATTTTATTTTCCACACTCACACGCATTTCATCTTGAAGAATTATGAGTTTTCTTTTAAGATCATCACACTCCTTGTTAAGTAACTCGTTCTTCTCATCTAGTTCTCTTGCATGAACTTGAGATGTAAAAATATCTCTAGCATAATCCCCATTGTTTTTTTCAGTAGCCCTCAATTTTTCGATCAACTTAATGTTCATTTTATTGACCTTGACACTTTTTGAATATAAATTATTGTACTCGGCCTTCAAGGTCTCCAAATCACCAATACTCTCTTCTTCTTCTAACTCATTATCACTAGACTCGGAATCCTCGTAGGAGTTCAATGAAGCAACAAAAGCCATATAATTCTCCTTGTCTTTATTATTATAATCCCCTTTTTCTGATTCACTGTCTCCCCACATTTTCACCTTATACGCTTGTTTTTGCTTCTTGACATTGTTGCCATGTTCACTAATCTGGTTCTTGAAAAAACTTTTAAAATTTTTCATATACACAGTCATAGCTTCCGTGTCATATTCATCACTATTGTCTAGATCATTTAACTCATTGTGTTTACTCATAAATCCAATAGGTTTTTCCGTTTTCACTTTCTGATTATCAAATTTCATTCTATCAGATACTGGAGGGTGGTTCGTACTCAACTCCATAGCAAATCAAGGATCCACTTAGAAACCCAACGATTCTAATATAAGCGACCCGCTTTGATACCAATTGAAAAATCCTAGATCGCCTAGGTATAAAGATTTGCTATGTTTTTATCTCTTTAATTAATTAACCCACCAACTGAAAATTAAATCAATCTCACCGATGGAAAGCAAACAAATAAAGAACGCCAGGATATACGTGGAAAATCCTAAACGGGAAAAAACCACGGGAAGGAAATCATGCACTATAACTCATTGCACGGTTACAAACAAACCTATACTTACAACCTAGAATCGCTCTCGGTTGACCAAGGTTGATTGCCGAATCGCTCGTTCACCGCACCCAGTGCTTGACCGCCGCTGCCTTGAATCACTCAAGCCTTCCGAGATACTTCCAGAATCCACCGGAAGGATAAATCACTCAATAGAATCAGAGTTTGAAAAGAACTCTTGGAGTTATTCTGAAAGTCTGATGATCAACGAATCATATGTTTACTCCAAGAGACAAACTAAAATCTCCATTGGGTATTTCTCAGTTTTGGAGCAAGGGAGGGGCTGCACTCATATATTCCATCGCCTCAAAATCCCAAGTGAGCCGCATATATATATATAGATGGACAAAATCTGTCAAGTTGCTCGAGCACTGGTTAAAGCTTTTCTGAAGTTGCTCGAGCACTGTTTCTGATAATAATTCTGCACCTTTGATTTCTTGATCCCCTTTCCTTATTGAACTGATATATGCACGAAATTCTCTTGATACAATTCCCTTGATTCCTTCCATTTCCATCTTGTCATACACAAGTGATTTCACCATCCCGTATTGCCTTAACAATCTTTCCTTTTCCTGATATTGATTTTATTTGATGCCAGTTTCCTAAACAGTCTCTACTGCACTCAATTACATAATATTTTTGATTTCCTTCCACTTCCTAAATAGACACTCTAATAAATAAATTACAACACAATAAATGGGGATACAAATCAATGTGCTTTTGTCATGGGATTTGCCAAATAAAAAAGTGACCTTACACATTTTTCACAACAAAGAGAAGTAACTGATGAAATAGAAATTGATTTGGTATTCATGGAATGGATTGGTGCTTAGTGGAAGGAGATGCAGTTTAGGAGTAAAAAATTGACATCAAGAACGGCAAATTAAACCTTCTCTACTTTTGTGCCAAATTTAATGTCAAACTTTGGCAATCCATTTTTAGCGTCAAATTTGACACTTCCAAAGCATATATGAAAAAGGTTATTGCAAAGGGGAAGGACATTGTTATGCTAAAATGACACTACAGCCAACCAGAAATTGGCTTTCGCAATACTTATTTTGGTACCGACGATTGGACTTGTTATCCAAAAATTGTGGCCACTCTCAGCTTCAGCTTCGCTGATTGGTAATTACCCTTTAGAGGAAAACAATAATGATGACAAAAAAAGTTTTTCATTATCAATAAAATAAATCCAATATGACGAGTTATTTCAATTCATTTTTCTTTGCCAGATCCCGAATTAAAATATACCATTAAATTTAGATTTCTTGGTTTTCATTTGAATAACCCAAAGGTTCAGGACTACATCAATTGAATTTGGATAATTCCACTCGTGCATCTATAAAACTACACACATTGGATTGAGCTGAAATTTCACGGTTCCATTCGTTTTTATTTATTTATAAAAACTATTCAACGGCTCGGATTGTTCGTGCAGGATTGGAAGTGAGCCCCACAAGCCCGTCGGTACCCCATAAGTGAGGTTCCTATTAGTACGTATAGAGGGGTCCTAGAAATTAAAACAACCTTCTTCCAATTCTATGTAGAGAAGCGAAATTCTCGTCACTCGAATCATATTTCGGTACCCACGAAGCCTGGACTGTTAAGCGAACCTAGTCCAATGAAGTACCTGTAGGGGTGATAAACAAACAGATAGTTGATTAAACTTGATTTGATAACTTAACAAGTTTCAAAAATATGTTTGAGTTTAGCTTGTTTATGAAATGAGCTAATCTCAAACGAGCTTCAATAAAGTCAAACACAAACACGAGTCGATCTGGAGTAGCTTGATTTTTTTACACATACTAAGTTGAACGCATCGAGTAGTAACTTATTCAAACTTGGCTTGAAATCTTAACGAGCTTCAAAAAAACGTTCTAAGTTTGGTTCGTTCATGTAGCAAATCAATTTTGAACAAGCTTTTAATGAACGAACACGAGTTTAGACTCGAGTAACTTGGTTCGTTTAGCAACCTGAAGTACTTGGTTTCTTTTACCGCAGTTTTGGAGCAAACTGCACAGTGTGCAGTTTTGCATTTTCAGTGCCCTTTTTAATTGGCCTCACTCGATGATTGGAATCGTTCGCACGATAGAGCTTGATGATCAGTACTTGGACCACACCAAAAATCATGTTCATTGGATTCTGATCGATATCCAATTGAAGCACATCTATCTTCAAACGGAAGGGTTGAAGATGGGTTTAATCCAGTGTGCCTGGTACATTTTTTCAAAGAGAAACGTGTTTCGATTGGATATTGATTGGAATCCGATCGATCAACATGGTTTTTGGTATGGTCAAAGTACTCGTCGAGCTCTATCATATGAATGATTCCGATCATCGAGCGAGGCCCAAAAAGGGCACTGAAAATGCAAAATTGCACGCTGTGCAGTTTGCTCCAAAACTGCAGTAAAGCCATCTTCAAAAATGGAAAAAGGAAATTGGGCTTGTGGATGGTTAGATCAGATGGTGTTTATACCGAGTCCAGCTCCTCTTCAATCCATAAGGAATTGGACGATCCTCCAATTTCAATTCAATAGTCAGGATTACCCTAGGATCTCTAGCCCTAAAGCTCATATGGTATTCTACGGGTACTCAATTGCTCTCAAAATATTTCTCAATTACATAAAAGTCTTCCCTCCCCGTTTTTTCAATGGCGGAAAAAATTCTTTAATCTTTGAAGAAAGAAATTGTAAGAGTAAGTAATTGAACATAATATAATTTTTACGGAAAAAATATTTTAGAAGAAATGGAAAAGGAGTTCTTTGATTAATTGTGTGAATTTGATAGTTCTTTGAACCTACACCTATTATTAAAGTTTCGATCTGAAATTTTACTAATGTTTGGAATTTAGTAAATCGGTGCTTGAAATGTGATAATTGGAAAATATTTGGGGAGTAATTGGGTGCCCGTAGAATACCATATGAGCTTTGTAGAAAAGAGATAGGTTTCAACAAACATATGTTATGTTGTTAATTGAACTTAATTTAATTTTCAAGCAAAATAACGTATGTATTTTATATTTTTTAAAAAGTGTAGGGTAATGAGTGAAAAAATGAGAAAATTATATTCTATGAGAGAGAGAGTGTGTGTGTTAAGGAGAGAACTTCGTTTTATTTTTGGTCACTAGATTCTTATAGCATATAGTAAGAATAGATGTCAACAAGTTTAGATATGAACAGCCAGCCATTACTTTTTTTTAGACCAAGCTTCGTGTAGCTAGTTAAAGAGAGATAAAATATCTATATAATAAGATAGGACTGTGTTTGAATTAAAAAGACAACCAACGCTCAAATTTGTCTCCTGCATAAATCTATACCCTTCATTCTACAATGACATTTTTGTAAATACTTGCTCCATCCAAGGGTTATCTTAAATGGCATTTTGGTAAAACTAGGATTAGATTTCCAAAATTTGAAACGTAGAAACGTTAGACATTTTGTGAAACCCTAGCCGTACTCCCATACCTCACCCTCCCTCTGTCTCCCTCTCTCGACTCTTTCTCTTCGATCGCTCTCCTAGCTCCACCGACTGGCGCGACGAGCCACCACCCACCGGTGCGCGACCAAGAGCGGCATCGCCTTCCTCGACACCTTCGATTGCTACGGTCCAGACACCAACGAAGTACTCCTCGGTAAGGTGCTCTCTCTCTCTCTCTCTCTCTCTCTCTCTCTCTGTGTACCTTCCATCTAATGATCTACTGGCAGTTCTTATTTTTTCGACTGCCTCATCTACCACCATGTATTCAAGTAAGCCAATATCTTCCCAAACTGGAAAGAGCAAACCCACCCACGCATTATTTTTGAGTTCAGTTGATCTAAGGTAAATTTCTAAACCTGAATAGCATTATTGGATTCCATATTAGGGTTTTTATCTTGGATTTGAATTTTGGAATTTGTTTGGCTTTTATCCTGGCTAGCAAATTCCAATAATAGGTATTAAATATTTCGTTTGTCTAATTCCTTGGTATTGTGATTCAGTGGTGGGAAACCAGTGTTTTTCCATATGAATGGGTGGCCCTTCATCGTGATCAGAGCAAAGGTTGTACGACTCTCTCTCTCTCTCAACCATCTGTGTGGAATATTTTTTTGTGTGTAATGGCTCATCCTGAATGGTTTTTTGAAAAAACATATGCACAGTAGGTGTTCGATTATTTGTGTGGTTAAGTAGACTTCATTTTCCCTCATTAGTAGATGAAAGAGTTCTTTCTTTTTTTAATCGGTACGAAAGAGTTCATTTTCTCACAATCTTCTTCCACATTATTAAATTTCCCTACTCCTGTTTTTATAATCCACATGCCCATCAAGCATCAGGATAGGTAGTTAGCAGAAAGATAGCTCTAACAGCAATTTAAAAGAAAAACCTGATTCTTTCGTAAGTATAACAAAAAAGGCTAAGTGGGGGAGGGGGGGAGTAAAAGAAGGATATGCGGGGAGAGGGATGTGAGTTTGAGTATATTGCTTGGCTTTTGGTTTGTTTTTTGATCGTGAGGCATAAAAAAACGTAATCTGAAGCTTTTGTGCCTTCATATGATCCATTTCGCAGATCTATTTCTCCTTAATGGTTCAACAAGGTTATTGAACCCCGTTGGCACATCTCGAAGTACCGTTTCTACTTATGGACAACATTACCATTTTCGATCAGGTATGATACTCCCAAAAAAATTTGTTTCAAATTGATAACAATTTCACTTTATTCCGTTTTACTGTGACACAACGTTATTTTTTTGCTATTGACAGGTGGACAATGATTTAAGGGCAACGGTAACTAATTCTTCCTTCACTCTTTTCTTATTGAGTATGCTTCCTCTTTGCTTGATGTCATTAAGAATTTCAATTCACTATAAATGCCGTAGGTTCAACTTCTTCAAAAAAGGAATGTTGCTGTTGCTATCCATGATGAGCGAGAGCTGAATGTCATATGGTGATTCAAATGGCGGCAATCGGTGAGTTATTTTACACAAAACGGAAAGTTTTATTCCATATGAAGGCACTCTTTTTTGTTTGTTTAGTTGTTTGCTTCTCTATGATTTATTTATAATTTAGTCGCTTTTCAACCGATCTAAAAACCCATTAAAAACCCGCATTGATCAAAAACCTTGGAAAGAGTTGAATTGGTCTACTTGCGATTTAACCTTTGTGGGCCGATACTATTTGTAAGGATTCAGAGTAAGAAGTTTTGAACCTGTCTCAAACACATAAAACAGGTACCCATGCTTGCATTCTCAAGCTACCGTAGGCATTTAGTGTTTTAGGTACAAGGGGGTGCTTCAACCATGGCCAATGTTCCAATCAGAATGCTTATGTCCTTTGAAAACCACCCACGTTTAGTATCTGAAGACACCCTTGCGGTTTACCCATGATCAGAGTTGTCAAACGGAAGGACATGAAGACGACTTGGTGGATCGCAGTCCATCATCAGCTTCACCGTATAAAAGCTTCCTTAGTCGTTGCCCCATGTTAAATCGCAGACCCAAGATTCAAGGTCATGGGGATGCACTGTAATAATGGATGTTGGTAGTATTTAAGGGTACCCAAATGTAAGCTTTCTTCATTTTCTTCATCCACAATATTGATTTATCCTAGAGTTGAAGTCCAAGCAACTCTTTGGATACTGCCATTTGATTGTCATTTTGTGTGATTAATTTGAAAAATGCTATTGTTGGGTGGTGTTTTCTTTTCTCATGCATTGCTTATTATGCTGACCATTGAATAAACATTGTACCAATTTGACAGCAAGGAGAGAGTAAATTGTCCATACCGTGTGGTAATGTCCCCGGTAAGAAGCTTCTACTTTCTTTACCAGTGACGGCAAGGATTTGTCCCAATTTTAACCACCAAACAAGTTGTCCAAGTAGACCTATGTTGACTTTTTTGGGATTAAAACTAGATGGAATTATATGTGATTATCTACTATTTTATATCTTTCGGCTATGGTTTTTACATAATTTATTTATGTTGTAAATTTGAAGGTTCTTTGTTTGTGGCATTTGGAGTGTTAATTAAAATTGTGGAAACGGAAAGTCAAATAAGTAGCGTGTGACTGAATGTTCAATTAAGGCATAAGGCAAGTAGTTAGGTGATTTAACTGAAACCGACATGAAAACACAACATTGATACTCCGATAATTTTTTTTTTTTTCAAAATATTGGACACCGATACTCTGGCTCGCAGATTATTCATAAATCCAAGGACACAACATGACACGTTGTCTCAACTCTCAAGTCAAGAAGCATTGAACTAACAAAGTAAAAAATACTAGGTGGCTCATTCAGTGAAGGTCTAATTGTCATTCCGATTTTGGTTTATTTGACTTTCAAAATCTTTTGTTTTCCATATTTGCAAGTTGCAGGTTAATAGTGATCTCTGGATGAATTCTTGGATGGTCTACCAGAGATTCTCTAGATTTCAAGGTTTACAAAAGAGAAGTCTTATAGTGAAAATTATGAGTAGAATCATACCTTTATCATTAGAGCCAAAGAATTCATTACCTTTGTTTAATTTGTCTTTACTTGAGTTTAGCTTTCACAAATAAGCTCGACCATTATGAGTTGACCGTATAAGTTGAGGAAAATTAAGGTTAAAAAATCTCTTACCTGCTGGTGTCAATTTTGAATCATAGAGACATACTGCTGCAATGTTATTTGGAAGCATGGGCAGCTTTGAGGCATGTATGGATAAAAGAATTGTGCAGTGAGGGTCTCCCAACAGGTAAGTTGTGGGACATGTATAGTAATTGTCAGATTATGTTGCTATTGATGCTCTACCTAGATTCAATGATGCTAATTCTGAAGTTCTTGCACTGGAATCTCAACCAGTGAGTTCATCCGGATCCAAGAAAGTCGAAGCCCACCAAAAAGGAACTGAGCTTGCTCAGTCTCAACTTGGGTTGGCCCTGCTTCAATATGAACGTCCTTCAATGATCTTGGCACGCTGATGCACCTCATGGAAAATGCTTCTGGTGAAGATGAATATAATGAAGAAAGAAGGGAGTACAAAATCGTGTTCTTGAGGTGCCTCAATATTAATTTTGTTCTTCAGTCACGAGGTTGGGTTAATATTTTGATACAATGCATTTCATTAGGAAGGTTTATTCCATTAATTGAAGTGTTTAATTTTATATGTTTGCTTTGTTCCTCTTGGAGTAGACCTCTGTTGTTTGTTGCAGAATTTTACGGTGTTTGTTTTGACAGTTGCATGTATTTTTACTTCACTAAATATTTGACGGCAGAATGCAAAATATCTGTAACTTCTAGATTGTGAACTCCTATAGTTTATCACACGTTGCGAAAGACTTCTGAAGCCGGGTTGTTTTTTTTGGATACCTTATTTTTAACCATGCCTTTAGACATGGGCATGCGCTATTGACATCAAGTGATTCATTCGGAAGGCTTACCCCTTGAAATGAAATGGTTTAATTTATCTTTATTTGCTTTGTTCTTCCTCATCCTATCCCTGTTGTTGTGTGCTACAAAATCTCATGTTTGTTTTGGCAGTTGGCATGTGTTTTTACTCTACTACACAACTACGGAGCGTAATGCAACTTTTGGGTTGTGAACTCCCCTGTATTTTACCACTCATTGTTGTTGAATCCAAAGCCATATCAAATGCCAAAGCCGTGCCTTCAGGCACGGGCATTCGCTAGTAAGCCTATAAGGCATGCTCGATCCCAATAGGCGTTTCCTTATCCTCACTTGACTAAAAAAAAATTAAAATGCAAAACAACTGGTTTGACCAAGAGAAAAAGAAAAAGAAGGAATTAGGGACGGTTTCCTTTTTTTCGTTCAAATTCCAAATTATGTTTCCTTTTATCCTTCTTATCGTTATAGAATTTGAAATTCCAAAATTTTAGTAATCAGATAGATTCATTAATTGTTTGGGTGAATTATTCCCTAATTATTTTTTTTCTAGATCTATCTTCAAGCTAATGACAAAATTTGCTTAATTAAAAAAAAAAGCTAATGACAATAGTCAATTTATTTCTAATAAATGAGAAAAATAACCTATCTAAAAAATCATGAAAATATGAACTTTAGTAGTATCTTTAGTAAAAGGAAAACTCACCCTTAATTAGAAACTTCCAAGAAACATGTACACACCACACGAACGAAAAAACATGTCTGCAAAAAAACTATCTACCAATCGCCCTCAACAATTTCTATACCTTCTTTTTTTGATATTCCTCCATATTCTTATTTTGTGAGTTCAGACAAGGTCTATAATCATAATTCAAACTGTTCATCTCATTATACACACCACACGAACGAAAAAACATGTCTGCAAAAAAACTTATTTGATTAATGATCATTTGGCACGTAAACATGTAGCGTTTTATAATGTAAAATGAATGTCAAATATACATCACACTTAAACCTTACGATTATACAGCCTATTATCATATCTATCTATATCCAGTAAAACATGTTTGACTTTCTAAACCATTCCATTTTTAATTTACAGTTTTTAACTGATTTGTTTATTTTAGAAAATCAAAACTTGAAATATATATACTTGAATGATCATATTTTTTAAACTTGGATGATTTTTCAGAGTTACAACAAAGCACTAATAAAGGGGGAGCAATTTTTGGTGTGGAATAAAGAGTGATGAGACTGGCTTATATATTACTTTCCTAAATTGAATAAATCAATATTTTAAAACTCCATGCACTTTATCAAGCCACCTAAAATCTATTCTAACTTATGAAGGGAGAACAACTTCCGGCAAGGACTCGAAAGTGAGATTGGCTTATATTTTACTTTCCTAATTGGGACACATCAAATTTTAAAATCCATCAACTTAATCACATCACCTAAAATAACCATAGGACTAAAGTAGTAAAATATCGATCTTCTCTCCTCCCTGCCCACATTCCCACAAAGGTGACGCCATATATAGTGCAAACTTTCAAACAACGTTGATTTAATTACTTTTCATAGGAAGATTCAAAGAAACTTTCAAATGACGCCCATATTATCATTGATATTAGTCATTAGTCATGATAGATAAAACAAAAAAAAAAAAAAAGAAGAAGAAAAAGCTTGCAGACCTTTTCAAATTTCAACATGCTATGAAATGACGCCCAACGTCACCGGCCTCTTCTATACATTGAAAAGATAAATCTCAAAATGAATATCTCTATGGACGGTTCCAGAAATTCTCTTACGGTGGAGGCACAAACTTTTACTAACTTTGAACACAAATTTACAATCAAGCATGCACAAATTAAAGAGGGGCGCAATATCTATCTACCAACATGATGATTAAAAAAAAATGACCAAAAAAAGAAAAAAATTATCTACCAACCACCCTCAACTTCTGAAGCAGAAATCATGGTATGAGGTCCTCCCTTTTTTCTTTTCTTTTCTTTTTTTTTTTATAATCAAAAAAGGTAGGAGGGGGTGACCAGCGTAGAAACCCCCATTGAAAGTGACCATAGAGGCTCCTACCCCACTATGTAATGTCCGGTTCTAGCCATAGCTACCGTCCAGAAGGACAGACCGTTACCATAGCACCACCTAAGCGCACAGCTGGCACAAAACCTTCCACGCGAGCTCAAATATGTTTTTTGCAACTGAAGGGGCTTGAACCCAAGTGCATGCGAAGGGAAAGGCACTTAAGCCCCATCAACCTGTGCCAACTGGGCTACCAACCTAGTGGTGAGCTCCTCTTCTCTATACCTTCTTTCTATATCCCTCCATGGTCTTACTTTGTGGGCTCCGAGAGGTTCTATAATCATAATTCAAACTGCTCATCTTATTGAACACCAACGAAAAAAACATGTCTGCAAAAAAACTTATTTGATTAATGATTATTAAGCACGTGAACATGAAGCGTTTTATAACGTAAAATGAATGTCAAAGATACATTACACTTAAGACGTACAATTTATAGAAAACATACAGCTTATTATCGTATCTATCTCTCTATATCAAGTAAAACCAATTTTCCATATACATATTCTGTTCCGAGATGATCGGTTTAGATTATAATTGCGAGCCCCGAAAAAAATTTATAGATTGGAGGAGCACGGAAGGAGGGAAAGGGATAGTGCAGAGGAGTTGATCTCAGAAAGCATGACGCGCTTTGTTGTTTGGATTTATGCGACGAAGTACGTACGAGGTCACAAGTTGCGGCGTTCTACACGTGTCTAATCCAGATTTCAAATTATCCAGTAATCCAAGAGCACGTCAGGTGGTGCTCTGCCCTCCCCAAAACCAGAATTAGTCGTGGATTTCACGGAAATATATGGTAACGGAGTGAATAGAAGCACAACGTAATGGTGCTCTCCTAATACTATATAATTTAACCCCAATTCGTTTGTGTATATATAAAGCTCGGTACGGCTAAATAAGCCAATTGGTTTATTTTTTTGTTCTTATTCAATGTTTTTTCATATTTGTTAGTTTTTTGTCAATCTTTTTGGGAATTATTGCATCGTCATGATAAGCTAGAGGAATCTAAAAAGTAAAAACTTGCTCTCGAAACCAATTTTTTGAATAAAGATAAAAATAAGCTAATAAGCCAATTTTTTCGTCTTTATTGAAAAAAATTGGATTTCGATAATAATTTTTTACTTTTTAGATTCCTCTCGTTATGATGATACAATAATTTCAAAAAAATTAACAAAAAACTAACAAATACAAAAAAAAAAAAAAAAAAAGAGCTTAGTTTGCATTAAGGTGTGCTGGCTAATGATTGTCTAGATATCGAATGAATGGAGTAATTGTCTTTATGCATAGTAGCCTAGTTCGTAACGTTAAATGAGCTTTAATTTTCTGCATAATTGTGTCCTTTTTTTTTTTTTTTTTGAAAGTGTCAGAATTTCATTGAGAACTTAAGACAAAATCCTTGGACAAAATTGACTCGAGAGCGGGCGGAATACAACCCGAAAGAAAACTAAAACCATGCACTTTGCTACATTGGGAAGCAATCCAGTGAGCTGCTTTGTTAAGATTTCTACGACACCAAACGAAGGACCAAAAAGTAGATGCTGCCCATTTTCTAATGTCGCCCACAATAGTTTCAATCTCCCAGGGGCATTCAGAATTGCTATCAGAGACATAACGAATAAGGTCTCGGCAGTCCGACTCAAAGATTACGTGTTGAAAACCTTGTTCCATAGCCACGACACAAGCGATTCTCAAAGCCCAAGCTTCAATAGCAATAGCCGAGGAAACCATAGCACGACCACTACGCAGCAAGAGAGCAGATCCACCACAATCTCTAGCATAATTGTGTCCTTGGACGTACGGGGAGGCAGCCAAAATTTGAAGTTACTTTGTTCATGGGCTGTGGATTACAATACACAAAACGAATTGGGGCTTATGAATCATTTAGTTTAAGATAATTATTACATCACACAGCAAAAAATATTTAAAAGCTGTTACTATATATACGAAACTTAATCACTATGGGTAATTTATTATAGAAAAATAGACATTGAATTGTCAAAAAGGCAAAAACATAAAGAAAATTACAGCTCATGCGTGGGGGAATAAAGGAATATCCAAGGGCTATTTAGAACTTTCACAGCAGACAAAGACCTACTTGTAGTAACAGATATAAGGAATATGCTAATACCAATTAAAAACATTATGCAGTCTACACTTTAATTGATTTTACAGTGTGTACACGAATGTGTCTACATTATTATAACTTGAGTTTGTCAATTATTTGTGAGCATAGGAGTTATGGTTGTGAAAATTGGTGTGTTTTTTTTATGGGGTTTTCAGTTCATTAGCTTTGTGCAGATGGAAAAAAATAAAGAAAAAGAACTCTTCTCCACCACAAGTGTTGGTTTTGAAATTCTCGGGGCCTAAGATGAATTTGCGAGGGGAAAAAAATATTCTTATGGAGGAGGAAAAGAGAGGCTCTTAGGATTTGAAGCATGTACCTATTAGTAGATGACAAATTAAGGTTTTCCACTAGACTAGCTATCTCATTTATTATATGAATGCTAAATTAAATATATATTACATATCTACCTATGCTTATATGGGACCCTAGTTTTGAGTAAAAATTTTGGGGCTTAAAGTCTGCCGTCTTGTCTGCCTTAGCTCAGGATCAGCCACCACACAATCTTGTGGAGTCCATGTACTTAATACTGAAATCATAGAAGAAATATGTGGTAAAAAAAGATATTGGAACACTATGTGGCGATGTCCGAAGAAAATGGAATGGTTTTTCTTTGGTTTGGTGGAGGGGATGATGATTTGAGATTGCTGAGGATGGTTGGAAGGTTTTAGGAGTATTCTAGAAAGAGAAGAGGAGTAAGGGGGAGAAGAACATATACGACTAGAGAAGAACATCATCACATGGGTGGGAATGGGGGACCCACCATGATGTTGAAATCCACATTATGGTGTGAACAAAACTACTCGTATGAGACATGGCTGATGCTAATAGAGGGGATACTTTTAGATTTTTGTGGAAATTACAGGCCGGTCCCATTTTTTTATTGGGATTCCGTGCCAAACCTCTTTTGTCAAGACCTCCCGTCCTGACCCTTTTAAAAGATATTTTTACCATTTTGCCCTCACACTCTCTCTATGTTCAGGTCATTTCCTAAACCTCGACCTCCCACCACCATCACCCTTCTCTCCCGTTGCCGATCACCGTCGATCTGAGCATCGTCACCACTGGTCGATCTTTTCTGGTCGTCTTTGTATCTCACCGGACATCATAGATCCACGTTCTGTGCCCCAGAATATATACATATGGTTACTGTGACAATTTTATTCTCCTATAAATTGAAATCGTCCACAGGAATAAAAATGCATGTCAGTCAGAGGGATTACCAGTCCGGGACGGAGGGAGAGGCTTGGAATGAGCGGTGGCAGAGGGCTGCGCCACCACCGGTGATTTCTTCGGCGCTGCCGCTGCGATTTTCTGTTGCTAAGCAATGATGAGTTGGCTCGGGTCCCCTAGTTTTTGCTTTAACTCCATAATTTTATAGATCTTACAACATGTATGGCTTAGACAGAGAAAGTAGATAGGTGAAGGCTGATGAGAATAGGGAGGGAGAAATGGAGGGGTCTGAAAATCATAAGTCAGAGCTGAAGAGTATGTGAGATTTTTTATTTTTTTTTTGACAAGTTTTCCTGCTGTTAAAAAGCACTATTGGGTGTATTTGAGTTTGTGCGGCTACAATAGATGGTTGTGTGATTTTTTCATAGAGATGTGAATTGTATACAACATGAGTTTAAGGGTGTGAATTTTTGCCCATACAATTTTAAAAGTATTACCGCTTCACATTTTCTTATATCAAAAGTATTGGGGGTGTGAATTCTTCTGATGAATTCTTTGATATGTAAGTTCTTGGGTTGTGTGAATTATTGGAATCTTGGGGTGTGAAATATTGGAGTGTGAATTTTTTTCTTGTATTTTTTTTCATATCTTTTAAATTACACAATTTACATCTCATCTCCATAATTCACACCCCCAAAATACACAATTCACACTCCTAATGAGCTTGCTACTTACAAAATCTAAAACGAATTACTGTAATTCCTAAATGTAGAATTCGACCCAAACACAGGTACGAAACCAGGATATACCCAATTGAGATGAATCTAGATTAAAGCAAATACATTAAAGAAGAAAATGACATAATTCAATCAAGGTGGGTTTTTACTCGGATAATCCAGAAATTGAACCTGAGATTTAGAATCGGAGATGGGTCATGTGCAGGAAAAAAAATTAATTTTTGAGGGTGTGAATTATTCGTTTGAGAGGTGTTAATTTTTCATTTTAATGGGTGTGAATTGTTTTATTTTAGAGGGTATGAATTATGCCTTTGAAGGGTGTGAATTCTTCCATTTTGGGATGTGAATTTTGTATTTTGGGGAATGGGTTGTGTAGATTATGTATGAATTTTGCATTTAGGGGTGTGAATTCTTTTATTTTGAAGGGTGTGAATTTTGCATCTAAGGGATGTGAATTCTCTCATTTCGGGATATGAACTTTGTATTTTGAGGATTGAGCAGTGATGTGTAAAAAGATAGAAATTCACACTCACAATTTAACAAATTTAAAGAATTCATGCCTTCGAAAAAGAAGGAATTCACACTCACAATTTAACAATTCACACATAAGGTTTAGACACTTTCATAGGGGTACCTATAGAGTTTAGGCACTTTACACCCACAAGAATTCACACCCCAAAAAATTCACACTTCAAAAAATTCACACCCAAGAATTCACCCGATCTTGGGAATTCACACCCCATCTTGGCCGATTACACAATTCACAATTTTAAATGCAAAATTAACACATCTAAAGACGTGAAAAATAAGGTTTTCAAAAGTTAATAAGTAACCAAATCAAGAATTCACACCTCAGTGAAAAATTCACACGTTCAAAAAAAATAGAATTCACACTCAAATTCAAAATTTACACATTCAAAAAAGATACAATTCACCCCTATAAAAAGAATTCACACCCTTCAAAAAGAGTGCTGCTATTTGTACCGACCACCGGGGAGGGAAATCGTACCGACCGGCCGCGCCGGGCCGTCTCTGGCCACCGAACAGCCGATCCGAGCCGTCTAAATTTTTTTTAAAAAAAAACTGAGGGGCCCAGCGTGGGAATAAACGGCATCGGAGGTGTGTAAGGTGCTTGATCCGAGCACCCCTTTTTCATGTATATACACCTATATACATATTTACACGAAAAATGGGTGCTCGGATCAAGTACCCTACACACCTTGGATGCCGTTGATTCTCGCGTTCGGCCCCTTAGTTTTTTTTATAGATTTTTTGGACGGCTCGGATCGGCCGTCTGGTGGCCGGAGACCGCCGAACGAGGCCGATCGGTACGATTTCCCTCCCGACCCAGTCGGTACCTATATCTTTACTGCTTAAAAAATGAGAAATCAGTTGAGAGATTCATGATCTTTACTGAACTAATCAATTCACACCAGCCGATCCCTTTTTTTGGTGTGGTTTCGTGTCAACCCTTTTTTTTTTTTGGTCAACGTTATCCGATCAAGATCCTTTTTAAAGATGTTTTTATTATTTTGCCCTTATCAATTTTTATATTCCCAAAATTCACATCTCTCTGCAAAAATTCACACCCCCGAAAATTCACACCCCGCAGAATTTACACTTCCCAAAATTCACACTCATTTACAGAATTCACATCCCTTTGTAAGAATTCACACTTGCATAGAATTCACACCCCCCGAATGCACATCATTTTACAGAATTCACAGCCTTTCACAAGAGTTCACAATCCTTTATAGAATTCACACCCCTTTGCATTATTCACACCGTTAGAATTCACATCTTTGAAAAAAAGCACAATTCGCACCCAAATAAAAAATTCACACGTTCAGAAGAGATACAATTCACACCCACATCCAAATGAAGAATTCACACCCAATACACACATGTTTGTATAGTTGTAAAAAAAAAGTGTTGAACAACAAAACAAGAATAGTTGTATACACAGTTTGTACACGTAAACAAATCAGGCATGCTCACGACAATAAGGTTGAAGAGAAAAGAAAAAGAAAAACATAGACCCGAAGTTCCTCTTGTCAGGGGTTACAGATCTGGCTTGCTCACTGCCGCCGATTACAACAACCTCTGCCAGTGCGAAACCTCGACGACATCAAGATGCACCTCTCCGCCATCGAGTACGGTCCCTACCTCCAAAACGGTAATCGACATCAACAACTGGTCCCGATCCTAGTACTCGGAGCTTCTGGAGGTGCGCGACGGCGAATCTCTCCGATGGACGACGGTAACGAGAGGTTGACGCCAATAACGTCATAACTAGAGCCAGATGCGTAACGCCGATGCGATTTTCGCCAAGGGTTGGTCGCCGGAGTTGGAGCCGGTGGTGAATGTGGATGCTTTGAAGATGAAGTTGTTGGGGACGGAAGGGAAGGAGGTCATTTGCTAGTCGGAGCCTCTGGAGGTGTGCGAGAGCAAGGGGGTCGCGACGAGGCGGTGACTTTTGCGAGGATTCTGGATGAGGCTGGGGTATTTTGGGTACTTAAATTAAAACAGGTCTTATGCGGAATGGACTTGACATAAAGTGGGCTTGGATGGACAGACATTGACAAAAGTGGGCCGGCCAGGAAGAGCCCCTAGATTTTTTCCCCCGAAAAAGAAAGATCGATCGACTAATTTGTTGATTTTGTTCTCCGTTTTCTCCCCCAAACACGGTTCAAGCATTAAGAATTGGATTTCCGCTTTTGCACAAGTGTTTTGGGAGGAAGGTCCAGTCCAGTTTTGGACCGTTGGGGCCCCCTCTCAGACCCACAACAATGATCGGAATCATTTATTTTGTAAAACTCATTGACTATGTCATCCATGCAAAAAAAAAAACCTTAATTGAACATCTATAGGTACATAAACCAACAGATTAGGAAAGCCCCTCCTATCCCATTCCCATTGCTTTGGAATGGAGGGAAGGTAAGCCACCTACCTTCATAAGGTAGGAGCACAGTTAAGGCAGGGAGATCATTTAATTCAACAAACTAACTCACTAAAAGAAGGAAAAGGGACTATTTATCCTTGGAATTCCGCTTGATTGGCATGAGCATGATAATTTAAAGATTTTTGCACACACAACTTTTGAGTCTGAAGAGACGTATTGCTAAGAAAATATGAAATTTCAGCAGAATGAGTGTCGGGCGAAATACTTGGGTTCGGGTGAAAAATATCAACCGCTTTGAGCTTTTCTCGTTTTGCATCAGTTAGACGATTAGTTTAACTTTGTCTAAGATCTTTGAATAATCCACTACTTATAAGGGCGCCTTCATTTTAGTTAAGGAAAGGACGTCCCATTTTCTCAACTTTCTCAACCAAATTTCAATGATCCGAGCCGCTTAATGTGTTCAGAACGTGATTTTAAGGGTATAGAAAGAAATCAATTAAAAATTGATCGGGAAAGGCTCGATCAGATCAATTTTGATAAAAACGTGCGTTTTTATCATAAATTGATCCAATCGAACCCTTCCCGATTCCCATTCATTTTTTTTTTTTTTGGCAATTGCTGGCAGATTTCCTTAAAATCACGTTCTGAAGACATTAAGCAGGTCGGATCATCAAAATTCGACCGGAAAAGGGAAGATCCTTACCTTAACAAGTTAAGAGGGCCCTTATAAAAATTTTTGTGAATCTTTATAATAAATTCTATTTTGTAAGCGTCGCTGGCTTGTATCAATATAACTTCTCTCTTGTTTAGGAAAAAAGAAGAAAAAGATGTATTGCTTCTTGTGTCTGATTGACTGTTAATTCATGAGTGATTCTTGAATTTGAATCTCCATTTTTGTTTTCCTTTTGACATAAGAAAACACAAACTGATATAGAACTCATCAATATGTATTCTTTTCAATAAAAAGTCCATCTCGGTGTGTTAAACTCCTTCTGAGTGTTTTAATGTAAAATATTGCGGATTTTCTATTTATAAAAGTGTGAGATGGACAATTAAAAACAAACTCCAACTTCTTACTAGTATTTATCTCTCTAACTATTTCTGAAGTACATGAGACAAAGATTTATAATTTCCACATGCAGCCAAGTGGCATATTTTGATGGGCCGCTGTGAAAAATTAAAATTGTATCACTTCCACATTTTGATACCATATTGGATCATATGTATGACTTAACTTTTGATCTTTTATTTGATTAACCAATTAATGTGCCTTAGTATTTGTTATGCCTTGCTCACATGTCGATTGACTCGATTCGCAATATGGTTAAAATTCACACGCCTTCAATTCTCAATGCTACATGTGTTTGTATAACCTTCTTTTTTTTTTTTTTTGTACGTGTTTTGAACTGTACATTATGTACCTTAACCTCTTACGTAGTACTCCATTTTCCTAAAATATGCCCTGACAAGTGACAAACAATGATTTGATTGGTTTGACCTTTCTATATGCCTTTTCGAATCTACTACTATGTTTTTCTATTGGTCCACTTTTCCTTTTTTTTAGTGTTAAAAAAGACACTTCCCCAATTTGTGCTTAGGCTGGGTCCAGAACGTCGACCCGCTCGACGGCTGACCTTTCCCGCAAAAGCCCCAGTGGCTGATGGGCAATACCAAATCTCTCTCTCTCTCTCTCTCTCTCTCTCTCTGACTGTATGTTTACATATCATGTAAATATATACTACTCCATAAGTATTGCAGTTGCCAAAGTTTTCTCAAATTGTGTTTCAGGAAAATTTTTGTCATGGGAAATATTCTTCAATTGCTAATCAAACACTGAAAAATAAAAACAATAAGATTATTTTTTGCAAAATTATTTTACATAAAATTATTTTATATTGTAAAACATTTTACATCGAAACAAACGGAGTCTTAATGCATCTATTTTGGATTATTTTGAGTTATAGAAACTTTCATTATTTATGCCATAATTTTTTCTAAAATTATTTTTCATTTCAAAGAGAGAAATTAGGGAAAAAAAAATATATGAGTCAAAACCTTAAAATTTCAGAAAAATACAAAATTAATCTAAAAACCTGCCTATTATGAATTATGTTTGTCTTTTCTAAGATCTTCATTATCATTTAAAGTACTTGATGCGAAATTAATAATCATTCAAAAGTAATTACAAGAAAATAAATTTATAAACATTGGACATGACAAATAAATCCAAGACGGGGCACCATATTTATTGATCGTTCTTGTATTTAAGTAGTATAGACTGGAGGATTGTGTGGAGCTGATCCCAGAACGTAGGACGCGCTTTATTGAGATAAATAATCTAGTCAAAAAAAGGTCACCGTGCGATAACTGGCATTCTTTTGAGATTTTTCTGTTCTTTTTGTATCGGCGGTTATTATTTGGTCAGCTTACGCGGCTACGCCTACGCCTACTTCGATTATTCCTCTACTGGCCCAGTTAAAGATGGATGGACCATTCACGACGGACTAAAAAATTTTTAAGAAAGTTTTCTCTTGCGGCATGACTCATGAAGTTGCTAAGTTTCAAAATTTAGGATATCGAAGTTTACTGCTCATGACTTGGGGCTACTCTTAAAGTGTTTAAATTCTATCCACCTTAGGTAGAAACTCCAAGTTTTCCACCACCACCACCAATTGTGGATCCCATGTTGCGAATATTGCAACAATTTGAACCTTTCATCTTGTAGAGCTCGCAGAGTAGTATTTTCTCACAAAAAATCAGCTTTTATTGAACAAGGATGGGTATATAAAGAATTAAAGATGGGTTTATAAAATTGACGTTAGATAAGTTTGAAGTTAAACTATCATTGACTGTCTAATTTATAAACTAATTAAAATTTAATTTTTGATGTATCTATCAATATCAGATAAGCTTAATTTTTTGAGTGAATATATTATTCTGTGGGCCCTACAAGATAAACGGTTCAGATTACTAAAAACAAATGCATGGTGGAACCTACAATCACAATGGATGACATGGTTTTCACCTAAGGTGAAAAGAATTTAATTAAACTCATCCTTAAAAACTATGGACACACTTTTTGGTGTACTCCAAATGTACACGACTACACCTTGTTTGTGTGAGACCTACTTAGCTGCGTTTCAGAACGGAAAATAAGTTGGAGTATTTTTTAAGAAGATAATTTCAAACTCAAAAATAATGGCCTTATTGAAATTTAAAAATATGCAATATAGATATTGTTTGAGAGATCTTTCATACGGTGCCAAAAAAAATTTATTTACATTATTTTTGAGTTTGAAAATGTGAAATAAGTACTTATTTTTTAAGAAGGTGTTTTGGAACAGGGTCTTAGGGGTCCTATAGCAATAATCGGAGCCGCTCACCAAAATAATTTTGTAAGAGCATCCGCATCAAACTCTCTAGATTTTGGACCAAATTACACCTTAAAAACCTCTCTTTATTACTTTAGCTACTAACTTTTAAAATGTCTACTGCATCAAGCTCTTTATATTAAAGCTATCACTTTTTAAAAATATTATTTACTCTCACTCTTTTCTTAATTATTTTTTTTTTGCCAAGGTCCCTGTTTGGGGCACATTAAATGGACAAAAATTTGATTATTTTTGCGTGACTGTTACTGGTCTTACAAAGATTATTTAAGTTGTATGTCATTCTTCAAATATTTTTCATGGGTTTTTGAAAAAAATTAGTACGATCTGTCATTTTGTAAGGGCTGTTTTAGAATTCGTAAGACGTCCTATGAATTCTGAAACAGCCCTTACCGATATCGAATTGAGTTAATTTTTTAAGGAACCCATTAAAAAACATTTTAAGAATGACTAGCGGTTTGAATCATTTTTGTAGGACCTGTAATGGACTCCGCAAAAATCAAAAAAATGAAACTTTTCTTACCCATAGCAAACATGTCCTATCTTTGAAGGTGTGGCGGCTCAAGATTTGAACGAAGTTTGAGATGAACAGTTTCTTGTTTTCTTTTGCGTGCAACTGTAGCAATGTTACTTTCAAGCAAGGCAGAGGCAAGGCAAGGCTGATGCTTCCACCATTTTCGTCATTGGCTCGTTACAATACTGCCAAATGGAAAGTAACGACCGTGATACAGATGCTCTAAGGAGTCCTAAACAAATCAGCTAAGTCTGATGCCAATGATGACTTAATCAATTTTTTGTATAACTCCCTGACATAAATTGAAGGAAGAATCCATCAAGCCAATTACTGTTGGTGTACCCAACAGTACCGTAACCTTGGGTGGGGATAGTAGTTTCGAGGAATGGGATGGGATGGGGATTGGATTGGTCATTGGAGGGGGCTTCAGATGTTTGAAAAGAAGGAAGGAAGTAGGACCCGCTTTATAGATTGTTTTCAACTGGCGGATAAAGAAAGAAAGAAAGAATCTTAACACACTTCGGAATTGCTCCAGCAGATCGAGCAAATGTTTAGATTTTGAGAGTACTCGTCAACGTACGAGGTTCGATCCCCACATGATAAGTATTATGAAATAAGTGGAGAACTATGATTCGAGTGGTCGTACTGTCTCTCTCGGAGATTTAAATTGCACAATCTGATCTATTTAATAGGCTGACTGTAAAATTTGTTATTTCTTTAAGGTAAAAAACAATATTAGGCTCCAGAAAATTTTGTCATATGAGTCATGACTCATATATGATGATAAGGAGAAACTTTTAGGTATCAGTTTCTCATAATAGTAGTGTCGCAAGGGAATATATTGACCCAGGCTACCGGGCCACCTTCTTCCCTCACCTTTTTGGTTGCATGAAAACCGACCTCCTCCGCACTCAACCACATAATATAAACACACACTTCTCAAGGAAAAACACACGCTTGCGACACCACCGTCCAGGTCTCTCGCCGCCCCCGCCGGTGTGACTGTCAGTCAATTCCCTCGATCCAAACAAGACCCCAATTCCGGCGTATTTGCATTCACCGCCCACCGCCGCATACCCGACGGCCATGGACGCCCTCTGTGTAACTCCTCCGGAATCCGCCTCTCCCGCCACGGCGGAGCACCTTGTGATCAGCATCCACGGCCCTGCCTCTCCTCCGGTGGCCGGAGACACTGGCACCGACATTCAGAGCATAAATCCTTCTGCTGGGAATGAAGACAGAGGCGGCGACGCGGCGGCGGAGGATGCCGGAGGTCGGAGGAAGGTGCTGCCGGAGGAGCTTTGCCGGAACGTGGTGAAGCTTTCGTGCGAGTCGAACGCGGAAGGGGGAATTTGCGAGGTTTATGTGATTGGAACGGCTCATGTGTCTAAGGTACTTGAATTGTGTATTGTGTTTCATTTGAATTGAAGAACAATAATGCTAGGGACAGTTCACACTCTTATTAGTTAGGGTTATTACCAAAGTAAAGCTCTTGAATTGTGTTTCGTTTGGATTGATTCGGGTATAGATCCGGACAGCGAGTTAAACGAAAGGGTGAGTCGACTCAGCGGAGTTAAGTAAGTTCGAGAGCGAGTTGGGTATCGAGCCGTAGAAGTAGTTTGGAGGTAATTAAGGGAGGTTCCACGAAGAGGAACCGAGTGCCGAGGAGTAACCCGCTGAGTTGAGGGCGAGTTCGGTGACTCGGCTGACGTTGGAGATTATGACGTCACATCGGAAGCAGGTCGAAATTGGAGATTAATCGAAATTGGAGTCCCATGAGCTCGTATGCGAGCCGGGATTCAGTGAGTAAGCGGTGGATCTGGCTTTAGGGAGAAATTGTGTGAATGTAAAGAACAGAGTAAGACTAGGAGATGGGAATGGAAGCCGAAGGCTATGGAGGAGTAGTGAGGGACGATGGGACTGTGAGACATATGCTGGTGAAGTTTTTCGATTTGTTGGTTTTGGGGTTGTGCTGTGGGGAGTGTTTGGAGAGAGAGAGAGAGAGAGAGAGAGAGAGAGGGAGAGAGAATGGGGAGGGGGCCTCACAGCTGCCAGCTTGGCTGATGTGGTTTCTGTTGTGGTATAGCTGTTGTTATAGTTTTGACCTTCCATTAGCTTGATGAGTAGTTGGAGCCCAATTAAAGCAAGTGCTTCAACTGCTCTGGGTATGAGCCGGCCCTGGTGGTGTTGTTTGGCTCCTGAGAAACTTAAGGAAAGTGGAAGATATGGTTTCATTTTGATTCTTCTCTCTTACTGTTTAGTTTTATTATTGGTTTTGATTCTTTTAACGTAGTTTTCTTGCTGACTATTAGAACAGTTTGCTTCAAGAGTGAGTAGATTTACCTGTACTGTGTACGTATTATTGGTCTCCTTGTTTGGCTGCCTAGAAAATTGAGGAAAATTTTGAGACACGGTTTCTTTTTCGAATCTAATCTCTTCCGTGGTTGATTTTCTGTTTCTTATCGTTTGATGCAGTTTCAACAGTCGAGTAGTCTGAATATGATTGTCTAGAGAATGAATGGAGTAATTGTCTCAACGCATAATGGCATTACATGACCTTTAATTTTCTCCATTATAAGAAACATGCCCTTGGAATGGTAGGGAACCAAAATTTGAAATTGCTGATACTATTCACGTGTTGTGGACTGCAATACTGGCTTGCCATGAAGAGAATCTGGCTTCTCTCTTTCATTTTTTTGTTTAGTTTTTAGTTTTTTGCTAATCTATGTATCATTTTGTTTGAATGTTGTATTGTAGACAATGCTAATCCGTATACCGTTGTCAGTATGCACACCATTTGCCAATTATTGCAGTTTTGTTTATTTAGCTGTTAGATGTCCAGAACTCTCACTTTCCCCCATTTCATAGTTACCAGATGCTGCTGGCATCTAAGGATCTCAATTTTTGCAGGCGTGTTCCTAATCAACTCCTTTCTTGTTTTATTATCCCCCAAAAAAGTTACCTGTTGGTGATTCATCCTGACAATACATTGATTTAGTTCTAGTTTGGTCACCAAGTAACGAGAAAGAAAAGGAATTGCAGAGGTAAGTAATTGACCGTATGCTGTTTGTTTCTGTGGTTGCAGGAATCATGCCAAGAAGTTCAAGCTGTAGTCAGGTTTTTACAGCCACAGGTGCTTCTATTTTAGGAAATTAGTACCACTTGATTAATGGTCAGATCATTTAACAGGTTGATTGTCGATCTGCTTCATATGGTTTCATGATAGCAGCAATCTTCGATCTGTTTATGAATTTATTAAGCACTTGTTCATGTTTTGAGTCTTTTGACTACAGGTTGTTTTCTTGGAACTATGCCGCAGTCGTGAGGCTCTACTTTTTGCTCAGAATTTAAAGGTAAATATTACTTCGTCGTTCATTCCTCGTTTTTCTTGGTTTGCTATTAACAGCTTTTATTTAAGGGAATGGATAGTTTGCAGTCTACTTTCGCGGACTTCACCGTATTGTTGCAGTCTACTTTTGTAGGCCTTGTTGTTAGGATATACTTTTAATAAAAAATTGATCTTTCCAACAATTGTGATAATGTTATGGCATTTGTCTTGAATAAAACGTACAAGTATGGTTTTGAGATTTGATCATCCATTTTGTCGAAGGCAGACGTGATGAACTCTGTGTTACCTCTCTTCGATATGTATGAAGTAAGTGTACTGGATACTCGACACTTGAGCAGGGATATGAGAAAAGTTTTCGACATGGAAAAAATAGAAGACACTGTCTAAAGTCCTTTGACATTGAATTTAGTTGATATGATGTCATTGACATGAAAATTAGACGGCTATGACATGTAGACGTGTATGACATACCAATACCCGAGTATATGAAACATAGGATCCTTTTCTATTTTATCAGATTTGGATTGTCTTGCTACGAGATCAAACTGGACTTTTTGGTAAGTACGGGATCGGACTGATGTTTTATATGTGATCTACAGAATAGGCCTACAAAAGGAAAGGATGGGATTACCAAAGTGGGACCCCTAGTGGGCCCACGAGACTAAACTGCATGGGCATCCACTTATGTGTCCTGCAAAGGATACCAGAAACTATATGGTGCAATCCATTTTTGTATACCATCATTGCGGGCAAGCTTGCTTTGCAAAGGATACCCCTTTCAAGTTACTAGTAGTCTGTCTCTGTCATTTTTCAACGATACTGGCATAAAATGTTATCTCGGTGTAACTCATTGTAGGAAGTTTTGGGAGGTATTCCATTAACAATTTTGAGGCTTATCAGCTTGTTAATTTGTTTGTATTGTTACATCATTCAAGAAAGGTAGGTTTTAATTTGTCTTTTCAAATACCAATCAGTAGATTCCATTACATCTACGTCAGGGGCATATGCTTTCCTAGCTTATTAATCTTCTCTGAAACATCCCATTATTGTCTTAGAAGTCTGTATTGTTGCTAATTTTATATTTATTTTTAAGTTGAAGCTCCTGTAACTCTGCAGCCAGCATGGTCCTGTATATTAGATGTGTTTAAGCCTTTAAGGAACTGGTTTACTCTAGCTTTGTTGGTGTGTCTCTTCTTTGAATGTCTTGAACCTATAGGATCAACCTTGTGGAGTGAGAGACATGATCTTATACTCTTATTGTTACTAGTGAGGGATATGTGGTGGTGGCGTGGTGCCTTCTGGCACATTAGTAAAACTGGCAGAATATACGTTGCATTTTCCAATTAGTTCTTCCCCCAAAGAAGAATGCTCATGTTAATAACCATAGCCCGGTTGTTTATGTGTAAGTCATGGTGTATTGCATCGTTCCTTTTTTATTCTTTCTATGGATATGATACTGATTCCCTTTAGTTGCAATTCCCCACATTTCACTTGCCCAAGTAATCGTTTTAGTTTCCCAGGTACCAACCTGGAGAGATGCGGTGGTTATGTGGACGTCACAGCACAATATATTTGAAATCATGTACAGCTTGTTTCTGGCCAAGGCATGAACATTGTTATTCTCCAGATTCTTTTTCAATTGATACAGAAGTGTTACGTTCTCGCACATCAAATTCTGCAACAGAGAGTATTTTTTTGTCCTTGTACTTTTCTCATGCATCTTAATCTTTTCAACGAGTCTATATGTTCTTTTGTTAGGTTGCCAGCAAGCTTGAGGTTTTCCCTGGTTCTGAGTTTCGGGTGGCATATGAAGAAGCATGCAACTATGGTGGCATGGTGAAATTTGGTGATCGCCCGGTACAAGTAAGATACTTTTAGCATTAGATTTTGTTTGATTGTTGTAACAAGAAGCACTTCTTCCCCAAGAAACCAACCTCCTGCTTTACCCAATCTGGTCTACCTGTAAGCGAGTTGGTGAGGTACATTTGCAAGTACAACAGAACTGTAGTTTTACTGGCCAAGCATGACTTACACCTTCTTCTGTAATTCCGCTTGAATGAGATTAAGAGGAAAGGGTTCTGGGGTATGAAACTTGGTCCATGCTTTATTGCTGGTTGTTGTGTTATCCCACGTCGCTTTGCAAAACTCAAAGGATGAACATCAATACTGTATGCTAACCATATCTTTCGGTTCTCCAGAATATCGCTCTCTTTTTCTTTGAATTCTCTGGGATATGGACCTTTTATGATCTTGAACATCCAGAAGTACTCCTATTCTGCTTTTGAGTGTTTTAGTTTGTACAGTGGCTCTTTGTTGGCAGCTTCAGAAGTTAATGTCATCAGAGTATAGCTTCTTGAGAATATAGCTTCTTTACGTGTACTAAGTATTAGTCTTCCCTATCTCTGCCATCTTATAAGCCCTCTGCTCATGATTGTCCATGAATTGCTGTAACTAATTTCATTGTAACCTAACTTATTCTCGATATTTCGTTTTAACTGAATAGATAACTCTGCGAAGGACATGGGAAAAAATGCCACTTTGGCATAGGACAAAATTATTTTATTCCTTGGTTTACCATGCATTCTTTTTACCAAGCTCTGAAGATCTCAATAAAAAGGTTTGTTTGCCTTTCTTCACAACTTATTGGCTCCAAATGGCAGTTTTTAACTGAGATTTAAACAAGGCAGCCATGATTATGATACTGAATGTCAGTGGTTTTAATTTGGCTTTTGCTTCAGCTGAAGGAAATGGATGATATTGATATGATGAATCTTGAGAATCAAGAAATGAGCAAGCAATTCCCCACTCTGATGGAAACTCTTGTACATGAGCGAGATCAGTAAGTACACGTTGCTTTCATATACTGTAGTGTACTAGTTATCACATACTTTTGGGCTACATTTTGTTTTAGTATGCTTCTTGAGTTCTGTTGTCTCATTTAGTTTTTAATGCTTTAGTTTTAAGATGAAGTATTCTGTTAAGGTCCCTCCGTAGTCTATTTCGATATCAACGACTTTCCATGGTCAACTTCTCATTCAAATTTGTATGAGAAAGAATAAGAAAACACCAATGTCAGTGTATGTGGTTCCCCTAGATATTTTCTTATGCTTCATATAGTGGTATCCCATCATTTATTCAAACAATTGTACGAAAGAGAAATTCAACAGAGTTCCATGTGAGCACATCCTTGTCCTGATTTGTGTAGTTTTGGGTGTGTTTTTCTGAGAAATATTCGACAGTATATCTTGTTTATATAGTGTTCCAGTTTGAAGGAGAAGTTATTTTTCATACACAATGTCAGGCCAAAGACAGCATAGCTTCTTTGATATAAGTTTCCAATTTGCATGAGAGAAAGAGATGCATTTCTATTTTCTAATGAATTCTGTACTCTCGAATGTGGCACCTTATGGAAGGGGTACCAAACACAAATCTAATGGGCTCTGAATAGAAACTCATCTCTCTTCGCCGCTCATCATCCACGTCTTTCATTCTTTTCCGGTCCTTATATTTCTCCTTGGAAAAGGAAGAGTCATGAAAGACTTGTAATTGAAAGTGATGCTATACTAGCTTTAAAACTTTCTTGAAGAATGAGTACTCTGATACTTATTGCAATATTCATCTCAGCTCTAATTCACGTAAGTATGCCTACTTTTTAATTTATATGTATTCATCAGTTAGTTTCTTGCTCCACTACTTTTCTGTAAGTTTCTTAAGATTTTGATTACTGTACTTATCTTGAAACCTTGTTTGCATGTTCAGGTATATGTCAGCCACTTTATTAGAAGTTGCTCGTGAGTACCGTTCAGTTGTTGCAGTCGTTGGAAAGGGGCACCTGCAGGGGATTAAGAAGTACTGGAAGCAACCAGTTGAGGTCACACCATTTTCGCATATTTTGTTTTTTCATTTGTAAAAGTATGTTCTGAGTGATTTAAATTATGCCAATCCACACCATTATTTAGATTCCAAGACCACTGGATGGTATCTTCTCTTAAAATGTCAAGTTCCTCTTAATTATCTTTGAAGATAAGGTCACCTTCCTTTTCTGATTGGTTTTTTTTTTTTGGCCAACACCAAGCAAATTTTGATTGGTCTCATGTTCTTTTCTATCTCATTCTTTCGAGTCTGGAAGTTATGGAATAGACTTTCTGAATGAACATCTTTTAATATCTGTGTTCCTGAATTCCTTACCGATCATGTTGCAGTTGAAGCGCCTTCTGCATGTAGACACGGACGCCTGATTTTTCAGCTGTGAAGCTCCTCGTTACTGTTGGAGTTGGAGTTGCAGTTGCAGTTGCTGGGATTCGTATATAGACCAAGAAATAGTCCTTGGAATGAGGAAGGTGGTAACTCGATTTTGTTTCTGAATGAAAACTGTGCTGATATAAAACTAAGTTTTACCATGGAAAACATCTTATTGCGTGGCCTCGTCGAGATACTTTACTTATTGTTAATATTGCCTTTCTTTCAAGTTTCTACTCTTTCTTTTCCATCTGTATTGATAAACAGAGCCGCAACTAAGTACTCCGTACTCATGACATTGACATATGCGCAGTTTGGAACTAACTAAACACCCCATAGATTTGACGAACACAAGTTTTTTTCGAAACATTTACCTGACAAGTCCGATTAAGCATGTCCTGCATAATTCATCATGCACAGGTGACTGGATGTGTAATTTATCTAGGTAAATGAACAAAAAGGTTTAAGGTAGTCTCACTAGGCCCTAATATATTCTGAAGGCATGGTGTAAGGTTAAGGTTGAAGTCTCACCTTGAAATCTTATGACCAGTCTCGTGAACTTTGATTCCCCGTGTATATGCATCTGTGTATAACCACACAAGCATTTATAGGTAATTGATTTGCACACCCTTTTGTGGAAATGCATTTTTTTTTTTTGGTCCTCTTGCAATATGAATTTACAATGTTGTCCTTCCAAGCTAGTGATCGTAAAACAATCTCCAACGAATCCCTCTAATTATTACCTTATTTAATCCTTTGACTTTTAACCCATGGACACTTGACAATATTTAATTGATAAATTATTGTACCTTATTTGTTAGGCCTTGCAACACATGTCAATTTGCAATAGGCTAGAAATTAAAGGAAATTAATTTCCACGCTCCCATTTTGTCCAAGTGCACTACATTTTTTTTCCTTGATTCATATAGAATTACAAGACTACCCTTTATACATTTTTTCCTTCACACGTGAAAATGGTAATCAAATAATTTCACATCACTACAAAAGAAGAAGAAGAGTGTATTTGGATAAAGAGGGAGTTTGTGAAAATCAATTCCGAAATTAAACTGCCTAAAATTCATGCTACTGCTGCATATTGTGTTCGTAGACCTATTTTTGATAATTACTAGTTTTGAACAGTACAACTTTTATTCTCCTTAAATAGAATAGATCCGCCAAAAGAAATGCCGTACAATAATCTCTTCCAAATTTCCTAAAATGTCCTGACAAACAATGATTCGATTGGTTTTGACCTGTCCCTTTTCTATTTTTTCCCCCTTTTGGTACACGTTCCTAATTTGTGTTAAGCGGGGCACTAGAGAGTGAGAGAAATTTTGCTTAATGCATTTGTTTTGGATTATTGTTTGTTTAATAGGAACTTTAGTTAATTATGTGTTATTTATTATAAATACTCATCCGTTTAGATGAGAAACCATAAATCAAACAAAAGATTTTCAAAAAGACAAAATTAATCTAAAAATCTGCCTATTAGGATTTTTCTTTTCTTTTCTAAAGTTCTTATTATGGAGTAATATATAAAACATTTGATGCAAAATTAATAATCATTCTAGAACAAATAAAATAGAAAAGTAATTTTAAAATGAAATTGACAAAAATATATCTTTCTTTCTTATACAGGATATGGCGGAGGCGGAGGAGGAGGAGGGACAAAGGTTGGCAAGAAACTTCCAAGAAAGGAGGTGATCAGGTGAACACCCTCCCCCTCCTTCGAATTCACACGGTTGAAAATAAGAAAAAAGAAAAAAGAAAAGAATTAGATATGGGAATTTGGGATGAGCTCCTCTCTATACCCCATCTTTCAATATCCTTGTACGTTATTATTTTGTGGGCTCATTCCGAGCCTACAATCATGATCCAAATTGTTCATCCCATTGAACACGCAAAAAAAATAATTTGATTCGAAGATCTTTAGACACGTGAATATGTAGCATTTTACAATGTGAAAAATAGTATATATATCACACTTAAACCTCGCAATTTACTAGAAAAAAATACAATTTATCCGCATATCAATTGATATTCGGTCAAGCTAATTTTTAACAGTCGTGTTCTGTTTTCGCTTGTTTTAGGTGAGATGAACGGTTCAGATTTTTATCGCGAGGCTAGACCGAACTTCCAAAATAAGGCCAGTGGAGCGCAGTGTGCTCCAAGAGCACTGAATCGGCTCCGAGAGCACTGAAGTCGTCACTGGGCCAGCCTTGATAGCTCCACCCTCCACTGAGTTGCCATGCATGAATAACCCCCCAAAACCGTAACGTGCCGTTAAATAAAAATCCCCCCGGCCCCCGCAGCCGACCAGATCTCTAGCTCGCTGCCGTCGATCCGAACGAAACCCCCCAAAACCTCAGATTCCGCCGTCGCAGAACCGCCTGAACCAGCTCCCGACGGCCATGGAAGCCCTCTTTATGATTCCGCCGGACTCCGACGCTCCCGCTCCCGCCGAGGAGGAGCACTTCGTGATCAGCATCGACGGCCCTGCCTCTCCGGTGCCCGGAGATCCTAGCACAGGCATTGACGCCGCGGCGGCGGCGGATCGGAGGGAGGTGCAGCTGCCGGAGGAGCTTCGGCTAAAGGTGGTGGAGCTCTCGTGCGAGTCGACGGCGGAAGGGAGGAGTAGCGTCGTTTACTTGGTTGGTACGGCTCATGTTTCGCAGGTAACTTGAATTGTGCTTCGTCTTTCATAGGTCTCGATGTTTCGAAAGATAACTCAGGTGGTGTCCGGGTCGGCGCCCGATACCGGGTCAATTAAACCGGGTTAAACCGGGTTTCCTCCGTCTCGACTCTTTGTGCACGAGGTCTGTCGTTGGGGTTTTAGTGGTCTTTTTGAGAATTAAGGAAAGCCAAAGAAATGGACTCGTTTTGGTTCTTCTCCCTTGTTGTTTGATTTTCTAATTGGTTTGGACTCTTTTGACGCAGTTTTCTTGCGGAATAGTAGAACAGTTAGCTTCCAGAGTGAGTGGATTTACTTGTATCCACTATGTATTATTGGTCTCCTTGTTTGGCTGCCCAGAAAATTGAGGAAAATTTAAGAGGCGTTTTTTTTTTCTTCCCAATCTAATTGCTTTTCTGTTTCTTATCTTTTTCTTGTCAGGCAATTGAGTAGCTTGCATATGATTGTCTACAGACCAAATGAATGGAGTTTTTTCTCAGACTCTCAGTGCATAGTGGCATTACACGAGCTTTAATTTTCTGCATTATAATAACAATGTCCTTGGACTGACATGAAGAGAATCTATTTGAGGCTTCTCTGTTTCATATTTGTTTCTTTTTTTCTTTTTTTTTTAAACTTTTTGGCTGTGTCTCTGTGTCATACTGATGGATTGAAGTTTTACGATGCGTAATGGAGTTCAGGTGATGTTTCTCCATGACTCCATATAGTGTTGTCTGTATGAGAGCATCATTTGCCAATTATTGCAGTTTTGATTATTTAGCTGCCAGATGTCCAGAAATTTCAGTTTTGCCCATTTCGAAGTTACCAGATGCTGCTGGCATCTTAGGATCTCAATTTTGCAGGCGTGCTCCTTATTGACTCCTTTCTTGTTTTAACATCCCCCAAATAGTCAGCTGTTTGTTGGGTTTTGTCTCACATGTGTGAGATGTAGGGGATTCCTCCCCATGTCCACAGTGTTTCTTTTTCTTTCTATATATATTGTATTGTGAGAGAAGAGAGAGCCGTGTGTGCGTGAGGGGGGAGCTGGTTGTGGCTCTTCCTGGAGAGAGCACCCGGAGAGTGAGACAGAGGTGAGGCTGATGGGTGAGGGAGAGCAGGATGCCGGAATGTGGCTCCCAGAGAGTTTTTTCAACCCATTGTATGTATGTGTGTATTTATATAGGGATAGGGTGAGTTTTTCTCTGAAGTTGTGGGTGTGTGCGTGGTGTCCCTCCAGTCCCAACAAGTGGCATCACAGCGAGGTTTGACGGAGAGGGTCACCGGAAAAATGCCGTATCCACTGGTAAGATTTTTGGAAAAAAAAAATGAGTGATCGAAAATGGTTTTTGAGCAGGGATCCAAGTTCCTCACGCTCAGAAGATCGCAACGGTGTGTGTGCAGTCGGGTTTCGTCACCCGAGGAGGGCTCACGGCCAGTTTGAATGGCGGAGGTGGTGGGCAGAATCTGCTCTGGGTTTGCGTGCGTGGGGGAGCTAGTTGTGGCTCCCCCAGGGAGTGCCACCAGAGTGGGAGTGCACAATGTGAGGGAGCGAGGACAGAGAGTGCGGGGGCCGGTTGTGGCTTCCCGGAGTGGAACCAGATGAGGTTTCCGGAAAGTTTTTGTAGCTTGTATATATGTGATTTATATACATAGTGATTTTTCTCTCAATCTCTCTCGTGTGCGTAGAGGTGTGTTTCGGGTCTGGTCTCAACCCAATACTGTTGGTGATTCATTCTGAAATTACATTGATTTAGTTCTGTTTTTGTTATCAGGCAATGAGAAAGAATAGAACAGCAGAGGTAAGTAATTCACCATATGATCTTTGTCCCTGTGGTTGCAGGAATCATGCCAAGAAGTTAAAGCTGTAGTCGGATTTGTAAAACCACAGGTGCTTCTATATTAGGAACTTAGTACCACTTGATTAATGGACAGATCATTTTAACAGGGTGATTGTCTGCTTCATATGGTTTCATGATAGCAGCAATCTTCAATCTGCTTATCAATTATTGAGTACTTGTGCATGTTTTGACTACAGGTTGTTTACTTGGAACTATGCCCCAGTCGTAAGGCTGTACTTCTTCCTCAGAATTTAAAGGTAAATATTACTTTGTTGTTCATTGCTCGTTTGCTTTGGTTTGCTATTGTGGGCTTTTATATCAGGGAATGGATAGTTTCCAGTCTACTTTTGCGGACTGCACCATATTGTTTGGCCCCATGGGTCCACAACAGGAGTCATTCTTGTCATGTGGTCACTGATTTTGTTGGCCTTCTGTGTTTATGATAAACTTCAAAACAATTTGATTGATCCAACAATTATGATAATGCTATGGCATTTGTCCTGAAGAAAACAAGCAAGTATGGTTGAAATTTGATCATTCATTTTTTCGAAGGCAAATATGATGAACTGTACATTGTCGCTCTTTGAAGTTTATGAAGTAAGCGTGCCGGATACTTGATGCTTGTGTAAAGATATGAGAAATTTGTTCAACATAGAAAATTGTAGACACAGGTCCTAGACATTAAAGTGAGAGATGGTGTGATATCCTTGACATGAAAATTAGAGGGGTATGACAATTAGACACACACCTGTTCCAGTGTCCATGAAACATTGGATCCTTTTCTGTTTGATCAGATTTGGATTATCTTGCTACGGGATCAAACTGGACTTTTTTTGTAAGGGAGCGGACTGATGCTTTATAAGCCATCTACACAATAGGCCTACTAAATGAAAGATCGGATCACTAAAGAGGGACCCCCAGTGGGCCCACGAGACTAAACTGCATGTGCATAATCTTATGTGTCCTGCAAAGGATGCCATAAACTATATGGTGGAATCCATTTTTGTATACCAGCATTGTGTGCAAGCTTGTTTTGCAAAAGGATACCCCTATTGAGGTTAGTAGTCTGTCATTTTTCACTGTACCGTATCTTTGGTGCAACTCATTATAGGACGTTTCGAGAGGTATTCCATTATGAATTGTAAGGCTTATCAGCTTGTTAATTTGTTCAAATTGTTACATCATTCATGAAAGGTAGGTTCTAATATGTCTTTTCAAACACCACTCAGTGGATTCCATGATATGTACGTCATGGGGGATATTCTGTCCTAGCTTATTGATCTTATCTTATCTGAAGCATCTCATTATAGTCTTAGATATCCATGTTGTCGTGTAACTCTGCGGCCATCATGGTCCTGTATATTAAACTTGTGTTGAAAGGAACTGGTTTCCTCTTCTTACAATGTCTTGAACCTGCAAGATTCACCTTGTGTAGTGACAGGTATGATCTTTATATTCTTATGGACACTAGTGAAAGATATGTGCTGGTGGCGTGGAGCAAGGCTCCAAGTATTTTTTTCCCCCAAGAAGAATGCTCAAGTTAATAACAAAATAACCAGTTTATTGTGTGTGTAGTGATGGTGCATTGCATGTTTTCCTTTTATTCTTTCCCTAAATTTCACTTGCACTAGTACTCATTTTTGGTTCCCCAGGTACCAACCATGAGAGATATGGTGGAGATGTGGAAGACACAGCACGATATATTTGGAATCCTGTACAGCTGGTTTCTGGCTAAGGCATGAACATTATTATTCACAGAAGTGTTATTTTCTCGCATTTTACATATCTGCTACAGAGTGTATTTTTTGGTCCTTGTACTTTTCTCATGCATCTTAATCTTTTCAGTGAGTCTGTATGTTCTTTTTTTAGGTTGCCAGCAAGCTTGAGGTTTGCTCTGGTTCTGAGTTTCGGGTGGCATGTGAAGAAGCGCTCAAATATAATGACAACGTGCAAGTGAAACTTGGCGATCGCCCGGTGCATGTAAGATACTTTCCGCATTAGATTTTGTTTGATTGTTGTAACAAGAAACACTTCTTTGGCTCCAACCCACCTCCTGCTTTATCCCACCCAGTGTACCAGTAATGTTGGAGAGGTAAATTTGCGAGTACATCGAAATTGCAGTTTTACTGGCCAAGCATGACTTGCGCCTTTTTCTCTGTAAGAGCATTCTGCTTGAAAGATATTGAGAGGGAAGGGTCATGGGGTATGGAATTTGGTCCCTGCTTTATTGCTGGTTGTATCCCATGTGGCATTGAAAAACTCTATGGAAGAACGTCAATACAGTATGCTAACCTTATCTTTCTGTCCTCCTCCAGAATTACGTTCTCTCTTTCTCTGCCTTCTCTGGGATGTAGACCTTTTATGACAATATATCTTGAACATCCAAAAGTACTCCTTTCTCTGAGTGTTTTAGTTTCGACAGCGGCTCTTTATTTGCAGCTTCAGAAGTTAATGTCTTGACTCTATAGAATATAGCTTCTTTACGGGTACTAACTATTAGTCTGCAGGACTTGCACCTTCTAATCTCCAAGAGCATTCTGCTTGAAACAGATAAAGAGAGAGGGTTGTGGGGGGTGGAATTTGGTTCCTGCTTTATTGATGGAGGATGCATTATCCCTCATAGCATTGCAAAACTATACAGAGGAACATCAATAAACAATGCTAAACATATCTTTCTGTACTCCCCCAGAATTAAGCTCTCTTTTTTCTCTTGCCTTATCTGGGATATAGACCTTTTATGACTGTATGTCTTGAACATCCAAATGTATTCCTTTTCTGCTTCTGAGTGGTTTACACTTTACTCTTTAAAATGGCTCTTTTTGGTAGCTTCAGAAATTAATGTCTTCAGCACATAGCTTCTAGAGAATGTAGTTTCTTTACTTGTACTAAATACTAGTCTTCCACATCTCAGTCATCTTGTAAGCAATCTCTTCAACATTGCCTATATTTGAATTGTCTGTAACAAATTTCATTGTAACCTAACTTATTCTTGATATTTGGTTTTAACTGAATAGATTACTTTACAAAGGACATGGGCAAAGATGCCACTTTGGCATAAGACAAAATTACTTTATTCCTTGGTTTTCCAAGCATTCTTTCTACCAAGCTCTGAAGACCTCAATAAAATGGTATGTTTGCCTTTCTTCACAACTTATGGCTCCAAACGGAATTTTCATCTGCAAATGTTACTGAGACTTAAACAAGGGGACCATAACTACATTACTGAATTTCAGTGGTTATAATTTGGCTTTTGCTTCAGTTGAAGGAAATGGATAATGTTGATATTTTGACTCGTGTGATTCAAGATATGAGTGAGCAATTCCCCACTCTCATGGAAACCCTTGTACATGAGCGAGATCAGTAAGTACATGTTGCTTTCTTATACAGTATTGTACTCGCTGCCACATACTTTTGGGGCAACACTTTGTTCTAGTATTCGTCTTGTTCTCTCGCTTTGTTTTTGATGTTTTATTTTGAACAGAAAGTATTCTGTCAAGGTCCCTCTGTAGTCCATTTCGATATGTTAGGAAGACTTTACAGGGTAAACTTTGGTAGGTAATACTTCTTATTCAAATTCATATGAGAAAGAGAGAACAGAAAAACAGTAAGGTAAGTCTACTTGGTTCGCTTAGATATTTTCTTATGCTTCATATAGTTGGATCCCATCATGAATTCAAACACTTCTATGAAAGAGAGATCAACAGAGTTGCATTAAGCACATCATTTCCCTGATTTGTGTAGTTTTAGTATGTTTTTCTGAGCAATATCCGACCATGTAGGTTGTATGTGTAGTGTTCCCAATTTCAAGGAGAAGTTAGTTTTTATGGGCAATAACAGACCAAAGACAGCATAGAATTCTTTGATATAAGTTTCCAACTTGCATTAGAGAAAGGGATGCATTTCTTGTAAAATCTTTACTCTCGGATGTGGCACCTAATGGAAGTGGTTTTAAACACAAATCTAATGGGGCCTGAATATATAGAAACTCATCTCTCTTCGCCACTCATCATCCAGTTCTTTCATTCTTTTCCAGTCCTTATATTTCTCCTTCAAAAAGAAAAGAAATTAATGGAAGAAGAGGATACTTGTAATTGAAAGTGATGCCACTAGCTTTAGAACTTTCTTGAGGAATGATTACTCTGATACTTATCACAATATCCATCTCAGCCCCAAATTCCAATGCACATACGTACAGTGACATTTTTATTTAGTTTCTTGATCCACTACCTTTCTGAAAGTTTCTTAAGATTTCAATTAGTATAGTTATCCAGTTATCCTGAATCCTCGTTTGCATGTTCAGGTACATGTCAGCAACTTTATTAGAAGTTGCTCGTACGCACAGTCCAATTGTTGCAGTGGTCGGAAAGGGGCACCTGGAGGGAATAAAGAAGTACTGGAAGCAATCTGTTCAGGTTAGACCATTTTTGCATGTTTTGTTTTTTGATTAGTTATACAAGATCAGCATATAGCTCCTAAAAGTTTCTTTGGAGTGATTTAAATCTATGCCAATCCACACCATTACTTAGCTTCCAAGACCACTGGATGGTTAACTTCTCTTAAAATGTCAACTTCTTTTAATTATAATCAAACTAAAGGTCACTCTCCTTTTATGATTGGTTTTTTTTTTTTTTTTTGGCTGACACAAAACAAGTTTTGAATGTCTTCTGTTCTTTGCTATCTCGTTCTTCCGAATCCGAAGTTATGGAGTTTTCTGCAGCGATAACTTTTAATATCTGTGTTCTTGAATTCCACATTGATCATGTTGCAGCTGGAGCACCTTGAGCATGTAGATATGACTTCACACAGGCTGGCTATTTCAGCAGTGAAGCTCCTCACAACTGTAGGAGTGGCAGTTGCTGGTGTAGCCATGATTTCTGGCCTTTGCGGAGGCTGGCTATTTCAGCAGTGAAGCTCCTCACTCAGTACTCCTTACTCATTATATATCCGCAGTATGGAAGTAGCATGAATAGCTCACCACGTAAAATGAAAGGGTATATATGTACACGCAGATTGCACAAGGTTATAGCTCCCGACAGGTCTAGCTACCGGGACTTCTGGTTAAATGCTCCAAGTTAAGGTGAGGGAAACACAAAACGACCAGGTGTTGGTTCAATAGTTATAACACTTGATTTTCTCGCTTAATATCTGGGTTCAAGGTTCCGTAGCTTGTTGGTGGGAACTAAACTTACTCTTTAGCTCTCAGAAAACGAGGAGGGCCCTATGTTTCAACGCCGTGATAAGTGCAGTCACTCCCAAGGTTTTCACCGGCTAGAGTACCGATTTTTCTACTGGTACGGTACGTACCGGTACCAGTGAGATACCGGGTACTATTTCGGATTTATCGCTATTAGTATTATTTTTCCACATAAAAGTATTTATAATATAGTAAACACTTTCATTAAAAAGAAAAATAAAAAAAATTAGTATGGTATTTGTTCAGTACTGTCCAGTACTTGAAGAAAATAATAAATTTTAAAGTTGTCCGGTATTGACCAGTGTCTCCGGTACTGTCCAGTACAACGGTATCGACCGGTATTTGAGGCGAAACATTATTAGAGGTATCCTAAATAATACCGGTATCTACCGGCTGGTACAGTGTGGGATTCATAACCTTGGTCACCCTTGTAGATGAGTGTGTGTGGTGGTGACGGTAATACTCTGTGGAAAAACACATCCATTTTTCGTAACAAAGAGAAGTAACTAATAAAATAGAAATTGATTTGGTATTAATGGAATGGATTGGTGCTTGGTTGAAGGAGATGCAGTTCAGGAGCAAGTAAAGAGCGTTAAATGCCCATGTCACAATAAAAAATTGACATCAAGAATGCCAAATTAAACCTTCTCCTCTTTTGTGCCAAATTAATGTCAAACTTTGGCAATCCCATTTTTAGCGTCAAATTTGACACTTTCGAAGTATGAAAAAGCTTGTTGCAAAGGGGAAGGACATTGTTATGCTAAAATTAGGCCAACCAAAAATTGGATTTGGCAATACTATTTGGCTTAATTGCAAAAACACCCCTTCAACTATCACTTTTTTGCAACATGACCCCCTCATGTACAAAACCCGACAACATGACCCCCTTAACTATCAAAACTCGACAACTTCACCCCTTCCGTCCAGTTTTGGTAAGAAATGTTAAGTTTAAAGGTTAAAATGGATGGAAAAACAGAATGGTGCCCAAAAATGCCCTTGGGCGGGAAAATAGTTTTGGGGCAGGCGGGAAAATAGTTTGGGTATTTATACATACCTCTGTCCCACCAAAAAAAACCCAAATCAGATTCTCTCTCTCTCTCATCTCGTCCTCTCTCTGGGTCTCTCAGCTCCTCTCATCTCTCTGATCTCTCATATCTCTCTCACCCACCAAAGCACCCACCAAAGCAGGTATGTCTCTGTAATCTCTACTGGTCTCTCTCTCTCTCTCACCCACCGTCTCTCTCTATAAAAGTCAGATTTTGAAATTTCTATTTTGTTGAAATTTCTCTCATCTCAGTCATATATATCTCTCCCCCACTCTCCTGCCCTCCCATCTCCCACTCTCTTGCCCTTCCCACGTCCCCATCTAACTTCATATTTGAACTCATCTAAATTCAGATTTAAAACCAAACTCTCCAAAAAAACACACCCACTGATTCCAACTTCAACTCAAACCCAGATTCAGCATGAGCAGCTCTAGTAGCTACACCACCAACTTATCTCAGTACGATGGAGATGAAAGATGCAGATGTGGTCGGAGGGTTGTGATGCGAACGTCACTAACTGTGAAAAATCCTGGAAGAAGGTTCCTTGGGTGTATCAACTACAAGGTAATTTGTCCAATTTTGGAGTACAGCAAATTATGTAACTGTTACTACATTTTTAAAAAATTAGATAATGCAATATGTTTATGTCTTAATGTCAGGAAAAAAATGGATGCAATTTCTTTGTCTGGATAGATCCTGAAACGTGCCTTAGAGGATTGGAATATGCCAAGATCATGCAAGCGAAGAAGGAAGAACTTGAGAAACAAGTTGAAGAGTTGAAAATGAGAACTGAGAGGTTGGAAAGAGGAAGACATAAGGTGGAAGAAGAAAATGATGCACTGGTCGTCAAATTGGCAGACTTGACTGAAATGAATGTTAACCTTACAACTACTATTGAAGCCCTAAATGCACAGATTGGAGCAAGGAAGACTAGAGAGATAGGACCAAGTTATTTTAGGAACATCGTAGTAGTGGTAGTCATTGTGTGTGTGATTGGTGTGCTTATGTCAAGTGTGAACCATAATATCCCTAAGAAAAAATATTTGTATTTGCCTTAACTATTGTAGAGACCCTAATAATTTTAATTTTTTTGAAACGATTATTAAATGCCTAAATAAGAAAATATGGTTTATTTGGTGGATAATTAGATTGTGGGTTGTGGTGCAAGAATAGAAAGTGGAGGGAGTGTGTGTGTGTGATTTTAGAATATATGAGTATATATAGGGGTGTGAGAGGTGTAGGAGATCATTTATCTCCATTCCACTCTCTCTCATCCGTCTCTCCCTCTCCCTCCCTGCCGATCTATCTCTCTCTCTCCTCTCCTCACACAAAATCTCACTCAAATACCTCAAAACCTTCAAGAATCAACTACCCTCAAGCCTTCCATTCGCGTTCTTGAGCTCGGAGATATGTGGGTCGAGCTCGAATCGAAGATTTGAAGTTCAAGAAAGCTAGGGCTCGTTCCAATCGCTTGAATCTCGGCCATTGTTGCGAGGTAGGGACTTCTTTACTTCTTTTATATGTTTATACGTTGATTTGGTGTAGAATCGTGCCCTTGATTGTCGGATTTTAGTTCTTGAGCATGTCTGAAAATCTGCTGAAAGTTCTACCCGAAGCCCCGTGGTATCGATACGGATTAAGGGCCGTATCGATACAGTGAGCTTATCTTTTTGGACAGTTGATTCCGTATCGATACGGATTAAGCGCGTATCGATACAGTGAGCTTATCTCCAGTTTTGCACCTTTTGCTTCTCCGTTGATTGTTTTGACCACCAATCACTTCTAAACCCTTTTGGACACCTCCTAAACTACCTACCTCAAGCTTGTCTAATTGACTTCCTATGATGGCTCGATGTACTCCTTGGTTCGTTGGTCTTCCGTTAGCAATAACCGAATAAGAATTGACCTAATTAAACGTTGTAATGCACTTTCTATAGATTGTTGGTATTGTGTGATCATTCTTGGTGCATTTGTGATGACTTTGGCATAATGTAGGGTGTTCCATCTATGAATGTGTCCATGGGGGAGTCTTAGTTTGCGTGTTGTATGAGAAATAGTTGATTTTGGGTCGAAGGTTGGTTTAGGAAGTCTCGTAACGCAAGTGGTGGTAATACGGAGACTAAGAGGGTTTCGTAACGCGAGTGGTGGTAATACGGTAACCCGAATCGTTAGGGATCACCGTGACGCAAGTGGTGGTAACACGGTAATCCTTATGGTGTTATTCCGGTAACGCAAGTGGTGGAAATACCGATGGTGAAGTTTTGGGTTAGCAAGTCGAGTTGGGATTGTTAGAGAGTTAGCATCGTAGGGCTCATGCATACGATTTCGTTAAGAGTTCATTTGCAAATTGATTGGTTACCGTTTGTCGAGCTATATTCCCTTACCCTCTCATGTTTGCTCTTATCATCATATTTGCATATAAATTTGGTAAAGATTTTCCTACTGGGCTAGTGTAGCTCAACAAAATCCTTCTTTTCAGGTTCGAATGTTGGGTAATCGACTGCATGCAATGGTGTGCTTGGACATGAAGATTTTGGAAGATAACTTCCTTTAGTTACTTAATCTTCTCTTGTAATTGATTTACTTTTGTTAAAGATGAGTTTGTAACTAATTGTTCTTAAATTTCTTTGACTAAAGAGATTGTAATATTCTAAACAGATTCGTACAGGTAATTAAGTTGATTTGGGCCGTGGTGCCAAAGCTGTATAATCTAACTTTTGGGAACTTGCTTGTAAAGTTAAACAGTTGGGAACTCTTTTGGGTATTATTTATGATATGTGCAGATCTTTTATTAAACTGTAATATTTAATTATGTTAAAAATCGAGGGCGTGACAACTATGAATGAAAAGCATGCAATGAACTTTGGTACAAAATTTGGAACTTGCAAGAATAATGGACTTCATTAGACATCTTCAAGTAATGACCAGCTTCTTAGGTGGATTGAAATAAATAGACAGCCTTAATGCTATGCAATCCAGAAATTTCATTCAAACAAAGAAAGCTTTCAGTAATGACCAGCATTTAAGGACTATTTGGAAAAGAAAGCTTTCAGAATAAGGGCAACAAAGAAAATGGGGCTGCTCTTTCTAAGATTTGACCGAATGGGGCAGCTCACTCTCACAGGCTGCTGCTCCCCTTTTTATTACTTCAACCAATTACAAAACTAACACAAGTACTAGAAGCATTGCAATAAAACATAACCACAAAGCAGTCCATCAGTACCTGCAATCAGTAGAACAGCAGTCCATTTCTGGTATAACAGAGCAGAACAGAGCTAGAACAGACAGCCGGTCCATAACAGAACAGTCCGGTCCATAACAGAGCAGTCAAGTCCATCACAACCAGCAGAACAACAGCATAGTGTTACTACTATAAACAGCAGAAAAACAACAGAACAGGTAGCCATAACAGTCATAACAGATATCCCATGACAGCAACAACAAGATCCATAACAGTCCACCATAAAATTGGACAACAATAGCAATAGCATGGTACATTTTTTATGTACCAACACAACAGGAGCAGCTGGACTAATAGAACAACAGTAGCAGTTTGAATGAATTAACAGAACAACAGCAGCAATAGAGGTACCAGAACAACAGTAATAACATGAAAGCAAGCATGCACCATTCATTAATTCAAAAGGTAACAGTTCATTCATTCATATGAATTCAAAAGGTTACATTTCATTCAGTAGTTCCAACCCACAAAAGAAATATGAAAGTACTAGTTAAACCATTACACATTACTAACCATTACACATTACTAAAGTTTAGCCATAAGCCTAAGATAAAGTTGATTCAAGTGGCAGATCTCTGGGTACTTGGTGTTGAAGTTGCTCCTTGGGAGTCTAGCCTAGGAATATGAGTGTTTGGCATTGTGGCACTGCCACTTCCACTACCACTGCCACATGATGCTGCGGATGAGCTTGTTGCCTGATTCCAAAAAAAGGCATTCCCTATCCTTGTGGATCTCCTCCAACCCTACATTGACAGTCCAATACAAATAAGTTGAAAAATATTGGATTGCCTTCACATCTACTAAACTATAGACAATGGACATGAGGATAGTGTTATACCTGTGGTATTGGCAGACCCACCCTTGGAGCAATAGATTCTGCACCTCCAAACCTTGTCATTGGTATTTTGACTTTCCCAACTATTGGCTCCTTACCCTTCCCACTCTTTGCACATTTATTTGTTCCAAGATCCACTCCAATGTTTGGATTTCTTTCTGTAATGACAACACCAGGAAGTGCAGCTGTGGTTCCACCTCTTCCTCTACCTCCACCTCTACTACCATTCCCATTGTTTGCACCTCTTCCTCTTCTAAGAACCATTTGACTGTTTGCAGCTCTTTCCCTACCAATGAGAATACCCTGATTTGGACCTCTTCCTTTTACAACCAACCCATTGTTTGCACCAGTGTTTGCTCCACTGTTAGGACTTATTGTTCTACCTCTACCACTACCTCTACTACCATTGTTTACTCCTCCAGTACCTCTACTACCAGTGGGGAACCCTCTTCCTCTACCTCCAGTCACTCCTTTTCCTCTACCTCCAATCACTCCTCTTCCTTGGCCACCCTCATTTTGAATTTCTCTTCCTCTACCTCCAATCACTCCTTTACCTCTGCCAATCTCATTCTGAATTCCTCTTCCTCCCACCACCATCACACCCTGTTAATGCCAAATAATGAGGACTTATAATGATATTAAAGTGCTGTAAATCACAAATTATTAATGTAGTCATGAAAAAAAAAATACAGATTGGCCATACTTGTTCAGTAGTGTTGTTTGTTGACTTGTGAGGGCAGGTTCTCGCATTGTGACCTGGCTGCTTGCATTGTCCACACTTTAGGGTTGTGTAATACTTCCTCACTCCACTTGAAGTAGTTTTTGGCTCATCAGGGCCTTTCCTCCTATTTTTTTTTGGTCTCCCACTTTTTGCCCTAACAGGAGGAGGGCTGATTGGATCAAAGTCTGTACGAACCCACATTGTTTGGTCTGGAATTGGTTTTATGGTGAAGCTGTATGTCCTTGCAAAAGTACGTTGATGAAAGCACTGATCAACATAATCTTCAGGATCACTTTTATCTGTCATGATTGCAGCCATTCCATGTGCACATGGTATTCCACTTACATCCCATTTCCTGCAAGTGCATGTTTTCTGTCCTATGTCCACAACATAGATCCTAGGTACACAAATGACTTCAAATATGGTGCCACCACTATACATAACCTCAGATTCCCCCATTAGTTGTTGGGTTCTCTCAATTCTCCTACTAATCCTTGGACATATATTACCATTCCAGCCCATGCACAACTTAAGTCTACTTTGCAACCTTGTCATTAGGTACCTTCTAATACTTTCAACCATGGTCAGAATTGGTTGGTCTCTTGCATCTTTGATTGCTGTATTAAAAGCTTCACTTGTGTTATTATCCATTCTATTGCATTTAGACCTTGTACTATACATGCACCTAGCCCATGTTGTTGGTTTTTCTCTCATCAACCATTCATATGCAGTTTCATCAATCTTTTTAATTTCATTCATCCTCTCCTCAAACTCCTGCACTGTGTAAACTGATGCAGCCCCCCACATGAGGTCTTTCCACTCTTTACCCTTGTACAGTTTATTGAAGTTTGAGTACATGTGTCTAATGCAGTACCTATGTTCTACATTCGGGTACTTTTGAGCAAATGTTTCTGTCAAACCCTAGAAAAAAAAAAACAACTTAAGAAATAAACAAACAGCTTGAAACATAATGTAAACAATATAAACATTTAAGTAAGTAAAGAACTTAAGAAACAAATACCTTCTGCCTATCAGAAATGAAGCACCAACCCTTTTGCTCTGGATTCCCTATCATGTCGGTTAGATTTTCCAAGAACCAAGTCCAGCTGTCTTTTGTTTCAGCCTCAACAACAGCAAATGCCAAAGGAAACATCTGATTGTTGGCATCTTTTGCAGTTGCATGCATCAATTGACCTCCAAATGACCCTTTTAAGAAACATGCATCTAACCCAATTATAGGTCTACAACCAGCTAAAAACCCCTTAACCTGTGCATCATAACCTATGAACATTCTCTGAAACACTGGACCTTCATCAGGCAAGGGTCTTTCAACTTTCAGTTTAGCCACACTACTTGGGTTCTGTATTCTAACCATCTCACAGTAGTCCCACAACCTCAAATATTGTTTTCTATGATCTCCTTGAATTAGCTGAATTGCCTTTCTCTTTGCTCTATAGACTTTGGTATGTGAAACATTTATCAGCCACTCTCTCCTAACTATGTTCTTCATTGATTTGACCTTAGTCTCAGGAGCATCAACCACCTTGGTTATGTACTTTTGGGAAAGCCATGATGAGGTTGCATTATTATTAGTGTAAATCCTAGTACAATTATGCATTTGTGTTATCTTTTTAATTTGAAAGGATTTCTCATCGTACATTGGAGAGGCATGAAGCCTAAAGCCACAATCACGTGCACATTTTACAGTCACTCTTGTAGACTCATTCTTCAAAAATGTGAATGTATACCCCTCCTTAATGTGGTATTCCCTCAATAATTTCCTAAACACCCGCACATTAGGAAACTTCATCCCCTCTATTAGTTTGGGGTTCTTCATGTAACTTTCTTTAAACTCAGGAAAAATAGGTTTCCCATCTTCATCATAGTCCTCTCCCAAGTTGTTATCATCACTGTCAGAACTAAGATCTTCATCACCTTTACTCTCAAGGTTGTAGGTATTTCCTAAACCTACCAAGGGAATGGTCTCCTCTCGTTCTTCGTCAGAAGACTCCTCTATCCCACTAAAAGATCCACAAGAACTTTCACTATCATCATTGGGCTGCCACTCACAGTCAGAATCACTACCCTCATCCATTTCTTCTGTATCCACACCTTCTTGAACTATATGTTGAACTTCCTCTTCATCACAGCTTTCTTGAACAATGTGTTCAACTCCATCTCCATGAAGGTGTTCCACTACGTGTCCTCCTACGTCTAAGTCACCTCCCAATTCAGTTAAGGAGCTAGGGTCAACAGTAGTATTTGTCTGTCTACATATCACCTCCACCTGATCCTCACAGTCCTCGTCAGATTCTACCACATTAGGACAATGGACATATACATCAATTATCATATACTTGCTACCAGAATGCGCTGCAAACATTTGAAGCATATCATCATGAGAAGTCAATTCAACTAATCCATTGTTCGTGTCATGCATTGGACGTCTATAAAACACAGTTATGTATTCTGTTACTCCATTAAAATATGTTATTCCATACCCCATCTGCCTAATATTATCCACCAACTCATAAAAGGTGAAAGAATCTGGATCTACCTTTATTTCTGCAATGACCCCATTCAAGTATTTTGAGTGCGACCCCCTGACTACTTTACCACCAACACGGATATTCAAAGTACACCTCAGATCAACCATGTTTTCTGTGTAACATAACAAAAAGGATAGATTAAAATAATAGGACCAACAAAAAAGTACAATGGGTAACATTTAAAAAAATAAATATGATTAATAATCTGATCACTAGACTCTCAATCATAAAAGTGAATCAAACTTATACCCAGATGAGGCAAGCAGAACCCATTAAAGGAGCTCCAATATTGTTAATACATAGTACACATTTATACATTACAACAGATGAGTCAAAAATTCAGCTTCCAAACAGTGGATATCATTAAGGCCAAAACAATCCAACCTACACAATCATATATGTTAATCAAACTTAGCACGTCATTCTGATCAATGTTGCACCAAAACTTGCAGATTTCGAGAAGTGTGTTTTCAAGCAAAATTAGATTGCCTTGTTGTATCACAATTAATAGCCATTACGCGTAGAGACACATGGACGATTAAGGCAACGAAAATCCAAATTACAACACCACAGAACTAAATCAAAATTCAAACCAAAATTAAAAAAATATGATTAATAACAGGACCAACAAAACTATACAGTGGGTATCATTAAAAAATATGCATGTGCCTGGAAACACTATTTTAAACACTATTGTGTACTCTATTTTAGGATCCTAGTCCAATTTTGTAAAGCACCAATATGATACCCAATTTTTAATGCCCTAATCTCATACTTTAGGGTTAAATAAAGCCCTAAAAAAATTAAGAGCTCGGGAAGTCCCCCCCTATTTTTAAAAGCCACAATCATTGACCTTTAGGGTTACATTCATTGTTTATGGCTACATTTTGAAAACCCCAAAATCCCCCAATTTTTTAAACCGAAAAGCACATGAATACATAAATTGATATAAACAACTTACAGAAAACTTACGTATTCACAGGAGAACCAGGAAAACCAGGTAGAACTCGGCGTACGGAATCGAACGAAGTAGACTCGGCGTACGGAATCAAACGAAGTAGATTTTGCCACTCTAGGGTTTCGGCTTCTGAGATGCTTCTGTAGATTGATTGGAGATGGGTGGGAGATGGAGATGGGTGGGATGGGTGGGTGGAGATGGGTCTCAGTGGTCGTGGTGGGGGGCGGCGATTATATCATCGAGAGAGAGAGAGAGATATCGACAGAAGAAAGAGATCGGATTGTGTGGTGGTTGTGTCTTCTCTTCTTCTTTTTTTTTTTTTAATATCTTTTTCCTTTTTTATCGTCTTTTTTTTAAGCCAGGGCTACTTTAGTCCTTCTCTTTCACTCCGTCCAATTTTTTAACGGAAATGAGGGGAGGGGGTGATGTTGTTTGATTTTGATAGTTAAGGGGGTCATGTTGTCGGGTTTTGTACATGAGGGGGTCATGTTGCAAAAAAGTGATAGTTGAAGGGGTGTTTTTGCAATTAAGCCATACTATTTTGGTACCAACGATTGGACTTGTTCTAACAAAATTGAAGGTACAATTGGGACTTGTTTTAACGATTGGACTGATTGGTAATTTCCCTTTAGAGAAAAACAATAATAATGTCAAAAAGGTTTTTAATTATCAATAAAAATAAATCCAATATGACGAGTTATTTCAATTCATTTTTCTTTACCAGATCCCGGACGATATATCTTGGTTTTCATTTGAATAACCCAAAGGTCCATGGACTACATCAATTGAATTTGGATAATTCCACTTGTGCACCTATAAAACTACACATATTGGATTGAACTGAAATTTCACGGGCCTTTTCGTATTTTTTTTAATTATTCAACGGCTAGAATCATTCGTGCGGAATCGGGAGTGGGCCCCGCAAGTCTGTCGGTACCCAATTGGTGGGATTCCTATCAGTACGTACAGAGGGGTCCTAGAAATTAAAACAACCTTCTTCCAATTCTATGTAGAGAAGCCAAATTGTCGTCACTCGAATCCGTAATTTGGTACCCACGAAGCCTGGGTTGTAAGCGAACCCAGTCCAATGAAGTACCGATAGGGTAAGGGTCATCATTTAGCCCGAAGGCCCGCGACCCGCCCAAAGACCGCCCGGCCCGTCGGGTTTTTACCCGGCCCGAGCCCCTTAAACGGGCGGGCTAGCCCGGCTCGTAGTTTGTATTGGGCAGCCTCGGGCCTATGAATTTTTACTTGGCCCGCCCCGTGAGCCCGCCTGTGGTACCCGTCTAAAAGCTCGCCAACGGGCCCGCCTATTAGTCCAAAATCCCACAAAACCTTTTCTTTTTTCCCTTGGTTTAGTTTTGCCCAAGAAAATTTAAGCCCGCCCGTTGGCTCGCCCGGCTTTTGGCCCGCCGGCGCGCCAATTGGGCTAGCCCGTGGGCCGGGCTTGGGCTTCAATTTATGATAGGTGGCCCGGCCCGCCAAAAAGAAAAAGCCCGGTCGGCCCGGCTCGTGGGGGGGCTTGGGCAGTGACTTGGCAGGCTGGGCCGACCCGGCCCGGCCCGGCCCGATGATGACCCATACTGTAGGGGTGATAAACGAACAGGTAGTTGATTAAACTTGATTTGATAATTTAACGAGCTTCAAAAATATGTTCAAGTTTAGTTTGTTTATGAGATGAGTTGATTTCAAACGAGCTTCAATAAAGCCATACACAAACACGAGTCGATCTCAAGTAGCTTGATCTTTTTACACATACTAAGCTGAACGCGTCGAGTAGTAACTTGTTCAAATTTGGCTTGAAATCTTAACGAGCTTCCAAAAAAACGTTCTAAGTTTGGTTCGTTCATGTAGCAAACCAATCTTGAATAAGCTTTTAACGAACGAACACGAGCTTAGGCTCGAGTAACTTGATTCGTTTAGCAGTCCTAAGTACTTGGTTTGTTTTACCGCAATTTTGGAGCAAACTGCACAGTGTGCAGTTTTGCATTTTCAGTGCCCTTTTTGAGCCTCGCTTGATGATCTGAATCGTCCATATGATAGAGCTCGACGAGTTCTTTGACCATATCAAAAATCATGTTCATTGGATTCCGATTGATATCCAATCAAAACACAAATATATTTATCGGAAACCGATTAACATGGTTTTTGGTATGGTCAAAGTACTCATCGAGCTCTATCATATGAATGATTTCTATCATCGAGTGCGGCCCAAAAAGGGCATTGAAAATGCAAAACTGCACGCTATGCAGTTTGCTCCAAAACTGCAGTAAAGCCCATCTTCAAAAATGGAAAAAGGAAATTGGGCTTGTGGATGGTTAGATCGATGGTGTTTGTTTATACCTTTGTTAATTTGTACTCCCTCCGTCCCAAATTGAATGTCCATTTTTGATATTCGCGCCAATTTCAACTCCCTATATCTTTCAATATGGATCTCAAAAAATATACAATATGGATTTTGTTTGATAGTTTTCGATTAGTTCTATCATCCAAAGTTTTCAAACTCATGAAAAAATATTGTAGATTAAAAGATGTAAGCGATGAAAATGACACGGGTTTCAAAAATTGTAATTCTTTTTGAGACGGAGGGAGTAACAACTAACAAATGGTGGGGTCCAATATTAAGAACCAATTGAAAAGGGAAGGGAAATGATATTCGCGGTTTTTTTTTATTTATTTATGTAGACGCTTTACTTTCAACGTGAAGTTACTAGTAATTTCATGAACAAAATGGAGTGCCTGCATCAAAAAATGAAGCGTGAATATCAATTTCCAAAGGCAATCGTTGGAGATTCCACGTGCAAGCCTTGGTCAAGAAGTGTGTGTATGTGGATATACAGTTCATGTGCTGTGAGAAAGAGAGAGCCACGGTTAATCCGGTTAGTTGAAGAATTTGTTTTCCACACAATCAATCTCGCTTCGATCCTCGGGAGTCAGTTTAGTGTAATTCCACAAGCGTCGCTTTCGTGTTTCTCTAGAGGTGATTATCAAATTGATATAAAAACAAATCTTGAAAGGATAATTAAAGGAATGGGGGCAAAGAAACGTTGGGAAAAACGAGGGAGGGGAATGTTGCGTTATTGATAGAGGGAAGAATAGGAGGAAAGGGAGGAAAATGAAAGGTGGAGGAAAGATCTAAAGTACAGTAGTATTTTGGCCCCAAATATGAGTGTAGTTCTGGAGCTTCACTTATTCACAGAATTGTACGATCATATCTGTCTGTTTCAGCAATCTATTTACCACTAGTGTCTTGTTCATTCGATGTACAGAAACCCAAACAAAATATTATTGATGAATTTTTTCCTAATGTCCTGTACATCAGGTGGGATGGATCACCATGTATGACGTTTTGGAATTTACTCACTTTTCTGATAAAATAATAAAAACTTTCTCAATAATAAAAAAACAAAAGAAATGTAGAATAGAGATAGGTTTCGATGAACATTTGTTATGTTGTTAATTGAACTTAATTTAATTTTCAAGCAAAATAACGTATGTATGTTATATTTTTTAAAAAGTGTAGGGTAATGAGTGAAAAAATGAGAGAATTCTATAAATGAGAGAGAGAGAGAGAGAGAGAGAGAGAGAGAGAGAGTAGATTCTTATAGTAGTATATAGTAAGTATAGATGTCAACAAGTTTAGATATGAACGGTTCGTTTTTCATGAGGGGGTCCTCATTTTAGTTAAAATATGAACCTCTCCATTTCTTTCATTTTCCGATTGAGTTTTGATGATCCGAGCCGCTTAATGTGATCAGAATGTGATTTCAAGAGTACTCATGAGAAATCGGCAAAAAAAAAATAACCAGGAAGGGTTTGATTTGAGTAGTTTTTATTTGGACTGTTCAATAAAAAACTGTTAGGATGAAGCCCTTTCTGATCATTTTTTTTTGCCGATTTTCACAGGGGCACCCTTAAAATCACGTTCTGAACACATTGACAGGCTCGGATCATTAAAATTCGATCGGAAAAGGGGAATCTACATTTTAACTAAAATGATAACCTCCTTCCTCGTCTAAAACAAATCATAGCTATGAATATCTATATATGATTTAGCCAGCCATTACTTTTTTTTAGACCAAGCTTCCTGTAGTTGAAGAGAGATAATTAAGGCATGCTCCCAATAGGCGTTTCCTTATCCTCACTTGACTAAAAAAAATTGAAATGCAAAACAACTGGTTTGACCAAGAGAAAAAGTAGGAAGGCACAAATACATAAACATTTTTTCAACTGGCTTTTTACTTATTTCTTTCGGATACCTTTAAAATCATGTTCTGATCATATTGAGCAGTTTAGATCATTAAAATTTGATCAGAAACTATGAGGTGTTTTTTTAGGTGTTTAATTAGTTGTCCTCGGAACCGCCCTGTAATATATATATATATATATATATATATATATAGAGAGAGAGAGAGAGAGAGAGAGAGAGAGGGGACCACGTAAACACTAAACAGAGGTTCTTGACCTTTTCATCCAACATTTCATTGCCAGTTTTTTTTGTCAAACGATATAGTACATATATATATACGAAGAGAGAGAGAGAGAGAGAGAGAGAGAGAGTGAGTACTCCTTTGAACTTTCTAAGAGCAAGGATATCAGATGGAGTAAATTGACTTTTTTGCTATTTTACAGAAGGAAAACCAACAAAAGAAAGCAGCAGCAGAAGAGATAAAAGATGAGGTAAATTGGCTTTTTTGAAATGGTGAGGTAAATCTACGCCCTGTTCGGAGGCTTTCCATTTCTTTATTAGTCTCTCTCTCTCACTCTCCTTCTCTCTCTCCTAAAAAAGAAAAAATAAAATAAAAGTAATAATATTTTATTAGAGAATATGTTAAATAGATAGTATTGATGTAGTGTTGAAAGAGATATGAATAGGTAAAATAAAAAAAGTGCACTGTTTACCAGCAATTTTACCAAACTACTGATAAACTTGCTCTAATTGTTTTACTTGTAAAGTAGCATGAGAGAGAGGAGGGATGGGACAGGACAAACAAAGGTCTTGATAATGTTTTGTAAGAGAATGTCTCGTAAAACATAAAAATAAAAAATAAATACTTAAACCTTATCGAAACGAGGCCATAGAAAATTATAGCTCATGCGTTGGGGAATAAAGGAATATCCAAGGGCTATTTAGAACTTTCACAGCAGACAAAGACCTACTCGTAGTAACAGACATAAGGAATATGCTAATACCAAAAACATTATGCAGTCTACACTTTAATTGATTTTACAATGTGTACACGAATGTGTCTACATTATAACTTGAGTTTGTCAATTATTTGTGAGCATAGGAGTTATGGTTGTGAAAATTGGTGTTTTTTATGGGGTTTTCAGTTCATCAGCTTAGTGTAGATGGAAAAAATGAAAAGAAGAAGAACTCTTCTCCACCACAAGTGTCGGCTTTGAAATTCTCGGATCCTTAGATGAATTTGTGAGGGGGAAAAATATTCTTACGGATGAGGAAAAGAGAGACTCTTAGGATTTGAAGCATGTACCTATTGGATGACAAAATTAAGGTTTTTCACTAGACTAGCTAACTCATTTATTATATGAATGCTAAATTAAATATATATTACATATCTACCTATGCCTATGTGGAGCCATAGTTTTGAGCAAAAAATTGGGGGCTTAAGTCTGCCGTCTTATCCATCTTAGTTCAGGACTGACCATTACACAGCATTATGAAATCCATACACTTAATACTGGAATCATAGAAACATGTGGTAAAAAAAGATATTGGGGCATTACGTGGCGATGTCGGAAGAAAATGGAATGGTTTTTCTTTGGTTTGGTGGAGGGGATGATGATTGAGATTGATGAGGATGGTTGGAAGGTTTTAGGAGTATTCTAGAAAGAGAAGTAAGTGGAGAAGAACATACACGTCCAGAGAAGAACACCATCTGGGAACGGGGGACCCACCATGCTGTTGAATGAAATCCACATTATAGTGTGATGGGGGTGGGAATGGGGGACCCCACCATGCTGTTGAATGAAATCCGCATTATGGTGTGAACAAAAAACTACTCGTATATGACATGGCTGATGCTGACATAGGGGATACTTTTAGATTTTTTCCCCGAAAAAGAAAGACTAATTTGTTGATTTTGTTCTCCGTTTTCTCCCCCAAACACGGTTCAACCATTAAGAATTGGATTTCCAAGTGTTTTTCTAGGAAGGTCTAATCCAGCTTTGGGCCGTTGTGGCCCCCTCCCAGACCCACAATAATGTTCATTTTGTAAAATTCATCGATTATGTCGACCACGCACAGAAAAAAGAGCTTAATTAAATATCGATAGGTACATAAACCAACAGATTATATTTATCCTTGGAATTCCTTTTGATTGGCATGAGCATGGTAATTTAATGATCGATTCTTGCGCACACAACTTTTGAGTTTGAAGAGATGTATTGCTAAGAAAATATGAAATTTCAGCAGAACGTGTCAGGTGAAATGCTTGGGTTGAGGTGTAAAATATCAACCGCTTTGAGCTTTTCTCGTTTTGCATCAGTTAGACGATTAATTTAACTTTGTCAAAGATCTTTGTAATGAATTCTGTTTTGTAAATGTCGTTGGCTTGTATCAATATAACTTCTCTCTTGTTTAGGAAAAAAGAAGGAAGAGATGTATTGCTCCTTGTGTTTGATTGACTGTTAATTCATGAGCGATTCTTGAATTTGAATCTCTATTTTTATTTTCCTATTGACATAAGAAAATACAAATTGATATAGAACTCATCAATATGAATTCTTTTCAATAAAAAAAATTCTTCTCGGTGTGTTAAACTCCTTCTCAGAGTGTTAATGTAAAATATGGCAGATTCTATTTTTTTTACTATAAAAGTGTGAGATGGACAATTCAAAACAAACTCCAATTTCTTACTACTCCTATTTATCTCTCCTACTATATTCTGAAGTACATGAGACAAAGATTTATAATTTTCACACACCGCCAAGTGGCATATTTTGATGGGCCGAACGTGAGAAATTAAAATTGCATCACTTCCACATTTTGATACCATGTGATTGGATCATACGTTTGGCTTGACTTTTGACCTTATGTCGATTCACAATATGCTACAGTAAAAATTAACACGCCTTCAATTCTCAATGCTACATATGTTCATATAACCTTTTTATTTTTATTTTTATGTGTCTTTACGAGCTCGAAACGAGCCAATGTAGTAGGGCTCGAGCTCGGCTGGCAATTTAACCTTCCAGCTCGAGCTCGACTCGAGTAAGCTTGGTAATGGCATCGCGTAAAGGACAACAGGCGTGATGCGGGAGCTCACAGTTGGTGCTAACTATCGCTTGTTATGTGGGGTCCCAAGTGCCACAAATGGGTGCTTTTATACAATGTCAGGCGGAACACAGAAAACAACACAAGCAGGAGTAGTATCATTAGGCTTCTTTACACTTTTGACCTTGGTTTTGTAAGTAATAACATAACTAGAATAAAAATAATACCCTTACTTGGTGATAATAAAATGGAAGCGGAAAGGAGCCCAAAAAGTTGAGTGACTTATTTTTTTTGTTTTTATTCAAAATTTTTTTTGTATTTGTTTATTTTGTGTCAAACTTTTGTAACTTATTGATTTGTTTCGATGAGATGAATCGGAAAAGTAAAATTTTTGGTCGAAACTCATAATTTTTTGAATAAAGACAAAAATAAGTCAATAAGACAATTTTTTTTCCCTTATTTTTATCTTTAAAAAAAATTTATGAGTTTCAATAAAAAAAAATTACTTTTCTGATTTGTCTTGCCGAGACGAATCAATAAGTCACAAATGTTTGATGTAAAACTTAAAAATGCGATTTTTTTAATAAAGACAAAAAAAATTACTATTCGACTTTTAACCCAAATCACCCCGATAAAAATAATACTTGGCGGGCACTTTCTTTGGGGTAGTCCATAGACTCCATACAGAGCTTCACTCTGCCTTTAATTAGAATTCTCGCAAGCGAACAGTGGAATTGGTCCCTCTAAATTAGTCGAGATATACGAAAACTGACCTAGACATCTGAGTTATCAAATTTTTTTTACAAAAGTGGCTTCAGGTGTTAGAAGTTAGTAAGTGGCTTCAAGAACAACTTTTTAATCCTGACTTCGTTCCGCTAACAATTTATTTCACTTATTTCGTTTTGTCCTTATTTGAATTTTTAATTTTCTCGTTTGTTAATTTTGAGTCAATTTTTTTTTGACTTTTTGATTCGTCCCTACGAAACGAATCAGAAAAGTAAAAAAAATTTCCTTCTACCAAATATTTTTAACAATGACCACTTTTACGTAAAAAGAAAAAAGTTGACTTTTTTCTTTTTACGTAAAAGTGGTCAACTTTTTTCTTTTTACGTAAAAGTGGTCATTGTTCAAAATATTTGGATAAAAAGTAAATTTTTTTACTTTTCCAAATCGAAAAGTCAAAAAAATTTGGAGCAAAATGAACAAATGCAAAAAAAAAATTTAATAAGGACAAAAACATATTTTTTCTAAAAATTCAATTGTGAAGTGAAAAAGTCCGAGACATTGTTTGGGGGCAAAGTTGTCACTTATGCCTTGTTCTCTTTGGAATTCAAAAAGAATTGTTCAAAAAATTCCTCCTAGATTCTCCCTAGATTCTCCCTACTTTCAACATTTCTCTCTCTATTTCTCTCCACTTATTACTAGGGGTGAGCATGGTCCGGTTTGGTTCGGTTTTATAGTAAACCAAGAACCAAACTAATACCTACGGATTATAAATTTTGAGAACCAAACCAACCCACAAAACGCATAGAACCAAACCAATCCAATCCATTAGACTACGGTTCGGTTTCGGTTTTAACCACGGTTTGCTTTGAACTAAGCTATCATCTCCAAAAAAATATTTGAAGTACTTAAAATTACGAAGATAAATTAAAAAAAAAACTGGGATAAAAAAAATTAAAAAAAAAACTTATATTAAAATCAATTTCATTCCGTAGTTGACATCTAACAAGAAAAGACAGAAGAAAAAAGTTAGGATCAAATAAAATATTGTTGATCTAGAAAAAAAATAGCAACATAAAAAATCAAAACAAGAACAGGATTTGTTTTCCCGTACATTCACGGAAGCCATGCAGATTGCAAAGAGAACTATGGGTAGAGAAGATAGATGGCTTATTGTGGTTGAGCAAGAGATGGATGCTACGTTAGTACATTAGGTTTATATAGTATAGGGATAGGTTTTCTTATATAGAAAGTTAGGGTAATTAATCTTGGTAATGGTAGTAGAGGAATTATAGGAATAGGAATTGGAAAACTAAATATTGGTGAATTTAATAGGATCGATAAATTAGGAAAGGAGGCTCCTATATTTATTTGGTGAATCATAATTAAAATATATATAACTATACATATTATATATATATATATTATATATATATATATATATTATACGGTTCGGATCGATTTGGAACTATAACTGTGAACATGAATTCACAAAACAAACCATATAATGCGGTTTCTAATTTTTTTAAACCATACTACTAAAAAACCAAATCAAATCTTTCGGTTTGGATTGGTTTGGACTGGATTCAAGGTTTGGCGGATATTTTGCTCACCCCTACTTATTACCCCTACTATTTTTTAAAAAAAAATTTAAACATCAATCCAAACAAGGCATTACAAATTACTTTGTAAAAGAACGTGGGCTGCCCTTTCTTCTCTGAGTAGAAAGTAGGGACCGATAAGATTTTTTCCAAAGGAAGTTTGTAAGCTAGACGATGAGGGACCACTCACCACTCCTTCTCCTCTTTGCATTTCACTTTGCTTGTCCCACATTGAAGAAAAAGGAGTCCACCAGCTATTCCTTTCGGTATAAAGCCATCCACTCCCTCTCCCTCTCCCTCTCGCGCGGATGAAATGACTACTGGACGATGTGATGCCACTTGGCAGTCAAACGTGGTTTTCGTCAGCCTGGAAAGTTGAAAAACTTTTAATTTTAAAATACAGATATACATATGGTACAAGTACATAAATATATACATTAATACATACATAAATATAAATATAAATAAATATGTATATTTTTTTGGCTCGTGAGCTCATTTGAGCCGAGTTTGGGTTAAGTTGAGCTCGGCTCGTTTATCAAACGAGCTAAATATTTAAGCTCAAGTTCGTTCGTTTAAGTCATGAGTTAAATATTTAAGCTCGAGCTCGTTCGTTTAAATCATGAATCGGCTTGAGTTGAGTCGATTTGTTATCAAACCGAGTCTCGAATCGCGAGCGAGCGATTCGGATCTTTTGCAGTCCTACGTGTCTTGAACGGTACATTATGTACCTTAACCTATTATTTTCCTTAAAAAAAAAATGCCCTGATAAGTGTCAAACAATGATTTGATTGGTGTGACCTTTCTAAGCCCTTTTTCGAATTTACTACTACTTTTTGGTGCACTTTTCCTTTTTTTATTTTATTTTAGTGTTGAGGCACTTTCCCAATTTGTTCATAACGCATTTATTTTGGATTATTTTGAGTTTATAGGAACTTTCGTTAATTATGTCATATTTTTTCTAAAATTATTTTCCCAAATATAAGATTCAAACTTAAATTTTTAAGAAAAATACAAATTAATCTAAAATCTTCCTAGTTGGAATTATGTTTGTCTTTTCTAAAATTTTCATTATCATTTTAAGTACTACTTGATGCGAAATTGATAATCATTCTAAAGTAAATAAAAGACACTTTTCTAAAATTTCGATTATCCTTAAAATACTTGATGCAAAATTAATAATCATTCTAAAGTAAATAAAAGATAAAAATAATTTATAAACATTATAGGGCAAATAAATCCAAGACGAGGGGCACCATATTTATTGATATTTCTCGTATTTAATAATTACAACAATTATTGACTACAAGAAACTTCCAAGAAAATAGTACTCGTGCTAAGAGTTTGCAGTGGAGCTGATCCCAGAAAGTAGAACGCGCTTTATTGATTGAATTTTAACAAGTGAGATAACATCGGTCCCGTTGCAGAACATTTTATGAGAAAAATAAGTACTTATTTTACATTTTCATACTCAAAACTAATGTAAATAAACGAGAAATTTTCAATTTTGTTTGTACCGTATAAAAGATTTCAGTGAGATCTATCAAATAAGATTCATATTAATAAAAAAATTATTTGTGTAACCACAAGATTTTTGAGCTTGAAATTGTCTTCTTAAAAATAAATATTTATTTCCCTTTCGGAAACGGCGCCGTAAAGATTCTAGGCAGACAAAAGGTCGTCGTGCGATAATAGGCAGTGTTTCGATTTTTTTTTCCCTTTTCTGTTCAAAAGGTCGTCGTGAGATAATAGGCAGTGTTTCGATTTTTTTTTCCCTTTTTTGTTTCGGCGGTCAGTGTGCGGACCAGCTTATGCCTACCTTGGTTATTTCTCACCCCGGTCTAGTAAAAAACAGACCATCCACACTGAGACTAAAAAATTCATAAGAGATTCCTCTCTGGTTGCCTAACCTCAAGAAGTTGCCAAATTTCAAAATTTAGGATATCGGAGTTTACTGCTCGTCTTTGTTGTGACTTGGGGCTACACTTAAAAACTATGGACACATCATCATCATCCGGTGTACACCAAATCTACACATTGTTTGTGTGAGACCTACTTAGGAGTAGGGCTGCAAGTGAGCCGAGCTGCTCGCGAGCTCGGCTCGGCTCGTCTCGTTAAAGCCCGGCTCGGCTCGGCTCGTTTACTAAACGAGCCGAGCTCGAGCTCGAGTATTCGGCTCGTTTACTAAACGAGCCGAGTAGAGCTCGGCTCGTTCGACAAAAGCTCGGCTCGTTAAGGGAGGTTCGGCTCGATTAAGAGAGGCTCGTTTAGTAAATGGCTAAGCTCGGCTCGATAAGGGCTCGGCTCGTTAAGGCTCGAGCCGAGCTCGAGCTCGAGTTTTGGGCTCGTTAAGGAAACGAGCCGAGCTCGAGCTCGCCGAAGCTCGGCTCGGCTCGGCTCGTATACACCCCTACTTAGGAGTCTCACAATAATAATCAGAGCCACTCACAAGATAATTTTTTAAGAATTCTTGAAAAAATCATCTCAGACATCAATGTCGATAATGACACGGTCAATATTTTGTTCAATCCTCTGACATAAATTGAACAAAGAATACATGCATCAAGTCATTAACAATATCCAATTGGAGTTGATTATTTACTAGAAATTCTTACAAAAATATTTTAAACAAATTTAATATCTTGAAATGAGTCCCACATAATTTCTATGTACACCAATAAAGGGAAATTTTCAAAAAAATCTCTGAACTTTCAACCGATTTGTAACAAAAAATACCTTAAAATTCAGGGACTTTTTTGAAAATTTCTCCCGAATTGAAGGCGTACCCTAGGGCTGTAAAAGAGCCAAATTGAGAAGAATATAAAAGATTCGTTTGTTAAGTTTTTTAGCGAACTCAAACTTGAGCTAAACTCAATGAAAATTTGACGAACCGAGCTTACCTAGGTTTGAATCGAACTCGAATTTGCTCACGAACCTTAATAAGCTGAAAATATTATATATTTATATTTACATAGAGGTCAAAAACTGCAAATAAGAAGTTTAGTATGTACATAAATACGTTCAAAGACATATAAATTAAGTAATAAAAACATATGAATAATTTTAAATGTTTATAACAAGTTCTAAGACTTTCATTATGTGTATATATAAAAATCTCATGATATACATATACTTTAGGTTCGCGAGTTCAGTTCATTTAGTAGACGAATTAAATTTCAACGTGTTTTTCCTGAGTCAAACCTCAAACAATTCACGAATGGTGCAGTTCATTTATAGCCAAGTGTACCCCGTAGTACTATTCCCTTGGGTGGGGAGAGTTTCAAGGGATGGGATTGGAGGGTAGAACGATTTTGTTCACACTTTTTTAAAAAGTGTGAAGATTAACTTCTCTTTTATTGATCGAAATGACCATGGAATCATTACATTTGTTGGTGCAATAATAGAACCTCTATTATACCTACGCCAGATCGTAGGATTCCTGCACCATTTCGATCAATGAGGAGGAGTGTAACGTTCCCATCACAAAATCTGGGAAGGGGCTTTGTATGCTGAAAACAAGAAAGTAGGACCCGCTTTATTGATTGTTTTTCAATTGGCGGATAAAGAGAATCTAGGCTGAACAAACCTTGTCAGTTGTCATACGATATCAGCCGTCGCAAAGCTATATACTATAGGTAGACCCAGCCACCGTAATTCGCTCATATTTTCTTGATTGCATGAAGACCGACCTCCCCGATACTTAACTACCTAACAAACACTTCTGAAGGAATTTCCGAATTGAGTACCCACCAAAAGAACGAACGAACGAACAAACAAACACTTCGAAGTTCCGAAGGAAAAACACAAGCTTGCGACACCACCGTCCATCTCTCTCGCCGCAAGTGTGTGACGTATCTGTCAGTCCTTCCCCTCGTTCCAACCAATTAAGCAAATACCCCAATCCCGCCGTATTCTCATTCTCCGCCCGCCGCCGAATACCCGAAGGTCATGGACGCCTTCTCTGTAACTTCGCCGGAATCCGCCTCTCCCGCCACGGCGGAGCACCTTGTGATCAGCATCCACGGCCCTGCCTCTCTTCCGGTGCCCAGGGAGACGGGCACCGACATTCGCAGAATTAATTATTCTCATTCTACGCCCGCCGCCGAATACCCGAAGGACATGGACGCCCTCTCTGTAACTCCTCCGGAATCCGCCTCTCCCGCCACGGCGGAGCACCTTGTGATCATCATCCAAGGCCCTGCCTCTCCTCCGGTGCCCGGGGAGACGGGCACTGACATTCGGAGCATTAATTATTCTCATTCTCCGCCCGCCGCCGAATACCCGAAGGCCATGGACGCCCTCTCTGTAACTCCGCCGGAATCCGCCTCTCCCGCCACGGCGGAGCACCTTGTGATCGGCATCCATGGCCCTGCCTCTCCTCTGGTGCACGGGGATACTGGCACCGACATTCGGAGCATTAATTCTTCTGCTGGGAATGAAGACAGAGGCGGCGATGCGGCGGCGGAGGATGCCGGAGGTCGGAGGAAGGTGCTGCCGGAGGAGCTTTGCCGGAACGTTGTGAAGCTGTCGTGTAAGTCGAATGCGGAAGGGGGAATTTGCGAGGTTTATGTGATTGGAACGGCTCATGTGTCTAAGGTACTTGAATTGTGTTTCATTTCATCTTTTGGGAAAAAGAAAGAAAGAAAAAGAATTGTGTTTCATTTGAATTGAAGAACAATAATGCTAGGGACAGTTCACACTCTTATCACCAAGGTAAAAGTTCTTGAATTGTGTTTCATTTGGATTGATTCGGGTATAGATCCGGATAGCGAGTTAAACGAAAGGGTGAGTCGACTCAGCAGAGTTAAGTAAGTTCGAGGGCGAGTTGGGTATCGAGCGGTAGAAGTAGTTTGGAGGCAATTACGGGAGGTTCCACGACGAGAAACCGAGGATTAACCCGCTGAGTTGAGAGCGAGTTTGGTGACTCGGCTGAAGTTGGAGATTACGATGTCGCATCGGAAGCCGCAGGTGAACTTGTCGTCGGTGCAGAGGCGGTCACAGGGATCGAAATTGGAGTCCCATGAGCTTGTATGCGGATTCAGTGAGTAAGCGGTGGATCTGGCTTTAAGGAGAAATTGTGTGAATGTAAAGAACAGAGTGAGACTAGGAGATGGGAATGGAGGCCGAAGGCTATGGACTAGTAGCGAAGGACGATGGGACTGTGAGACATATGCTGGTGAAGTTTTTCGATTTGTTGGTTTTGGGGTTGTGTTGTGGGGAGTGTTTGGGGGAAGAGAATGGAGGAGAGAGAGAGAGAGAGAGAGAGAGAGAGAGAATGGGGTTAAATGGAGTGGGGCTCACTGTTGCCAACTGGGCTGATGTGGTTTCTGTTGTGGTATAGCTGTTGTAATAATTTTGACCTTCCGTTAGCTTGATGAGTAGTAGGAGCCTAATTAAAGAGCTTCAACTGCTTTTGGCATGAGCCGGCCCTGGCCTTCTTGTTTGGCTGCTGAGAAAGTTAAGGAAAGTGGAAGATATGGTTTCATTTTGATTCTTCTCTCTTATTGTTTAGTTTTATTATTGGTTTTGATTCTTTTGACGCAGTTTTCTTGCTGAGTATTAGAACAGTTTGCTTCAAGAGTGAGTAGATTTACTTGTACTGTGTATGTATTATTGGTCTCCTTGTTCGGCTATCTAGAAATTGAGGAAAATTTTGAGAGACGGTTTCTTTTTCAAATCTTATCTCTTCCGTGGTTGATTTTCTATTTCTTATCATTTGATGCAGTTTTAACAGTCGAGTAGTCCGAATATGATTGTCTAGAGAATGAATGGAGTAATTGTCTCAGTGCATAATGGCGTTACATGACCTTTAATTTTCTCCATTATAAGAAACATGTCCTTGGAATGGGAGGGAACCAAATTTTGAGATTGCTGATACTATTCACGTGTTTGTGGACTGAAATACTGGTGTGCCATGAAGAGAATTTGGCTTCTCTCTTTCATTATTTTTTTTTAGTTTTTAGTTTTTTGCTAATCTATGTTTCATTTTGTTAGAATGTTGTATTGTAGACAATGCTAATCCTTATCGACTCCTTTCTTGTTTTAATATCCCCCAAAAAAGTTACCTGTTGGTGATTCATCCTGACAATACATTGATTTAGTTCTATTTTGGTCACCAAGTAACGAGAAAGAAAAGGAATAGCAGAGGTAAGTAATTGACCGTATGCTGTTTGTTTCTGTGGTTGCAGGAATCATGCCAAGAAGTTCAAGCTGTAATCAAGTTTTTACAACCACAGGTGCTTCTATTTTAGGAACTTAGTACCACTTGATTAATGGTCAGATCATTTAACAGGTTGATTGTCGATCTGCTTCATATGGTTTCATGATAGCAGCAGTCTTCGATCTGTTTATGAATTTATTAAGCACTTGTTCATGTTTTGAGTCTTTTGACTACAGGTTGTTTTCTTGGAACTATGCCGCAGTCGTGAGGCTCTACTTTTTCCTCAGAATTTAAAGGTAAATATTACTTCGTAGTTCATTGCTCGTTTTTCTTGGTTTGCAATTAACAGCTTTTATATAAGGGAATGGATAGTTTGCAGTCTACTTTCGCGGACTTCACTGTATTGTTGCAGTCTACTTTTGTTGGCCTTCTTGTTAGGATATACTTTTAATAAAAATTTGATCTCTCCGACAATTGTGATAATGTTATGGCATTTGTCTTGAAGAAAACGTACAAGTATGGTTTTGAGATTTGATCATCCATTTTGTCGAAGTCAGACGTGATGAACTCTGTGTTACCTCTCTTCGATATGTATGAAGTAAGTGTACTGGATACTCGACACTTGAGCAGGGATATGAGAAAAGTTTTCGACATGGAAAAAATAGAAGACACTGTCTCAAGTCCTTGACATTAAAGTTAGTTGATATGGTGTCATTGACATGAAAATTAGACGGCTATGACATGTAGACGTGTATGACATACCAGTACCCGAGTCCATGAAACATAGGATCCTTTTCTATTTTATTCAGATTTGGATTGTCTTGCTACGAGACCAAACTGGACTTTTTGGTAAGTACGGGATCAGGCTGATGTTTTATATGTGATCTACAGAATGGGCCTACAAAAGGAAAGGATTGGATTACCAAAGTGGGACCCCTAGTGGGCCCTCGAGACTAAACTGCATGTGCATCCACTTATGTGTCCTGCAAAGGATACCAGAACTATATGGTGCAATCCATTTTTGAATACCATCATTGCGGGCAAGCTTGCTTTGCAAAGGATACCCCTTTCGAGTTACTAGTAGTCTGTCTCTGTCATTTTTCGACGATACTGGAATAAAATGTTATCTTGGTGCAACTCATTGTAGGAAGTTTTGGGAGCTATTCCATTAACAATTTTGAGGCTTATCAGCTTGTTAATTTGTTTGTTTTGTTACATCATTGAAGAAAGGTAGGTTTTAATATGTCTTTTCAAATACCAATCAGTAGATTCCATGACATCTACGTCAGGGGGCATATGCTTTCCTAGCTTATTAATCTTCTCTGAAACATCCCATTATTGTCTTAGAAGTCTGTATTGCTGCTAATTTTATATTGATTTTTAAGTTGAAGCTCTTGTAACTCTGCAGCCAGCATGGTCCTGTTTATTAAATGTGTTCAAGCCTTTAAGGAACTGGTTTCCTCTAGCTTTGTTGGTGTGTCTCTCCTTTGAATGTCTTGAACCTATAGGATCAACCTTGTGGAGTGAGAGACATGATCTTATACTCTTATTGTTACTAGTGAGGGATATGTGGTGGTGGCGTGGTGCCTTCTGGCACATTAGTAAAACTGGCAGAATATACGTTGCATTTTCCAATTAGTTCTTCCCCCAAAGATGAATGCTCATGTTAATTACCATAGTCCGGTTGTTTATGTGTAAGTCATGGTGAATTGCATCGTTCTTTTTTTATTCTTTCTATGGACATGATACTGATTCCCTTTAGTAGCAATTCCCCACATTTCACTTGCCCAAGTAATCGTTTTAGTTTTTCAGGTACCAACCTGGAGAGATGTGGTGGTTATGTGGACGTCACAGCACAATATATTTGAAATCCTGTACAGCTGGTTTCTGGCCAAGGCATGAACATTATTATTCTCCAGATTCTTAGTCAATTGATACAGACGTGTTACGTTCTTGCACAGCAAATTCTGCTACAGAGTATTTTTTTGTCCTTGTACTTTTCTCATGCATCTTAATCTTTTCAACGAGTCTATATGTTCTTTTGTTAGGTTGCCAGCAAGCTTGAGGTTTTCCCTGGTTCTGAGTTTCGGGTGGCATATGAAGAAGCATGCAACTATGGTGGCATGGTGAAATTTGATGATCGCCCGGTACAAGTAAGATACTTTTAGCATTAGATTTTGTTTGATTGTTGCAACAAGAAGCACTTCTTCCCCAAGAAACCAACCTCCTGCTTTACCCAATCTGGTCTACCAGTAAGCGAGTTGGTGAGGTACATTTGCAAGTACAACAGAACTGTGGTTTTACTGGCCAAGCATGACTTACACCTTCTTCTGTAATTCGGCTTGAAAGTGATTAAGGGGAAAGGGTTCTGGGGTATGAAACTTGGTCCATGCTTTATTGCTGGTTGTTGTGTTATCCCACGTTGCATTGCAAAACTCAAAGGATGAACATCAATACTGTATGCTAACCATATCTTTTGGTCCTCCTCCAGAATATCGCTCTCTTTTTCTTTGAATTCTCTGGGATATGGACCTTTTATGAAATTGAACATCCAGAAGTACTCCTATTCTGCTTTTGAGTGTTTTAGTTTGTATAGTGGCTCTTTGTTGGCAGCTTCAGAAGTTAATGTCATCAGAGTATAGCTTCTTGAGAATATAGCTTCTTTACGTGTACTAAGTATTAGTCTTCCCTATCTCTGCCATCTTATAAGCCCTCTGCTCATCATTGTCTATGAATTGCTGTAACTAATTTCATTGTAACCTAACTTATTCTTGATTTCATTTTAACTGAATAGATAACTCTGCGAAGGACATGGGAAAAAATGCCACTTTGGCATGGGACAAAATTATTTTATTCCTTGGTTTACCATGCATTCTTTTTACCAAGCTCTGAAGATCTCAATAAAAAGGTATGTTTGCCTTTCTTCACAACTTATTGGCTCCAAATGGCATTTTTTAACTGAGATTTAAACAAGGCAGCCATGATTATGATACTGAATTTCAGTGGTTCTAACTTCTAATTTGGCTTTTGCTTCAGCTGAAGGAAATGGATGATATTGATATGATGACTCTTGAGAATCAAGAAATGAGCAAGCAATTCCCCACTCTGATGGAAACTCTTGTCCATGAGCGAGATCAGTAAGTACACGTTGCTTTCATATACTGTAGTGTACTAGTTATCACATACTTTCGGGCTACATTTTGTTTTAGTATGCTTCTTGAGTTCTGTTCTCTCATTTAGTTTTTAATGCTTTAGTTTTAAGACGAAGCATTCTGTTAAGGTCCCTCCGTAGTCTATTTCGATATCAACGACTTTCCATGGTCAACTTCTCATTCAAATTTGTACGAGAAAGAATATGAAAACACCAATGTCAGTGTATGTGGTTCCCCTAGATATTTTCTTGTGCTTCATATAGTGGTATCCCATCATTTATTCAAACACTTGTACGAAAGAGAAATTCAACAGAGTTCCATGTGAGCACATCCTTGTCCTGATTTGTGTAGTTTTAGGTGTGTTTTTCTGTGCAATATTCGACAGTATAGCTTGTTTATATAGTGTTCCCAGTTTGAAGGAGAAGTTACTTTTCATTGCAATATCAAGCCAAAGACAGCATATCATCTCAGCCCTAATGCACACAAGTATACTGACTTTCATCAGTTAGTTTCTTGCTTGACTACTTTTCTTTAAGTTTCTTAAGATTTTGATTACTATACTTATATTGAATCCTTGTTTGCATGTTCAGGTACATGTCAGCCACTTTATTAGAAGTTGCTGGTGAGTACCGTTCAGTTGTTGCAGTCGTCGGAAAGGGGCACCTGCAGGGGATTAAGAAGTACTGGAAGCAACCAGTTGAGGTCACACCATTTTTGCATATTTTGTTTTTTCATTTGTAAAAGTATGTTTGGAGTGATTAAAAATATGCCAATCTAGACCATTATTTAGATTCCAAGACCACTGGATGGTATCTTCTCTTAAAATGTCAAGTTCCTCTTAATTATCTTCAAAGAAAGGTCACCTTCCTTTTCTGATTGATCCTTTTTTTTTTGGCCAACACCAAACAAGTTTTGTTTGGTCTTATGTTCTTTTCTATCTCGTTCTTTCGAGTCTGGAAGTTATGGAATAGACTTTCTGAATGAACATCTTTTAATATCTGTGTTCCTGAATTCCTTACCGATCATGTTGCAGTTGCAGTGCCTTCTGCATGTAGATATGTGTTCACGGACGCCTGTTTTTTCAGCTGTGAAGCTCCTCGTAACTGTTGGAGTTGCAGTTGCAGTTGCTGGCATTTATATATCCAAGAAATATTCCTCGGAATGAGGAAGGCGGTAACTCGATTTTGTTTCTGAATGAAAACTGTGCTGATATAAAACTAAGTTTTACCATGGAAAACATCTTAGTGGCCTTGTCGAGATAGTTTACTTATTGTTAATATTGCCTTTCTTTCAAGTTTCAACTCTTTCTTTGCCATCTGTATTGATAAGCAGAGCCGCAACTAAGTACTCCGTACTCATGACATATGCGCAGTTTGGAAGTAACAAAACCCCCCATAGATTTGACGAACACAAGTTTTTTCGAAACATTTGCCTGACAACACTTAACAAATTACTTAAACCAAAAACAGAACCCCGAGAACAAACAACCCCAACACCCGCCATCCAAGAAACGTATCCATTGACACCCTCTCCCTCTCCTAACGGTCTCGTCCCTCCATTTATATTTTCATGTTTTTCCAATTTCGTCCTCCACACCAACTGTTTCCTCATCCTCAAGCTCGTGCCCCTTCACAAAACCTGCTCTAAGTGCTGCTGATCAATATCAGCTTCACAGGATGGAGCTTTCTTGTGCTGCTGATCCATACCATCTTCACATAAACAATTTTATTGTGCTGCGACAGTGGTATACCAAAACCGGGTGTTTTACATTTGTTCTACTGGTAGCATCATTCATGGAAAATGCGGGACCACCGTTTGAGAGTTTAACATGGTTTCACCCTGGCACCCTGCTGTGGCTTTTCATATAAGTCGAGGCGACTAGCACTGGCTGTAGTGGTTGTACAAAGATGATAGTACAACAAGGTCTGGAGGTTTGTGGTACAATCCAGGAATGCCGCTAAATCCCTTGTCTTCATCGTTCGTAACAAGGTAGCCGTAGGGGGGCTGGATTGAATCCTTCCCTATTGTTGATGCTGGATAAGCCGCGACTTTTGGACCTGTACCTGTAACTGCTTCTAACATTCGTACTTTTGTTGCTCTTGCTTCTACCCATTTTGGCTTGAGAAAAAATCATGCTCTTCTATCCTCTTATCGATCTATACATTCACATATCTATACATACGTGGATACATATAGACATGATTCAACCAAGTAAGAATGTAGTTATTCGATCTGTGTGGCGAGAATATATACCTTTGACGGTATACCATTGTTACATGCAAAATTATGTGCTATCCTATATTTGCCTTCTGTGATATGAATTTTGGTGGCGTACATTTACAGTCACTTCCTCTTTTTTGTTTTTTTGCCGACAAACTTGACTAGAGGGCAAATTTTACTAGCATAGTACTCGAGAAATAAGAAAATGAATGTGACAGGGTATATAAGTCACCTACTTTCATTCTGAGGACGATTAAGTAGGACATTCGTTTAGGCAATCAATAGTCCGAATTTTAAAAGAACTCCGGCGAACACTTTTAGATGGTGAAATTGAGTGCTGCTGAATGTTGATGTCCCTAAGGGACGGTAGCCCCCAAGTTCGATTAAGCATGTCCTACATAGTTCATCATGCACAGGTGACAGGATGTGCATTTAGCTAGGCAAATGAACAAAAAGGTTTAAGTTAGTCTCACTAGGCCATAATAGATTCTGAAGGCATGGCTTAAGGTTAAGGTAGAAGTCTCAACTTGATATCTTATGACCAGTCTCGTAACTTTGATTGTGTATGTCCGTCATGCATTTATAGGTAATTAATTTGCACACTCTTTTCGGAAAATGCATTTCATTTTCCGTTCTCTTGCAATGTGAACTTACAATATTGTCCTTTCAAACTAGTGATCGCAAAACTACCTTTCATACATTTTTTCCTTTACACACCGCAAAATTACCTTTCATACATTTTTTTCTTCACAAACAAAAATGATAATCATAAAATTTCCTATCACTACAACAAAAAGGGAGTGTATTTGGATAAAATGGGGCTGTGAAAATTAATTCCCAAATTCAAATGCCTAAAATTCATGCTACTGCTGCATATTGTGTTTGTCGACCTATTTTTAGTACTTGTTCTGAACAGTACATTATGTACCTTAACTTTTATTCTCCTTAAATAGAAAAGATCCGCCAAAGGAAATGCTGTACAAATCTCTTCCAAATTTCCTAAAATGTCCTGACAAAACAATGATTCGATTGGGTCTGACCTTTTTAAGCCCCTTTTTCTATTTTGGGTATTTTTTGGGTACACTTTCCCAATTTGTGTTAAGTAGGGGGAGTGTATATGAGAAATTTTGCTTAATGCATTTCTTTTGAATTATTCTTTGTTTAATAGGAACTTTAGTTAATTATGTGTTATTTATTATAAATACTCATTCTTTTAGACAAGATAAATTAGAAAATCATAAATCAACCACAAGATTTTAAAAAAGACAAAATTAATCTAAATATCTGCCTGTTAGGTTTTTTTTTTTTTTTTTTTTGTTATCTAAAGTTCTTATTATAATATGGAACATTTGATGCGAAATTAATAATCATTTTAGAATAAATAAAATATAAAAATAAATTTATAATTGAATTGGCAATAATAAATCTTCTTTCTTATGCAGGATAATGACGGAGGAGGACGTGGGAGCAATGACAAGAAACTTCCAAGAAAGGAGGTTAATTACCCTCCCCACCTTCGAATTAGATCACACGGAATTGCCTTCAGTTGAAAAAAAGGGTAAAAAAGAAAAGAAAATAATTAGAAAACATGGGAATTGGGATGAGCTCCTCTCCATACCTCATCTTTCTATATCCTTGTACATAATTATTTCGTGGGCTCATTCCGAGCCTAAATCATGATCCAAACTGTTCGTCCCATTGAACACGCAAAAAAAATAATTCGATTCAAGATTTTTAGATACGTGAATATGTAGCGTTTTACAAAATGAACGGACAAATAGTGGTATATAACAGTTAAACATTACAATTTATGAGAAAAAAAATGCAATTTATTTGCACATCGATTGATATCTGATCAAGCTAATTTTTCTCCGTCGTGTTCTGTTTCGCTTGTTTTAGGTGAGATGAACGGTTCGTATTGTTGTAGTGAGGCTATATTGAACTTACGAAATTAGGCCAGTGTGCTCCAAGAGCACTGAATCGTCAGTGGGCCAGCCTTGGTGGCTCCACAAAGATGCCATGCAGGAGTACAGATTCCTCTCGCTCTCTTACCGTCTCTACTAATCCCCCCTGCAACCGACCAGATCTCTCCCCGCCGTTGATCCGAGCAAAACCCCCCCCCAAACTTGCAATTCCGCCGCCGCAGAACCGCCAAAACCAGCTCCCGTCGGCCATGGAAGCCCTCTTCCTAATTCCGCCGGGCTCCGACGCTCCTGCTCCCGCCAAGGCGGAGCACTTCGTGATCAGCATCGACGGCACCCCTGTCTCTCCTGTGCTCGGAGATCCTAGCACCGGCATTGACGCCGCTGCCGCGGAGGATCGGAGGGAGGTGCAGCTGCCGGACGAGCTTCGGCGAAAGGTGGTGATTCTCTCGTGCAAGTCGACGGCGGAAGGGGGAAGCTGCGTCGTTTACTTGGTTGGAACGGCTCATGTTTCTCAGGTAACTTGAATTGCGCTTCGTTTTTCATGGGTCTCGCCATCTCGCTGTTTCTTTTGATAACTCAGGTGGCATCCGGGTCGCCGCCCAATACCGGGTCAATTAAACCGGGTTGAACCGGGTTTCCTCCGTCTCGACTCTTTGTGCACGAGGTCTGTCCTCGGGGTTTTAGTGTTGTTGTTGGAAATTAAGGAAAGCGAAAGAAATGGATTCGTTTTTGTTCTTCTCTCTTGTTGTTTAATTTTCTAATTGGTTTGGACACTTTTGACACAGTTTTCTTGCGGAATAGAACAGTTAGCTTCAAGAATGAGTGGATTTACTTGTATCGAGTATGTATTATTGGTCTCCTTGTTTTGGCTGCCTAGAAAATTGAGAAAAATTTAAGAGGCGGTTTTTTCTTTTCCGAATCTAATTACTTTTCTGTTTCTTATCTTTTGACGCAGTTTTCTTGTTGAGCAATTGATTAGTTTGCATATGATTGTCTATAGACCAAATGAAGGGAGTTTTTTCTCAGACTCTCAGTGAGCTCTAATTTTCTGCATTATAATAAAAATGTCCTTGGACTGACATGAAGAGAATCTATTTGAGGCTTCTCTGTTTCATATTTGTTTTTTGTTTTTTTTAAACTTTTTGGCTGTGTCTCTGTGTTGTGTTGATGGATTGAAGCTTTACGATGGGTAATGGAGTTCAGTTGATGTTTCTCCATATAGTGTTGTCAGTATGAGAGCATCATTTGCCAATTGTTGCAATTTTGTTTATTTAGCTGCCAGATTTCCAGAAATTTCAGTTTCTCAATTTTGCAGGCGTGCTCCTTAGTGACTCCTTTCTTGTTTTAACATCCCCCCAAATAGTCAGCTGTTGGTGATTCATCCTGACATTACATTGATTTAGTTCTGTTCTTGTCATCAAGTAATGAGAAAGAATAGAACAACAGAGGTAAGTAATTCACCATATGATCTTTGTCCATGTGGTTGCAGGAATCATGTCAAGAAGTTAAAGCTGTAATTGGATTTATAAGACCACAGGTGCTTCTATATTAGGAACTTAGTACCACTTGATTAATGGACAGATCATTTAACAGGGTGATTGTCTGCTTCATATGGTTTCATGATAGCAGCAATCTTCAATCTGCTTATCAATTATTGAGCGCTTGTGCATGTTTTGACTACAGGTTGTTTTCTTGGAACTATGCCCCAGTCGTAAAGCAGTACTTTTTCCTCAGAATTTAAAGGTAAATATTACTTCGTTGTTCATTGCTCGTTTGCTATTAAGGGCTTTTATGTCAGGGAATGGATGGTTTGCAGTCTACTTTTGCGGACTGCACCAAATTGTTTGGCCCCATAGGTTCACAATGGGAGTCATTCTTGTCATGTGGTCACTGATTTTGTTGGCCTTCTGTGTTTATGATAAATTTCAAAACAATTTGATTGATCCAACAATTATGATAATGCTATGGCATTTGTCCTTAAGAAAACGAACAGGTATGGTTGAAATTTGATCATTCATTTTTTCGAATGCATATATGATGAACTGTACGTTGTTGCTCTTTGAAATTTGTGAAGTAAGTGTGCCGGATACTTGACGTTTGTGTAAAGATATGAGAAATTTGTTCAACATAGAAAATTGTAGACACAGGTCCTAGACATTAAAGTTAGAGATGATATGATGTCCTTGACATGAAAATTAGAGGGGTATGACAATTATATGCACACGTAGATCCTTTTCTGTTTGATCAGTTTCGGATTATCTTGCTACGAGATCAAACTGGACTTTTTTGTAAGGGATCGCACTGATGCTTTATAAGCCATCTACACAATGGGCCTATGAAATGAAAGATCGAATCACTAAAGAGGGACCCCAAGTGGGAGACTAAACTGCATGTGCATCATCTTATGTGTCCTGCAAAGGATGCCATAAACTATATGGTGGAATCCATTTTAAGTTAGAGATGATATGATGTCCTTGACATGAAAATTAGAGGGGTATGACAATTATATGCACACGTAGATCCTTTTCTGTTTGATCAGTTTCGGATTATCTTGCTACGAGATCAAACTGGACTTTTTTGTAAGGGATCGCACTGATGCTTTATAAGCCATCTACACAATGGGCCTATGAAATGAAAGATCGAATCACTAAAGAGGGACCCCAAGTGGGAGACTAAACTGCATGTGCATCATCTTATGTGTCCTGCAAAGGATGCCATAAACTATATGGTGGAATCCATTTTTGTATACCAGCATTGTGTGCAAGCTTGTTTTGCGAAAGGATACCCCTTTCGAGGTTAGTAGACTGTCATTTTTCACTGTTACCATAATAAAACCTTATTTTTGGTGCAACTCATTACAGGACGTTTCGAGAGGTATTCCACTAAGAATTGTAAGGCTTATCAGCTTGTTAATTTGTTCAAATTGTTACATCATTCATGAAAGGTAGGTTCTAATATGTCTTTTCTAACACCACTCAGTGGATTCCATGATATGTACGTCATGGTGGATATTCTGTCCTAGCTTATTGAACTATCTTATCTGAAGCATCCCATTATAGTCTTAGAAATCCATGTTGTCCTGTAACTCTGCAGCCAGCATGGTCCAGCATATTAAATTTGTGTTGAAAGGAACTGGTTTCCTTTCTTACACAATGTCTTGAACCTACAAGATTCACCTTGTGTAGTGACAGGCATGATCTTATATTCTTATGGACACTAGTGAGAGAGATTTGCTGGTGCGTGGAGCCTTCTGGCTCCAAGTATTCTTTTTCCCCAATAAGAATGCTCAAGTTAATAACAATAACCAGTTTATTGTATGTGTAGTGATGGTGCATTGCATGTTTTCCTTTTATTCTTTCCCTAAATTTCACCTGCACAAGTTGTCATTTTTGGTTCCCCAGGTACCAACCATGAGAGATATGGTGGAGATGTGGAAGACACAGCGTGATATATTTGGAATCCTGTACAGCTGGTTTCTGGCTAAGGCATGAACATTATTATTCACCAGATTCTTTGTCAATTGACACGGAAGTGTTACTTTCTCGGATTTTACATATCTGCTACAGAGTGTATTTTTTGGTCCTTCTACTTTTCTCATGCATCATAATCATTTCAATGAGTCTGTAAGTTCTTTTGTTAGGTTGCCAGCAAGCTTGAGGTTTGCCCTGGTTCTGAGTTTCGGGTGGCATGTGAAGAAGCGCTCAAGTATGATGACAACGTGCTAGTAAAACTTGGTGATCGCCCGGTACAAGTAAGATACTTGTTGCATTAGATTTTGTTTGATTGTTGTAACAAGAAACACTTCTTTGGCTCCAACCCACCTCGTGCTTTACCCCACCTAGTGTACCAGTAACGTTGGTGAGGTACATTTGCAAGTACATCAAAATTGTGGTTTTACAGGCCAAGCATGACTTGCGCCTTTTCTCTGTAAGAGCATTCTGCTTGAAAGATATTAAGAGGGTATGGAATTTGGTCCCTGCTTTATTGCTGGTTGTGGCATTACCCCATGTGGAATTGAAAAACTCAATGGATGAATGTCATTACAGTATGCTAAACTTATCTTTCTGTCCTCCTCCAGAATTACGTTCTCTGGGATGTAGACCTTTTATGACTATATATCATGAACATCCAAAAGTACTCCTTTCTCTGAGTGTTTTAGTTTCTACAACGACTCTTTTTTGGCAGTTTCAGAAGTTAATGTCTTGACTCTATAGAATATAGCTTCTTTATGTTTAGTGACTATTAGTCTGCAGGACTTGCTCCTTCTTATCTCCAAGAGCATTCTGCTTGAAACAGATAAAGAGAGAGGGTTTTGGGGGGTGGGGGGTTGGTGGGTGTTTGAATTTGGTTCCTGCTTTATTGATGGAGGATGCATTATCCCGCATAGCATTGCAAAACTCTACAAAGGAACATCCATAAACAATGCTAACCATATCTTCTGTACTCCTCCAGATTTAAGCTGTACTCCTCCAGATTTAAGCTCCAGATTTAAGCTCTCGCGCTCTCTCTCTCTCTGTTTTTCTTTCTTTCTGAGTGGTTTAGTCTGTAAAGCGGCTCTTTTTGGCAGCTTCAGAAATTAATGTCTTCAGCATATAGCTTCTAGAGAATGTAGTTTCCTTACTTTACTAACTAGTCTTCCCCATCTCAGTCATCTTATAAGCAATCTCTTCAACATTGTCTATTTTTGAATTGTCTGTAACCAAATTTGATTGTAAACTAACTTATTCTTGATATTTGGTTTAACTGAATAGACTACTTTACAAAGGACATGGGCAAAGATGCCACTTTGGCATAAAACAAAATTACTTTATTCCGTGGTTATCCAAGCATTCTTTTTACCAAGCTCTGAAGATCTCAATAAAATGGTATGTTTCCCTTTCTTCACAACTTATGGCTCCAAACGGCAGTTTTCATCTGCAAATGTTATTGAGATTTAAACATGGGGACCATAATTACATTGCTGAATTTCAGTGGTTATAATTTGGCCTTTGCTTCAGCTGAAGGAAATGGATGATGTTGATATGTTGACTCGTGTGATTCAAGATATGAGCGAGCAATTCCCCACTCTCATGGAAACCCTTGTACATGAGCGAGATCAGTAAGTACATGTTACTTTCTTGTACAGTATTGTACTAGTTGCCACTTACTTTCGAGGCAGCATTTTGTTCTAGTATTTGTCTTGTTCTCTTGCTTTCTTTTTGATGTTTTACTTTTAAGAGAAAGTATTCTGTCAAGGTCCCTCTGTAGTCCATTTCGATATGTTAGGAAGACTTTACAGGGAAAACTTTGGTAGGTAATACTTCTCATTCAAGTTCATATGAGAAAGAGAGAACAGAAAAACAGTAAGGTAAGTCTACTTGGTTTGCTTAGATATTTTCTTATGCTTCATATAGTTGGGTACCATCATGAATTCAAACACTTCTATGAAATAGAGATCAACAGAGTTGCATCAAGCACATCCTTGCCCTGATTTGTGTAGTTTTAGTATGTTTTTCTGAGCAATGTCCGACAGTGTAGCTTGTTTGTATAGTGTTCCCGATTTCAACGAGAAGTTAGTTTTTATAGGCAATATCAGACCACTGACAGCATAGCTTCTTTGATATAAGTTTCCAAGTTGCACTAGAGAATGAGATACGTTTCTAGTAAAATCTTTACTCTCGGATATGGCACCTTAAGTGGTTCTAAACACAAATCCAATGGGCCCTGAATATATAGAAACTCATCTCTCTTCGCCACTCATCATCCACTTCTTTCATTCTTTTCCGGTCCTTATATTTCTCCTTAAAAAAGAAAAGAAATTAATGAAAGAAGAGGATACTTGTAATTGAAAGTGATGCTACTAGCTTTGGAACTTTCTTGAAGAATGATTATTCTGATACTTATCATCGCAATATCCATCTCAGCCCCAATGCACATAAGTACACTGACATTTTCTATTTTATCTATTCAGTTTCTTGTCTTAAGATTTCAATTAGTATAGTTATCCAGTTATCCTGAATCCTTGTTAGCATGTTCAGGTACATGTCAGCAACTTTATTAGAAGTTGCTGGTACACACAGTTCAATTGTTGCAGTTGTCGGAAAGGGGCACCTGGAGGGAATAACGAAGTACTGGAAGAAATCTGATGAGGTTAGACCATTTTCACATGTTTTGTTTTTCATTAGTTATACAAGATCAGCATATAGCTCCTAAAAGTTTCTTTGGAGTGATTTAAATCTATGCCAATGCACACCATTACTTAGCTTCCAAGACCACTGGATGGTTAACTTCTCTTAAAATGTCAAGTTTTTTTTAAAATTATAATCGAAGTAAAGGTCACCCTCCTTTTATGATTGGGTTTTTTTTTGGCTGACACAAAACAAGTTTTGATTGGTCTTCTGTTCTTTTCTATCTCGTTCTTTTGAGTCTGGAAGTTATTGAATAGATTTTCTGCAGCAATATCTTTTAATATCTGTGTTCTTGAATTCCTCATTGATCATGTTGCAGCTGGAGCACCTTCAGCATGCAGATATGCCTTCACGGAGGCTGGCTATTTCAGCAGTGAAGCTCCTCACAACTGTAGGAGTGGCAGCTGCTGGTGTGGCCATGATTTCTGGCCTTCGCGTAGGCTGGCTATTTTAGCAGCGAAGCTCCTGACTCTGTACTCCTTACTGTCACATGAATAGCTCCGCAGCAGGGAAGTAACATGAATAGCTCACCACATAAAATGAAAGTGTATAAATGTACATGTAGATTGCACAAGGTTATAGCTCCCGACAGGTCTAGCTACCAGGACTTCTGGCTCGATGCTCAAAGTTAAGGGGAGGGAAACATAAAACTACCGGGTGTTGGTTTCAATAGTTAGATACTTGATTTTCTCACTTAATATCTGGGTTTTAAGGTTCCGTAGCTTGTTGGTGGGACTAAACTTACTCTTTAGCTCTCAGAAAATGAGGAGGGGCCTATGTTTCAAAGTCGTGATAAGTGTAGTCACCCCTGTAGATAAGTGTGTGGTGCTGATGTCATATCTATATATATGTGTGTGTGTTGTGTGTTTTTTTTTTTAATAGCAAAGAGAAGTAACCAAGGAAATATAAATTGATTTGGTATTAATGGAATGGAGTTTAGGAGCAAGTGAAGAGCGTTAAATGCCCATGTCACAATCAAAAATTGACATCAAGAATGCCAAATTAAACCTTCTCTACTTTTGTGCCAAAATTTAGTGCCAAACTTTCGCAATCCCATTTTTAGTGTCAAATTTGACACTTTCAAAGTAAGAAGAATTACCAGCTAGCACTAGTGGTAGGTTCTTATCCCCTCTCCATGGAGGCCAGTGTTCAACCTTTCTGAGGGGCGGGATTTGAGGTTTCAGGGCTATGGATAGCCTCTGAGTTCTCCGTTGAGTAACATTCCATTAACCCCCGCTAACTATACAAACGATTGGAATTGTTCTAACAAAATTGAAGGTACAATCGGCGCTATCCTCCTCGTGGCCACTCTTGGCTTCAGCTTCACTTCACTTATTGGTAATTACCCTTTAGAGGAAAATAATAATAATGTCAAAAAAAAGTTTTTAATTATGTATAAAAATAAATCCAATATGACGGGCTATTTCAATTCATTTTTCTTTACCAGATCCCGAATGAAACATACCATTAAATTTAGATTTTCTTGGTTTTCATTTGAATAACCCAAAGGTCCATGGACTACACCAATTGAATTTGGATAATTTCACTCATGTGCCTATAAAACTACACATATCAGATTGAGCTGAAATTTCATAGTACCACTCAGTTTTTTTTTAATTTTAAATTATTGAACCGCTTGGATTGTTCATGCGGGACCCGGAATGGGCCCCGCAAACCCGTCGGTACCCCATCGGTAGGATTCCTATCGGTACTTATACAGGGTTCCTATAAATTAAAACAACCTTCTTCCAATTCTATGTAGAGAAGCTACTCGAATCAGTATTTCCGTACCCACGAAACCTAGGCAGTAAGCGAAACCAGTCCAATGAAGTACTTGTAGGGGTGATAAACAAATCAAATGAGCCAAGCAGGTAGTTGATTAAGCTTGGTTTAATAACTTAACTAGCTTCAAAAATATATTCGAGCTTAGCTTGTTTATGAGACGAGATGATCTCAAACGAGCTTCAATAAAGATAAACACAAACACGAGCCAATCTCAAGTAGCTTGAATTTTTTATATGTATTAAGTTAAACACGTCGAGTAGTAACTTGTTCAAATTTGGCTTGAAATCTTAACGAGCTTCAAAAAAACATTCAAGTTTGGTTTGTTTATGTAGCAAACCAATCTTGAACAAATTTTTAATGAACAAACACGAGCTCAAATTTAAATAGTTTAGTTCATTTAGCAGCCCTAAGTATTTGGTTTGCAGAAAAGCTATGTGCACAGCAAGCTGTGCACAGCAGCTGTGCACATACGTCTTTTTCTCCCGTCTCGGGTCCCACAAAGATGATCGGAGCCGCTCATTTTGTTTAAAATGCGTCGTTTAAGGTCCCTGTAAAAAATGAGCTTCGTTCGATATCGTTAGAGGCGTTAACAAAACACCCAAAATCACTTTAGAATTTAGGCCTAAATTCTAAAGTGATTTTGGGTGTTTTGTTAACGTCTCTAACGATATCGAACGAAGCTCATTTTTTACAGGGACCTTAAACGACGCATTTTGAACAAAATGAGCGGCTCCGATCATCTTTTTGCGACCCGAAGAGGGAGAAAAGGCCTGCTGTGCACAGCTGCTGTGCACAGCAAGCTGTGCATGTAGCACAGCTGTTTGGTTTGTGTTACTGATTCACTGAATGTGTTCTTATGCTTGTACAGATATGAAAACGAAAAAATGGAAAAAAGGAAATTTGGCTTGTGGATGGTTAGATTAGATGGTGTTTACCTTTGTTAACTTGTACTCCTAACAACAAACAAATGGTGGGGTCCAATATACGAACCAATCTAAAAGGCAACTGTTGGAGATTCCACGTGCAAGCTAACCTTTGGTCAAGAAGCGTGTGTATGTGGATAATTCATGTGCTTTTTAGAAAGACAGAGCCTCAATGGGAATGGGAATATTGTATATTTGTAAAGGGGCTCGGACTACCTTGTAGCGATACTCCCGAACTATTATAATCATTTCTGCTTTGTTTGGATTGAGATTTGAAAAGTGTTTTTGAAAAATAGTAGGGGTAATGAGTGGAGAGAGATAGAGAGAAAAAGGTGGAAAGTATGGGGAATTTAGGGGGAATCTTTTGAAAAATTCTTTTTGAATCGCGAAGGGAACAAGGCATTCACTTCTCAAGTAGTACTATGCTTGTAAAAGTTGTCACTTTGTGATGGTGAGACTAGGTGTGCCATGGAAAATATTTATGGCCCCATACTCTGGGTGTACCATAGAGAATATTTCTTAAAACTCACCCGTAACCTCGGATAAAATAAAAGTTATAACCTAGTAGTATCTTATTATGGCAAAGATATTACTGCTAACATTTAACAATTAAAGACAAGAAGAAGATTGTCATCTATAACCCAAAACTAAATTTAACAGGATTGACAACTCCAACTCCTGATTCTGTGTCCAAATTCCACCGCATAGAAACTCTTTCCGCCCCCAAAAAGAACACAGGACTAGACTCGGGCCCTGAAAAACGTTTAATTTGTTTCCAAAAGCATCACAAAAAGGAAATGCGTTTATTTTGGATTATTATTGGTTTATACTACCTTTATTCATGTGATAGCAAATTATTAAAATTATTTATTCATTTCGATGAGAGAGATAAAAAATGAATCAAACTTAAAATATTTAAAAAGACAAAAATAATCAAAAAAATCTTCCTATTAGTAGTTATGTTTGTCTTTTTTAAATTTTATTCAAATAATTCAAAAAAGAAGAAGAAGCAAATGACAATAGTCAAATTGTTTCTGCTAAATTGTACTTTAGTTGATATTTATGGAAAGAATAACCCACTTATAAATCCGTGAAAATATAAACTTTAGTTGTTCTAGTTAAATTAAAGGAAAATATTCCACCCTTAATTAGAAACTTTCAAAAACGAGCGGGGCACAGTATCTATCCACCAACCACCCTCAACTTCTCAAGCAGAAATCATTGTATGAGCTCCTCCTCTCTACAGAATACCCCTTCTCTATATCCCTCCATAGTCTTATTTTGTGGGCTCATACAAGGTCTACAGTCATAATCCAAATTGTTCATCTCCTAGAACACAATGAAACAAACATTTCTACAAAAAAATTAATTTGATTAAAGATCATTAGGCCCTTGAACGTGTAGCGTTTTATAATTGTAAAATGAATGTCAAATATACATTACACTTACACCTTACAATTTACAGGAAACATACAGTTTATTATCATATTTATCGATATCCGGTCAAACAAATTTTCTGTATAGGTATTCTGTTGTTCATTTTGTTCGAGATAGCCGGTTCAGATTATTGTTGTGAGCCTCGAAAGAATAAGAGTTTTGAGGAGCAAGGGGAGGAGGGAGAGAGAGAGAGTGCAGAGGAGTTGATCTCAGAAAGCACGACGCGTTATTGTTTAATTAGTTAGTAGTGTTAGGATTCTGTGCGACAAAGTATGTACTAGGCGACAAAGTTTGAGGTCACGAATTGCGGCATTCGACTACGCCATACTGGGGGTAATTATTCTGTATTCCGGGAGCACGTTGCAAGGTGCTTCGTTTTAATCCAAAACCAGAATTAGTAACGAAACCTAAGATAATGCGTGGTTGAGGAATGGTCGGAACACTAGGCGGTGATCTTTCGGAGTACTGTAAAATTTCACCCCAATTCTAAACTCACAAGGTATATAAACCGTCTTCCGCCCCAATCTCTCTCTCTCTCTCTCTCTCTCTCTCTCTCTACCCCCCTCTCTGAAGCCTGAGCTATCAGAAACTTCTCTCTGTGATTTCTCTCTCTCTCTGAGCAATTAGAAAGTTTTCACTCCCTAAGCAATCAGGATTTGGCGGTTGGTTTGGTGACGTGGCATAAATGGATGGGTCATTCTTGCTACCAGTTTTGGGTGAAAAAGGCTGGAGAAATGGGAGGAACTATTTTTGGCTGAAGAAATGGCACACCTTTGGGCTAGGTTGTTTTGCAATCTTGGCCGTGTTTTGGGAATGGCTCCAGTTACCCAAACTCCGACACCTCCGCTTCCGCCGCCGCTCGTTCTCCGGCCGCCGCAGACCTGATCCAATCCCGACGGACGTGGACGGCCCTGCCTCTCGAGTACTCCAAGATGGAGACGAGAATCTGACAGAGTTTCTGCCCGAGGAGCTTCGGCGAAACGTGGTGAAGCTTTCGTGCGAGTCGACGGCGGAAGGAGGAATTTGCGACGTTTATTTGGTTGGAACGGCTCATGTGTCTCAGGTGACTTGAATTGTGTTCAATTTTTATTGGTCTTGGTTTTTTTTTTTTTTTCATAACAAAGGCGTTCGGATAAGCATATGTGCACCCAACTAATTTACTAGAGCTAATTCCATTACCCACTAATTAAACCGGGTTAAAACCCTTTTTTTTAATTTGATGTCTCAAACTTTGTCCACGAGGTCAATCCTTGGGGTTTTATTGGTCTTGCTGAGGAGAAATTAAGGATAGTGGAAGAAGCGGTTTCTTTTGTGTTCTTGTCTCTTGTTGTATCATGTATGGTTTTGATTCTTTTGACGCAGTTTTCTTATTGACTAATGGAACAATTCGTGTCAAGATTGAGATTGCATATCAATTATTAGTTTCCTTGTTTGGCTGCCCAGAAAATTGAGGAAGGACATGGTTTCTTTTTTTTGGAATCTCGATATCGAATGAATGGAGTAATTGTCTTTGTGCATAGTAGCCTAGTTCGTAGCATTAAATGAGCTTTAATTTTCTGCATAATTGTGTCCTTGGACAGGGAGGCAGCCAAGATTTGAAGTCACTGATACTTTTTATTCACGTGCTGTGGACAACAATATCGGCGTGCAGTGAAAAGAATCTGTTTGAGTCTTCTCTGTTTCATGTAGTTAGAATAGTGTAGACAACGATTGAGTATTACAACACCTAATGGAGATCAGTTGACGTTTCTCTGGATGACATTGTCACTGTGAACTGTGAAGTAGTTTGTTTAGTTACATCCAATGCGGGTTGCAGAAGCATAACCCACATCATCTGAGAAAATGAGTTACTGTTCCCTATTATCTGGTTGTAGTTTCTTTATTTAGCTGTCAAATGTCACAGAATTTTGCTTTTGATCATTTCAAAGTTTCCAGGGTTGTGGTTAGGATTTTGAGTTTTGCAGGGCTGTTCCTTATCGGCTCCTTTCTTGGTTTAATATCCCCCAATAAGTCAGCTGTCAGTGATTCATCCTGACATTACATTGATTTAGTTCTATTTGTGTCACCCAGTAATGAGAAAGAAAAGGAATAACAGAGGCAAGTTATTGATGTATGTTCTTTGTCGCTGTGGTTGCAGGAATCATGCGAACAAGTTAAAGAAGTAATCAGGATTTCAAAACCCCAGGTGCTTCTATTTTAGGAACTTAGTACCACTTGATTAATGGACAGATCATTGAACAGGTTGATTGTCTGCTTCATATGGTTTCATGATAGCAGCAATCTTCAATCTGTTTATGCATTTAATTGTTTTAAGAACTTGTGCATGTTTTGGCTACAGGTTGTTTTCTTGGAACTATGCCCAATTCGTAAGCCTGTACTTCTTACTCAGAAAATAAAGGTAAATATTCTTTCGTGGTTCATTCATCGTTTGGTTTGCTATTAATAGCTTTTATATCAGGGGATGGATAGTTTGCAGTCTACTTTCGCAGACAGCACCATATCGTTTGGCCCCAGGGGGCCCACCACGGGAGTAATTCTCATGATGTGGTCTATTCATTTTGTAGGCCTTCTGTATTTATGATAAACTTAAAATGTGATAAACTGTACATTGTGTCTCTTGAAAACGTATGAAGTAAGCACACTGGATACTCGACACTTTAGTTGGGATATGAGAAATTTGTTCGACATTTAGAAAATTGAAGACACTGTCTGAGGTCCTAGATATTAAAGTTAGATAATATGATAGCCTTGACATGGAAATTAGACGGATAAGACAATTAGACACATCGCCGTCCCCGAGTCCATGAAGCATAGGATTCTATTCTATTTGATCATGTTAGATCTTGTCCCACATTGGTTAAATATAACTTCCAAACCTAGTATATGAGCATGGGCGGCCTCTCCACTCATTGTCAATTGATTTCGAGTTGGATGCCTTAACATGGTATCAGAGCTAGGTTTTTAGAGGCTTTTGTACAAGACTCTATGTCGCTGATGGTTTGGTCCCCCTTTCTTTGACGCTGATAGTTGACTGTTGTCGTTTGCGTTGAATTGTTTATTTACCTCACCTCGTGCGAGTCAAGGGTCGCATGTGTGGAGGAGTGTTGGATCTTGTCCCACATTGGTTAAATATAACCTCCAAACCTAATATATGAACCTGGACGCCCTCTCCACTCATTGCCAATTGGTTTTGAGTTGGATGCTTTAACGGATCAGATTCAGATGAATTGGATTATCTTGCTACGGGATCAAAATGGACTTTTTGGTAAGTAAGGATTGAAGTAGTGCTTTATAAGCCACTGCATAATGGGCCTACAAAAAGAAAGGATCAGATCACTAAAGTGCATTATCTTATATGTCCTGCAAAGGATACCATAAACTGTATGGTGGAATCTATTTTCATATACCATCATTGGAGGCAAGCTCGCTTTGCAAAGGATAGCCCTTTCGATTAAGTAGTCTGTCATTTTTCGCCATACCGTAATAAGATGTTATCTTTGGTGCAACTCATTATAGGAAGTCTCAAGAGGTATTTCATTGCCAATTTTAAGGCTAATCAGCTTGTTAATTTGTTCAATTTGTTACATCATTCATGAAAGGTAGGTTCTAATATGTCTTTTCGAATACCACTCGGTAGATTCCATGATATGTACGTCAGCGGGGATATTCTGGCCTAGCTTATTGATCTTCTCTGAAGCATTCCATTATCGTCTTAGAAATCCGTGATGCTGATGATTTCATTTTTATTTATTACTTAAAGGTCCAGTAACTCTGCAGCCAGCATGGTCTGTATAAGTATGTGTTTAAGGAACTGGTTTCCTCTTCTTACGATGTCTTGAATCTACAAGATTCACCTTGTGGAGTGAGAAGCATGATCTTATATTCTCATGCCACTAGTGAGTGATACGTGGTGGTGGCGTGGAGCCTTCCAGCACATTACTAAAACTGGCAGACTATATGTTGCACTTTTCAAGTAGTTTTTTCTGCAAGGAGAATGCTCAAGTTAATAACAATAACCAGTTTATTGTATGTGTAGTGATGGTGCATTTCATGTTTTCTTTTTATACTTTCTATTGTCATAATACTAGCCTTCGGTAGCCATTCCCGAAATTTCACTTGCACAAGTAATCATTTTTGTTTACCCAGGTACCAACCATGAGAGATATGGTGGAGATGTGGAAGACACAGCACGATATATTTGGAATCCTGTACAGCTGGTTTCTGGCCAAGGCATGAACATTATTATTCACCAGATTCTTTGTCAATTGACACAAAAGTGTTACGTTCTCGCATATTAAATATCTGCTACAGAGTGTATTTTTCGGTCCTTGTACTTTTCTCATGCATCTTAATCTTTTCAATGAGTCTGTATGTTCTTTTGTTAGGTTGCCAGCAAGCTTGAGGTTTGCCCTGGTTCTGAGTTTCGGGTGGCATTTGAAGAAGCGCTCAAATATGACGACAACGTGCAAGTGAAACTTGGTGATCGCCCGGTGCATGTAAGATACTTTTCGCATTAGATTTTGTTTGATTGTTGTAACAAGAAACACTTATTTGGCCCCAACCCAACTCCTGCTTTATCCCGCCTAGTGTACCAGTAATGTTGGTGAGGTACATTTGCGAGTACATTGAAATTGCGGTTTTACTGGCCAAGCATGACTTGCGCCTTTTTCTCTGTAAGAGCATTCTGCTTGAAAGATATTGAGAGGGAAGGGTCGTGGGGTATGGAATTTGGTCCCTGCTTTATTGCTGGTTGTGGCATTATCCCATGTGGCATTGAAAAACTCTATGGATGAACGTCAATACAGTATGCTAACCTTGTCTTTCTGTCCTCCTCCAGAATTATGTTCTCTCTTTCTTTGCCTTCTCTGGGATGTAGACATTTTATGACTATGTATCTTGAACATCCAAAAGTACTCCTTTCTCTGAGCGTTTTAGTTTCTACAGCGGCTCTTTATTGGCAGCTTCAGAAGTTAATGTCTTGACTCTATAGAATATAGCTTCTTTACATGTACTAACTATTAGTCTGCAGGACTTGCTCCTTCTAATCTCCAAGATCATTCAGCTTGAAACAAATAAAGATAGAGGGTTGTGGGGGGCGGAATTTGGTTCCTGCTTTATTGATGGATGCATTATCCCGCGCAGCATTGCAAAACTTTACAGAGGAACATCAATAAAGAATGCTAACCATATCTTTCTGTACTCAACCAGAATTAAGCTCTCCGTTTTTTTTCCTTGCCTTATCTGGGATATGGACCTTTTATGACTATATATCTTGAACATCCAAATGTATTCCTTTTCTACTTCTGAGTGGTTTAGTCTGTAAAATGGCTCTTTTTGGCAGCTTCAGAAACATACAGCTTCTAGAGAATGTAGTTCCTTTACTTGTACTGACTACTAACTAGTCTTCCCATCTCATTCATCTTATAAGCAATTCTTCAACATTGTCTATTTTTGAATTGTCTGTTACAGTACAAAATTTCATTGTATCCTAACTTATTCTTGATATTTGGTTTTAACTGAATAGATTACTTTACAAAGGACATGGGCAAAGATGCCACTTTGGCATAAGACAAAATTACTTTATTCCGTGGTTATCCAAGCATTCTTTTTGCCAAGCTCTGAAGATCTCAATAAAATGGTATGTTTGCCTTTCTTCACAACTTATGGCTCCAAACTGCAGTTTTCATCTGCAAATGTTAATGAGATTTAAAGATGGGGACCATAATTACATTACTGAATTTCAGTGGTTATAATTTGGCCTTTGCTTCAGCTGAAGGAAATGGATGATGTTGATATGTTGCCTCGTGTGATTCAAGATATGAGCAAGCAATTCCCCACTCTCATGGAAACCCTTGTACATGAGCGAGATCAGTAAGTACATGTTGCTTTCTTATACAGTATTGTGCTAGTTGCCTCATACTTCCGGGGCAACATTTTGTTTTAGTATTCTTCTTGTTCTCTTGTTTAGTTGTTGATGTTTTGGTTTCAAGACAAAGTATTCTGTTTAGGTCCCTCTACAGTCTGTTTTGATATGATAGCAATGACTTTGCATGCTAAATTTTGGTTGGTAATACTTCTCATTCAAATTCATATGAGAAAGAGAGAACATACAAAAAGGAAAAAGAAAAAAGAAGGTAAGTGTAAGTCTATGTGGTTCACCTATATATTATCTTATGCTTAATATAGTTGGATCCCGTCATGAATTCAAATACTTCCATGAAAGAGAAATCAACCGAGTTGCATACGCGCAAGCTGCACAACTTTGTCCTGATTTGTGTAGTTTTAGGTTTGTTTTTCTGAGCAATATCTGACAGTATAGCTTGTTTCAATTCAAGGAGAAGTTAGTTTTTGTAGTCAATATCAGACCAAAAGACAGCAAAGCTTCTCTGATATATGTTTCCGATTGCATGAGAGAAAGGGATGCACTTCTTGGAAAATCTTTACTCTCGGATGTGGCACCTTATGGTAGCTGAGCTAAACACAAATCTTATGGGCCCTGAATAGAAACAAATCTCTCTTGGCCACTCATCATCCACTTCTTTCATTCTTTTCCGGTCCGACTGTGTTCAGTTTGGGTCTAGAGACCCAACCCTTTCTATGCACAGTCCCCAATAAGTTTTCTCCCCATTTATTACCCTTGTTTCTCAATCTTTCTCTCTCTACTCATTACCCTCAAAACTTCCCTTAAAACTCAAACCAAACAAATTGATTTCTCCTTAAGAAAGAAGAGGATACTTGTAAATGAAAGTGATGCTACTAGCTTTAGAACTTTCTTGAAGAATGATTACTCTGATACACATTGCAATATCCATCTCAGCCCAATTGCACGTAAGTACAGTGACATTTTCTTTTTTATTTGTTTAGTTTCTTGCTCCACTACTTTTTCTGTAAGTTTCTTAAGATTTTGATTAGTATAGCTATCTTGAATCCTTGTTAATTTGCATGTTCAGGTACATGTCAGCCACTTTATTAGAAGTTGCTGGTAAGTACAGTTCTGTTGTTGCAGTTGTCGGAAAGGGGCACCTGCAGGGAATTAAGAAGTACTGGAAGCAACCTGTTGAGGTTACACCGTTATCGGATATTTTGTTTTTCATTTGCTATACAAGATCAGCATACTAGCTCCTAAAAGGATCTTTCGAGTGATTTATATTCATGCCAATCCACACCATTACCTAGATTCCAGCACCACTGGATGGTTAACTTCTCTTAAAATGTCAAGTTCCTTTTAATCATAATCAAAGAAAAAGTCCTTTTCTGATTCCGATACAAAACGAGTTTTGGTTGGTCTTTTTTTCTTTGGTGTCGCATTCTTTCAAGTCTGGAAGCTATGGAATTGATTTTCTGCATCAATAGCTTATAATATCTGTGTTCCTGAATTGGTCATCAATCATGTTGCAGCTGGAGCAGCTTCTGCATGTAGATATGCCTTCAAGGAGGCCGGCCATTTCAGCAGTGAAGCTCCTCACAACTGTGGGAGTGGCAGTTGCTGGTGTGGCCATAATTTCTGGCATTTATCTCGCAACCAAGAAATAGTCCTTTTGCAACGAGGAATGTGGTTACTCTGTTCCGTCTCTGAATGAATACCGCGCCGACATAAAACTATAGATTTTACCATGAAAAACGTCTTAGTGGCTTCCTTGAGATGGTTTACTTGCTGTTAACATTGCCTTTCAACTCTTTCTTAATTTGTCATCCATATTGATAATCAGAGCCGCAACTATGTACTCTCCACAGTTCCGAAGCAACAAAGACCCCACAGGTTTGAAGGGCGCAAGTTGTGTTGAAACATTTCCTGGATGAAGCTTGGAACAGATTACGTAACAAAAAATAAAAACCTGAGAACAAATAGCCCCTTCGCCTGACATCTGAGAAACGTATTCACCGACTCCCCCTCCCTTTCCTAGCAGTCTCGTCCCTCCAGTTATGTTTCCATGTTTTTCCATTTTTGTCTTCCACACCGCAACTGCTTCCTCATCCCCAAGCTGGTGTCTCTCAATGCTGCTCATCCATACCATAATCACAGGATACAATTCAGCTTTCTTCTGCTGCTGATCCATACCATTGTCTAAATATACTATTTTCTTGTGCCGCGAGTGATACATCCAGACTCGGTTATTTTCCATATGTTCTACTGCTAGAATCAGCCATCAGTAATGGAAAATGCAGGACCATTTTTGAGGGTTTAACATGATTTTCATTCTGCCGTGGCTTGTCATTAGTTGATGCAACTGGTATGGCTTCAGTGGTTTTGTATTAAGATGATAATCAAAGGTCTGGAGGTTTGTGATCCAATCCATGTTTTTTTGGATAATTTAATTCTTCATGCAACGGATCCAAAACAAACAACGAGAAATTCTTATTACGGAGGTTCTGTAAATAAAGTTTATAGAGGCTAATCTCTGGTTTGGTCTCCAGAGCTGGATCTTCATCACCCACCCACCCAGTGACGTGGAGGATTTGAGAATATGATGAGCAATGGGAAACCCAATTTTGTGAGCACCTTAAGAACCAAAAGGAAAAAAAGGAACTTTCTCTCTCTCTCTCTCTCTGTGCCTTTCCCGGTGAGTCTCCGGCGACTCTCCACGAGCCTCCGGCGTGATCAAATCTTTACCTTTCATCCTCGTTTCTCTAGATCTGTTCACTTCAGGGGGAGGGAAGCCCCATTTTGCTCAAGCCTATTCTCCTTTTCTCTACGGCGAAACCGGATTATCTGGGCAATCTCTCCCCTCCCCCTCCCCCTCCCTCTTTCAATCTTCCTCTCCTATAATCTTTTATTGCATGTCAAAATCAAATCGATCTCCCTGTTTTTGTAGCTTTTCTGTCTCCTAAGCTCAACAGTGTTCCAAAAATCCTGTTTGGAGAGAGGAACAAAATCCCCAAGGCAATCACAAATTACACTTCAGATTGAAGATAATCAGGTCAGAATCGGAGATTGTGCTATAAGACCCCCAAGACCTTTCTGGATTTTGTCTTCTTGTTCAAGACAAAATCTTTGGATTGAGGGAAAGTCTTGATTTTTGTTTGCATGTGCTGCTTAAGGTCTTAACTTTGGCTAATCGTTTTAGTTTTACTATTATAGCTTGAAATCTGTGTTTCTGCAAACTCCCTCATCTTCTTTGGGTCTCTAGGATTTTTCTTCTTCTAGTGTCCATAAATCTTGCTTGTGTTGCCTCTGTTGTCATCTTTTTGGTTGTGTTTTTGCCCTTTCCAATATGTTGAATTGAAGAAGGGTTTCCTTGGTCCCGCTCCATCTTCGAACTGCAAAAGAGCAGTGCGAGAAAAAGGTAAAAACATAGTTGTTACATGTCCTGGGGAAGAATGTGTCAGTGTCTTGCCACCAGACCACCCTTTAAAAGGCATGTCCCAATTCCTTGATCCTTTGAGCACTGAGCTCATAAATCCTCTCTTGGAGAGCCTTCATATTTTGATTCACAGGACTTTCAAAGATCCTTCCAGCAACTAATAGATGATTGTAAGGATGATTTTGACCCACTTGTGCACTTAGGGTCGCTAGAACATCATGCGTCTAATTTTTCAGAGGGGTGGGAGAAGCACACTCAAAATATTAGCTCCAAGGTAGTGGCGGAAGGTGAGTCATCACGATTGCCTTCTCCAGAGGTGAATATTGAGACATATGAAAAGATTGAGGAACCAGTCGACGAATCGGTTGAAATGGCGAGACAGAACATACCTAGAAGGGTAGAGAATGAGGAAAACTCAGATTGTTACAAGTCAACTATGATTTTTGGAAAACAAAGTAGCCATAAATGGTTGAGAATGGACTTTAGTGAATCCAACCCCAAAAAGCCAAGCAAGAGGAGGAAAAAGGTTCTTATGGGGAGGAATTATCTTCTTATTGATCATGGCTTTTCTCAATCTCAAGTTGTTGGCAAAACGTTCCGATTTTTTCATCAGCCAAGCTTATCGGATGTTAAAATACGAAAGATAGAGTTTCCCCAAGAAGATATGCAAATGGATTTCCAGGGAAAACAACTTCACACTAAAGAAAGGGCTAGTGATTTCAATCTTGGCTGCGGGAAAAATAAAACTACTACGGATGGGTTGCCAAATGCAATTGCAAATCAAACTACAATGGATGGGTTGCCAAATGAGATTGCTTCAAACGATCCAATCATTGAGGAAGATAAATCCCCTCTACAAAGCCATGAATTTTCTTTTAGTTCACAAGGAGTGAGCTTAGGAAACGTTTGGCTATTCTCCTTCTCGGATTGTGTCCTTTACGTTGGGTGAATCTAAGAGAATCAAGGCACCAAGATCATATTGTGATGATATGGAGGTTTCTCAATCTTTTGACAACACAAAGCGGAAAATGGAGCATGTAATTGAAGACAGTTGCAATAATCTATATCTTTTTCAGGCTCCTCAGCGACGTTATCTTGATTGCGGTTAGTGAGTTCAATTTTTTATTTTGATTCGGTTGTGTCTTCTCTCTCTCTTTGCAGGTCATAGTGGCTTCATTCAAAGTACACCCTTCATCTCCTTTCATCGTAGGAGTTCTTGAGGAGGTGCTTGCTTTTTTTGATTGACTACAAATTGTGGTTGGTGTTCTAATACAATCTTGCTGGGTCACGGGGTAGTTCGGTCATCTTTTTATTTACTTTGCTTTGGTTTGTAATCTTAATGTTGAAGTTTTGCTGAACTCTTGTTTTTCATTCTGTTTCTATATATATATATATTCTTATTTTGCAAAAAAAAAAAAAAGAACCAAAAGGAAGATGGTTCAAGAGAATTAAGGTCATAATCATTGTTATCTGCGAGTTTGACAAGTATATAGCACTTTTAGTATAACAGTACCCCGTCCCACACAGAAAGTCTACGGGTGATCTTGGGACTAGAGTACAAGGGTTCCATAAGCAGAGTGAAATGAGAGGCAATACGTAAAACAACCTTCTTCATGTTCCATGTAGAGTGATTGATTCTCATAGAAGGTCTTACGAGGATTTATTTCGTTGCACAAAACACGACGTTTGATTAGATTGATTTCCGATGTGGATAGTTTTCTTTACGAGTTTTACAACATGAACGATTTCGATCATAAAAAATTGAAAACTGAAGGGGGCTGGGTACTTAAAAATCTGGAGGGGAAACCCGGTCCATGTAAGTTGCTCACATTCGTTCTGAGGACAATTAAGCAATCTTACATAATTCATCATACCGAAGATTGAAGACACTCACTTAAAACTTGATTTTTTTGAACGGTTTTAAAACTTGGCAAATGAACAAAAAATTTAGGATTGAGGTCTCAACAGCAGTCTAAAGTAGAGGCCAACACAGTGTATATTTGGTGTCAGGTCCGGAGGGTGTACTCATAATTTTATAATTGATTTTAGCACTTCATTTTTATTTTTTGATAATTACATTTCAATATTTGTCTTTTAGTGGTCAAAATACACATCACATAAACACTAAGAGACAAATAATAGAGTGTGATTATCAATATTTAAAGTGTTAAAATCAATTTCCTAATAAAATTGTTATTTTCCAGCTTTTGTGTAGTACACAAGGTTGGCTTTTTGAGGTGAGGTCAAAATTTTGGGATTGAATTCGAGGCAGGAGATGTAGTATCAACCCGTTCCACTAACAACTTAATTCAATTTAACAAAAAAAAAAAAAACCTTATTTTACTTTTATAGTTTGTTCTTATTTGAATTTTTTTCTCATTTGTTAATTTTGCGTCAATATTTTTTTGACTTTTTGATTGGAAAAGTAAATTTTTTTTTTCCTTCTACCCAAATATTTTGAATAAGGACCACTTTTCAGTGAAAAAAAAGTCGATTTTTTTTAAAACTTAAAAGTGGTCATTGTTTAAAATATTTGGATAAAAATAATTTTTTTTTACGTTTGTAAAAAATCAAAATAATTTGGCGCAAAACGAATAAATGCGAAAAAAATTCGAAAAAAAAAGTAAAAAAAGTGAAAAAATTATTAGTTGAAGGGCTTTGTTGCGGACATTTTCTAAAATGGAATAACAAAGACGATTCTAGAAACCTCTGAGTATAACAAGGATGAGGCCCATACACACTGGATATGTAGTATGCGCATGCTCCACTCTTGTTATTAGTATGGGTGTGTAGATCAAGATCAGGATCGGAATCTGAATGGACTAGGAATCGAAAGCTATAGTTGTAGGCACAACCCCATCAACACCACTTTCAAATGAGTCAAAGAAGGATGAGTAGGCACGCTAGTCTGTAAGATCCGGTCTCGGCCTGTCCATGGCCAGTAGCCTTTCTCTAACCTGGCTGGCTATTGAACTCCTTGAATTGCCATGACTTCTGTTATGGAGCTTTGAAACTGGCGTACAAGCTCTGAAAGACCTCGTCTTAAGTTCAACTAGATCTTATGATTCAAGTACGAGAAAAAAGATTGGCAAAACTAGAAGGCAGATATCTGAATACCCCAGGGCTTGGACCAATTCCTCACATCGCAGCTACATTCCCCACTCCCCACTCCGACATATGTTTACCAACCCGAACTGCTTCACAAGATAGAAAAAGGTATGAATGAGTTGTCCGTGAATGAAATGGATAGGGCAGAGTTATAGAATGATTGAAAGAACATCCGTAGATAACATCAACCTTTTCAGTGATTTTGTGGGGCAAAACAAAAGCACCCAGCCGACAAAGCTCCAACGTCAGCACTTGCAGTCCTCTCAACACGTGGCTCTCCATGGTTATATAAAGAAAGTACCAACATTTCCATCCACCGGTCCACGTGCATGAATCGCTCCACTCGCTCCCTATCCTCCCTGTCACCAGTCAACTCGCCCGAGTCACGCCTCTTTGTTCTTCCCCCCCACCGCCGTCGCAGATCCCTTCCCGGCATCGCGTTCCCCCCGATCCGAACAACAACACCCCAGCACCTCCAATTCCGCCGCCGGATCTCACTCACCGCAGCCTCCGCCCGCCGCGGACCCGGCCCGACTGCTATGGACGGCGCCGTCTCCGCGACCCCGCCGTATTCCGACTTTATCAGCATCGACGGGCCGGGATCTCCGGGGCGGGAAGATCCCGGCGCAGACGACATTGAGGGCCTGGTTCGGAGCGTTTCGACTGTGGATGATGAAGAGGGAGGCGACGAGAGAGGCGGAGGTGATGCTGCGGTGGCGGCGGAGGATTTTGGGGAGGGAGATGGGGAGGGTCGGAGGGGGGCGGTGCCGGAGGAGGTTTGGCGGAGCGTGGTGAGGCTTTCGTGCGAGTCGACGGCGGAAGGGGGAGTTTGCGAGGTTTATTTGGTTGGAACGTCTCATGTTTCTCAGGTAGTACTTGTATTGCGTTCAGTTTCGCATTGGTATTGTTGTTAAGCTGATAACTTAGTTGTCCCGGTCAGTAAACGCGCATTTCGATCCGCTGTGGAGTAGTGAGACCTAATTGAAGTCGGGGCAAAGCCTCATATGGGCTGATACAAAAGAGTTGGTAGCACCTACGAGGTGAGAGAATTGACTCAGGTGGAGAGTGGAGTACTTGAGATGAGGTCACTCTACATATCATCAGTGGCGGCTCCAGAAATTTCTGAGAAGGGTATTCAGAAATATATATGTACTGCCTCTAGAAACCACAACTATATACATACAAAATTATCTATTACTTGGGTTGGATACATTGGATTAACTTGTGGGCTGATTTTTGGGTTGGATGTTCAAATATTTTGGGTAGGGTGTTCAAATATTTTTGGAGGGTGTTCAAGAAAGGCTAAACTAAAATATTACATGTATTCTATAAAATTTTGGGGGCTGTTCAAGTGACCACCCTTGGCTAGGGGTGGAGCTGCCACTACACTACATATCATGTTAGATTTCTTGAAGGTTCCAACCGATAAATTAATTGGCAATAGGTGGAGTAGCCTCCAGAAAAAATTTAACCTAAATAGCTTAAGTGAGCGATTTGGGATAAAGTCTAACACTCTCCTCATGTGCAACTCTGTACGAGGAGGTATGGAATGACAAGGTGAGGGAATTGACGAGGGCGGAGAACTTGAGACCTTAAGAGGGAGCGCTAATCTCTTGTTTTCTTCAAGTTTTGAGTGATGTTTCAGCACCTTAGAGTTGGTATTAGACCCTACCATGTTTGAACCTTCAAAATACATCGTTAATACAAACCCCAAGTCTCGGACTTTGACCAATCCCTTGCAGTTTTACTGGTCTTGTTGTTTGGCTTCCGAGAAAGTCAAGGGAAGAGAAGGAAATGGTTTTGTTTCGATTCCTATTTCTAGTTGTTTGGTTTTGATTCTTGCCATTTGACCCAGTTTTCTTGTTGAATAATGGAACAGTTTGTGTCAAGAGTGAATGGACTACTTGTATTGTTGGATATGAGTTGTTGGTCTCTTTATTTGGCTGCCTAGAAAATTGAGGGAAATTTAAGAGACAGTTTCTTTTTTAGGACCGTATCTCTTCCCTGGGTTTTTTTCTTCTTTTTTATGGCTCTTATCTTTTACTTCTTCTTTTTGGTTCTTATCTTTTGCTTCAGACTTCAGTGAAGGTTCGCAAATGATTGTTTAGAGATCAAATGACGGGAGTTATAGTGTCGGTGCATAGTAGCATTGCATGAGCTTTAATATTCTCCATTGTAAAAATATGTACTTGGACTGGGGGGCAACCAAAAATTTAAATTACTGATATATTGTTCCTGGATGGGCTGCGTACCCCTTTTAGTAACGTGCCAAAAAACATATCATGTTTGAGGGTTTGGCATTTGGTATTGTTAGAATGTTGTAGACAACAATTAGACTCTTATAATTCCCAACAGAGATCAGTTGATGTTCCTCTGTATACCGTAGTCAGTATGAACAGTGAAGTGATTTTTTTATACCACGTAGTAGTTGCACAAGCATTACTACACATCATATGACAGGATGAGTTACTGTTCTCTAGAATCTCGTTTGTGGTTTTCTCTATTTAGCTCTGTGATCTCCAAAAGTTTCCCTTGTCCACGTTTAGAAGTTATCGGATACTTTTGGCATCTTAGGATTTTGTTGTTGTAGGTGTTGTTTCTTATCGACCCTTGGTTCAGTATCCCCAAAAAAACATCGACCTGTTGGTGGTTCATTGTGATATTACATTGATTTAGTTCTATTCTGTTCACCAAGTTATGAGAAAGAAAAGGCTGAGCCAATGTAATGAACAAGTATTGATCTATGATCTTTGTACCTGTGGTTGCAGGAATCATGCCAGGAAGTTGAAGCTGTAATCAGGTTTTTAAAACCACAGGTGCTTGTATTGTAGGAAAATAGTACAAATTGATTAATGGGACGTGTAATTTAGCAGGTTGATTGCCTGCTTCATATTGTTTCGTGATAGCAGCAATCTTCAGTCTGTTTATGAAGTTAATAAGTAACTGTGCATGTTTTAACTATAGGTTGTTTTCTTGGAACTATGCTCAAGTCGTATGGCTGTACTTACTCCTCAGAACTTGAAGGTATATATTGCTTCTTAGTTCATTCCTCATTTGGTTTGTTTCCTATTAATAGCTTTTATGCAAGGGAAGGGATAGTTTACCGTCTACTTTTGCGGACTGCAGTCTGCACCATATTTTTGGGTCCCATGGGTCCACCACGGGAGTCACTCTTGTGATTCTGGTCCATTCATATTGTAGGCCTTATTTGATTAGGATAATCTTGAAAAATGTGATAATTTTATGGCATTTGTCTTTAGGAAATGGACAAGTATGGTTTTGAAATTTGAACATCCATTTTTTTGAAGGCAAATGTGATGAACTCTACGTTACCTCTCTTCGAAAGGTATGAACTAAGCGTGCCGGATACTCGACACTTGAGTAGGGATATGAGAAACGTGTTTGACATTTAGAAAGTACTGTCTCAGGTCCTTGACGTTAACGTTACATCATATGATGTACTTGACATGAAATTGAGATGGAAATGACATTTAGGAGACGTATCACATTCTAGCTCGCAGATCAAATTCGCGCAGACTTAGTCAAAATTGCGGATCCCAAACGAATTTTTGTTTTCCTAGGCCAAGTGATCGACATCTATTCATTTTTCCGCTCAAAACGTGAGCTCCCTCTCTCCTAAAAGCTGTAAAGGTTCAAACCTATGCATAACCTATTAGTAGTAGCCACCGAGAGCCATCACATTAACTGACCACTAAACCGAATATAATTCTTTCCCCTCGAAATAAGTTCTGAGCAAATATCATACTCCTAATGTCAAGAGAACATGTCCCCTGCTATTTTACATGTCTTTAACTTGCTATGCATTTTATTTTTTTTGACATATAAAATAATAAAACTAGCTTTTCCTAATATAGTCATGTTCTATGAATTTCATGTATTGACATGAAATTGTGCGACATATTAGGTGAATGTTTAAAAGAATAATACATGAAGTATACAAATATAATTATTATCTTAGTAAATATAGAAGATGCTTAGAGACGCTCTGGAAGTCAGTTCTTTTAAAACTCGACGCTTTCGCGCTCCCACACCCGCACCGTTCACGCTAGGTGTCAAACTGGCTTTTTGGTAAGTATGGGATCAGATTGATGTCTTATATGTGTCCTACCCAATGGGTCTATGAAATAAAAGGATGGGATCACCAAAGTGGGACCCATAGTGGGCCTAGTGGGCCCACAAGACTACTGCATGTGCATCCACTTATGTTTCCTGCAAAGGATGCGATGCATGTCGCAACCTGTTTTCGTATATAATCACAGCGGGCAAGCTTCCTTTGCAAGATACCCCTTCCGAGTTAGTAGCCTGTCATCTTCGCCTTTACTGTAGTACAATGATTTTTGGTGCAACTCATTATAGGAAGTTTCAAGAGGTATTTCACTAACAATTGCAAGGCTTATCAGCGTGGTAATTTGTTCACATTTACATCATTCATTAAAGGTAGGTTTTCCGTTTTGATGTCTTTTCGAATACCACTCAGTACATTCCGTGATGTATATGTCAGGGGGCATATTCTGTACTAGCTTATTGATCTTCTCTGAAGCGTCCCATCATCATTTTAGAAATCTTTGTTGCTGCTGATTCTACTTTCATTTATTGCTTGAAGGTCCTGTAACTTTGCAGCTTAGCATGGTCCTGTATTTTAAATGAGTGTCTAAGGAACTTGTTTGCTTTAGCTTTGTTGTTGTGTCTCTTCTGACAATTTCTTGAACCTATAAGATTCACCTTGTTGAGTGAGAAACATGATCTCATACTCTTAGAGTTAACTAATGAAGTGAGGGATATGTGGTGGTGGTGGTGGTGTGGTGCCTTCTGGCATGTTTCTAAAACTGGCAGACTATATGTTGCATTTTCCAAGTATCTTTTACCGAATGAAGAATGATTTAGTTAATAACCATTACCAGGTTATTTTTTATGCTTCTCATGGTGCATTGCGTAGTTTTTTTTTTTTTTTCTCTCTCTGTCAACATAGTACTGATTACCTTTAGTAGCAATTCCCCAAATTTCACTTGCACAAGTAATCCTTGTAGTTCCCCAGGTACCAACCATGGCAGAAATGGTGGATATGTGGAAGAAAAATCACAATATGTTTGGAATCCTCTACAGCTGGTTTCTGGCCAAGGCATGTACATTCTTCTTCTTGTCAGTTGACTAGAAGTGTTATATTCTCGCATTTTAATATTCTGCTACAGATTGTGTTTTCTAGTCCTTGCACTTTTCTCATGCATCTTAATCTTTTCGATGTGTCTATATGTTCTTTTGTTAGGTTTCCAGCAAGCTCGAGGTTTTCCCTGGTTCTGAGTTTCGGGTGGCATTTGAAGAAGCACTCAAATATGGTGGCAAGGTGATACTTGGTGACCGCCCAGTACAAGTAAGATATTTGTAACATTAGATTTTGTTTGATTGTTGTAACATGAAACACTTCTTCCTAAAGAGCCCTCACCTTGAACCCACATCATGCTTTACCCAACGGCCAAACCTTATCTACCAGTAAGTGCGTTGGTGAGTTACATTTGCAAGTACATCAAAGTTATGGTTGTACTAGGCAAGGAGGAATTGCTGCTTCTTCTCTCCAAGAGCATGCTGCTTGAAAGAGATTAAGAGAGAAGGGTTGTGGGGTGTGGAATTTGGTTCCTGCTTTATTGCTGGTTGTTGCATTATCCTGCGTAGCATTGCAAAACTCTGTAGAGGAACATCAATACATACAGAATGCTAACCATATCTTTCTGTACTCCTCCAGAATTAAGCTCTCTTTTTTTCTTGCCTTCTCCGGGTTATGGACCTTTTATGACTATATATCTTGTACATCCAGCTGTATTTCTTTTCACTTCTGAGTGATTTAGTTTGTACAATGGCTTTTTGTTCGCAGCTTCAGAAATTAATGTGTTCAACATATAGCTTCTTGAGAATGTAGCTTCTTGGCATTAGAAGCAATCTCTTCAACTTTGTCTATATTAGAATTGCTGTAACAAAATTTCATTGTAACCTAACTTATTCTTGGCATTTGGTTTTGACTGAATAGATAACTTTACGAAGGACATGGGCAAAGATGCCACTTTGGCATAAGACAAAATTATTTTATTCCTTGGTTTTCCAAGCTTTCTTTTTACCAAGCCCTGAAGATCTCAATCAAATGGTATGTCTTCCTTTCTTCACAACTTATTAGCTACTGATGGCAGTTTTCATCTGCAAATTTAACTGTTATTTAAACAAGGAAACCACAATTATGTTCCTGAATTTAAGAGAGTCTAGTTTGGCTTCTGCTTCAGCTGAAGGAATTGGGTGATGTTGATATGTTAACTCTGGTCATTCAAGAAATGAGCAAGCAATTCCCCACTCTAATGGAAACCATTGTATATGAGCGAGATCAGTAAGTACATGTTGCTTCCGCGCTGTATTGTATTACTAGTGACTTATTCCGCACTACATTTTGTTTTTATTTCTTGTGCTCTCGTTCAGTTTTTGATCTTTGAGTTCTATGACTAAAAGTGTTCTGCTTAGGTCGCTCAGTCTATTTCTATATGTTAGCAACGATTTTGCATGTTCAACTTTGGTAGGTAATGCTCTTCATTTAAATTCATGTGTGAAAGAGAGAACAGGTAAACAGAAAGGAAAGTTAGGGTGGTTCACCTGGATATTTTCTTATGCTTCCTATAGTTGGATTCCACCAGAGTTCCATCAGAGCACATCTTTGTCCTGATATGTGTGCTTTTAGGTGTCTGTTTCCTGAGCAATATCCGACATTATAGCTTGTGGTGAGGACAACAAAAAATAATAAATTGCTAGATGAGGGTATTTTGATAGTTGCAGAGCAAGAGCTGCATGGTTCGTACAAAGGTCATTCATGATAGTTGGTAGTTCAAGGGTCATCCATAATAGTTTGGTAGTTAAAGGGTCATCATGAATTTAGTACTTGCATTAATGCATATAGATACATTGAACAAAGTTCAACACATTTTGGTTCTTTGCATATCTAATTGTTAGTAGCTTCAATGTATGCATTTATATCTAGGTTCATTTCTTTTTTGATCCCCTGTCGAGGTTCATTCATTGTCTTGTTAATGTGTTCATTAATTAGGTTCATGTCACTTCTAGGATTTCGAAAGGCCATTGTTTAGCCTATAAGTATGGATGTAATCTTTATTTCCAAGACAGATTTGATTAATGAATTGAGTTTTACAAAGCTGAGGCCATTGTAATTGGGTTTTGGCCTGCGGTCCTTCCTTGCAGAAATCGCCTAACCCTTGCGAGGGTGAAGCACCTCTATCTCTCTTTCTCTCTATTCTCCTTCTCCTTTTTCCTTTCTTCTTCTTTGTGCATTTTTTCAAGTAGTATTCTTATTTCCCCACCCAAAACCACCACGATCCTATTGTACGCAGCAATCTCTAAGTTTCCTAAAACCGTCCTACATCAGCTTGTTTATATAGTTCCCTATTCGTATGAGAATTTAGATATTACGGAAAATATCAGACTGAAGATAGGATAGCTTCTTTAATATAGTTCCCAATTTGCATGAGAAAAAGGGACATGAATAGTTTATGGTAGAATGGCATTAATTTCGAGTAAAATCTTTACTGTCGTATGGGATGCTTAAGAAATGAAACAATCAGGAAAAGTCTCTAAATGTGTACTCATCTGGGTGAGATATTTTAGAGTGGCTATCATAAGAAGCGTGATATGGTGCACCGGATGATGTGGCACCTTATGGCAGTGGAACTAAGCACAAATCTAATGCTTGGATAGAAACTCATGTCTTCTGACCACTCAACATCCACTTCCGTCAGTCTTTTGCCATCCATATATTTCAGTGAAAAAGGTAGAGAAATGAATGAAAGAAGAGGATAATGTAAATGAAAGTGATGCTACTAGCTTTAGAACTTTCTTGAAGAATGATTACTCTACGGCCTATGCTTAATGAATTATGTGTCTGGCCTAATGCACACAGTGTGTGCCTTGTATACTCTTGTTTTTATATATATTTTTTCCTCTCAAAATCTGCACTACTTTTCTGTGAGTTTCTTGGGGTTTTTGATTACCATGTTTAGCTTGAATCTTTGATTGCCTGTTCAGGTACATGTCAGCCACTTTATTAAGAACTGCTAGTGAGCACAGTTCAGTTGTTGCAGTAGTTGGAAAGGGGCACCTGCAGGGAATCAAGAAGAACTGGAAGCAACCTGTTGAGGTTTGACACCGTTTTCTCATTTTTTTTCAGTTAAACTAGATCAGCATACTAGCCCCTATAAGTATGCTTGGAGTGATTTGGATTTATGCCAATCAACACATTTTTTAAGATTCCAAGACCCCTAGATGGCTAACGTCTTTAAAATGTCAAGTTCCTTTTTATTGTCCTTAAATAAAAGGTCACCTTCCTTATCAATCATTTTGCAGATGAAGGATCTTCTGCATGTAGATACGCGTTCACGAAAGCCGGCTATTTCAGCAGGGAAGATCCTCACAACTGTAGGAGTTGCAGTTGCTGGTGTGGCCATAGTTTCTGGCATTTATCTCTCAACCAAGAAATAATCCTTTGCGACGAGGAAGGTAGTACCTTTTCCAAAAAAAAAAGGCGAGGAAGGTGGTAACTTTATTTTTTTTATTTCTTTGAATGAATATTGAGCTGATATAAAACTATGATTTTTACCATAAGATTGCCTTTCAATTCTTTCTTTCTCACCCGTATTGATAAACAGAGCCACAACTAAGGTACTCTGATTATTTGCTCAGTTTAAACGTAACAAAAAGCCTACAAATTTGAAGAACACAAGTTTTCTTCTAGCGCTTCTCAGATAACCCTGAGAACTAAGACAATTTACAAACAGCCCGACGCCCCATATTTGAGGAACATATTCACTGACTTCCTCTCCCTTCCCCTCTTCCTCTCCAAGCATTCTTGTCGCTTCATGTATGTTTCTGTGTTTTTCCGTTTTTTGTCCTTCACACCCGAACAGTTTCCCGATCCTCAAGCTGGTGTCTCTTTACATCACCTGCTCTCAGTGCAGCTGACTCGTACCATCATCACTGGATACCACTTTCTTGTGCTTCTGACCACTACCATCTTGCCCATATACCCCTTTACTGTTCGGCCAGTGATGTACCAGAACTGATTTGTTTCCATTTGTTCTACTGGTAGCACCAGTCATGGAAAATTCAAGACATTTGTTTAGGGCTTAACGCGATAAAGATGATAATTGAACAAGGTCTGCATGTCTGAGATGTCTCTGACTCAATTCATATTTTCTACTTGTGCTGTTTGATGATAAAAACCACCTGTATTTTGGTTGGCTTAAGGAAAATTCATGTCCTTCTGTTATTTTACTGAACACCACGTTCACGTATGTATACATAAAGTCATGCATACATGGAAGTTATCCTACGGAGATATAGAAGGTAGTAATTGCATGTGGTGACTGGTGAGAATGTGCACCTTTGACAGGTTTGGGTGGTTATATCCTAGATTTGCGTCGTGATGTGATTGATGGTGGTATCCATTTACGTAGGGATGGCTGCCAAATTTTAGCTCTGCGGTGACAAAAGTGTGGAATTTTTTTTTGGCATACAAGAGACTAAATTTGGCATAAAAAATTGAATTTATGTACAATTGCAAAACTTGAAGTCAAGTAAAGAAATAAAACAAATTGTAACATTTTGATGTACCTTAACAATAGCTCTAATGCAAATAAACATGATTAACATCTCATGGACCCCTAGTTTTGTTAAATTATTTTTAAATTAAAGTCATTATTTTATCAAGAGAAAAAAGTGCATGAGTTTTTTTACCGGCTGAGATTCTAGTAAAAGTTCGGTATGGTTATGCCCGGTCAGCCGATAGAAGTGGCCATTTTGTTGGCTGGTACGAATAACCAAATAAAACTCCAATATTGGAACCGACCAATCCGCTTACAACATCAAGCTGGAGCTAGTATTGTTTGCAGTCATCGATGCAAGATGACTTCACCAATACCATTGGAGAGCCCCAAAATCTGTTGCCAAAGTCGCCAAAACTCAAATTTGGTTTTCAATAGTACCAAAATTATGGGAAGAATGGGAGATCTCCCCTCGCTAAAGAAAGAGTCCCAACCATCTCAATGATCCATGGAGGTAGGAGAGGAGGAGGAGAGGAGAAGAATGGGGAGGGGGGAAGGGAGGGCAGAATTGCCGAGGGAGGGGAAGAAAGATACTGGGGTGGCTGCTCTCTCTCTCTCTCTCTCTCTCTCTGCTCCAATGAGAGGAACCGTTTGATCTTTAACAGGAAAACACGAGTTGAAATAGCCTAAAGCACTTCAGAACTAGGCTTTTTATTACGAGGAAACAGAGCATATCACACTACGGAGAAATGTAATGTGCACACAATTGGGAACAACATATACCTCCAGACAGGTCTAGCGACCTATTCTTCTGGTTCAGGCAAGGGAAAGAAATTAACGGCTATGTCACCTGGGAACTACGGCATTGGAAAGCTTTTAGCTAGTCCATAAGTGGTTTAACTCTCACCTATAAATGTCATCAGTTTTTGTATTGTGTCAGTTCATATGAGATCTTATTACGGTTTTAGTCGAGTCTCTCACTGCGGTGGGATTGGACCCTGGATTTCCCTGTTCATTGCACCGAATACTGAGCCCTAAAAGGAACTAAAACCGAAACTGCAAGAGTGATAGTGAAGGAGCAACTGATGTTCAAGATCAAGAAGGAGAAGTTAGAAATTGATTTATAGGGAGAGGAATGAGGTTGGTGCTCAGTGGAAAGGAGATGTCATTCGACAAAAGTAAGGTACTCAATCGGCACTATCCTCGTTGTGGCCACTCTGCTTCAACTCTGCCAACCATATGTATTACTGGGAAGAAAATGAATATGGCTCCATATTATGAGAGAGCGACTTATCTTGTAAAGTGAAAAATAAGTACTTAAAATTTAAAAACCTTATAAGTATGTAAAAACACTTTTGATATTAAATGCAAATTTCTTGGTTTTTATTGGAATAACGTACCCATAGGTCAATGATGGACTACACCACTGTTTCTACTCAATCATTCACTTAAAAATTCCACTCATGCCCCAATAAAACACAACATTAATGAATGAATTTGGATAAAAAACCAAGACTCCCTTAACCATTCACCACTGCACAGTGCTTCCTAATCTCTCCTACCGATCCGGTCTTAACTTCAATCCTCCCCATTTTCTCCATGGCCAAAGCAAACTCAGCGTAGAAATCCTTGAGAGATCCCTTGAGGAGCTGGGTAATGTAAGCTTTGGTGGTGGAGCTGGTTGTCAAAGCAGCATCAGATTGGAACAGACCCCTTCTCTTGGTTAGGAGGGTGTAGTAGTCAAGATCAAACGTCCTGGCACTCCCCGGATCCATCTCCACAATGGTGGTGGTGTCGTTGGCTGTCTTGCATTTTCTGGCCTTGAGGTTTGCAGTGTATTCGCTGTCTAGAGCTGGATCTTCGTCCCCCACCCCGGTGAAGTTGTATAGGCGGTTTGAGAACGATGAACAGTGGGCAACCCCAATTGTGTGAGCACCTGGTAAAAAGAGGAACTCAGTACATCAAGGTCATAATCATACTTACCATACTTAGGTCATGAGTTCGAAAGTATTTGGTTGTTTAAGCTTGGTTTGGAAAACTAGAAGAGGTAGTTTGTTGAGTAGCTGTCGGTCAAGTCTATCTCAGATGCCAAACGGCTTTAATCGAGCTGGGTTCAAGTAAGAGTCTTAGTGTACATCTAACTTTACCTGCAGAGTACAACAATGTGTCGATATCCAACTTCTACAAGTTCTGTCTATTTTATGCTTGTTTAAAAAACGAGCCTCATCTCATACAAGTTTAATTTAACGAGCTGATCATGAACTGATCAGCTCGAGTAAATTGCTCCATTAGGAGTGGATAAGTACTAGAAGCTGAACCAACCTTTATAAGCCAAAAAGGTTATTAGCAGCGACGAAAAAACATAATGTAAACAGCATTTGGCTTACCGGATAGTAAGACAAGATCCTTAAGATCAAGCCCCTTGTTAGCAAAATCTGTTTGTAAGGTGGAGAAGTTGCTAAAGGGTGCAGGGATATTGTTCAACGCTTCAGTGGCATTTGAGATCAACCCATCTCTTCTACCTGTTGGCACTCTCCAAGAAGGACCTCCCTGCCAAAGTGAAAAAAATAAGGAAACAAGTAACTCTCCGAAAGAATTTATTAAGTGGGTTGGAGTTTTTTTTTATGCACTTTTTGAGTAGTACTACTCACAGTGGTAACAATAGAGTCTCTTGCAACCAAGGCAATGATGTCTGCACAAGAGACTGTTCCAGGACATTCGGCTTCCACTAAGCTCTTCACTCTGTCAATGAAGTCGAACCCTCCGATCGTTAAGTTTGGAGTAGCCGCTTTTTCGGTCTGGTTGCCCGACGCTGTTGTAGAATTTAGAAGAACAGACGCATCACACCCCTGAAAAACAACAAGAGAGAGTTAAAAAAAAGAAGAAGAGTTCAAGCAGAGCTTTAAGAATTGGCATTGGATTCTGTCCTTGAAATCTCAGTACTCTCGATGTCACTCCTACTAGTGGAATCATGCTTTGAGATTTATCTATCAATCTAAAATCCTCGTTACATCGAGGGATTGAGACTTGGAAGCGCACTTGAAACCGTGAACAAAGATTTTGAGGACTGAGAATTCCTTGTGGTCGAAGGACTCGAGACAGTAATAGCGGATAGAGGAAATTATAAGATGCTTACCCTCACAAAGCAGTCATGGAAGTGCATTCTTATCAAGGCAGCTGCAAGTGAAGGAGCATTTGGGATGTGAAGTTTGACAAAGTCCAGCACAATTTCCTCAGCTTTTGGGCAGCTCTTGGCATAGAAGTTCATCACCAAATCAGCATGAGAGGAGCCTAGAAATGCAAGGGCAGCTAAAAGTACAATACCAAAATTGCCCATTGCCCTATGCTTGGAAGAAAACTCTTTCCTTTGCTTGTCCATAGCATGAGAGCTATTTATAGACCCTCAATCATTTGAACAACACCGGTAAATTTTACTCAGAAAGTGACTCCATCCGTCTCAAAATTTCTTTATTTAATTTTTTTTGAATGTTTAATAATTTTGTCCATTTTGGACTAGTCAATAAAAAAAATGAACCTTTTCTTTTCTTTTTTTTTTTTTTTTGCCTTTCATCCCATATTCAAATTGCGATACAAAAGTGAAGCTCATACGTTTTGAAGAGTACTAGTGATCATATTTCCTTCAAATGTAAGAAGCCCAAATAGAGAACAATTTTGCGATGGTGAAAGTATGTAGAAAGTGAAATGTATGGATCAAATTCATGCCGAGTTATGATCCACATCACACCAACTTTGAATCTACACTGTACAATATCTAACTTTTTATGACAAAAAGAAGAAGCAAGATTATTATTATTTTTTTGATGTACAACTGTATACTTATAGGCATTATGTTAAAAGAATTCCCCCCTCAGAAAGGCTGTGCTATTTTTTAGCAAGTATCTCACAAACTTTTTGAGAGCAGTGTGGCCAAGCGCATACAAATTTGAGCCGTCGATTGCTCGGTAAAGATCAGAGCCGTCAATTGTTGAGATGAACGCACGATCTTGCCAAGATGAACGCACGGCCGGATCGACCGCTCTTCACTCTCTTTGCAGGAGGTGCTTGGTGACATCCCCATTCCAAATGGTTAGAAAGGGTTATCCTTAAAAGGAAAAGAGGAGTGAGATTTAATATCATCGCATTGTTCCCTTGACCGAAAGTTTGTTTAAATTAACCGCATTTGAGAAAACTCTCTGTTTAACCCGAGTTTGGACTACCTTATTTGGTGCACTTGTTTTATGCTGTTTGCCAAGAGGACACAAGAAAGCAAATAAATCATTCATTAAGTTACATGTTCGAATTTTACAAAAGCTAAATATTCCAAACTTTGGGTTACCGAACAGTTTCCACGGTCTTTAACTTCATAGTTCAAAATTAGTTGATGTGCGTGCAAATTGGCCCAGACAATCGGTTATCTAAAGAAAATGTATTATATATATAGATATATATATATATATATATATCTATATATATTGCCAGTAGTAAAAATATAAAAGGCGAGACAACAATTGTTGAAATAAAGGTGGTCAGGTCACCCGCCCCAAGAGCTAAACACCCACCATATGATAAAATAAATAAAAGCAAATTATTAATTGGGCCCCACTTTCCATGCACGCTCACTACAAGCTAGCCGACTCATATTCGTCATGCAATCAGAGAATATGTTTTTTTACTTATTTGGTTTTTAGAATGACCAACGTGACCTACTTTTATTTTTAAAAAAAGAAAAGAAAAAAGGAAGAAGAATAAGACCGTTGTGTCCTATGTGAAAGCAAATTAAAGTGGTTTAAAATTCGATTTACACCAAAGTCGTTTAGAAAAAGGAAGAATTATTTTACAAAAAATTAAATTAGCAATAAGGTGTTGGGTAGGGAAGCGTAAGTGGCATGAGATTTGAGTTGTCGTATACTTAACGAACTAGTAATTGTGAATGAAAATGAATAGTATAAATGCATATATATAGTTTATGTGATTCACCATTCACCAAAGACTGGACTACCATTTATATAAGGACAATGTATATGTATCGAAAAAGAGAGAGTGTTGTACCGAAAACTTCCACTTTTATTATTTACACTCATGAGAAAAGGCAGGAAAAAGAGAATTCTACCATCGGATACCTGAAAAATGAGAAATAAGAAGAAAATCATGAACGGTGGAGACAAAAACTAACATTTTTAACTGTAAATATTTTACACAGAACATTTTTTTTTTACTCTCTTTCTGACTCCGCCCAATTGTTGGCTGCCCTTCCTCGTTGTCCCTTGGAATAGGATAAGCTACCCTGGCCTAACTTTTTTGCAAGTCTTGAGTTAATTCTATTTTGGGATTTTTAGATAAGCTATATGTGATTATTTCACATATTTGTTTGGGAGTAGTATTTTGTCAATTTCCGAAGACTCCAAATAGTACTTGTTCAACAAAGTAATTATTCATGTCAAAGAAAACAAAGTAATTATTCATTTGTCGCCATATATATCATATGGAACATGCATGTTTGTGCGGGGGTGGGGGGCCAACCCGAATTACCATTTACCAATGAGTTGGCTCTTTCACCCGTGTAATTATTAAGCGTTTCTCGAGTATCACGCGACGTTGCTCACGTGGTACTTTCTACCATTTACGTAGCGACAAATTATGCGATAGAAATATATCATTCACTTTTAAAGGGTGATCGAAAGACATAAGTGATCCACATTGTGAGGTTGAGATCTTTTTTTTTTTTTTTGCGGGGACTAGTACTACCGCATGACAATGCCACATTGTATTTTGCGATATCCAGTAATGGGCCCTTTCACCCTAGATAAAATGGTAAAAATGAACAGTAATGACCGAGGCCCACTTGGTTTTGGTACCACCAAAAAGAAAGCAAAAGGTCTAAAAGGGAGGGAGCTAGGGGGAGCTTCGTGTTTGAAAATGGAAATGGTGGTTACCATCAAGTGGCCTACGCCCATTAGGCAAGAATAAGCCCCCTTTTATAGCTGGAAAAAGTGGCCACGAATAATAATCAACGGTAAAGCCTGCATTTAGTGAATGGGAAGCAGCAGCCCCCATGAATATATAGTGGAGTACTAAACTTTCATAAAGGAAAGACTCTAGTTTTTTTGTTTTTTCTGCAAAGGTTAGGATTCTTCGCTTAGCTTACACATTCCTCAACTAATCATCTCTGTCGGTTTGGACAAAGAAAGGTTATCCATCCCGAGATTAGAGAATTCATAAAAAAATTGCTTTCTTGCAGCTTGATGCTTGACCGATTCCTAGACTTAAAATAATGGGTTGCCCCAAGCGTAGAATTGAGACCGACGTAGCATAATATCCGATAAGTCCGGAGTCAAATCCACAGAGATGGTGATGTGTGCTTACTCAAAAACTCGGATTGTTATAATTTAAACGGGCTCTTAGATAGCCACCACTGTTCGATTGATTGAGAGATTAATTAATATCTAGAAATTGATTGTACTTTTCAAATAATTAAAAGGAGGTACGGTCGTAGGGTTCATAACACTCGTAACCAGTCCGGATTAACCTGCTTCATTCAGTGTTCTTAAAAACGTTCAACTTTAATTTGGAAAAGATGCCCCGTAAGATGCAAAACCTCATGATCGCCATTTACCCATGTGCAACGAAAAATGGGTTTTGGACCCCCATTCTCCCGTTCACATGGGCTCCGACAATGCCCGGGTTTGTCTACGGAGAGTATTTTTTTTTTCAATCTAAAATTGTCTTTTTCATTGTTTAAAAACAAGAGCAGTGTCCGGACTGGCCACGGTGTACTACTAATCACCTTGCGACCTTATCAATAGAACTACTCACTAATCATTGTGCATGAAAAAGAATAAACCCTAATTTGAATAATACTTCTAATACTGGAGAAAGAAAAATATACAAGAAATTAATACTAATAAAACACAAACGAATAACTTTTATAAAAAAACAGAAATTAAAACGAATTATCTGAATGCGAGTAATTGAACAAAACTAAAACTTGAAAGGAAGAAAACTCGCGAAAAAAAACTAACAATATTCGAAACAAGGCAGTCAGCAGCCCCGTTCTTTGTTTCTACGGTATTGCGTGACACCCAAGAAGATATCACCACAGCCTCTTTCTCTGATTCGTCCGTGGGAATTTCTGCCGTCCCGTTCTCTTTTTTCTTTTCTGTAATCTCCCTTTTTTCTTTTTTAAAGAGCGCAGCCCTTCCTCCTTTTTTGGAGCTAAAAGTAAACCTCAAAGATGGGGCCTTTTTTTTTTTGTTGCATTTTTCACAAACAAAATGTTGAAATAATAATCCAATTTCAAAAAGCAAGAGTACTAATATTCGACGAGATAAAATTCTATCATTATCAAAATATGAAATTAATCACTCATCTTGCTTAATTTCTTTTTCGAGATTGACTCTTGTTTAATAATTTAAACCAGTTAAATCATGTAAGTCTATTAATTAAACGATTGCTACATAGTATTTTGGGGCTCTTTTTTAAAGCAACAAATTGGGGCTAAAAACAAAAATATTGTTGGCGTTGTGCTCTGTGCTATTATTGTGCCGTTGCGCTTTGACTTTAATTCTGCTGCCCACTTGTAGGGATTAATCCCATTAAAGTCGAGCAAAGTTTCGTATGGAATGGTTTCAAAAAAGTTGATAACACCAAAGATGTTTCGAATTTGAGATCTTAGAAGAGAGCAAACTCCGAACTCTAGGACTTGACCACCAGGGCCATCCCTTGGGCTTTTTTTGGTCATTAACGTCATAGATTCATAAGGGTTAATTAGTCATGGGATTAGCTAATCGAGATTAATTGAACAGCATCGATCACATATGCTACATTCAATGTTTTGAGCTTTGAAACACATGAATGGACTGGGGGCTGCAATACCTTAGGGACATCAATATTCAGTAGTGCTCAATTTTATCGTCCGTCTCGACAATTAATAGTCCAAATTTTAAAAAAATTCTTGTACGAAAGAGTTACTTTCCTAAAAGAGTTTTTTTTGAAAAAAAGAATGGACCGTTCAAAACACTTTTGAACATTAAGATAGAGCGCTGCCGACATGCTGCTGACCCTAATGAGTAATGAGCAGCAGCCCCCAAGTCCCACATGAATATATATATGCTGCAATTATATACGACGCACTTTATTCCTGATATCTTTGTAGATTTCCACGACAGTTACTCCTAAATTTTCATTATAGGAGGCAGAAAGAATTAGTAAAAGGAAAGGGAAAGAAAATTAAAGTACATGTTGCATCTGCATGCCCAAAGAATTAAAGAGGCACTTGTAATTAAAAAAGAGCCTATTAATCATTCTTTTGCTTTGGATTAGCTAATAAAGGGACAGAGCACATAGGCCGACAGTTGAGCATCAAGATGACTATCCACGCAATAACATAATAAAAAATGGATAGTCAAATTAAAGTTGCCACATATCCATTTAAGAGATTACAAAAGTTAATAGTGTAGAGGTTTACAATGTCAAAAACAAAATTGAATAATCAAAACTTGCACATCACCTTTTTTTTTTATCAGCAAAAAGAATTTTATTAATCAACGAACCGAAGTTACAAAGATTAAAAAGAAACGGGCCGGGAAAGAGGCATAACAACCAGTGCCGGCCCTGATATTTGGGTTGCCCTAGCCCAACCTCATGCTTTGTTACCCACTTACTATTAAATTATAAAAAAAAAATACAAAAGTACAAAAAAAAATTCAAAATTTCATTGTTTTTTAACTTTAATAACATCCAAAAAAAAAAAAAATCAACATCAAAATGTAAATCCCGTTTATGGTACTTTTATGTTTAGCATGATCTGAATTAAAGAAAACAACTTCTCCTAGCATTTTTGGAAGCAAATTTCTCAATTGAGTCAATGTATTTTACTTATCCAACAATTCGGAGCCGTTCCACTAACTTTTATTTGTTTGTTTTTTTGGGCTTTATAGTTGATGGAGTATATGTTTGAAAAACATAAGAAGTTAAAAAAAGTCTCAAATGCTCAAAAATACTCTTAGTAGAATTGCACCTCATTTTCAATTGATATCATAACTAATCTCTTTAATTTCTTTTGCGAAATGGTAGTTCGAAGATAAAAATAAAAACCGTGTTAGCTTGCTCAATTTATTTTAACTATGTCTTTTTTTTTTTCATCTAATGTAAGAACATATCACATATAGATTATTATTGGGAGGAAAACAAAAAGAGTGAAATAAACATTGTAGATTGGAGGAGGCAAACAAAAAGACGTAGAAGACGAACAAAAAAATGGAGAAAAAATAAGAGAGTGCGCGCTTGGGAATTGAACCTACCTCCGATGCTTGGACAATATGCCCGTCAGACCACTGCGCCAAGAAAACGCTTGTGGCATTATGGGAAACTTTTTAAAATTTATATATAACTTAGATTTTTTTTTTTTTTGGGTTGCCCCAGTCAGGGGGTTGCCCAAGACCAAGGGCTTGCGGGGCTTACCCCAGGGCCGGCCCTGATAACAACCAACGACCTACATCCCAACTTGCACATTACCTTTTTCAAACTATAAAAAATAAAAAACTGTGAACATAAAAACTATTTTTTCTAAAAATAATTTTGAAACAAATAAAAATTCTTTATTATAAATAGAAAATAATTTTTGGACTTTTTTCAAAGAAACAGTTGTTTTCAAAAATGGTTTTAAAAAAACGGTTTTTGCATGTGTACTTACAGTTTCTTGAATAAATAGTTTTTATATGAGAAAAGATTTTGAAAAAAAAAAACTGATTTAACAACAAACAGTTTTTGAAAGATAGTTTAACGAGGGGGAGATTATTCAAGCATTGAAGGAAGGTAGTACTATCAAGGCTCCTAGTCCAGATGGCTTTAACTTCTCTTTTGTAAAGAAAGGATGGAAGTTCATGAAGGGTGTGGTCCTACAATTCTTCTCTGAGTTTCATGCAAACGGAAAGCTCACTAATTAAAGGTATCAATTCTACATTCATATCTTTAATACCTAAGGTGGATTGCCCGTTGTCTTTTAAAGATTATAGACCTATTAGTATTGCGGGTTGGATATCTATGGTGCCATCTAAAGTGTTGGCTAGTAGAATTAAATTTTTTTTTTACCTTCAATTAACTACAAGAAAAACGAAATTTGGTGACGAAAAAGTAGCGACGAAATTTAATTTCGTCATTGTTTTGATAACTTCCGTGACGAAATAATTTTGTCACCACTTATACCTGTTTAGCGACCAAAAAAATATTTTTGTCACTAACGGTACCCATTTGGCGACGAAATATATTCTTCGTCGCCGAAAGCTTAAAAAAGCTGACGAAATTATTTTCGTCACCAAAGATAATCATTTGATTTCGTCGCCAAATGGGACCAATTTAGTAATGAAATATTTTTTTCATCACCAAATGCTTATCTTTTGTTACAAAATTTTGTCACCATTTTAATGCTTTCAGCGACGAAAAACATATTTTGTCGTCAAATAGGTACCTTTGGTGACGAAATTTATGAATTGCGCTTTGCCACTAAATGTATTTCGGACATAACTCTTTACTAAGAACTCCGATTGATATAATTCAAATTGGGTTTGAATAATAATTCAAATGCCTACAACATTCATGTCTATCAAAATTGCTAATTGTAATGTTTAAAGGTTCAAAATTACATATGAAATATATTTTCATGTTAAACATGTATGTTATATATTAGATATTTCAAATATGTACTGAAAAGTGTGTATGGTGCAATTTATCAAAGCTTGTGCGAAAAATTCAAGGGACTTAGGTTCGAAACCCAGCAGTAGCAAGAAAGAGGGATTTTTTTCCATATAAAAACGTCTTTTGCAACGAAAAATTTCGTCACCAGTTTTCTATATTGGTGACGAAAACTTTCATCACCGATGTGACCCATCGGTGACGAATACTGTCACCAATTATTCACTTTTTGGTGACGAAATGTTTCGTCATAAAAAATAACTATAGGTGACAAAAAATAGATTTTATTACAAGGTAGGAATTGTCGACAACCTTTAGTCGACAAATTTTTTTTCGTCGTCTATATTATTTGTGACAAAAAATATGCAATTTGTGACAATTTTCATTCATCACCCAATGTAATTTTTCTCGTAGTGATTATTGGAGAATCGCAAGCTGCTTTTATGGGAGGGAAACAAATTTTGGATGGAGTTCTAATAGCAAATGAGGTCATTCATATCTGGAAGAATAGTACTCAAGGGGGTTTACTACTTAATATTGATTTTGAAAGAGCTTATGATTGTGTCAATGGGGGATTTCTACTTGATCTACTTGCAAAAATGGGCTTTGGGGAGAAATGGTGTAGCTGGATTAAGGAATGTTGTTCATCAGTTACCATGTCAGTTTTGATCAAAGGCTTTGCGTCTAAAGAGTTTAGAATCCAGAAAGGCCTCAGAGCATCTCCAATCCAACACTCTCCAAATCTCTATTTGAAAGAATTAAATTAATCTATTTTATTTGAAAAGTAGATTTAGAGGATTGTACTATTTATCTCAACTCCAACCCAACACTCTATTTCTCAACTCCAACACATATTTGGAGGAGATTCTCTATTTTTTCCTTCATCCTCTATAGTTAGAGGATCAAAGTTCATTCTCCATTTGGGAGGAGAGTTTTAGAGGATGGGTTGGAGAATGTTTTTCCTCCAAAATGAAGAAATGGAGTATGGGTTGGAGATGCTCTTAGACAAGGGGATCCTTTGCCCCCCTTTCTTTTCAATATAGTTGTGGAAGCTCTTAACATTTTGTTGAAAAGAGCAAGGGAGTTAAATATAATCAAAGGAGTAAAGATTGGGTCCTTTGAGGTAACTTTGTCTCACCTACAATTTGTAGATGATACTATAATATTTTGCAATAATAACAAAGAGGAGATGGCTAACATTAAAAGAATTTTGAGATGTTTTCAGCTCATGTCAAGGCTGAAAATTAACTTCTCCAAGAGTTTGTTATGTGGTGTCAATGTCCAACAACAGGATGTGGAATCCCTTGCTCAGGTAATGGGGTGCAGAATTGAATTTGGTTTCGACTGCGGTCCTTCCTTACAGAAATTGCCTAACCCTTACGAGGGTGAAGCTCTTGTTTTATATGTGTGTGTATATATATATATCCTTTCAAAATCTGCACTACTTTTCTGTGAGTTTCTTGAGGTTTTTGATTACCATGTTTAGCTTGAATCTTTGATTGCCTGGTCAGGTACATGTCAGCCACTTTCTTAAGAACTGCTAGTGAGCACAGTTCAGTTGTTGCAGTAGTTGGAAAGGGGCACCTGTAGGGAATCAAGAAGAACTGGAAGCAACCTGTTGAGGTTTGACACCGTTTTCTCATTTTTTTTCAGTTAAATAAAACAGAGCCACAACTAAGACTCCAAGACCCCTAGATGGCTAACTTCTCTAAAATGTCAAGTTCCTTTTTATTATCCTTAAAGAAAAGGTCACCTTCCTTTTTTGATTGGTCTTATGTTCTTTGCTAACTTATTCTATTGATTGGTCTTAGTGTTCCTGAATTTCTTATCAATCATATTGCAGATGAAGGATCTTCTGCATGTAGATACGCGTTCACGAAAGCCGACTATTTCAGCAGGGAAGATCCTCACAACTGTAGGAGTTGCAGTTGCTGGTGTGGCCAAAGTTTCTGGCATTTATCTCTCAACCAAGAAATAATCCTTTGCAACGAGGAAGGTAGTACCTTTTTCAAAAAAAAAAATTTGGGCAAGGAAGGTGGTAATTTTATTTTTTTATTTCTTTGAATGAATAATGAGCTGACATAAAACTATGATTTTTGCCATAAGATTGCCTTTCAATTCTTTCTTTGTCATCTGTATTGATAAACAGAGCCACAACTAAGGTACTCTGATTATATGCTCAGTTTAAACGTAACAAAAAGCCTACAAATTTGAAGAACACAAGTGTTCTTCTGGCGCTTCCCAGATAACCCTGAGAACTAAGACAATTTACAAACAGCCCGACGCCCCCATTTTTGAGGAACATATTCACTGACTTCCTCTCCCTTCCCCTCTTCCTCTCCAAGCATTCTTGTCACTTCATGTATGTTTCGGTGTTTTTCCATTTTTTGTCCTTCACACCCGAACAGTTTCCCGATCCTCAACCTGGTGTCTCTTTGCATCTCCTGCTCTCAGTGCAGCTGACTCGTACCATCATCACTGGATACCACTTTCTTGTTCTTCTGACCACTACCATCTTGCCCATATAGACCTTTACTGTTCTGCCAGTGATGTACCGGAACTGATTTGTTTCCATTTGTTCTACTGGTAGCACCAGTCATGGAAAATTCAGGACATTTGTCTAGGGCTTAACATGATAAAGATGATATTGAACAAGGTCGGTCTGCATGTCTGAGATGTCTCTGATTCAATTCATATTTTCTACTTGCGCTGTTTGATGATAAAATCTGCCCTTATTTTGGTTGGCTTAAGGAAAATTCATGCCCTTCTGTTATTTACTTATCACTATGTTCACGTATGTATACATACAGTCATGCATACATGGAAGTTATCCTACGGAGATATAGAAGGTAGAAATTGCATGTGGTGAGAATGCGCACCTTTGACAGGTTTTGGTGGTTATATGCAAAATCGTCGCTATCCTAGATTTGCCTCGTGATGTGACTGATGGTGTTATCCATTTACATAGGGACGGCTGCTGAATTTTAGCTCTGTGGTGACAAAAACGTGGAAAGTTTTTTTGGCATACAAGAGACTAAATTTGGCATAAAAAATTGAATTTATGTACAATTGCAAAACTTGAAGTCAAGTTAAGAAATAAAACAAATTGTAACATTTTGATGTACCTTAACAATAGCTCTAATGCAAATAAACATGATTAACATCTTATGGACCCCTAGTTTTGTTAAACTATCTTTAAATTAAAGTCATTATTTTATCTAGAGAAAAAAATGCATGAGTTTTTTTACCGGCTGAGATTCTAGTAAAAGTTCAGTACGGGTATGCCCGGTCAGCCGATAGAAGTGGCATTTTGTTGGCTGGTACAAATAACCAAATAAAAACTCCAATATTGGAACCCGCTGATCCGCTTAAACATCAAGCTGGAGCTTGTATTGTTTGCAGTCATCGTTGCAAGATGCCTTCACCGATACCGTTAGAGAGCCCAAAAATCTGTTGCCAAAGTCGCCAAAACTCAAATTTGGTTTTCAGTAGTATCAAAATTATGGGGAGAATGGGAGATCTTCCCTCCCTAAAGAAAGAGTCCCAACCATCTCAATGATCCATGGAGGTAGGAGAAGAGGAGGAGAGGAGAAGAAGGGGGAGCGGGAATAGAGGGTTGAACTGCCAACGGAGGGGAAGAAAGAACGGGGCCGGGGTGGCTGCTCTCTCTCTCTCTCTGCTCCCACGAGAGGAACCGTTTGATCTTTAACAGGAAAATACGAGTTTAAATAGCCTAAAGCACTTTAGAACTAGGCTTTTTATTACGAGAAAACAGAGCACATCACACAACAGAGAAATGTAATGTGCACACAACTGGGAACAACATATACCTCCAGACAGGCCTAGCGACCTATTCTTTTGGTTCAGGTGAGGGAAACGAATTAACGGCTATGTCACCTGGCAACCAGGGCCTCGGAAAGCCTTTAGCGAGTCTATACATTGTTTAACTCTCACCTACATATGTTATCGGTTTTTGTGTTGAGTCAGTTATATGGGATCTTATTCCGGTTTTAACTGAGTCTCTCACTGCGGTGGGATTGGACCTTGAATTACCCTGTTCATTGCGCTGAATACTGAGCCATAAAAGGAACTTCGAAAACCAAAACTGCAAGAGTGAAAGTGAAGGAGCAACTGATGTTCAAGAACAAGAAGGAGAAGTTAGAAATTGATTGATAGGGAGAGGAATGAGGTAGGTGCTCAGTGGAAAGGAGATGTCATTCGACAAAAGTAAGGTCCTCAATCGGCACTATCCTTGTCGTGGCCACTCTCAGCTTCAACTCTGCCAACCATATATATTACTGGGAAGAAAATGAATATGGCTCCTTATTGTGAGAGAATGACTTGTCTCGCAAAGCGGAAAATAAGTACTTAAAATTTAAGAACCTTAGCGGAATGGGGCCTAAGTATGTAAAAACACTTTTGATAATATCAATATACCATTAAATGCAAATTTCTTGGTTCTTATTGGAATAACCCAAACGCCAATGATGGACAACAACACTGTATCTACTCAATCATGCACTTAATTCAACTCATGCTCCAATCAAACACACAACTAATTGAATTTGGATAATTAAAAAAAAAAACCAAGACTCCCTTAACCATTCACCACTGCACAGTGCTTCCTGATCTCTCCTACCGATCCGGTCTTGACTTCAACCCTCCCCATTTTCTCCATGGCCAAAGCAAATTCAGCGTAGAAATCCTGGAGAGATCCCTTGAGGAACTGGGTAATGTAAGCTTTGGTGGTGGAGCTGGTTGTCAAAGCAGCATCAGATTGAAACAGACCCCTTCTCTTGGTTAGAAGGGTGTAGTAGTCCAGATCGAATGTCCTGAAACTCCCTGGATCCATCTCCACAATGGTGGTGGTGTCGTTGGGTGTCTTGCATTTTCTGGCCTTGAGGTTTGCAGCGTATTCGCTGTCTAGAGCTGGATCTTCGTCCCCCACCCCGGTGAAGTTGTATAGACGGTTTGAGAACGATGAGCAGTGGGCAACCCCGATCGTGTGGGCACCTGATTAAAAAGAGAAACTCAGTATATTAAGGTCGTAATCATAGTTATCATACTAAGGTCATGAGTTCGAAAGTAATTGGTCGTTTAAGCTTGGTTTGAAAAACTAGAAGAGCTAGTTGAGCTGCCGGTCAAGTCAATATCAGATGCCGAACGGCTTTAATCGAGCTGGGTTCAAGTAGCTCTTTCTGTTTATCAAGTCTTAGCGTACATGTAACTCTACCTGCAGAGTACAACGATGTGTCCATATCCGACTTCTACAATCTTTGTCCACTTTTTGGTCGTTTAAAAAACAAGCATTATCTCATAGATTTGTTTACTTTTAACGAGCTAATCATGAACTCAGCTCGAGTAAATTTTGCTTCATTTGAGGCTAGGAGTGGATACACTTGCTCTACGACGGGATCCATGATGTTTTCCTACTTCACTGAAGTTATTTCTGGCTTATAAGGATAAACCAGAAGCTGAACCAACCTTTATAAGCCAAAAAGGTTGTTACTCGTAATTAGCAGCGACAGAAAACATAATGTCAACGGCAATCGGCTTACCGGATAGTAAGACAAGGTCCTTGAGATCAAGCCCCTTGTTAGCAAAATCTGTTTGTAAGGTGGAGAAGTTGCTAGTTGGTGCAGGGATATTGTTCAATGCTTCTGTAGCATTTGAGATTAACCCATCTCTTCTTCCTGTTGGCACTCTCCAAGAAGGACCTCCCTGCCAAAGTGAAAAAAAAAGAAGGAAACAAGTAAGTTTCTGAAAGAATTTATTGAGTGGGTTGGAGTTCTTTTTTTATGCATTTTTTGAGTACTCACAGTGGTGACAATGGAGTCTCTTGCAACCAAGGCAATGATGTCTGCGCAAGAGACTGTTCCAGGACATTCGGCTTCCACTAAGCTCTTCACTCTGTCGATGAAGTCGAACCCTCTGATCGTTAAGTTCGGAATAGCCGCTTTTTCGGTCTGGTTGCCCGACGCTGCTGTAAAATTCAGAAGAACAGACGCATCGCACCCCTGAAAAACAAGAAGAGAGAGTTAAAAAAAAGAAAACAAAAGAAAAGAAGAGTTCAAGCAGAGCTTTAAGAATTGGCATTCGATTCTCTGTCCTTAAAAATCTCAGTACTCTCGACGTCACTCCTACAAGTGGAATCATGCTTCGAGATTTACGTATCAATCTAAAATCCTCGTTACACTATGGGATTGAGACTTGGAAGCGCACTTGACACCGTGAACAAAGAATTTGAGGACAGAGAATTCCTGATCGTCGAAGGACCCGAGATAGTGATAGAGGATGGAGGAAATTAATCAAGATGCTTACCCTCACAAAGCAGTCATGGAAGTGCATTCTTATCAAGGCAGCTGCGAGTGAAGGAGCATTTGGGATGTGAAGTTTGACATAGTCCAGCACAATTTCCTCAGCTTTTGGGCAGCTCTTGGCATAGAAGTTCATCACCAAATCACCATGAGAGGAGCCTAGAAATGCAAGGACAGCTAAAAGTACAATACCAAAATTGCCCATTGTCCTATGCTTGGAAGAGAACTCTTTCCTTTATTCTTTCCTTAGTCCATAGCATGAGGGCTATTTATAGACCCTCAATCATTTGAACAACAGTGGTAGATTTTACTCAGGAAATGACCCATCTGTCTCAAAATTTTGATATTTTGTTTTTGTTTTTTGGATTTTTCATAGTTCTTGTCCATTTTGGACTTGGTCAATAAAAAAAATGAACCGTTAAAATTTTTTTTTTTGCCTTTCATCCATCCCATATCCAAATTGCGACACAAAAGTAGATAAAAAGTACATCAAAGTTCACAAAATTGTCATTGCATTCCAATCAAAAAGAAAGATACTCCCTCCATCCCTTATTTATAGTCCGGTATTCCATTTTGGGCTGTCCCTTAATAAGTGTCCATTTTATAAAATTAGTGAGTAAAAATTGGTAAATTGTCAATTTTGTCCCTAAAAGCAGATTCCATTTTGAAAAGTAAGTGAATAAAAGTGTAATGATGATAGGTAATTAAGAAAAGTTGAGGAAAAAGTTGATGTGAAAGGTATAATGATGATGTCTTTTTAATAAGTTAGAGTTACGAAGTAGGACACTTAAAAAGGGACGGAGGGAGTAACTTTGAAGCTCATACGTATTGAAGAGTAACGGTGATCATATTTCTTTAGAATGTAAGATTTCCAAATAAAGACAACAATTTTGGGATGGACAAAGTACGTAGAAAGCGAATTATATGGCTCTGATTTTTTTTTTAAATAGGCAAATAAATTTTATTAGAAACTCGATAAATGGTACATCGAGAAGTATAGGACAAGCATCATTGAAAGAAAAAACCCAATCCAATCATAATTATTCTAATTCATGCTGAGTTATGATCCACATCACACACCAACTTTGATTTTACCCTACACAATATCTAACTTTTTTTGACAAAAAAAGAACAAGATTATAATTATTCTGATGTACAAATTTCCCCCTCATAAAGGATGTGCTATTTTTTAGTAAGGTCCCGTTCCGTTAAAGGAAAAATAAGTATTTTTTTTTGAATTACAATTTTTTAGTAAGGTCCCGCTCTCTTAAAGGAAAAATAAGTACTTTTTTTTGAATTACAATTTATGTATTGTGAGAAAATAATTTATCTCATAAAACGAAAAATATATACTTAAAAAATAAGAACTTCAACGGAACGAGGCCTAACCGCACGCCTAAGTATCTCACGAAGTTTTCTAGAGAAGTGTGGCCAATAGAAAAATGGTTAGTTAGGGTTATCCTTAAAAGGTGAAGGGGAGTGACATTTAATATCGATCTTATTCTTCCCTGGACCGAAAGTTTGTTTAAATTAATCTTCGTGCTTTTAAGCACAACGATATACAAATTTTACATAACGTTTAGACAATAAACGTGGCAGTAGGGCTGTAAACGGGCCGGGCCTATCTTTGTCGAGCTCGAGCTCGGCTCGAGTTTTAATGAGCCGTGTCCTTATCAAGCCGAGCTGAGTCTTTTCTTTTACTAAACAAGCATATTTATTTAACCCAAGTTACCTTTAACAAGCTGAGCTAAAGCTTGAGTTTTTAGCTCATTTACAAGCAGAACCAAACTCGCGAGCTGCTCGATTTGTTTACAACTCTACGTGGCAGTGGCCGTTTCAAAATTATGAGCCCACAGGTTGGTTCTTTTACCCTTAAACGATGCAAATTTGTAATTGTCCACGTCAATCTTTAGATTCTCCGCCTTAAGGTCACGTAATCTTTCAAAATATCTAACACCTTTGTTCTCAATTTTCACGCTATGCTCGCGCTCATAGTCCTAAAAGGTTGAGACTAACGGTCGAAATAAAAAGGTAGTCAGGTCTCACCTGCTCCTAGAACTAGACATCCACCATAGGATAAAAGCAAATTGTTAATTGGGCCCCACTGGCCACGCTCACTACAAGAAGACTCATATGGATGTCTTCATGCAATCAGAGAATAATGTTTTTTATTTGGTCTGGAGAATGACCAACGTGCCTTTTGATTTTTTTTTTTTAAAAAAAAAAATTAGAAGAAGAATATATATACGTACGATCGGTGTGCCCTATGTGAAAGCAAAAGCGGTTTAAAATTGGATTTACACCAAAGTCGTTTGGAAGAAGGATGAATTATTTTACGGAAAATTAAATTAGTAATAAGGGGTTGGGTAGGAAAGAGTAATTGGTATGAGATTCGAGCTGTCGTATACATAATGAAATAGTAATCATGAATGAAAGTGAATATATATACAAATATATATAGTTTATGTGATTCACCAAAGACGGGATTGCCATTTATATATGTACATTGTATATGTATCGAAAAAGAGATCGTGTTGTATCGAGAACTTCCACTGGATAGCTGAAAAATGAGAAATAAGAAGAAAATGAACAGAGGAGACAAAAACTAACATTTTTAATTGTAAATATTTGACACAATACTTTTATTAATTTCACCCTCTATCTGAGAAATCTAAAGGGTGAGTACTCCGTCCAATTGTTGGCTACCCTTCTTCCTTCCTTGTCCCTTGGAATAGAATAAATACTTATTTTTTAATAAGGCAATTTCAAGCCAAAAAATGATGACTTTATTAAGATCTAAAAATATGCAATATAGATCTTATTTGAAAGATTTCACTGAAATCTTTAATACGGTGTAAAAAAAATTAAAAAATTATTTTTCATTTATATTATTTTTGAGTTTGAAAATATGAAATAAGTATTTAGTATTTTTTAATATGGTGTTCTGGAGGAGGCTCAAGCTACCCTAACTTTTGTTGACATTCTTGAGTTAATCCATTTTTGTATTCTTCGATGAGCTAGATGTGATTATTTTATATGTTCGTCGTTTTCCCAAAACTCCAAATAGTACTTGTTCAACCAAGTACATTCTTTTGCCGGCATATCACATAGACATGTTTGTGTGGGGTGAACCAGAATTACCAATGAGTTGGCTCTTTCATTCCTGCAGGCGTTTTTTGAGTATCACGTGGCGTTGCTTACGTGGTATTTTCTATCATTTATGTAACGACAAATTATGCGGTGTAAACATTATCGTTCCTTTTAGCGGGTTAGGCGACATAAGTGACTCACAATGTGCGATGAAGATCTTTTTTTTCAGGGACTAAGTACCACATGAAAAAAAAAAAAAAAATACCACATAACAATGCCAATATTATATTTTGCGATATCGAATAATTGTGCCCTATCACCCTAGCTAGTTTTAAAGTAAATGAACAGTAATGACAGAAGCCCACGTGGTTTTGGTGCCACAAAAATAAAACGAATTAAGGTCTAAAAGGGGGAGGGTACTTCGTGTTTGATAATGGAAATGGTGGTTACGGTCAAGTGGCCTACGCTCATTAGGCAATAATAAGCCCCCTTTAATAGCTGGAAAAAGTGGCCACAAATATAACATTGGTAAAGCCTGCATTCAGTGGACGGGAAGCAGCCCCCATAAATAGTAAACGTCTATAAAGGAAAGACTCCAGTTCCAGTTTTTTTTTTTTTTTCACTTTGCGAAGGTTAGGGTTGTTCGCTTAGTTTACGCATTCCTTTACTAATTCTCCCTTGATTCGATAAAAGAAAGGTTATTCACACCGAGACTAGAAAATTCATAAAAAATTACTGTACTTTCTTGCAGCTTGACCATAAGAATCAAACACTTGTCAATTATGTAGGAGCTAAAGGAGAGGCTATCTGTAGTGCTCCTCCTGGACAATTTCGAGGAGAGCTATATATGTATATATGTTTCAAGTTGAATTTTACGTTAATGTGTGATGGAAAAACCATTTTAAGCTTTGTAGCAATGCTTCGAAAATATTGAATACTGTATTTTTTTTATCATAAATATGCTCGCATTGCGACATGTCACATATTAAGTAAGAAATAATACATAGAGCATAAAAATACAAAAAAAAAAAAAGTATAAATACTTACGCGTGCAATGTTAAATATGTGAAATATTGGAAAGTCTAACCCGGTGAATAATCAGAACAAAAATAGTGTAAAAGAGACCAACACTATTGTCAAAAGAAATAAATTAAACTATATATTAATATATACCCATACATAGAAACTTCTAGCTAGACAAATTCTTTGAGTGTGGTTAAGAGTTTACCTAAAGAAATGTGCGAAGAAAGAAAACACAACGGTAGTGTTCGGTTGCCATTTCATTTTAGTTTTAATTTTGTTTTCCAATCATTACCTTACTTCTTTTTTCAATCATTACCCTATTTTTTCAATTATTACTTTCTCATCTCTCTTTATCTCTCTCGAATCATTACATTTCTCTTTAATCATTATCTTATTTCTCTCTCTATCCCACTACCAAAATTAAACTAAACTAAACTTCCAACCAAACAAAGTCGATTCGATTCTTTCTCTGTTTTAGTTCCTTTCTGAGATTAGAAAAAGTGTAGTATTACTCCTTCCTAATCTTTCTTTTTCTTCTTCTTTCCTCTTTTTCTTTTCTCTTTCATTACCAGACGTAAAAAATAAGTTTGCTTCCTGAAATTTCTCTTCTACGACTCAGTCTTTAGAGAGGTTCTACAGCCCTTACTCTTTTCTTTGCTCGAATTCGCAAAAAGAAAAAATACTCACATTCGCTCTATTCCTTGACTCAAAGGTATACCAAATTACGTTTTAATCTGAATTAGTCAAATTTGGAATGGCTGTTTTTCCCTCTCAATTTCACGTACAGTAACGCGTTTTTTAATTGGAATAACGCCGTTAATAAAAGCTTTTACTAAAAATGCTCTTATATACAGGTTTGACTGCAAACAATTTTTTGGAGCTCAAAGTAAACCTCAAAGATGGGGCCTTTTTTTGCATTTTTCATAAACAAAATGTCGAAGTAATAATCCAATTTCAAAAAAGCAAGAGTACTAATATTCGACGAGATAAAATCCTATCACTATCAAAGTTTGAAATTAGTCACTCAAAAAGCACTCATCTTGGTTCTTCTTCTTTTTTTCCCTCGAGATTGAGGTCTCTTGTTTAATAATTTAAACCAGTTAAATTATGTAAATCTATTAATTAAACGATTACTACACAATATTTTGGGGCTTTTTTTTTATTTTAAAGAAACAAATTGGGACTAAAAATTTCCGGAAGTGATACACGCATGATCTTGTTGTTTTTGCTTCTTTTAAACGACGCTCCAGACACGACCTGCTAACACGACACAAGGTTAGACTATCCATTTCCGGTGCATAGGGTGGGAATTCCAGACACGACATGAAGTTAGAGGGTTTGGATCGATCACTTTTTGACACGTACATGAAAATGACATGACCCGCCAACACGATAATTAATGCTTTGTTTGGATTAGAATTTGAATTTTTTTTGAAAAGTAGTATGGGTAATAAGTAGAGAGAGATAGAGAGAGAAATATTGAAAGTAGGAAAAATTTAGGGAGAATTTTTTGAAAAATTCTTTTTGAGTTGGAAAGAGAACAAAGCATAAATGAGTCAAATACGGATTTGACTCGCGTAACTCAATAAAAATACAGATAAATGTTTATTTTTCTGTGTCGACATGTTAACCCGAAACGACACGACTTGAATACAACATGACTCAAATAATTTTGTTTCTATTGAATTTTCCAATTAGTAGGAGGTTTGATTTTTCAAATTCATGTTTTGTTAATGTGTATAGAAACATATCAATATAGTTATAAAAAGATAAGAGATGTATACTATTAGGACCCATTAGAGATTTTTTAAAAATTCAAAATCAATTGAATATTTAATTTCTTAATCGCTTATTCACTTGCGTTTTCGTGCTAAAAAGTCCAGAATCAATTAAATTTATTTAGGTTTATTGGAATTATTATTTTTCCTTATTTAGGCCTAGCCTTTTGGTTTACAATTTGTATATACTTATTCTATAGTTGTTGGTACTTTTTAATTATTTAGCTGAAATTATACAAAACTATTCAATTTTGAGACCTATGTCTAGTTATAACTTGAGACACTTTTCAATGTCAAGATTTGGCCAATTTTATCGTTTCTATAATTATGTTGGTATTGAAAATGTCTTGAGATTTTGTAATTGAATTATATAAGTAGTTCATTTAAAATATTGGAAAGTATATAATTTTATGTAAATATTAAAAAAATAAAAAGGTCTTAATAGTGTCAACCCGAACACGACACGATTTTAAGCAGGTCGGATTAAGGTCAAGGTATTTGACACGTTTATGATAACAAATGTTTTAACACGAAACACAAAATGACACAATACGAATACGATTTGACACGACACGATGCCCACCCCTAACGGTGAACCCATTTAAAGTCAAGCAAAGTTTCGTATGGAATAGCATCTAGAGATGTTTCAAACCTAAGATGTCAACAACCATATATTCATGTTGTTCAAACAAAAAACATCCATATATTCATAAGGGTCAATTGGTCATGGGATTAGCTAATCGAGATTAATCGAACAACATCGATCACATATGCTACATTCAAAGTATTCCTTGGGTCTTTGGTCATTACAATCCATATAATATTCATAAGGGTCAATTAGCCATGGGATTAGCTAATCGAGACTAATCGACCAGCATCGATCAAATATGCTATATTAAAATGTTTTGAGCTTTGAACCACATAAATGGACTGAGGGGCAGGGGCGGATTTAATGTAGGTCCAGTTGGGTCACGTGACCCAGCTAGAATGTTAATAAATAATAAATATGTTATCATTTCTCATGAAAGTTAATTGTGGTGCAGTGGTAAGTGCCTTGTCTCTTCTCCAAGACAACCCAGGTTCGACTTTTGCTGGCCTCTTTTGCTTTGTTTTATTGCTCCACAAGCATTCTCCTCTTCAATTTAATGTTTCAATTTTTTTTTCTCACTGTAACTTACAACTTTCATTTACAATTTTACCAATTCATTAAGTACTAAACTTCAAACATCATTAAAAAGATTTTATTCAATTTTAGAAGTACTAGTGTGGAATTTTTTTTATTTTAGATATTCCTGGCAAGTTTGTTCTTTCTTTTTTTTTGGCCCATTACATGATCTTAATTCAAAAACTGAACAATGTCACAACAAAGATTCATTTTTTTGGGATGATTTTATCTTTTTCAATTATTGTAAAAAAAAAAATTTGAGGACTCCATATTTAAGGTTTATCTTTCACCATGAAATTTCATGGCCGGTCTTATATTCAAAAAATGACCCATCTGTATAAAAATCTTGAATCCGCCACTGCTGAGGGGTAGCTATAAGTTATGGATAACAACATTCAATAGCGCTCAATCTAATCGTTCGTCTCGACAATTAATGGTTTGGATTTTAGAAGAACTTTTTTCCTACTGTCTCTTAGGAACAATGTAATAGGTGCGTAAATATTTACATTAGCACCCTCCAATTTATCTTTCTTAAGTCCATTTATATTGTTACTTGGAAATTAGTAATGTGGTTTTTGTCTTGTAGGTGTTTGAAGCGTAAATGTTTACATTACCACCCTCTAATTTATCTTCGTTAAGTCTATTTATATTATTACTCGGAGATTAGTAATGTGGTTTTTGTCTTGTAGGTGTTTGGAGATTAGATTGTGAAAGCCTATTAAATTAATGAACGTGGCCAGAGCTAAGAGGATTAAATCATGAATTGGGCCTTGGGATTTACTGCTAATGTCCATCAACGTTCATGTGTTCTCAGAATTGAAATTGGTTTACAAAATACACATGCGTTGGTCGGTCCAATAAGAAAAAGGCATGCTATGTATTGGCCTTTGCTATGGTGGGGTCAGAATTGTACGAACGGGACGCAGCTGCGATCAAGACGTTTACTGCGAACGTTAATTAGAGCTTTTAACTCACGGTTTTTTTTTTTTTTTTGCAGAGTTTTTTTTTTCCTTAGAGTTTCCGAAGTTTTGTTTAAATACTTGCACTCCGACAAGTCGTTTTAATTTCTATTATTAACTTAAGTTGTTTGTTGGTATTCAATTAGTTGTTATCTCTTATTTATTTTTCATCTCGCGTAATAAAAACATGATTCAAACTAGGATTTCTTTCGTTTTTTGCTTGATAATGAATGAATAGTCGTTTAGGTAAAGTCGTAGGGCGATTACCACACTGTGACCATTTTAAACATTGCTCTTATTTTCAAACAATAAAAAAAGACAATTTTAAGTTAATAAAGAACATCCATCAATTAGACGATCTCGGGTATCGTTCGAGTCCATGTGAATGGGAGGAATAAGGGACCAAAACTCATTCTACGCTGCATATGGGTAAATAGCGATCATAAAGGTTCGTATCTTTTGGGGTATCTTTTTCTCTCTAAAGTCGATCATTTTCAAGAACAACGAATGGAGCAAATAAGTCCGGGCTGGTTGCAAGCGCTGTAAACTCTACAACCGTGCTTTCTTTTTAATTATTTTTAAAAAAATCAAACAATTTCTTAAGTTCAGTTAAACTCAACATCATCTGTTGCAAGAAAAATTGAAAGGGTACAAAGGCAGTTTTTTTGGGGGGATTCTATAGATAAGAAAAAACTTCACTTGGTGAAATGGGAAGCAATAACAAAGAGCAAAGAGTATGGAGGGCTGGGGGTGAAAAGATTGATCGAACAAAATCATGCTTTGTTAGCAAAGTGGTGGTGGCGATTCAGTAGAGAAAAGGACTCTTTGTGGGCTAAAGTGGTCTGTAAGAAATATGGATTATCAAACCAAGACTGGCTCCCCAAATCACCGTCCTCAGGCCGTGCATCTATTATTTGGAAAGATATCTGTGCAATTGGAAATTCGGAAGATGAGGTGAGGAGCATAATTCAGGCAAACTTCAGAATTCAAGTTTATGCAGGGGATAATACGTTGTTCTGGAAGCACAAATGGTTGGGGGATCAAACGCTGCAAGAGGAATATCCAAGATTGTACATGGCATCTACGCAACAAGAGCAACTAGTGTGTAACATGATCAATAATGACGAAAATGGGGATTGGAATCTGACCTTTCGGAGGGAAATTTTCAGCGGGAAAGAGCTCAATTTATTGAATTATGCGAGAGATTACAGAATGTGGTCCTGGATTCATCAAAAATGGATACTATGATTTGGATTGGCAATTCAAATAATTTGTTCTCAGTTAAGTCTGTGTATGATTTATGGGAGGCTTTTGCTTTTACTCCCAATGCCGGACTTCAATCTCTATGGAGAAATCTTAGTCCTCCAAAGGTTGAGATTTTAGTATGGATGGCGTGTCAAAACAAAATTGCGACAAGGTCAGTCTTGAACAGCAGGAATATTTTTCTGGGAATGGATGAACAAGGTTTGGCGTGCCCATTTTGCCTTCAAGAAAAGGAAACGCTAGAGCATCTATTGATAACATGCCCGTTTTCTAGCCAAATTTGGTTGAAGATGGCAGAGTGGTGGAACATTGATTGGGTGGTTCCTTCAAATTTGCTGGGATTATCTTCTTGGTGGTTTTCCTTGCGGTTCAAAAATTTGGAGAAATTTTTTTGGGAGTGTTGTTTTTACTCTACTTTGTGGTCTATTTGGATTGCAAGAAATGATTCTATCTTAAACAACAAAATTGCTGAGCCCCACCAATTGGTTGTTTTAATCAAAACAAGGGCAGCCTTGTGGATCAAAGCCAAATTTGATGTTAAGGTGTATACGGTGGAAGATTTTAAAGGAATGTTTATGGTATTAGAAGGCTCACGATTTAGGTGTACCCTTGAGTGTATCTTTTGATGTAATTTTGCTTCATTTTTGTTTTTCCTTGGGGTTGTAGTGAACTTTCTGGTTCTCCCTTCCCTTTTACTCGATGTACCCTTTTGAGTTTAATAAATAAAAAATTTCCTTTGCCGAGCAAAAAAAAAAAAACGACAATGGATGGTTATCTAAGAGCCATTCAAATTATAACAAACTGAGTTTTTAATTAGCACACATCACCATCTTTGTGGATTCAACTCTGGTTTTACCGAATATTGTGTTACATCGGTATCCGCCCTACGCTTGGAGCAATCCATTAATTTAGGATTATGAAATCGTTAAGCAGTAGCATTCGATCGGCAACGCTCAATGTCACCGCTCAAAAGTATTTTGAATGGTTTGAATTTCAAAACATCTCTTCCAGCAGCCCCTCAGTCGCACATGAATATAAGCTGCAATTACGACGCACTTTATTCCTGATATCTTTGTGGATTTCCATGAAAGTTGCTCCTAATTTTCATTAGGGTGCAGAAAGAATCTGCTTTGACGAGTTCGAGAACAATAAATAGTAAAAAGGAAAGGGAAAAGAAAATCAAAGGTCAAGTTGCATCTGCATGCGCAAAGAATTGAGGGGTAATTAAATAAGAGCCTAATCATTCTTTTGCTTTTGATTAGCTAATCACGGGACAGAACACATAGGCCGACAGTTGGGCCTATGTGGGGGCTCTGCTGCCTCTGTGGGCGCAGTAGCTCCTATCCAGTATTTAAAAGGTGGCCGTTTTAGTGAAAAATAATAATTCTTGTCATCAATTTGTAATACTATTAAGCAGAAACGTGATTATTAGAGCTCTAAAAATAAAATTTAGGGGGTGTTTCACTTTTGTGGAAAATGAACTTTTTTTAAAAAAAAAGGCAATTTCAAGTTCAAAAATCATGTGTTTACATAAATAGTTTTTCTACCAATATGAATATTGTTTGATAGATTTCATTAAGATCTTTTAAACGGTGCAAAATTATTCAAAAAATCTTTTTTCATTTTCATTATATTTGAGTTTGAAATTACTTTTGTTTGAAAAAAAAAAGAACTTTTTGTAAAAGTGGAACACCACCTTAATTATGTTTCTTTAAAATAATATGGTCAAAAAAATTAAGTGCTCTAATTTTCATAGATAAAAATGAATCTTTAAGAATAATATGATCAAAATAATAAGATCTTTGCACTTGTTCAAACGGAGTGAAAATTTGAGCAGTTAATTTTTTGAGACGGTTATATATTAAAAAATATGATTAAAAAATGAAGTGCTCTAATTTTTACTCTGTTTGAACAAGTACAAAAATATTATTCTGATCATATTATTTTAAAAAGACATAATTAAATTTTGTTTTTAGAGCTGTCATTAATTATTACGTTTCTGCTCCATAAAATTGGAAATAGAAGATTTCGATTTTTTTTCACTAATACGGCAACGTTTTAGTAGTGGGTAGGGGGCTGCTGCACCCATGGAGAGGTCAGATCCATCAAGATTATAAGAAACAGTACTGAAATATTAGAATTGGGAATTGATAGTTTAAATTCCTTTGGTATTACATGAACTTTGTCGAACCGCTTATCTACCATCTCTCGGTGGTAGGAAGGGTTTCAATTAAGTTTTTAATGGCATTTGACATCGCACCCACAAGATGTTCAAAGAGTCTGCGCATGCTGGTACATATTTCATGTCGGTACCAATAGCAATGCTGTGTAGAATACTTTTGGAAATCGTACATATTTTTCAAGATCAGCAGGGTCCACAATACAGTCTACTAACCCCAATCATTCTACCATCACAAACACGTATACAAATATTTATAGAAAAGTCTACAATACACATCCCTTAAAAAAGCGTACCATATGCACCTATTTTATGGTTTATTCATAAAAATTTAGCATGTTTCGTAACTTTTGTTCTAAAGTTCACAACTTTTTAGCAGTACGATTCGTAACATTTTCATTATGATTCGTGACAGTTTGGTATATTTTGTAACCTTTATACGATTAGTAACTTTTTAGCAATACGATTCGTAACATTTTTTCTATAATCATAACATTTTGGGAGTGCATATTATACACACCCAAATAAGAGGTGTGTATTGTAGTCTTCCCCAATATTTACATATACTCACTCACATTCACATTGAGGCCCACACACTATACATCTCCAGTGTGTGTGGGATCCACCAAAAGATATGAATGCATGTGTAAAGTGTTTGTGGTTATTACTAATTGCTACTAACCCAGTGCACATCTGCCCGTTGTTGTTAACGTCTCTAAGATATGCTTTACATAAAAGAGAAATAGGAAAAGAGAACAAAAGAGAGTGCATTATTGGCAAACGACGCCATGAAAAAATAAAAATAAAATGGGTAGAGCACGGGACACCCAGAATTTGGTAAAATCCCAAGTCCCAACAAACAAAATACCCAAAATCAATACCAAACCAAATAAGACAGTAGTGGGGTCGTGTGCTAAGGCTTGGCTAAACCTCGAAAAATCAAGAAAAACACACCGAAAGGGAGAAAGAACATCCGCGAGACAGCGTTGGCGTAGGCGCCATTCAATATATATACATCTTGCTTAATTTTCTATAATGATTCCTGTTGTTTAATTTGTGGTTAGTCAAATACTCTATCCAAACACATAATATAATTATCATATCTACTTTCCCCTTATATATAGTTAATTAATTACTATGAATTAAGAGGAGACAAGTAGTTCAACAGCCACACTTTCTGCAACCATTCTTAATAATTAGCTGGGAGTACTATCAAACCATTGATTGGATCCAAACTGGTGCAGGCAGCATGGGAAGATTGAACCGAAAATATTACTCCACTAATCAAAACGAGTTTGGCTAAGAGCCCGTTCCACTTTTGTTAAAAGTGGGTTTTTGAAAAGGAAGGTAAATTTCAAGATCAAAATTATGTGTTTACGCAAATAATTTTTCTATCAATATGAATCTTGTTTGATAGATCTCATTGAGATCTTTTAAACGGTGCAAAAAAATTTAAAAATTATTTTTCATTTTCGTTATATTTGAGTTTGAAATTTGAAAAAAAGGAAGTTTTGAAAAAAGAAGGAAAACTGGAACGGCTCCTAAGTGGATGTGAGAAAAACAACTAAAGAACTTACCCCCAAAATGTTGCAAGTTCGAATCCAACGAAGGCTAAACATTGCAAGTCTTTTTTTTTTTTTTGCTCGGCAAAACGAAGACTTTATTGGCTCGAAAAGGGTACATCGAGAGAGTACTCAATAAGCAACAAACGCTTAAAGAGCAACATATACAAAACAAAACAGAAGGAAGAAGGGAATGACCATCCAACAGAAAGTTGGATCGTATCCATTCTCACGAAAAAGAACTTAAAAGAACTAAACATTGCAAGTCTTAGGGCCACTAGAAGTTTGTCTGGTCGTTAACTTTAGAGTCCCGTACGGATATATAAAATAAAAAAGAAAGAAGGAAACTACGAGCAATGGAATCAGAATTTATGAATTTTGGTGTTCTGACTTTCCCCCTTAAAAAATTAGTACTTATTTGTAATTTTCAAGCTTAAAAATAATAGGCTTACTAAAAAAAAAAGTTATATAAATATTGTTTAATAGATTTGGATCAGATCTACCCTGCAAAAAAAATTAAAAAATTATTTTCGTAAGTTTATTAGTTTTTAGTTTGAAAATAGATCCTTACTTTTTAAGTACTTAATTGAGAATTTCAAACGGGTGTCTCCAAGGTCCAAATGCCCACACTAGTCAAATATTCTACTACACAGGGAATAATAGAGTATTTTTTTTTAATCCAAATAATCGAGTATCCTACAAAGCCTTTTTAGAAAGCAAGAAAAGCCTTTTTAACAATAGAAAAGTTTAGGCACATAACCTCCGCACAATTGTGTTCGGAGTTGTGTCCGGAGGTGATATGCCTAGAGCCATCCGATGCATCTAAGATAAGATGCATCAAACGGTTTTAGACATAATTATGCTTGAAATTGTATTTTAAAATTGGCTGTACTTTATAAAACTCACAAAAATGCTATCGGTGCACCAATAATGTTATCTTTTTTGGAGGTTTTTGGGTGAGCCGTTTGCTCTTGTTCTGGTAGGTGCCTAGGTGGGGTTACTTTTTTGCCTCTTTCATCACTAGTTGGTCGCTTCCCAACGGGTGTGCATATGATTGGTCGGGCGGTATGTGGTACCGTTGTCATTACTTCTCATTGTTCCTGTTAATTTTACGATTTACATTTATCATTTGATGCGACATACGAAGGTTCTTGACAATGCTGACTTACCATACAACTGTCAATGCCGACACTCGCCACGAAAAAAAAAAAAGAGCATTCACCCAAACAATTACCATGCACATCGATCCCTCTCGAATGAGATGTGGCTGAAGCATCAACACTCAAATTCATATGTTGGCTCTGTTCAGATTGATTCTGGAGGCGGTGTGCAAAAAAAAAAATGCAAAATTGAACAAAGCCGCGCGGGTACAAAGCGAACTAATTCTTTCACCTTTTACGGAGAAAAAAAAAAAACACCAAAATTGAATCTGCATGTAACATCCTTTGATCTTGTGCTTCTCTGTATAAACTACGCTTATGCTATGCATGCTCTTATCTTTTTCACGAATAAGAGAAAAAGGAACATAAACAAAGAAAGAAAGAAAGTGAACGTTCGAACCGACCCTAACAAAACAATCGCGAAAATGCATTCGGTACAAACCAAGGAGCTGCACGAGTACTTGGAGCCCGAGAAGTAGAGCTTTTTCACGGTCTTGACAACATCTTCACCGGAAGGGCCTTGTGAATTGGCAACATCCAACACAAAAGGAACGAGCACCAAATGGAGAGAGAGAGCCAAGACAATTAGCTTTTTCATGGCCATTTTCTCTCTCTTGAGGATTTGAAACTGGCTGATCACAGTTTGGCTCTGTATATATACTTGTGTGGTTTGTGAATGCTAGAAATTAAACCAGACTTGCGTAGATACAGGGATTATAAAGGTAAGCTTAGGCATGCCTTTGATCAATTTGTCAACAATAGAGTTGTCATATGTTTGGTCAACAATCCCAAAGGGTTTGGCTCTTCGAGTTGGCCTGGTGGTGGTCAAGAGACTCAAGAATAATTTACTTTCTTTTTAGGTACGTTCTAGTTTTTGAAGCTTCTTGTGTGTTATCAGCTCTTGTGACCAGTTCATAACAGGTTTAATTTACAACTGTTAGATTTTTTTGAAGAATTCCAACATAAAATTAATTGACAATAGATAAAATAATCTCGATCTAGACTATATTAACCAAATTTGAATAAATTAATTAGGTAGGCAATGCGGGTAAGGTCTAAGAATCACGGCCTTAATCGGACTTCTTGCTAGCGGATGGAATTGATTAATTCCCTAGAGGACAGTCAAGGTGTGCATATTATGCTAGCACATACACCTTAAATTATTTTAGGAAATATAACATATATGATGGATTCAACACCAACCCTGTTCACATAGCTACCACCACAAGCAACAGGGGTCAATGCTATTAATTATTAATAGTTTTTAAAACAGCATGCAGCTGGGTAGGTATATGTATCCATGTTGATTTACTAAATTTCTGATCATATTAGGGGTAGAGAAGAATGAGTTTTGGTTGGGTTGAATTTTTACTCTCTTTGTTTTTTTTTTTTCCCCCAAAGAAAGAGAATGAGTAAGATTTGTAATCTTTGATGTATCGATTTGTAAGATGTGGGTGATTTGTAGGATCTGGGTAAGTTATTGATCTGGGTGATTAATTTGATAGTTTCGATTTGTCGTCGTTATATCCAAAAATGATGTTACGAGTGTTTTTTTTTTTTTTTTATCGGCCAGTGTTACGAGTTTATATCTAAATGCTATAAATTTTTGTATAATTCAAGAATGCATGGCGTATATGTATAGGTGTATATATATGTTGTTGCATTTTCCAACAGTTCAACTGCCAACTCGATCCAGGATCATTATTATCCTTGAGAAGTTGGTTTAAGACAGATCATAATTAACAACTTGTTTTCAACCTACTTTCTACTAGCATAATTATAATATGTATGCTAATAATGTTGTTCAAGTCAAGCTTAAGATATGGAGTATCAGTGTTGTTGGCAAGTTAATTGGTTTTCAAAATTGTTATTGGAAAGATACCATAGTAACAATTTATTTGGATTCCACCAAATTAAACTTAAGTACTAGTATTAGATCGAGGAGTATAAGGATATAACTCAATTGTTTTTTATTTTGTTATTTTTATTTTCTACTTTCTTAGGTCCCCTTCCGCTAAGGTTAGTTAAAATTTTAAATTAAAAGCAGTTATGGTTGAAACAATTTTTCATAAAAGCACTGTACATAACAATAACTATTGTTATCACCAAATCCTAGTCAAAGGAAAATATGGTTAAAAAAAGAACATTATAATCTATTATCTTCACTTTACATTCTAAACACTACTCTATTGTCAAATTTATTTGGTACATATCATTCAAACACTTTCACATATTTATCTGTAATATCTTTGATCTGATGATAATTCAAAATCTATAATTCACTACTCAAAAATTAAAACATCAATTAATATTGAATTGAAATGCCTAGACACTTGTGAATGCATGGATTAATTACTAGCATATTCCAACTTCACACCTACCCAAAAAAGCGGAAAAAACCATAAATAAATAAAAAAAACGACAACAAGACACTTGGCCGAACAGTTGTACATGTAGCTGCAATTAGGTGCGATGAGATTGTGGATTCAATTCATAAGAGGAGATTGATACTCCTTTTTATGGGCTAAGAAGGAGTTTGGCATAGTGTAAATTCTTCTAATCATATATGACAAAAAAAAATTAATTTCAAACAAACACCACTTAAAACATCTTAGGATCCTCCTTACATTGATCAATTCATCTTGCATTCCATTCCATTACAAATCTTTATAAAATTAGCTCACAAAAAATTCCTCTTATCTTAACACTAATCTTCATTTCCACACACACACAAAAACAAATAAATTTACCTATTAGACAAAATAGTACTATAACAAAAAAAAATCAAAGAAATATTTGGCAAAATACCCGTAAAAATTGAATAAAAGACCCATCAAACAAATGTGATGGTAATGTTATTGATAGAAACAGACATACAAATCCAAATATACGCACGGCTGAAATTATTTGATGCACGTAGATCTCACACACAATACATGTTATATCAATGTTATCATAACGGTTTTGTGTCCGGATCTGCGCGCTTTTGTATGTATCCAGTCGTAGTATTTATGACGGTGAAAAGAGATGCCAATAAATTTCCGTTTGACAAAAAGAAGAGATGCCAATAATTAGTTAACGAAAGCGCAATGTTTCCTGATTTCGCCTGAACTGCCTGTAAGGACGCCAATCCGACCCATATTCATCATGGATTCGCCGAAATCGTTGAAGAAAGTCGAACCCTCCGGCAACGCCTGAGCTCGCACGTAGGCGCTTGCGGTGTGGTCGTCGAGAAGAGCCGAGTCGGAGTTGAACAACACTCTTCTTTTGCCCACCAGAGAGTAGAAATGAGTGTCGAACGTTCTGAAGCTGCCCGGGTCCATCTCGACGAGCGTGGTTGCATCTTTCGGCTTGCATGCTTCCTTCAGTTTGGCTACGTAGTTGGGGTCCAGTGACGGGTCAGTATCGCCTTTTCCGGTGAAGTTGTACAGTCGGGGTGAGAAGCTGGCGCAGTGACTGACTCCTATCGTGTGTGCACCTGTGACATAGTGAGAGAGAGAGAGACGGGGGGAGGGGAGGAATGAGAAGATTTTTTTTTGTGATGCTCATTCTTCGAAACTTAATTACTAATTTTTTTCGTTTTGTGTGTCTTTTTTAAATTTTTGCTAGATTCAAGTGATATTTTTTGGATTAATTATCCGTCTTGACGAGAGAAGTCTAAAAAGTACAAAATTATGACAGAAAGCAAAAAAAAAAAAAAGAGTTCTTTAAAAACGAAAAATTATCAAACAACTGTCTTATTTGTCTAAAGTATCGTCTTATTTGAATTTTTTCAACATTGATCCATATTTTTATAGTTTTCCAATTTGTCTCGTCAAAACGAATGATTAACTTAAAAATTACGACGAAAAGTAAAAAATACCGCAATAAGTTTCAGACTTATAAGTTGACAAGAATGCAACCTTAGATTGAGAGTTTAGGAGCTTTCCGTGAAAGATTTCTTTGCTTTCTTTTTGGTTTTTTTTGTTAATTGATTTTGATACTCTATTTTTACCACCACACTTTTTTTTTTTGTCTTCTAATTATGATGTGAAAAACATTGTCTTTTCTTTTTGAAGAATGATGATATGCAACCTAGTGGGAGGTGATAATTAACATGCAAAAAATGCATCAATGTCTGTGAAACGTTATGGATTTATGTGAATGTTCATCGACATATGCGAGAAATAATTTAAGTTCTAACTTTTTGGGTATTGTGTACTCTTTCCGTCCCAATTTAAGTGTTCATATTTCTACTTTTGAGATGTTCCAAAATAAGTGTCAACTTTCTAAAAATAACCATCAAAACATGCAAACCTTCCAATTTTACCCTTAAAAAGTACACATTGATTTGACAGCTTTTTATATTTGTGTCATTTTTAAATTGATAATATAATTTTGAAAATTTTATATAATAAAACTAATTGAGATCTATCAAACAAGATCCATATTACATATTTTTTGAGATCCATATTAAAAGATATAAGCGATTTCCTTATACATAATTAATTTTACAGTTTTTAAAGTTAATTTGGGAATTTTAGAGTAAAAATTTTAACTTCTTAAAATATACGATTTGCTGAAAAAGACACTTAAATTGGGATGGAGAGAGTATTACTCAATTGGCTACTATTGGCAGAACCATTATTCATAACTTGGACATCCAATCAACTTACGCGTAGCCCAACTAGTATGCTGGGAACAAATCCAACCGTCGTATGGTGTGGTATTCATCAAAGCTAGGGCGAAACCATGCATATATATGACCCTATAAAATTTGATGACACCTAAAAAGCTTCGAGACAAAGAAAAAAAAGAATCTGTAAATTCTAAACATTCGACACTAGACCATCCTCTTCGAATTAGTTATCATTACAAGATCAAAATTACCTGATAAAACTGCAAGGTCTTTAACAGTTAAACCCTTTGAGGCAAAAAGTGTTGATAGTTGAGTTATGTTGAAGAAAGGAGCTGGTAGATTATTCAAGACTTCTGTAGCGAGTGATACTCTACCATCTCTTCGTCCTGTGAGAACTGGCCAAGAGGGTCCACCGATCTTATAAAAAAAAAAAAAAAAAAAGGAAGAAAAACCTTTTAGTATTTTGAAGTTAATTGCGGTTCGAGGTTCGATTGTTAATTTTGGGATTTTTTTTTCTTTATTGTTTTTACCTCCATAACCGCATCTCGAGCTACTAGAGCGAGGATATCGGCACAGGATACAACACCAGGGCATTGTTTTTCGAGCGCCGTTTTCACGCCGTCGATTACTTGGAATCCTCTTAGGCTTAAGTTGGGGCCTGCAGATTTCTCGGCTGTGTTTTTACTCGTGGAGTTCAATAGCACCGAACCCTCGCATCCCTGCACAAAGATTGCCTTTTTAGATCCAAATTATTACAAAATAAACTAGTATAGGTGTTATGACCTTATACACACAAGACACAACGTTCGCCTAACCACATTAATACTTGAGAAACTACGTAGGACTCGTGACCTTTTTATCGGATAAATCCTTGTCTCCCTGTCCTCTGTGTTAAGTCTAATGGCAAAGCTTTAGAGATGTTTTTAGAGATTCCATTTATTTTGTTTTATAGTTCACTGTACATTGTGATGGACTCAGATCCCATTCATTTGGTACCGACCAGTTTGGTCCATTTGGTGCATCCGGATCATCGAAAAGTGTTTCGGACGGCCCAGTTTTAAAGAGAGTGTTTTTTTTCCCTTTTCTAAACACCCCTTCAAATCTGGACCGTCAAAAGTATTTCTAACGACTCGGATAGTTGGATCCACTAAATACACCAAACCGGTCGGTAGCCAAATTGACGGAATCTGCATAGGTGCATCCGTGCATGGCATGAAATTTTTTATTATACATGTGAGGCAAAAAAGACCATGTTAACGTAGGCTACTTTGTTACTATATGACCAATTGAAGGATCCATTAATGGTGAAAGGTATAAAACTTGTTGGAATATCCGAGGATGTAACTGTGTCATACGTTTACCAAGAGAAAAGTTGATTAGTACTTACATGCATGCATGGGTAGATATTCAAAAGTACGTGACAGATAGACGTCACGGGTTTTGCGAGACTCGACCGTCTAGTTCATTGGAGAGAAGTAAGATCCATTACATATAAACTGATCGAGAGGATATCTAAGGTCGGACTAAAACTTATATTCCATAAAAACCGTCAATTATATATGAATGATATGCGAAAAGAGGAAAGTGTATATATAAAGCGAAAAAGAAAGTACGTAAAAAAAAAAAAAACTGTACGTGAAGTTACGTACCCTCACAAAACAATCATGGAAATGCAACCTTAACAAAGAAGGAGCAAGACTCGGCACCCTGGAAATGTAGCTTTTCGTTTTTGCTTTGACAATATCCTCAGCAGAGGGGCATGATGCTTTGTAAAACCCTAATGTCAAACCTTGATCAGCATAGGCAAGGTGTAATACAAAAGGAACAAGCATTAAGTGGAGAGAGAGAGCTGAGACAATTAGCTTCGTATTAGCCATTTTAATTGTGCTTGAGAGAGAGAGAGAACGGAACAAGTTTTGTTCTGTACTCTGAGACACTAGAAACCAGAACAGAGAGTGGGTTTTATAGTGAAGAAGATGAGCCTAGACCTTTGAAATTTTCATGGAACAGTTGTCAATGATTGATGTGACATGAGTTGTTTCCACAATTAAGAACTGAATTAGACCTACTACTAAACACTTTTGTTGAGAACAGAGGAGTGTTTTGACTTCTAAACTAGTGGGATTTAAATAAAATGTAGTTAGAAGCTTGAAGAATCTATTGTTTGTTTTTGCCTAGCTATTGTTCTATAATTTTTTATTGGGGTAGATTTGGAAGGATAATAGTCCAACGGCCATGGATGATGAAGGGGTTTTAGGCAAGGACAGATGCAAGACTTTAATATTGGGCGAACGAATTAACATTAGATATTGTTATCTCGCATATATATAAAAGATGTTGAGTTCGATACTTGGGTAGGGCGGTTGTCCGGTTTTATCCACCCTTCAGTCTGTTATGTTGGTTTTAGATGGGTCTGTAAAAAATAAAAAAATATCGACCACTAGTAACGGAGCCATGATTTGGCTTGCGAGATGACACTGTTTGCTATGAATTTAAAAGCTAAGTGTAAAACGAATAAAGTTTTTGTTTAACTTTCTTTTGGACACTAAATTATAAATGCAATTAAGATATTTTTTGTGATTGTCCATTTTCTGATATACTATCTTTCATCATTTCGGTAAAATATTAATGCTTTGTTTGGTTTGTGTTTTGAATTTTTTTTTTAAAAATTGTAGGGGTAATAAGTGGAGAGAGATAGAGGAAGAAATGTTAGAAGTAGGAGGAATCTAGGGAGAATCTAAGGGGGTATTTTTTGAAAAATTCTTTTTGAGAAGGGAAAGGAACAAGGCATAAATTGCTAGGATACCGATAAATATCTAATCGACTTCCGTTAGTATAAAATGCAATGCATATTTTTTGAAATCGGTAGTGACATGTGCTACACATACCCTCCCCACAGCTCCAACTCTAAACGTCACCAATGTCGTGTATATAGGATATAATTTTTAATTGGTCAATACCATATATCAAAGTTTTAAGGCATTATAGAATTCATCACAAGATAAAGAAGTAAACCAAAACTACCACAACCTAGACAATGACACCTATTGCAAATGCCGACTGGCGAAATATCAGGGCATAAGAACCCGTTGCAGAAGAGGTAGTTGAGAATCCTACAATGGTCACCGAACACAAACTCTAAAATAAGTACATATGATATCTGGAACATGGATTTGCTATCCCTTATGGCCACACCTTTGCAACCATAAACACAGGACGTTGTTCCGAGGAATACCTCCATTGACATGACAGACTCTGGCTTTGAGAAGCAAAACACTGGCAAGCTGCCACGTGTATATAGGATTGGATATTCGATAGGTAAGAGATAACGCATAAGTAAGTAAATTAAGTGTGTCAAATTCAAATGAGGATTTACGGGAAATGTGAGGTTAGATAGTGATTTTTTGGCTTTTGAACTTGCTCAACTATGGCGACTATTCAAGTTGCTTTTATGATTTTTCTTGGTTTTAAATGATGTGATAGCTACGATAAAACTATGCACGCCTCTCTCTCTCTCTCTCTCTCTCTCTCTCTCTCTCTTTTGTTTCTTTCCCAGTTTTTGTTTGAGTACATCATTTCTTTTTTCACTCATTCCTTTATTTTTTTAACAACCGATGGTCTCAATAGAACTCTTCTTTTTCAATTTTTTTTTAATAGAGTCTGAATAGGACTCTTAAGAAAGTAATCGAGCTGCTTATAACAAGGTGTTTACCGTTTCGATATTGAATCCAAGGATTGGGCTTTCAAATTACTCAATTAAGAGCTGAGCAATTTAACTCTTACATTGTGTTCCTGTGGTTTTTCGACTAAAAAACGAAAAGGAAAAACAATTTTTTTGTGTACTTTTTGTGTTTTTGCGTTTTTTTTTTCTATCAAAGAGAATATCCTTCTCTCTTTTTTTTTTTTGCTTATGAGAATATCCTTATTAAGCATCCCAAACGTAACCTAAATGGCTAGGGGAGTTTTCTTTTTTCTTCAAACGCTTTTGGAGGTGTAGGTGCCATGCAACCCCTTGTGAGAGAGTAGTTGAGTACGTTGTTAATAACTTAATGAGAGAGTAGTTGAGTACGTTGTTAATAACTTAATAATAATAAGGTGAAAAGCACAGCTTAAGTTGGATTGTGACTAAAATTAGTGGTAAGTAGATATGCAATTAATTGATTGTACAATATTATATATGTTGGCAGACCCAGGTTAGTTTGTCTGCACCTCAGACTAATAATAGCAGCTCTCATAGCCATTTAACACGCTTAAGCATGAAGGCTAGGTGACCTCCAAAAATTGCTGGCAAGAAAAATCAAACCTGAGATATTAAGTGAAAACAAGCCCCTAAGTCTCAGCCGAAACCTCTTGGCCGACCCTTGGGTTAGGTTGACCCTTGTGTAACATGTTCAATGGTACGTACCTGCAGTTAGTTCAAGAGAATCTTTGCTCTTAGAACTCCATTTTTTAATAATCCACAGGACAGCCCCATCCAATTTGCTCTAAACATTGTTTCTAATCGGGATTCTCGTTATTTAAATAATGCAGATTTGTTAGATTGAACTAGATATATATGTTAAATGATGCAGCGGCCATGCATGTTATAATCTCAAATGGTTGATTTGATGGTGCTGACCTAGTGAGATTCTTAGGGTTCAGAGGTGGTTGGCCTAAGTCATATTGACATGTTGAGGCAATACTTAGTTATAAGGGCAGTTAAAGATGCTCCAGCCAGAAGGTCTCGTATAACATTTTTTTTTTCAGTAACTTATATTTTCGGGCTAGCTTACGCACACCTTCAATAATTTTGGAAGACCAATGCCACCAACTATATACTTGAGGGGGTTCCAATTAAAGGTGAAGCAAAACTTTGCATGAATTAGCCGTAAAATAGTTGATATCACCTAACATGAGAGGTTTTGAAAACCTGACAACTTGGGTGGTAGCAAATCATTGATTCTGGGGACTTGATCACCAGGTCAACCCCTGGGGTTAACAAACTAAGGTAGTATTCCGGTTTACCACCTTAAAAAATAATTACTTATTTGTAATTTTTAAACTTAAAAATAATAGGCTTAGGGAATTAAAACATATGTGATGAGATCTATCAAACCCTACCAAAAAAAATTAAAAATTTATTTTCGTAAGCCCATTATTTTAAGCTTGAAAATAGGTATCTATTTTTTAAGTACTTATTTGAGAATCTGGAACAGGCCCTAATTCTCGTCGCTCAAATTTTTTTTTTCTGCCACGAGAGAATAATTTATTGTATTAATGAGAAGACGGGTGACAAGCCCTAATATCTTCAAACAAACGCTAGAGATGATAGCCATTGGGGATAATCACCCAACTCAACAGGGAGTGCCTAGCCACTAAGTGAGCTACCCTGTTACAATCACGTTTAATGTGTAAAAGTGAATAAGAAGAGAATAAAGAAACTAATTGAATGCAATCCAATATAACTGAGTCACAATCCGCATAAGTCTTGGACCGGTTGAGGGTGCGCTTGTACCACATGTAATGCATCCCCCTCTGTGATAAACTAATTATCTCGTTGTTTAGTTATTTTTTTGCGACAAACCAGATTATCCTAGATATTAGTTAGTTAGTAAACTTGATTTTAATGGATTCAATGGAAGTTAAGTTGGTGATTGGGAAATAAATTGGGTGAAATCATCAGATTTTCGAGGCTCTATATAAGACTGAATTGATTGTGCCTCCATACAAGTCACTGGAAGAGGGATTCTTGACGTTCCTTAACCTGGACTACCCAATGAATTTGGACCCACCTGTACTGATCCACGGCATATATATCGTGGGTCGTCCGGAAGAACATCCATGAAAAAAAACTATAAGTTGATTGAAAATCGGTAACAACCAGAGATTAAAATGAAACTTCTTTCAAAAAATCGGCGGGCTTCGTACCGACCTTCATTTTTTTTTTTTCGGCATGACTGATCTCTATTAATTAGACTACTCTTGAAGGTCGATCAACCTAAATTTTTTCTTCGAGTTTTTTTTTTTTTTTTTTCTGAAAATGACGCACAAAACTAACTACTCGGATCATTTTGAGTGGGCCCAAATTATATTTGAATTGATGAATCTCTACCCAAATCTCTAACTTCGATTATTAGCCCACAGAGCCCAGAGTAAAGAGAATGGAATTGATCTGCCATGGGCTTAGTACTGGGGCCCTGCAGAACGCTAGAATCCGGCCCTCTTAGGCCCTTCCAAACGAGGAATTACTTCTATTTTGGCAAAAATAAGTCAAGTGTCTTCCTTTTTTGTATTGGTCAAATCTGTAAACTAAACTAAAAGCCCAAACCCTCTCTCTCTCTCTCTCTCTCGGCGGAATTTGTTCTACAAAATCGCTCCAAGTCCAGGTATTCATCGTGACCTAATTCGTATGCGTGGATATTGCTTTAGTTCGTTCATCTTTCTCCAGATATTACTCCATATTTTTCTATAGGCATGGTTGATTAGCAAGCAGTTTTCTTTTCCCCCCGTTTTCTGTTGATTCAGTACTTGTAATCTCTACGTGTCTGCCAATTTTACATTTTTGGTGCGTTAGTTGGTCGTGAAGGATGAATTTTAGTAAAAGGCATAGTCCTGTTCAACTTTCATATTTTAATTGCTTTTGCTTCCTTCGCTGTGTCAAAAAAATCAAGCAACATCCCAATTCACCAAGAAATTATACCAATCTACTGTTTTTTCACGTTTTTTGGAGGCTAGACTTTGATGAAACTTCCCCCCATGAACGGTAAATCAATCAAGACTAGAACTTTTTGATAAATATATTCAGTTCCTTCGTTGTTCTGTTTATGTAGGGCTGATAAACGAACTCATGAGTTGAGCAGTGAATTGTTCGTCTTTGATTTGAAAATGTCATGACTTTTAAGAATATGTTCGAAATTGATTCGTTTATTAGTCAAACTGAAGCTGAATGAGCTTTTAATAAGCCGAAAACAAATAAATATAGTGCTTTGATTTTCTTAACAATATGAGCTTATCATACTGAATATTAGGTTGTTCAAGATTTTTCATCACTTAACGAACTCGAAACTTGTGTTCGAGGTTGGCTTAGTTCTTAAATGAACCAATCTTGAACAAGCTTTTCACAAGCCAAACAAACGTCAAGTTCAAAAACTTGGGTTCATTTAACATGTCTGTACATATCCTTGTGTATCCCTTTCTTTCTAAAATAACTCTTGTTCATTCAAGTCACCTCCTTTACACCAAGGTACTTGATAAGTTGATCTGAGTCTATTAGGCCTCATTTCTCTTCTCTCCCTTTAGTCATTTCAGGCGTAAATTTAATCTGATAGAGGAAGAAAGGTCAGCCCAATAATTCTTGTTTCCTATCGTGGCAGACCCCCCAGCTGCGGCCTGCCTTTCTTTCTATTGAGCTGAGCTAGGATATTTGTTCTTTTGAACTGTCTTGTTCAAGTGTTCAGCTAGTTGCCCGAACAATGTAGCACTCAGATGAATTGCTTCTATAGGAAGTAAACCCGCCCCAAGCATTTTGGTTTGCAATCAAGTTTCTCTACCGGAAGATTTTTCTTTGAATTTTGTAATATATTTGTAAACGCTTTGGGAAAAAGCTGTAATTAGTTTTTGCTGTGCGGTGTAAAGGATATGATTCCCACGTGCCCAATCTGGAGCAGTGGACGTTGAGCTTCAAGAGCAAGCGATATAAATCTTCTTTGCCGTATCCCATATGTCTTTCTTCGTCTCTTCTCATTTCCCTATTGTTCGCGATCTAGCTGAACAACTCCTGTCGTTCTATGGTTCGTAACTCGTTGGGTGAACCTCAAAGGAAAAAGAGTAGGATGGGGCTACCAGCTAAACATTCATGGTGACCATAACGCTTACATTATTGTTGTGATGATTTTCGTACATAGGTTCCATCTGCTATAGCTTTTGTTGATTTACAGATCTTGTTTGAGTTACAGGATGATTGCGTTTGTTTCTAATCAAATCGAAATTTTATTTGCTTATTTCACTTTTTGTTTCACTGCTTCTTTAAGCTTTGAATGGTTCCGTATGGTTTTGACTGGTCTCGTTGTGCTGTCTGTTTCAGCTCTGATCTTTCTGATTAAGGTCAAAGGAGATCTCTCATTTGTTGCTTGTCTTTTTCAACAAGAAGTTTCATGTCTGAACTAGACGTCCCGATTTCAACTGCTTTCGGTATATATGTTGTATCTGTTCAGTATTCAACAGGAAGAAGATTGGAAGCCATATGAGCTAGTAATTGGCTTTTTGTTGTGATCTAAACAGATCCTTTTGCTGAGGCCAGTGCTGAGGACTCAGGTGCGGGTACAAAGGAGTATGTGCATGTGCGTACTCAGCAGCGCAATGGGAGAAAAAGCTTGACCACTGTGCAGGGGCTGAAGAAGGAATTTAGCTATAACAAGATTCTCAAAGACCTCAAGAAAGAGTTCTGCTGTAATGGTACTGTTGTCCAGGACCCTGAGTTAGGACAGGTTTGATCCTAATCCTACTCTAAAAACTAGTGTGCAACTTTATGTGGTGTTTCATTCATTTATGTCACCCTCTGAGGTTGAATTTGATATTAAAAGAAAGTTTTTTTTTTGTTTTAATCACAAAATAAGTATTTTTTTTATTATCGGTAATATTAAAAGAAAGTTGGGGAAATCGTGTCGGCATTCCCTATAGTTTGGTCTTAATTTTCCTTTCATCCCTCTAGTTTTGATTTGATTATACAACTCAACACCTTCCCTCTAGTTTTGATTTGATTATGCAACGCAACAGCTTGCAGTTTGATCCAAAGTTACCGAAGTTAGCATCATTTTAGCTTTTCTAATAGAAAATAATCTGCCACACAGGTGCGAGGGCTTAGAAGGGCATCTGCTCCATCCCATTTGATACCCATCATATAGCCATAGGATACCAAATTTGTTCTTTACTTCACTCATTAACGTTTTACCTGACACCGGCACAATAATTTATACCTTCTTTTTTCTATCTAACACTCTGAAGTGCTTTCTTCGTTCAAAATCCATACTTTAATTCTTAGTGTTTATACAAGCAATACAATGGTTGGCTCTGGCACCTACCTTAACAGCAATAGCCTCCACAGCAATAACCAAGCCCAACTCCTTAATTGGCGAATCCTCCGATCTCAAGCGAGGCTCAATCAACTAATATTGCAGGAGCTGCCAGCTGGATATACAATAAATGACTCAAAGCACTCCACCACGAATAAGAGTCTTATCCAGGATGAAAACTCCATTTTTTGAAATGCAATCTTGTTATGAACAGAAGCTCAAATTGATCAGTTCCTCCTAATGCCAAAACGAATTACGACCCATTGAAGCCTCCTAGAATCCCTAAGGGGCTGCTAGTAGCTCTTCTGAAGGTAGCTTAGAGCCATAGCCATTGAGTGATGCCCGGATTCTTGAGCTCTGTTCCCTTTGGGTAGGCTCAAAGTCTGCCATGGCTAAATTAGTCTATATCAATTAGTCAAACATAATTGTCTCTAACAAGTGAGAAAGATGCTCTCTCTTTCAATGACAATTCAACAATTCCCCGAATCTGAGACTTCAAGAATAAATGGAAGAACTGTTCAAATGCACATACTTAGAAAATATGAAGTGTTGATATATCTATAGACTTGGAAGCACAGATCTTGATACGAGATACAACACCCTAATCAATGGATATGTAGGATACGAATACGGGATATGTATGTGAACTTTTTTTCTGTAGATGTATGTTTAAACATTCATTTATTTGTGGGAATGCCCTTGCCCCTTGGTATTTTTAGATTGGCCTTGCATGTCCCATTCACTTTCAGATATATATAATACATTCATTTCCATGGTATTGTTTGTCTGTACCTCAAAATAAACAGAAGGATTTTGTGCAACTTTTCCATGGATGCAGGTCATTCAACTTCAGGGTGATCAAAGGAAGAATGTCTCCACTTTCCTTGTGCAGGTGAAAATACTAGATTGGACTTCAATTTTGTGCTCCTCTTCATGTTTGTGTGCGTATCGGAACTTGTATTTTACACGAAATTCATGTTTCTTGTACAGGCTGGCATTGTGAAGAAGGAAAACATCAAGATTCACGGTTTTTAAAAAGCAGCAGATCAATTTCCCACTTAGTGTCTCATCCCCAACCTATGTCATCACTTAGAATACTATCTCATCTATGATACACTTTACCAACATTTCAAATGTATTCTCTCAACCATAAGATGCTTTGCAATCAGTTGTGCTGGTATATGTATGTTTTAAGAGCTTGATACGTTACATTATGATTCAAGTTACTAGTTTGGCTACCTGCTGCCACAACCAATGTCGGTATTGGGAATAAATTTTCCTCTTTGAACAGTACGGAAATGTCAGTCTATTTGTTTATGTGTCTCTTATTGATTGTCATACTGGCATAGTGCATATTTGCTCTTCGGGGCTTGCCGAAACAATGACATGCTAGTGCTTGTCGTGCGCATCCTGAAGTTGGGACACAGGATTTCTCAAGTTTTCCTCGCATAAAGTCTTGAAGAATAAGCCAAACAGCCTAAGCGTTTTCTTTCTTTTTGCTGGTGTTTGCACTAGTGAAAACTGTTCTTCGTTTGGGCTCGTCTTATATACCGATCCATTTTGTAGGAGTACGGATATCTCATGCTAGTTTGCTAGTTGGTTTTAGTTGAGTTTAAGTCAACCCTCATGCTCTAGCGGTTTTTCCGGTTGGTTGGTGGATTTGTTCCCTCCACACCTGACCAGGTTTCGATTATTAGGGTCAAGCCGCTAGAAAGTATTTTTTTGTAAAGTTCCTAGTCTTGGCTTGGATGACCTCATTTTGACCGTACTAGAGAGAAGATAAGTCGATATGCGCATAAGCTGGCCCAAACAATCTTGACGATGGAAACCAAAAATGGTTTAAGCTGCTCTGGATTTGGAATTACTGCACTAGACGTAGTGCTTGCCATGCACTGTATCCTTACTATTGGGTCTGCGCAAGTCTCCATTGGGTGGGTCAAAATTGACATGCCTAGTTTGGTCAACTGGCATGATCTGTTTCAAGAACAGGATTTGCAGAATTTTCAGTAATATTTTAGTCTATGGGGTTGGTTGTGTTGAGTTACATTTACCTTCCAATTGGGCTGAATCTTTTTCCCAGTAAGCCGAAATTGGACTGATCTTTCGTTTGCCCAATGTGACCTCCAATAAGTGATTGGACTAAATTTTTGTAGGTTCATGTTTTATTTTAAAACTAATTAATAATTACCCGTATCGATGAGAGCAACCTAAAAAGTATCAAATTATGACAAAAACCAATAAAAGTTCACTGTATACGAAAAAAGTATTCCTACCAAACAACTGATATTTTTTGTGTCTATAGTGTTGTCTATACGCTTCAGTCCACATTTTTTACGCTTTCTCGATTCCTCTCATCGAGACGATTGATTAATACAAAACATGAAAATGAAAAGCTGAACAAAATATTATTTTAACAAAATACCAGACAAAAAATTTAGGGGAAACTCACGATCGGTACACATACTCACTTCATGTAGATGGTTACACCGTGGGGTTCAAATGTTGTACAGTATACCTATCGTTACAACAGAGGTGTATATTGGGATTTGTACTGCTTAAGCACAAGTAATTCAGGTAAAATTGCTAAGGAACAAGTTCATTTTGATCTTGGGCCACGAAATTAAAACAACAAAAGGATTTTTTTGGATATTGCTTTGTTGTCTTGAAAGCCAGTTTGTGTGTACCTCAGACTAATCTGTACAATCTCTCGCACGATGCTTCACACACTACAAAAATACTTTTGTCATCATTTTTGTCAAATAAAAGTGTTAGATCATCCCCATTGTAATAAGCAAATGGGTGTGGATAAGAAAATTTAACAACAATGTTCAAAAACACCCCACATTGTAATAAGCAAAGTTACAAGTCTTTTCGCAAATAACCAAATTTCACCCATTCCATGACCAAACTTAACAACTTTTACCAATAACCAAAACTCAATAACTCAAAAAGCACCCCACATTGGAATCGTCTCATCGAGACGAATAATTTAGTGTGGTCGGGTGCGTGATTGGAACTCATTTGCGATTGCATAAATGTGCATTGTGGGGGTTTTTTTTTTGTTAGGGATGCAAAAAATAATCAATTGGAGGTAGAGATTGTAAAGTTTGATTATGAACTAAATAGATAATCAAATGCTGATATGACACATTTTGGTTATTAATTTTGATTATTACCATTGCGGATGCTCTTAGATAGAAACAAATATAATTAACAGGTATCTTTAATGCACTAAACCAAACAAAATCCATTCCCATTTAATTTGTCCTTTGCTACGAAGAAGTAAGAAGTCAATTTATGAAGTACTTAATGAAGCATGTAGATTAATGTTCTCTGGTCTGGTCCCCGAGATTAATTCTAGAATTCAATTTATCATTTAATTATATATTCTATGAAAGCTATAGATGATCAACAAGCTGTTACTGAACTGACTTAAGAGAAGAGAAAAAAAAGAGGGAAAGAATAACTCTTGAATAACTAGTTCGAATCAATATCACAGACCAAGTCTCTGATCAGAGTCTTCCAAGCATCCAGAAAGCTAAAGTCTCTGGCGACTATCTCAACCTTCAACAAAGCATAGGGTTCATGTGTGTGTACCTTGGAATGAGTTAATACTGAGAAAAACACGCGGTGATATATATATATATATATATATATATATATATATATCCACATAAAAGGAAAGATCTCACGTAGCAATATGAACCATGATGAATCCCTAGGGGTTCGGGCCTCAGCCAAGTGAGCACGATAAAATAATAAATTATTATCTTCTGTGAGGTTGCATGTTCGAATCACATGAATCAAGATGCACTTAGAACTCTTTCCGGTAATCAAGGGATTTTGGAGAAACAACAAAATCAAAATTATTAACGAGCTTTGACTTCTTCTATGTATATTGAAGAGTTTATTAATGGAAAAGACCGGCAGGGAAAAGAAAAAAAAAAATCCTTGACTTAGAGGTCACCAAATCCATTAAGTTTGTCTTTTTGCTATGACATGCACTCTCAATGTCACTGTTGAGTGTTGTCTCCAATTTCCTGCGCTTTTAATTTTACTGCTTCTTCCGTCCCAAAATGTTTAGACTTTTTTTTTGGTCTGAATGCCATTTTCATAATCCTTTTGTACGCATGGCAGCGCTACACCATTTAACCCTTGAAATCAATGAAATACGAGTTTTTTCTTTTTATTACATAAACTATGCACATTTTCTTTGCTTAGTCCTTAAGCTATCAATTTGATGATTTCATCATCTCAACTATTATACCATTACCTACTTAGTCCAATAGATAACGGAAATTAAAAATTTGGATAAAAATGTCATGTAAGGCCATGTTTGGACCCTGTAAAGCAGATACTTGATTATGAGAGCTTTAGAGATAAAAATTAATATGACTCTTTAGGATAAAATAATCAGAAAAATAAGATATTTGCACCCGTTCAAACAAATTGAAAATTAGAGCACTTAATTTTTTTACACAAGGTTCATATATTAGAATTTTACGTGACATTTTATAGAGACTAATACATGTCTTTTTTTAAAAAGAAGACTGATTTCTTTACATAGAAAGAAAATAATTAATTATGATAGCCATAAAGATGAAAATTAATTATGACTCTTTAGAATAATATGATCAGAAAAATAATATCTTCGCATCGTTCCAAACGGATTGAAAATTCGAGCACTCAATTTTTTTAGAAGGTCTATATACTAAAAAATATGGTTAAAAAATTAAGTGCTCCAATTTTCAATCTGTTAATACTGGTGTGAAGGTCTTATTTTTTGATCATTTTAACTTAAAAGATCGTAATTAATTTTTATCTCTGAAGCTCTCTCATAATTAAGTATTTGCTCTACAGGGTCCCAAACAGGCGTTACATGGCATTTTCCGTCTATAACGGTATGATAATTGAGGTGATGAAATCGTCAAATTGATAATTTAGGGACTAAATAGAAAAAAATGTGCATAATTTGGGAGATAGAAAGGAAAAAACTGATGAAATATTTATACGTTACGCAAATTAATTATAGTGAAAATTCGTAGCTAGACTCGCATATTGTGTTTTATGCACGGTTCGGTACCTGCCGGTACCAGCCATTACGTTCCGTTTCAGTACAAATCCTCTTTGACCTCCATTTCTATCTCAGCCAACTTTTCGGCTGATCTCGGACGATTCCGGCCTGCTGGAAAAATCTCAGCCGAGATATAGTAACTGGAAATTTTATCCAGTATTTTGCTTAACTGGGCCAGATCGCAACAAACTTCTTGGTCGGATCGCAACAGAGAGAGAGAGAGAGAGAGAGGAGAGAGAGGAGTTATACCTGTTTTGCAATTTTGCCATGACTGATTGAGAGAGAGAGAAAGAGAGAGAGAGAGAGTCAGAGGCGGCTCCACAGCCAACCAACCATGGTCACATGACCACCCAAAAAAAAATATTTTTGTTAGAATACATGTAGAAATTTTAGGGTAGCCCATGTTTTGAACACCCAAACTTAAATGTCAATGAACACCCAATTTTAATATTCTTAAACACCTAACTCAAAAACAAATTGAACACCAAACCCAAAACTAATGGAATACTCAATTATAAATCATCAATCTAGGTAATTCGCGGATCAAAAAATCTAGGTAATTCATATTGAACACTTACCACATTACCTAAAATAAAGCTCACAAACATAATGAAAAAGTAAGAGAAAAACAAGAATATATTAGTGTTTTGGTTGGCTCCTTACTTTCCTTTGAGTTTGGTTCTCGAGTGGCGTTCGCCGGTGTGCCCTTGATCAGTTAAATATTTATACTCTTTTCAAAGATTTATAAAGAATTTTTTGCTGGTAAAAGAAATGCATTAGTGTAAGTATTATGATCTGCGTTCTCTCTTCATCTTTATTGTCGATGGTCTAAATGTGTTGATTTTGCGTTCATGACAATAACTACTTTTTTTGTCTAGTTAACTTATAGAATTACGAAGAAAGTTTAAAAAAAAATTCAACTACATTGCAAAACCCCCATTAATTTGAATAATACTCCTTTGAATTAAAGATTAGGATATAAAATCTCATCATATCATCTTAAAAGAAGAACATATTTTCAAAAAGGCCAACCCCAACATATTTGCTACAATTTCTTTCAAACTTGTTATAGTAGATTAATATGTCGGTTAAACGTTGGCACAAAATATGAGAACTCGTCAAGGACAACGGCAAAATTTTACCCCCTCCATTCTCGAAACATTGTCTACTACGCGATAAGATAATTTTAAAAAAAAAACTATTAAAAAATATAAGTATTTATTTTTACGTTCTCATTTTGCATCGTAGTTAATTTTTTCAAAATATAGGCAATGTTTTTTTACCGCACTATTTATATTAATATTTTTTATTTTTATATTTATTATCGGTTAATAGATCAGCTAGTAGAAATAAGGTAATTTCTGAACACCCTATTATAAATTTCTGGAGCCGCCACCGGAGAGAGAGAGAGAGAGAGAGAGAGAGAGAGAGTCCAGCAGCATTAGCATTTAGCAGAATCTTAGAAAGGGGAAGCCGCTGGTAACTGGTACTAGAAGGAGAAGATATGTCTGAAACCCTAATAACACATTACTTTATTACCCCTTACACAGTTACACTTTAGTATTGTGTCCGTGGGCCAAGTGTTTGAGCGGATTGAGCCCAAAGTTCTTTTACATGAATAAAGTTAAATTCCAAGTTTTGATTGTTATGAGAGTGTTTATCCTAATTTTTGGATGATTGGATGGGAGTTATATAATGACAATTTAATTTTTGTTGTCTAATGAGAGTTTATTTTATGATGAATTGGATGTTATGAGAAAAATAATGAATTTATAACTATATATATTAATAATTGTGCTAAATCTGAAACGATAGTCGATTTTTGATGAGTACCGATACATACCGAACTAATAGGCAAATTAATACCCTTGCCCATACGGTATTCAAAATCTTGATTTTATGGAAGTCTTTGACCTCATCAAAAAGATGCTCCTTGGACGTTTACATCGAGTACCGATGGGTTTCGGTCAATTTAGAGGGGTGGACCACTTTCGTTTTTCCAGAGGGGCCATGACACTGATAGGTTTCAGCAAGCGGACAAATTCACCACAATTTAGGTCAACGTCAGATGATGACAATCCATAACCATAATCCAATCCGTGTAATATTCGAATTCTGAAAATCTTGTTGGCTTAGCTTATCAAAAATAAATAAAAAGTCTCGGCTTGGGTTTTTTTTTTTGGTGCTAAATAAGCCAATATATTACACTAATGACTAAGCAAATGGATCACATATAATTGTGTAGTGGTTATAGCTCTACATGACTATGCTCCAAGACCACCAAATAAATACACGAGATGATTAGCAAAGTCTGTGAAGTTACTATGGCCTTGTTCTAAAAATTTTCTTAAAAAATAAGCAGTTTATTTCATAATATTTTTAAACTCAAAAATAATGTAAATAAAAATTAATTTTTCAATTTTTTTTGCATCGTATAAAAGATCTAACAAGATTTATATTGCATATTTTTAGATTTCAATAAACCCATAATTTTTGAGTTTGAAATTACCTTATTAAAAAATAAGGACTTTTTTTAATTTATGGAACAGGCTCTAATACTATACTAATACAACTACGTAGTATACAACACATCGCCATTCTTTAAACTAATAAAAAAATTAACAAGACCCGTAAGGAATTATCGGATCTGTTGACTGGGCTGGGACTTTTGATAACATGGGGAGTCCTTAATGGGTGGAGTCAGACATGCATACATGATCATATATATATATTAAAAAAAAAAAAAACCAATCTCATGATTTTATATATATATATATATATATAGAGTTAGGTTCCGGTGAGGGATAAAATGAGGGACTCCCATTCCCGATTGAATTTCGATGATCCTAGCCGTTCAAAGTGATCAGAACGTGATTTTAAGGGTCCTCGCGAGAAATCAGCAAAAAAAATAACCGGGAAGGGCTTCATCGGAGCAGTTTTCATTGAACGGTTCAAAAACTCGGATGAAGCCCTTCCCGGTCATTTTTTTTGCAGATTTCTCACAGTTACCCTTAAAATCACGTTCTGCACACATTGAGCGGCTCGGATTTTCAAAATTTGATCGGGAAATGAAAGTCCCTCGGATCCTCACTTGAAAATTCCTATTTATATATATATATATATGAACATCTAAAAAAATACCACAAATATCAATCTCATAGTTTTTTATTAAATTTTTATGATCCGAACTGTTTAATGTGTGCAGAATGTGATTTTAAGGGTGCCTGTTAGAAATTAGCAAAAAATATGAATGAAAAGTGCTTGTTTTGAGCAATTTTTAATTGAACCGTTCATCTAAAATCACATTTTGATCACATTGAGCGGTTCAGATTATCAAAATTTGATTGGAAACTATGAGATGTTTTTATAGATGTTTCCAGAACCGCCCCGTATATCTATATTCAATACATGTGAGAAATGTGCCTTCCTACGTTAATTTGATTATACTTAGAGAAAATCTTATTCACGGAGGAGCCGTGAATAAGGTTTACGGTGCTTAATCTCAGCCGTCCAAAAGGACAATCAATCCGGATTAAAAATAATCTATTAGGAATTAATTTTACCACTTCTCTTTTTATTAATGTCACTTCCTTTCTCTCACAAAATAAATTATCTAATCAAGATACAAATGAAAGTGACATTAACAAAAAGGGAAGTAGCAAAATCACTTCCCAATCTATTAATCTATTATCGTTAATAGATTATTTTTAATCCGAATCGTGCAACACACTTTTGAACGGTTGAGAATTACGCGGGAGCCCTCAATAACTTATTTCACTCTTATACTTAGAAGAGACAGGGAAAGAGATGAAAAGTGGCAAGAAAAAACTATAAATGTTACATTTGTGGAGATATTGGGACAATTCCCTGAAGAAGGGAGCCAATTAAGAAGGATTATTGGAGCTCATCAAAACAGAAAAGAGTGATTAACGAGCTGATTTTGGGGAACTTTTCCCCTCCAAATTAGCTGAGTATTAGCTCGTTGATGATTGTGTTTTTGACCAATTTACGTGCAGATCAATTAATTCTGAGGAACTGAAATTAATGAACACACAAACTTTCAACGGTCTCATAGTTTTTTAGTTGAGATAGACTTTTTTCATGGCCGCTCTGTGAACAGGGTTTTATGGAGCGGTGCAATTTCAGCTATCCATTCGTGCAATTAATGACTGAGATTTATTTTCAATTATGACCGGTCACAATTAACTTTTTTCCAAAAAAGTTTCATTAAAATCTGGACCGTTCAAAAAACTTTTAGACGGCAACAATTCACTTCCGTAAACTTTCTTTTACAGAAACTTCAGTAAAGAAAATTTCCTCTTTTAAGTTGCATGTCAACGGTGATGGGAGTTGAACCTGCGAGCTTGGAAGTGTATATTTACTAATATTATCATTGTCTAACGAAAGAAGCCCCTTGCTGTCAATATCTGACTCGACCCGACCACTTAGGCTTAGATTAGCTAAACATATGGATGGGAAAAGGACCTCTGCAAGATGCTAGCTCTTAGCGAAATTTACTCATAAAATATATGTTCTATTTATTGTTCTTGGTTCCAATTTTCATCAGCTAGCGTCAATGCAAAATTTAACTAAACATTTGAAGCACAAACTCAAATGAGAACTAATTACTATGCTAACTTTCGGAACTAAAACGAAGTATACATATTTTTTGAAAAATAAATAATTACTTGAAAAGGATTATAAACAAATTAATTAATGACATCATGAAATGAGTAAAGCAGATTAGGGGTCCAACCGTCCAAGATTGGCATGAATGCAGTTAATGGGACATCTTGTGATGGCAGAACCCGCGTGAGTATACACAGTTGTCATTCAATTGGAGATCGATAGGGGCAGATCAGAAGTAGAATTGAAATTCATATATACTATACATGGGAAAAATGCTAACATCCGCTCACTAGGAGTAGGATAATGCGTAGAAAATATATTGATATCCGAAAAAAACATGTCTTGATATCCATGAAATGTGTAGGGATACTCGAACTTGTTGTCTTTATATACTTATTATCTTCCGCCCTAGTAGGTGGAGGTTAGCAAGACCTTCACCTAGTAGGCAGAGGTCATGTGTTTGTGTTTTGCGTCGCGCGCATATACTCCACAATATATTTGTATACTCCCTGCATCCCGTAAAGTTTGTTCCCTATGAATTTACGTGCAATTTTTAAGCTTAATAATAATGTATTTATAGTTTTTTTTACATACAATATGGATATTGTTTGATAGATTTTGATGAGATCTTTTAAACGGTAAAAAAAAATTGAAAAACTATTTTAGTAAATATATTATTTAAAAACTATTTTAGTAAATATATTATTTTTAAGTTTGAAAATTGCGAAGAGATCAACTTTATGAGACGGAAAAAGTAGAAAATAGAAGATCATATTTCGAAGTACCAAAAAAAATAAAAATAGAAGACCATCTATATATGCCCTGGTTTAGGTTCAGACAGAATATAAGAGCATATTAATTGGGGCGAGAGAAAAATCGCCAATCCATGAATCTAGTTCGAACCAGTATATAATATATATAAATTGAGTAGTTAAATTAAATTTTTTTAGGAGTATGGTGATGTGGGCCTGATTCACATTATAAAAAAGTCTTAAGCAAATGGTTTTGGTATTTGCATTTTTAAGTATGCTAACGATTTGCTTTTAAACCGATCTGAAACGTAATTATACCTGTATATAAGTACCCGTGTGTACTTCAGCATTATTCAACTTTTGTGCCTCTGGCGATTGTAAGGGAATTGATCCAAACATTTATTTTGATTTGAATTTTTTTACTCAATTTTTGAGTATTTTAATTTCTTGTAAAACCTATTTAAGGATGTTAGCTTTAGCTTTGTTACTCATCAAATCGAGGAGTTTAATTTTCTTTTGAAAGATGTCAACTTCTTATGACACGTCTCATTGTACTCATAATTGTGATCTTTCTTATCATGATCAATATTGTATGTTAAGGGTAAGGTCTATTTTATTTTATTTTAATTTATTGGTAAAAGAAAATTTCATTAAAGAAACTTGATAAGAGGAAAGGGCGGAATCAGGAATCTAATTTGCCTTGGGATAACACAAAATTTAATAAATTAATATACACGTATATAAGAAAAAAATATTTTTTTAATTAATGTCCAGTAAACTTGTACAAAAATACGTAAATGTTCAAAAAAAAAAAGTGCAAAAAAAAAAAAAACGTACACTATTGAAGTGGTATCATACTAAAGTTGTGTCCAACGTTGTTTTAGAGGGTATAAATTATTTATTATCAAATCTAGCTCGATATTTTTAACAAGTTTTTGTTCAGTGTAGATAATCAAATCTGATGGCCGGTTGGCCGGGTTACATAAATAAAATGAGGAAAAAAGTTAAGTGCTCCAATTTTTTATTTGTTTGAACCAGTGCGAAGATCTTATTTTTCTGATCATTTTATTTAAAGAATCATAATTAATTTTTTACTCTAAAGCTCTTGTTAGTCTGCCTTAAGAAAGTCATAGAATCAAATATCTCTTAGGGCTAACTAACGAAAGCCTTAGAGTCAAAAATTAATTATGATTTTTTAGGATAAAATGACCAGAGAAATAAGATTTTTGCACCGGTTTAAACGGATCGAAAATTAGAGCAATTAATTTTTAACCATATTTTTTAATATATAAACGATCTATACATGGTTGAAAAATTAATTACTCTAATTTTCAATTCGTTTGAACCGATATGAAGATCTTATTTCTTTGATCATTTTATTTGGCTCTCGTTCGTTGACCCTAAGAAATATTTGATTCTACGACTTTCTTAGGGCTGACTAACGAGAGTTTTAGAGTCAAAAATTAATTATGATTTTTTAAGATAAAATAATCAGAAAAATAAGATCTTCACACCGGTTTAAATAGATTGAAAATTGGAGCACTTAATTTTTTTAACCATATATTTTTAATATATAAATGATCTATACATGGTTGAAAAATTAATTACTCCAATTTTCAATCTGTTTAAACCAGTGCGAAGATCTTATTTTTCTGATCATTTTATTCTAAAGAATCATAATTAATTTTTCATTCTAAGGCTTTCGTTAATTAGCCCTAAGAGATATTTGATTATACGTCTTTCTTAATGCTAACTAATGAGAACTTTAGAGGCAAAAATTAATTATGATTCTTTAGGATAAAATAATCAGAAAAATAAGATCTTAGCACTGTTTCAAACAAATAAAAAATCGAAGCACTTAATTTTTTTTCCGTTTGGTTTTAGATGAAATGGTGATGGCATATGTTGAATTGATGAGTTTTTAGAAAGCTCAGGTGTTTATATGAAATTTAATAAAGGTCAGGTGTTAAATTGATGAGTTTTTAGAAAGTTCAGGTGTTTATATGAAATTTAATAAAGGTCAGGTGTTGAATTGATGAGTTTTTAGAAAGTTCAGGTGTTTATATGAAATTTAAGAAAGGTCAGGTGTTTATGTGTGATTTGTGTGAAAGGTCGGGTGCCTACGTGAAATTTTCCCTTTATTGAACTAAAATTTTACATGTAAAATTTTGAACTTTTGCTAACCTCACCTGGGCTATAGCCCAACCTAGTCTACATGTAGTTCTGCCCTTGATAAGAGGTACATTGAGAAGGGAGAGCTTATTATGATCACAATAGATCATGTGCTAGAAGCTTATCCCGAAAAGAGAAGATCATCCAACAAAAAATTGAGTACAAAGATAAATCCAAAGGAACACCCCGGAGTAAGTTACTAACTATAGTTATCTTCTTGCAAGACTCTTGCAAAACTTGTTATTCTAATCAAACCCGTAGAAGGAAATCAATATTTGTTTTCGTTTTTCGTATTTTTCTTATCATTTAATCCTAAATGGTCGTAATAAGTTTTTGATTCTAAAGTCTTTCGATGAGCACCATAAGAGAGAGCTGAAACTAAATAAGGAGCCTTAGGATGCTCGTTGAAAGGCTTCAGAGCCAAAAATTTATTATGATCATTGAAGATAAAATGATAAAAAAAAATATAATCTTTGCACCAATTCAACCGGATTGAAAATCAAAACACTTAAATAATATTAAATAAATAAAAGAGGAAAAAGATATAAAGATTATTAAGTAAATAAAGGAGAAATAAGATAATGGGGTTAGGGTATTTCTGGGTTCAGGTGCGGGGGTATTTTCGAAAGAAGGGGGTGTTGTGTCGAGAGGGCGAGGGAAAAGCAATTTCCTTCTTCAAAGTCATGCCAAAATCTCAAAGGATATAATCCGATCAGATTTGGAACAAAAAACCTCCACATAGTCCAAAGCCTCGTTTAAGAGGATGGGAGCGACCGTGGCCCCAATAGTAAACACAGGGTAACGGTAATTAATATAGTAATTAACCGTAAGTTGTTTTCCTCAAATTTAATTTACTCCTATTGCAACAATTGCGCTTACCTACTTCTAAAAAATCGTTTTTGATTCTCTTCATTTTTCGCAAAAAATTAGACGGCCTTTGACAGATAAAAATGAACTTACCGCACTATTTGTTTCATCAAAAATTAATATATAAGCATTGCACTCTTGCTTGTGTCTACCGATCGAGTGGCTAATCAGAGTGCTGATGATCTTGTTAAACTTGATGCCAAGCAAGCTATAGATCTCGTGGTGACTTGTGATATCCTCGCCTTGACGAGGCTGTTTATTAGAGAGGACTGACTGATTGGGCACCGGGGTTGGTCACCTCTAGGATTGATGAACTGGGCCTTAACTTTTACGTTGTTGACTGTTTTATTTAGCTTCTTTTTTTTTTTGTTTTTTTAGTATTGATGCATAAATGTGGACAATATGACATTGCTTATTTATTAATAATTTCACAACTTTTAGGAATTTATCATATTTGTGACTAGACACTTAATATTTACCCTGTTCCACTTAAAGTTCTTATTTTTTAAATATTTATTTCTTGACTAAACACCCTTATCGTCTTTTGACGATATAACTTTTTGGACTATTTTGTGGAAGAGAAAGGGAGGTTGCGTGGCTGCGTGCTATCCCAAAGCTAGCATAATTTTATTAATTAAGTTATAAATAATTGTTAAATTAGTGGCTAGGCAAGCATTGTGCATAAGAGATATAGTAGCTTTAAAAGTAAATTATCATAAAAAACAAAGAAGGTAATAACGCCTACGCAACATTAATTATGTATCGGGCAGCCTCCTGCTATAAAGGAGTAAACTACTATTTTCATAGTTTCAAGCAATCTAACCATTTCATAGTTTTTAAGTAGTTTTCTTGTTAAAATTTTATTCATGAAACCAATGTAACCCCTTAAAATTCCTTTCAAAAAAAGAAAAAGAGTTTGTAAATTCAAAATAAGCAAAAAATATATTTCTTTTTCCATTGACATAATAAAATAATAATTAAATAATACTAACCGAAAATGTGAAAAAAAATATTACACCACCTAGAAGGATGGGATTTACAACCAATTTTCAAAGTTGCTTCTTTTGAGAGAATTTATGAACTTACGAAATTTGAAGAGATATGGCATTTACGAACTTTGAAAGTTTCGTTTTCTGGTAAATGACATTTACGAACTTACGAAAAACGCAAATACTCAAAAAATAGCATTTACTGAGTTTCGAGTTTTGTAAGATTTTCGATAAATATATACAATCGCGTATCTGTATCTATGAATTGTAAGAATAATTAAATATATATATATATGTATATAAAATTCTCGAGGAAAAAAACCTTCACTTTGACCACCATTACAAAATGATTTTTAATGGTGATAAAAATAATTAAGATGAATTTTTTTTTTAATTTACCATTTTCTATTTCAATTTTTATGATACATTTTGACAAAATAAATTCTAAAATTGGCTCCCACACTCCAAAATTTCCATATTAAATATTTACTCTATCCGTCCCAATTTAATAATCCTTTTTGAAAGTTCATGTCATTTTTCAATTGATATCTTATAATTTATAATAATTTATGTAATTTTAAAAATATTGTATTATAAAATTAATCGAGATCTATCAAATAAGAGTCACACGGAGTATTCAACATAAAATTCATTACTAATTTATTAGCCGATTAGAATAGAGCGAGAGACAATTAATTATCCGGGACGGAGGATGTATAATCCAATAAGAAAGTGGCCAAACACCGCTAGATTTTAACCTTGAACCATGCATCATCTTTTTTTGTGCTCATATGAACAGTAATAATGCAGACAACCATGAAGCGGTGAAAGTCTCTCTGTTTTAGCCGTCAACCTTTCCATCCTACCATCTCAAAAGAAAGTTGAAAACGAAGCTCTCTCTCTCTCTCTCTCTCTCTCTCTCTCTCTCTCCAGAGCAATTACAGCTCGTCTCCATTAAATGCCATTCGCACCATCTCTACGCACCTCGCAATAACTGCACCATCTCTGCCACAATTTTCAATTTTCCTCACTTATCAAAAAAAAATTTTCAATTTTCCTCTCCATCTTTTTTTTCGCCTTTTCTCCGCCCTTTTCCACAAGCTTTCTCCATTGCGCTCTCTCTCTCTCTCTCTCTCTCTCTCTCTCTCTCTCCTCTTTAACCCATCTGGGTCTCACTTTCTCTCTCATTCTCATCTCTCTATCTCCACTCCTTGACTATTCCCTTTATAAAAGCAACCCCCATCAAATCACACATTTTCACTCCCAAAACTCACTCCATTTTACATCAAGAAGAGAGAGATTCTTGACAGATCCATCTACCGTTCCTTGTTTAATAGGGTTTTTACTTTTTTTAGACAGCTTTCCAACAGACTTTTGGAGTTCATGTATGTAGATAGAAAGAGCTACGTACTTATATACTACATATATGCATTTCTCATGTTTTATTATCTCTTCATTGTGTCTCAACTCTCATGTGTATCAGTTTAATTTGAAGTCTTTGTCCTTGCAGGTAATTTAGAGAGAGAGAGAGAGAGAGAGAGAGAGAGAGAGAGAGAGAGAGACAGTGAAGACTTTAATTGGATTCACCACATATTTACATTCGTTGGTTTTGGTTGCAGCTGTGATCTGTCAAACGGCCTACATCAAGTATATTTTCTTTCACTTTCTCGTGAAATAAACAGAAAAAAAGAAAAAGAAATCGGCTCATCCATCTGTTTTTCTTGAATATCAAAATCATACTAGACATATACACTGATCACCCATATATATGGCTCTACTGTTTTTTAGGGTTTTCTAAGGAGTGAAAAATGCCAGGTGGAATCATGATGCCCGCGAGACATATTCCGACGATGATCGGAGGCGGCGGTAGCTCGGCGGCGGCTGGTGGATTTGGATCGACTTCCGGACTTTCCCTTGGGCAGGTTAATTAATTAACTTTGATTAAAACCTTGCGTATAATCCTAATTACGGTCTAATCTTTCTAGACAAATTCTGTGGTAAAACACTTTCATTAATGTGTTACCTTTGCTAAAGCTGCTTGCTTTTTCGAAAAAAAATCCATCTCGATTTCCTACAAAACGCGTTTCTTGTTTGTGTATATGAGAGAGAGAGAGAGAGAGAGAGAGAGAGAGAGAGAGATTTCAGCACTTTGTATTATCCTGGGGTCAACTGCTTCCGACTCTCTTTCTAACTTTTTCCAACATATGGTGTGTACCTCGGAACAAAAAGTTCGTAAACACAATTTTAAAGCACAATTTCGGACATAATTATGTTTAAAATTCTTGGACGCATATGAATTTATGTGCATCCAACGATTCCGAGCACAATTCTGTTCAGAGTTGTCTACTTGTGTTTTAAAAATGTGTATATAATATTGCTCTTTTTTGGGAAGCATAGATAGAGCCTTTCCCTCTCCTAAACTTTTGTCTGTTACTCAATTTCCATACCCCTCGTATCATTAGGGTTTATTTCTGTTTCTCTACTTTATCACTACTACATAAACATGCAAAATATAAAAGTACATTTATACTTAATTAATCTTGTTGAATCCTTCGTGTTGTGATATTGGGTATTCGGAACAGTTTAATCCACTGGACAACATGCCACACAGCACAGTAGAGGCCGATTTCGGGAGGATGAGAGACGACGATTTCGACAGCAAATCGGGGAGTGAAAACCCTGAGGGAGGTGGCGGCTCAGGGGCCGACGATCCGGAGCCTAACCAGCGGAAGAGGAAGAAGCGCTACCACCGCCACACTCAGCATCAGATCCAGGAAATGGAAGCGTAAGCATTATTACCATTGTTGTCGTAGTTGTTGTTATTGTTTATCTTTGCTGACGAGGGTGTGTGGGGCTTTGTTCGGACTAATTTTTTTCACTTATTGAATTGTTTTTGAAGGACAACTCATAATTTCAGCCTAATTTTAATTTTCATGTTGAATTTTTTTTTTTTTTTTGGAAGGTTTTTCAAGGAGTGTCCACACCCAGATGACAAGCAAAGGAAAGAACTGAGCCGCGAATTAGGGTTGGAGCCTCTCCAAATCAAGTTTTGGTTCCAAAACAAGCGCACCCAAATGAAGGTATAATAGTAGCAACGAATTAATTTTTTTTAACAGTATTCTTTTCCTTTGACTATGCTTTCCTAAATAAAACTACGACATCATATATATAGCACATATTTTCGCGGGACATAACGTCTTAATTAGAGCTGTCAAAAAAGTCCGGTAAACCGTGAAACTGCTCGGAATCTAACAAAATTGTACGTTTTGGATTGGATCCGTAGATTAATGGTCCGAATACAGATTCAAAAATTAGAAAACAATGATATACCGTATACAGGTCGGTCTATAGAAAATGTCTCCAATTTTAATGTACTCTATTTTAATTTTTCATCAAATCGTGCCACTAGAAAATATATTGTGTTTCCTTGGCCAATGCTAATTTTTCTTCAATCTCTTCAGATGCAACATGAACGCCATGACAACACACATCTCCGAAACGAGAATGACAAGCTCCGGACTGAAAACCTGAGGTACCGGGATGCTCTCGGTAACTCCTCCTGCCCGTCTTGCGGAGGTCCGACTGCCTTGGGCGAAATGTCGTACGATGAACAACAGTTGCGGATGGAGAATTCTCGGTTAAGGGACGAGGTAATGGCTAATAATGATCACTACACCTGAATCAAGCTAAGTTTCACCGAAAAATAGTTTAGATCCAAATTTTATCAACGAGAATATTCAGAATCTTGAACTGATCGATTACAGCACACACTCATTATGAGTAGGCCTCACACTCAACTCGAACATTCCTTGAACCTTGTGTTTATCATTCCCATCTTGCTATCAAATAACTTTCTCATATCAGATTCTTTCTTCCAATGGTTTTAGATAGATAGAATGGCAGCCATAGCAGCCAAGTACGTTGGCAAGCCGGTGTTGAACTACCCCATTGTATCACCACCAGTGACTCCGCGATCACTAGAGCTTGGGAATTTCGGAGGGGAACTATATGGTACAGGAGACCTACTGAGGCCGACGGGTGGACCTACTGTAGATCAGACAGATAAGCAGATGGTAGTTGAGCTCGCAGTGGCAGCTATGGAGGAGCTAACCCGGATGGCTCAAATGGGCGACCCATTGTGGATCCCGGGCATCGGAAGCAACACTTGTGTGCTGAACGAAGAAGAGTACTTCAGGACGTATCCGAGAGGGATCGGGCCAAAGCCGTTGGGGTTTAGATCCGAAGCATCACGTGAGACTATGGTTGTTATCATGAACCATGTTAACCTCGTCGAAATCCTCATGGATGTGGTAAGTGTCATCATGTATTTTGTGTAGTCACACAGCATGTTATCTTCGTTTTTTATCTATAAAATTGCTCGTTAAATTCATGATCCGAACATATCTGGAGTTAACTTCTAGTGGGTTTTTATTGGATGGATATGGGCCTAATTCCCATCGCCTTTTTTTTGGGTAATAACAAGCATCAATGGGCAAGTGTGTTCTCTGGCATTGTCTCGAGAGCTACGACTCTTGAAGTTCTATCAACAGGAGTGGCTGGAAACTACAATGGAGCCCTGCAAGTGGTGAGACAGAATGCATAAACTTTTTCCTTTTGTTTTAGTAAATTACACCAATTTGCTTCTTAACACAATACAATTCTAATTTCTCAGATGAGTGCCGAATTTCACATGCTTTCACCGGTCGTACCCACTCGGGAAACTTACTTTGTGAGGTACTGCAAGCATCATATCGATGGTACATGGGCCGTGGTAGATGTTTCTTTGGACAATCTGCGGTCTAGCCCTGTAATGAGGTGCCGAAGACGGCCATCTGGTTGCCTAATTCAGGAAATGCCGAATGGGTACTCAAAGGTGAAAAATATATAGTTGTCATTAGAATTAGAACTAGAAGCTAGCCATCCATTCTATTTGAAATTTGTATCAACAATCTCGTTGTTTTGCTTAGGTGACATGGATAGAGCATGTGGAAGTGGATGATAGAGGAGTTCACAATTTATACAGGCCGTTGGTCAGCTCCGGGCTTGCATTTGGTGCAAAACGTTGGGTTTTTACCCTGGATAGGCAGTGTGAACGCCTTGCAAGTGCAATGGCAACGACTCTCTCTCCTGATATTGCTACTTCTGCCGGTAACCCCACACTTGTCGAGTCGATGCGCAAAATTGACAAACTAGCCCTCTGCTATAAATGATGTACCTACACGTCAATTTTGTGGTCATATTACCAAGGGTTTAGATAGCACTAGCAGTATTATGAGTATCAAATGATATGTAGCCATCTAAAACCGACATTATCAAACCCGCAGTAATGCATCTTGAACAAGCCATGGACACTAACATGCATGCATGTATATTTTCGAATGCCCTGTGTCACATGTTCATACTCGTGTCATATATATCCGTGTCTATGCTTTTTAGGCCCTTTAGTTTGAAAAAGCCTTGTGCTATGTATGGCTAATTCATTTTTCCTTATTTTTGTCATTGCAAAGTTATAAATTCTATAGAAGGGAAAAGGAGCATACTGAAGCTGGCAGAGAGAATGGTTATAAGCTTTTGCGGCGGAGTGAGTGCCTCCACTGCTCACACATGGACCACATTATCAGGAAGTGGAGCTGATGATGTACGGGTCATGACCCGAAAAAGCATCGATGACCCAGGTCGTCCTCCGGGTATTGTGCTAAGTGCTGCAACTTCTTTCTGGCTTCCAGTCCCTCCAAAACGAGTGTTTGATTTCCTCCGCGATGAGCAGTCTAGAAATGAGGTATTTTAAACTTTTTATTTTGGAATTGATTATTTTTGATAGTTTGCATCAAGTAATTATATGTAGCACTGATATGCTTATCATTAATCTCAGTGGGATATCCTTTCTAATGGTGGTGTGATTCAAGAAATGGCACACCTCTCCAATGGCCGCGACACTGGCAACTGTGTGTCAATATTGCGTGTGAATGTAAGCTCAGTTCGCAATTCAATTTTCTCAAGTTTCGAAACATTATTTCCTAACGGTTACTGATTCTAAAATTGTCTAATTAATAACCACATTTTTCAAATGATTTTAGACCATAGGTGGAAACCAGAACAATATGCTGATACTACAAGAAAGTTGCACCGACCCCACCGGATCTTATGTCATTTACGCCCCTGTCGATGTAATTGCAATGAACCTGGTACTAGCTGGGGGAGACCCGGACTACGTGCCCATTCTACCATCGGGATTTTGTATACTACCGGATGGACCTAATGGGCACGGAGGTGAGCTTGTTGAGGATGGGTCCGGTGGATCTCTTCTGACTGTCGCGTTCCAGATTTTGGTGGATTCTGCTCCAAACGCAAAGCTTTCTCTTGGATCGGTCGCGACTGTCAACAACCTCATTGCTTGCACCGTCGAAAGGATTAAGGCTTCTGTGGCCGCCAACAGTGCTTGAAATGTGAAGCCTACAGATTGGGTAAGCTCACGTTTGGAGATAGGTGATTTCTTTAATTTATTAATTTCCTAGCTTCTCTAACTTATTTAAAATGTTTCTTGAAAACTGAAGAATTCTATGTTCATGATTTATGAAATTTTGCCTGTGTGCTTTGAAGGAGTGAATCATCTACTAGTGAGACTTATTTATCCTCCACAAAGAAACAAAATTATTGCATCTCACAATGGTAGCTTTTTACAAGAAAATTATAAGCTTGTTCCATTGGTGAGGTAATTGAAGATAGATGTATTGCCAATTGTGATCATGTGCTCAACTTCTTGAAGACTTCTTTGTTTCAACTTCCCTATTTCAAGTTGGTCTAATGATTTGAAGTTAATAAAGCAGTCTTCATTTAAGAGATCTTAATTTGGTCCAACGACATTAAGGGGTGTACTTAAGTGTTAGAAGAAAGCAGATTAGGAGATTTCCTCCATGTGTTAATCTAACTATTTTACCAATACTAATTTTTGCTGATATAAAAAAGTAGTCTTTATTTTACGAAATGCTTATATTATTTGTTTGAAGTATATATATGTAGCGGTAATAACAATTATTTTGCTATGTTTTCATTATTACTAATGCTTTGGTGACCATATTTTGGATACTATGTAATGTGTCACCGATATATTAGTAGAATGTGTATCATTTGTCACTATTACTTTCGTGATCACATTCTACCAATATAATTGTGACACATTATAGTATCCAAGATATGGTACCCAAATGTGCATGGTCACCATAACATTGCTCATTCATTATCATCTTTATGATGTTCATCTTCCTTGTTCCTAAGTCTCTCCGGTCCATGGGGGGCCAAAAAGCTTAATGAATATGCACTCTTTTCCTTTATCTGTATTGCTTATCGTTTAATCCAATAACTACTATTTTCCTCTCTTTGAACTCCTTGCAAATTAAAACCTAAATTTTCTTCAGTTTGTGGATGCAGAATAAGGAAAAAGAGATTAGAACTGATGGATGCCAGCCATTGAAGATCGGAAGAAGTCAATATCGCACCTTTTATGCTCCTTTATGGTGCCAATTTTCGCATCCGAAGAAGCAACCTAATCAATTTACCAAATTTGAAGGGACTTGAGGTTCGGAATTGACTTCTCGGAATACCGTAGTTAGAAGAGAAGAATATAAAAATACCTTAGTTATGTAGTCTTTGTCAAAGCTGGAACTCTTGTTTAGTTTTGGTTTTAGGGTTAGGGTTATGCATGGTTAAGTGTTGGTACTTCTTATGCATCATCTTGATCCTTTCCAATGTTTCAATTTGTTGTGTTTTTGAGCCTTAGAGGAAGAGCCTGAAGCAAACTCATTTTCCATTACTTTCTAACATCTTCTAAATTATTTCGAATGTTTCGAATATTAATTGGTGTTGCTTTCTGACGTCTTTTTCCGCTATTATCTAATCTTTCATTTAAGTATTTTGATAGCTTATTTTAAGCTTGGATTCAATTATAGGGATTACTCAATACTTATTGGGCCACTAGCTAATTATTGAACTAGTCCTATATTTATATAACTTTGTCGGAATAACCAATATAGTTTAGACCTGGACCTGAAGAATGTAAACATAGTATGCTATACTATATATCCACGAATCGTTGTTCTTCCTACCGATAGTTAAGATGACTGATGAACTTGAATCATATGGTGCTAGATTCAGTTTATGTGTGACTCAAATTTTGATGAGACTTCACATTAAACTTTTATTTTACCAAATATGATGAATATTTGGTGGCCTTTTATGCAGGGACTTCTAACTTAAATTGAATGCCATGATCATATATTTATGCTGTTTGGTGCTCTATTATATTTGTATGTATATGTAGAAACTTTATGTCCATCTCAAAATTAGTTGACAATGAGTAAAGAGACTCCAAATGTTATTAAGTGATCACTCATTCCACTCCTAAATAATATTTAATATCCCTTCCCTCATGTGCAGCCACATCTGAGGTCTGTCACGTGTGGCCTATCATCGTATAGCATTTTTGCTGGTTTGTTATAGTGGGGTGCGAATTGTGAATTTTTATGAAATAGGAGGAGGAACGGACAAAATTTGACCACGTCGTTCCGTGTCAAAAATAAATTTATAAAACCTTGGAGTGAACTACTACTCCATAGAATAGTAGTCAAGACCGAATTTCGTTCCGACGGAGACAGTATGGCTGAGTTACAACAAATTCGATTGATTTCTAGATTAATTTGGGCAAATGAAGTTTGGTTGTTTGAATTTGGAGAATTTATTAAACTAAGAGAATAAATAAAATGGAAAGTTTGTAACGATTTGAGAGAAAATCTAGGGTTTGAATGCACCCCGACTGCGTAACAACAATATGCATAGACTAGGTTTATTTATTCGAATCAAAAGAGATTATCGCTAGGGCTTGCAAACACTTTCGATAATCGTCAAGAAAATAATCGGGTTGTTAAAAGGTATAGACTATCCCATAGCACGGACCGTCTCTCAGTAGCACGGTTTGGCCACCTAACAGCACGATCTGTCTTACGAGCATAATCTATCTCAAAACTCCAACCTCAATCAGTGAAAATCATTGCAAACAAAGTTATGAATACCGTACCGGTCAGGGTACCGATTTTTCTACTGATACGGTATGTATCGGTACCGATCAAATACCGGGTACCATTTTGGATTTACCGCAACTATAATATATATATAATTATAATTCAAAAAAATTCCTCGTACCATGTAATTTATTATAAAATACCTATATTAAGACAACAAAATTCACATAAAAATAAAAAAAGCTCAGTAGAATTGTTAGGAAGAAAAAAAAAGTTGTTGAGGTTTTGTTATGCCAAAAGTTACGGTGTCCCCAAAATGACCGGGGACACCGAAGTCATTCCCAAATTAATAATCATGTGATGTGAATGCAGGTTTCCCAAACGTTGGGCTTAAAAGTTAAAACCAAAACCACTAGTTTCCATTCCACTACTCTTGTTTTCAAAGTTCGACCACACTTCCTTCTCTCTCTAGAAAGAGTAAATGCAGATTCCAAAATCCCCCAACTATTTCAGCTCACCAGAAACAACAGAGAGGACCAACTGAGAAAAATGTACAAGAACAACTGGAATAGATCGATCAGCTCTCGCCCATGGCGGTGATCGATCAGCTGCAGCCTGCAAGATTATACGCTGGACTGCCGGAGAAGACCAAGCTCTCGTCGGATCGTCTTTTTTTTTCTCTCTCCCCTCCATTTCTCTATTTTGTTATTTTTCTCCCTGTTTTGCAAAATTCGAAGGAAATTTCGAGTTTTTTTTATCAAAGTAATCCCTTTTTTAGAACTATTGGCCGGAATACTCTCGTTTTCAAACTATTTTTAAAACTGCTCGGTAGAGCCACTTCAACAAGCGCTACTGAGGAAGCGCTATTCTGAGTGGCGCTATGGGATATGCCTTGTGCCACGCAGCAGTATGACGTGGACTAACGCCATTTGTAATAGCTCTACCTCATCAAGTAGAGCCACCCGAAGTGGCTCTAGTCCTTTTAGAACAGCGTCTAGGGCTTGTATACCGCTAATCCCAACGACGCTTCTTCTCCCTGTCTCCTCTGCTCTCCTCCCTCTTTGCGATCTCTCAGGTCCCCCCCCCCCCCCCCCCCCCCCCCCCCTCGTGCTAGCCGAGACCGCTTGACGGACGCCGTCAAACACCGGCCACAATCCGTCGCTGGCCGTTCACCGTATGTATCTCTCTCTCTCTCTGTGCTTTCTTTGCATTCTCTACCCTTTACTATTCTGATTACAAGCATTTATGGAGAAAGGAAGAAAATCCAAGCGCATTAATCCCCAGTCCACACGTGAGATATGGCTTTGGTGAAAGGGGAAAATACCTGCTATAGATTGGTGAAAGCTACGGAGGAATTTTTTTTTTTTTTGGACATAGTCAAACCTGCTATAGATAGGTGAAAGCTACGGAGAAATTTTTTTTTTTTTTTTGCCATAGTCAAACCAATTCCAATTTGAATAATAAACTTAGGGAGAATTAGTTACCTTGGTAGATTGGGTTAGGGAGAATTGGCTACCTCATTGTCATGATTTTGTCACACACCATGTGTTCGAAAAAATAGGGCAATGAGGAGACAAATGGTTACGGTATTACAGGAAGCATGTTACAAAATTGCCTATGGAAACACACACACACAAAAAATAGTATGACTTGCGCATGCTCTTCTGGCATTATTTATTATTGTTAACTACTTCTAAGTCCATGATGCATAGGAATAATTGTAAGTTGTAAATCGTGCATAGGTGTAGTTAGGCTACAAGCACAATGGTGGTCAAAGAGTTGTATGATACCTGAAAGATATCCTGTAAAATGTTAAAACGTTGATTTCTTCAATAAGCAAGTTAGACTTTTATTCACTTAATTATTCCAACATCTTTCTTCATGGGTAAATAAGCTAACCCAAGTTCCTAACATTGTATTGTGCATTACACGATGACGATGTGCCTTCTATTCATTTTTGTTGGGGAATAGGTTCCGATTCTAAGTTATTCTTTTTCGGTTTTCATTTCTCTTTCCCTTTTATGAATGGTTGAGAAAAGTTTTTTGCACCTTAAATTGAGTAGGCGCAAAACCCCTTGTTCAAGTCTTTGTAACTTTGCATGTATATTGTTTAGCAATAATATGTCGAAATTGACAATTAATCTAAAATATAGGTCATACTATGGACCTCAACCTTAATGAGCTTCGTAGTCCCGACCCGGGGCCCAGAGATGGGTCGATTCTATGTTTACAACAGCAGCACCGCTCTCGAGCAGTTTGGGAAGCTGATGTAAGTGACATTTGGATAATGTACGTACTTCATAAACTTTAGTGTAAATTTGTCAATCTAACCCATGAATTACCAATTTATTTTAGCGCACGCGGCCTGTGGATTCAAAAAAAGTCAGAGTTCGTAGTGCCAAGAAAGCTATACGAGCATTGCCATGGCCGTCACCCCCTGTTTTAGAGTTCATACGGCGTGCCCGTTTAGAGGGCCTTTGTTCATTGCCGTTTGTGTCCGTGGATTGGGGTCTCATTACGGCACTTTTGGAGCAATGGCGGCCTGAGACACACACATTCCACTTGCGGCCTGGTGAGTCCACAATCACGCTACAAGATGTTGAGGTTTTGTTAGGCATTCCGATTGACGGTAAACCTGTGACTGGAAATACAAACTTGAAGCCTCGTGATTTGTGTAAGCATCTATTGGGGGAAGAACCTACAGAAGAGTCAGACATAAACGGGATGAAGGTTAAGACCAGCTGGTTAAGTGATAGGTTCACTGGCCAAGTAGAGGAAGGGGCTGATCCAGAGGTTGTTGCACGCCAGGCGCGTGGCTACTTGCTGTTGCTTATGGGGGAAACTATATTTGCTGACCACTCAGGTATTTTGCAATCGTTTGTACAAAATATTTCAAATGTTCAATATAGGGCTTTTATATTTGCTTCCATTTGTGATTTGAAAGGTAACCAAATGAATTAAAGTGGACAAATTATTTGGGTTTTTATGACTTCATGATACTTATATTTTTGTGGTTGTTTTTAATTTTTTTACATTCCGTTAAGAACTTTTCTCATATTTCCTATGATTGTGTGTTCATCTTCCACACAGGGGGATATGTGCACTTGGCTAACCTAGAACGTTTGGAGAACTTTGATGAAGCTGGGACGTACAGTTGGGGCAGTGATGCTCTTGCCAATCTCTACCATAACCTATGCCATGGTTGTATGGCTAGCACAAAACAGATTACTGGCTGCTTCATACTGTTGCAGGTTTGGGCTTGGGAGCGGTTGCCCTACCTTGCCCCAGGGCGATTAGGGAAGCGTGCTCCAAAGGCTGGTGCTCCACTTATTGGACGGTAACTTCACTTCAAATTTAAGCACAAAAGAGTTAAAAAATTAATTTTGTTCAAAACTTAACATTTGTATTATTTTTGTTGGATATTCCGTTCGTTCTTTATGTTGAACTTGTCCAGTTCTCAGGTGGGACGATGCATTTCATTCCCCTGACTTGCCGACCCATCTTGTAGGCGCTTACAGGTAACACCTTGACATCCAGAAACCGGATGAGGTACGTTCAAAAATTTGCTTCAATACCTCTACCCTTTAACTATTTCCATGATCATCTGTCTCCCTTCTTTACAAAACATGTTAATTGCATTGAACTGCTTAAAAATTAATACCCTTACTATTTAATTGTTTTCATGACCATCTTTCTCCCTTCTTTACAAAACATGTTGATTGCATTGAACTGCTTTGATGTATTTTTTGAACATATATTTTTGCAGGTCATTTGGACCCCATACAGTGAAGAGCTCCTTGAGTCTCTACCAGAATATTGTCGGGCTGGTAGAGCTGTTTGGCGGGCTACTGTTCCTCTAATATATTATGCTGTTTGTCAATATCACCAGCCCGAGCGAGTCATGCGCCAATTTGGTTTCCGCCAATGCATCCCCCCACCGTCTCGCTCTCTAGCTCCGCCGCATGGCAAAACCCTTCAAAGTGGTGCGTTAGATTGGGCCTTGAATTACCGGAAAATTATAGAAGTTTGGAATAATAGACTTAATCTAGTCGTACCGCCGGGTGATATCGACTTAGTTGAATACCCCTTCGACGACCCTTACGTGGCTTGGTATGATAGGATCACCAGGCGTTGTATTAGCCGTGTTGGTTGTGGTGTAGATGGAGTGGTAAGAACAATTAACTTCAACTTTGTCCTTTCCATATGTACGTCACTACGAAATTCATCAAATAACATATGTTAATGTTTCATCAAATCTTTCCTATTGCATTCGCTGTCGTCGAGAAGGAGAACAAGGAAAATTGGGGGTGGTTCCTCAATTGCATAAGGTTTTATGTTACTCAACGTCAAGGCTTGTGTCTCATTTCAGACAGGCACTTAGGCCTTCTTTCATATCTCAAAGGTGCTCCACAGTGGAGACCCCCAGCGGCGTACCACAGATACTGCGCCCGCCACTTGGGGGTAAACTACATACGGAAGTACAATAAAACTGTGGGCGACCAAGTAAAATTAGCAGCCTGTGAAATACAAGTTCGAAAGTTTGAGATTGAGCTGCAAAAACTTCAAAGGTTTTCCAACAGCGCAGTAAATAAGGATCTTGAGGAGCTACCCCTATGTAAGTGGTCCTATGCACACGATGGGGGTAGGCGATATGGATCGCGTACTACAAACCTATCTGAGAGCTTTAATGGAGTCCTTAAGGAAGCCAGGCACCTTCCCATAGTGGCCACAATTAGGACGACATTCTATAAGTGTGTTACGTATTTCAGCAACTATGCCATCAAAGCAAGGGACGGGATCGAATCAGGTTAGCAAATTCGCAACGGAAATGTACGATGAATGGAGGATGAGAGCAAGAAGGCACCAAGTGATTGAGTTTGACAGAGAGACGGGAATCTACGAGGTGCGAACTCCAATGAATCCAACTAGCCCATATAAAGGAAATCACAGGCACACAGTAAACTTCAATGCGCAGACATGTACTTGCAACAAGATGCAACAATGGAGGATGCCGTGTTTGCATGTGATTGCAGTGTGTAATAGAATGGCCATGGACCCTACACGATTCATAGGCAATGTTTGGAGGCTTGACTCAAACATAGCCATATATAGCTCTGAAACGTTCGTACCGCTGCATAACAAACCATATTGGCCTTCCTACGATGGGCCAATAATTCATCCTGATGAAGAACGTCTTAGGGGTCGAGGACGTCCACAAGTAAATCGATTTCGAAATGAGATGGATATGATGGACGACTGGCTTGAGGCGCATCCATCACACAAACAGTCTTGTACCTTGTGTGGTGGACATGGGCATAACAAGCGAAAATGTTCAAAGAGGGGAGAAGCGTCATCTTCAGTACCAAATATGTAACTTGTAATGTTTAAAACTATGCATCTGTTTGACTTGTCAATTGCTAAAATGGATCTGTAACTTATAATGTTCAGTTTTTATTTTCTTTCATGGAAATTAGAGGATAAGTATTGTTCTTAGACCCAAGTAATGCGAAATTATGATGGTTATTAGTGTTTGTACCGCTTGAGTGTTCAATTGTTAAATTGCCGTTTAAAATAACAAAATTAGTACCACATAATTGAAGGAAGTTAACATTGTAATGAGGTTTTCAAAATAAATTAGAGCAGCAAAACAAATATATTTACCAAGTGATAATTTAAATTAGAGCGCCAAAATAAATTAAACCCTAAATTTCCATTCTTGTCGAAGACCAACATAGTAATCTTTTGGGCTGGTTCTTTTTTCTTTCCAATATGGATCCTTGAACTTGGGAAGTATTCATACCCTGGAACTTGCTCCTCTGTTTGCCATATGATAGAACTATCTCAGGACTAAGGATTATTACACAGAAACGTAGAAGTTGAAAGATAATTTATAGACAAATGTTTTGGCCGAATACATAGCTCATACTCTTAATGGGATCCAATAAGACAAGAGCTAGTAGGGGACCACAAAAAGCTGTATATTAATAAGGCTGTATAAAAGCTCAATACAGTTTACATGGATAAAGTTGTATAAAATGACGAATAAAACAAAGATGGTTAAAAAAGTCTGTACGAATTTTTTAAGGCTGAAAAAGGTTTTATGAATTGATGATGGCTGAAAAAGCTGAGAGAATCGAAAAGTCTGCAATTGAAAAGACTACACCCATTGAATGAGACTGAAAAAAAGCTCAACAATTTGAATAATGCTGAAAACAACTATAGGAATTGATTAAGGTTGAACATTGAACAGGACTAAAAAAGCTGAAGAAATTGAATGAGGGTGAAAAATGCTGCAGTAATTGAATAATGCTGAAACAAGATGAAGTAATAGAGTAAAGGTAAAAAAAAACATGAACAAATTTAATAAAGCTGAAAATGGTGTATGAATTATAAATACAATTTATTTCAGCTAAGTTAAATAAAATCGGCATTATATATTTTGGACAATCATTTTTTTTTCAATTTTAAGCAAGAGTAGTTTCACGTTGTAACAGAATTAAACGATTTTTCACTACAACCGTGGTCCGCAATTTTTTTAAACGATTTTAGTTGTTTTAGTTTCTCACAAAACGTTATTTTATAAGATAGAGCCAGTTGAAATGGCGCTACCTGAGTAGAGCTACTTCAAGTGGCGCTACTTAAGTAAAGCCACTTCAAGTAGCGCTACCTATTTAGGTAGCGCCACTTGAAGTGACGCTAGTATAGTCCACGTCATACACATGGCAGAATGCCACATGGCAAATAGCGTCAATTGTAATGGCGCTACTTAGGTAGCGCTTTTTCAAGTGGCTCTACCGAGTAGTTTTAAAAATAGTTTGAAAATGAGATTATTCCGGCCAATAGTTTAAAAAAAGGGATTACTTTGATAAAAAACTCGGAAATTTCTGGTAACAACATCTCGGCTGGTATTTCCAGTATTATCCGGTAAGGTCCGGTATTGAAGCCGGGACGGTATTAAAGGGTTAGAGTACCGTTTTTTTCTTAAACCGGTACGTACCGGCCGGTACGGAATGGTATTGATAACATTGATTGCAAAACTAGGTATTTGAAATCTAGAATACAAATACTCAATTGATAAAAAGAATTAGAATTAATTCATTCAATTGCAATGAAAAGGTTATAAGTTTTACAATCGATCCGAATATTCAAATCTAAATCTATACATATACAAAGTTACTTGAAACGGTGCTTCATCTTCCCTCTAGACAAAGGGTTTAGCCGGCCATGGAAATGTGCGCAACTCTTTCTTCTATTCTGCTCCCACCCGGATGCTCTCTGAAAAACCTCCCACTGACTGCCACCGCCGAGAACCCCTCTAAAGACCCTTTTTGTCTGACTTTATAGCAATTGCCGTGCAAGACTTTACTTTGCTAGGCCGTAACATGGAGTTATTATACCCTAGGTCCTTAGACTTTGAAACATGCTACGAGCTGGTCTCTAAACTTCTTAAAGTTTGCACTTTAACTCATTAAAATATCAAGCCTCCAAATATCTACAAACACAAGAAACACATCACTTATCTCCAAATAACAATATAAATAGACTTAACAAGGCATAAATTAGAAATATTAAATGGGTGTTTTTCAGCACCTATCAGTCTGATACCATGTGGAAACCTTATAGCTAACTCAAGGCTAATTAACAATGAATGGAGAGGTTCTAAATGTTATTAAGTGATTACAATAAAAAAATCTCAAATAATGAGTGCGTGTTTTCTTCAAGCAATAAAGCCCTGCTTTCAAAAGGAAAATAAGTACTTATTTTTTAAGAAGGCAATTTCAAACTCAAAAATTATGTGCTTACGTAAATAATTTTTTCATCAATATGGATTTTATTTGATAGATCTCATTAAGATCTTTTATATAGTGCAAAAAAAAATTAAAAATTGTATTACATTTATATTATTTTTTAGTTTAAAAATATAAAATAAGTACTTATTTTTTAAGGATGTGTTATGCAACGGGGCTATAGAACGTGTACTTCAAGCATGTGTTCAAATCAATGTCCCCATCAAGCAACGCACAATTAATTAAAGAAGTTAATTTGATTCTCTTCCAACGACCTGTTCTAAATAAGCTATGACATCCTGGTTTAAATCAAATATCTTTAGTTCATAAAGTGAAACTCATTACTTTTGTGTTAAACACATCGGCTACGAATCGGTAATTGAGCTCAAACCCTTTTCGAAAGATATACGACACATTCTATATCAATTACCGAATCAGAATCGAATTCGGACTATTCTTCTAACTTTTTTGGGTATCACTTTTGCTCTATCATGTTACCCGCTCTTATGAGAAGACGCTTCCTCATTTAGGGGGTCTTTTAGTGATAACTTTTATTCTCTTTTCTTAGCCTCTCGCATGCCTAGGAGATGCATGATCGGAGAAGAGAGAACTTTTTCCGTATGGTGCATAAAGAGTTTTGAATTGCTTTCCCTTTTTTAGTTCTCGAAAAAGGGCTATTTTGAAACTTGACTTGGTTTCCAGCAAAATGGGTGATGGGTGATTCTTAGGCTATTCTTGCAAAACAAACCAAATATTTAAAGGAAGGACTTTGCAATTTTTACTTCGATTGGTTGATTAATCGCCAAGGATAGACTCCCAATAATTTACCATCTCAAGATTTTTTCAATCTCTTTAATATTCCCTCCCAATTTACTCGTTCCTTATTCTATTCCAACTATATAGCATATTAATTACATTTTTTTTATTTGACAATACTTGTTAGAAGCAATATGAACTTGATTTAATAAATTTTAATTAGTTTTACCGAGTAAAGTTTTTAAAATAACATAATATCTTACGAATTATTAGGTAGATAAAATTTAAAAGTGGCATGAAAGTCTAAAAGGGCTAACAAATTAGGGCGGAAGGAGTAATATTTTTTTTTTATTTGCTTTAGACAGGGTGAATATGGCATTTTGATATGTCGTTAATCTGAAAGGGAGGTCAATGTCATTTTTAAGAATCCTAAGGGGTAATCTATGAAACATTACGACAGTACTAGATAACCTCAACTCCTCAAGGAAGGTAACTGTAATTTACCCCAAAACGATTTGGCACTGGATTTATTTTAATTCCTCCACTTCTGCCCCCAAATCAGATACCAAAGGAGGCAGAAGAAGAAGATCAGATTGGGGGGAGAGAGAGAGAGAGAGAGAGAGAGAGAGAGAGATGAGCAGTGAGAGTGGCAGTGGTAGTAGTCCGAGACCCGTAGCGAGGAGAGAGAGTCCATGGGGGATGTCAGAGGGTGACCACAAACAGCCCACGCCCCACAGATGCAACGATCGGGTTGAAGATGTCATCCAAGTAAGTTTTTTCCGCTATCATCTTCATAATCTTGAATTACCCATTAGGTAGATACTAGTTATATTTAGATTTACGCGCTTTTAGTGGGGAACAGTTGTACGCTCTGCGCGTTCGTGTTTAATCTTGAATTGGGTATGTGGAGAAGCAGTTTTGTTTTTTAAAGATATCTCTTGCGGCACTTTGCTCTATATACCCTGTCGATTGTGTGTTTGGATGCCCCAATCTGGAAAATATGACTAACAGAGAAACAAAAGAACCACAAGTGGTTGGCCTCGTGGTCTTGGCTCGAGACCCAGGGTTGCTCTTTCCTGAGGTCTGAGGATCGATTTTTCTTGCCGGCAACTCTTTGGGCCACCTCACCCTACGCAGAAACGTGTGAAACGGGTGTGATCTGGCTCGTGATACGTACATTACCAGGCCCGGCCCTGAGTTTTGCGAAACTTTCGGAGGCCTCTCGACTGTTTGTATCTATATAATATATTAGTCATTCAACATGAGAAGCAAGGGAGCCTTGTAGTTTAATGGCAGAGCTTGAAACAAGCCTTTGGTATCTTTGGTTGTGAGTTTGAGTATCAAGGCCACCAAATCAAAACCATTTCTTGTACAATGTAAAAAAGATTGTTTGTTTTGAAAATTGTAGATACCAAGTGTTGAACACAAAATCTCATGGTTAAAACACGCACACCTTTCTGCCAAACAACTTGACATATGTAATATTTCATATATTTTGCTTTTTGGAGGCCTATTATTGGGCCCAGAATTGGAGGCCCAAGGGCCAAGGCGCTCACCTTGTGGGCCATTCCCAGGGCCGGGCCTGTACATTACCAAAAATAAAAATAGAGCAACAAAGTACATTGAGAGTTGGTCCATACCGTCTTGTATAGTGGATTGGGTTCATGGATGGCTGTTTGTAATTCTTGTCACTTATCAGTTATCACTACCTAAAATAATGACAACTGATTCTTTTTTCTTGGAATGATCACTGAACTCATTCTGAATCTGAACAAAGAATGAGGCCAAATTCTTTAATTTCTCGTCAATCATGTAAGATATTAAAAGTAAAGCATTCGGTGATATGTCTTTTGGTGTGAATCTCAAAGGATTCGTTGTCTGGGTTTGAGTTAAGACCCTAGTCAATTGATCAAAGTTGGTCTGCAGGGAATTTTGAGTGTAATTTTCATTTTGAAGTAAACGGTTTCTTTTCTTTCTTTACTAACACTAAGAGGCAGCTAAGGAGTCTACAAGGAGATGACAGGGACTGGAAACATGAACTTTCGTAGGTCAACAAAGCAACTACTTGGCAAGGCCGCAAGATTTAGGCAACTTTAGTTTTTCAGTATAAATTAAACTGAACTGTTCGTAAAATCTTATAGGCCTGTAGTACTAGAATATCAAAGCAACTACTTGGCTAGATTTGGTTGACTTTGGTTTGTCAATGTAAATTAAACTAAAGGGTTTCTAAAATCTTTTGGGCCACTTATACTGCAATATCTAAACTATCTTGGTTTATCAAGAGCAGAGATCAGCAGAGCTGGTCCAGCACTTGTGGAGCTGATGGAGCTGTATCAATACCTTGGTATTAATCTAATCAACAAATACAATAACATTAACCGACAAATACAATAACATCCTACCTTTGGCCAAAGTGATAAAAATATTTTTCTACAGTTACACAACCTTCCTGAATTTTGATGAGGTTGCTCTAGTGATGTCAATTTTCATTTTTCATGTGAACTTTGTAGCCAAAAGAAGGCAACTTTTAGGGGTTTAACTTAACAAAACATGTCCTAATCAACTATGACGTGGCTAAATGGGCTTTCTTAAGGTATTTTGGAACCATGAATTTGGAATGTTCCTGCAAAACTGGGATTATAAGTACTTATGCAGTGGTGTATAAGACTAGAAAAAGTTACAGGAAGAAATTAGGGGAAAAAATTACTTGGCTGTTCGCATGCAACTAAGTAACTATTAAAGATGTCCAAGTTTGGAATTTGCCAGACTAGGTACTTGGACCTTTTAAATCAATCAGCTACACGTCTCTGGATGTTTTGGGGCACATAATGATTAGAGTAACTAGACCCATCATAGTCTTTGCATTACTCTTCTTTTGGGTACCCATTTTACAAATAGAGATGGAGCTTCTATGAAATTAGAGACAATTGCTCTGAAAATTCTTGGGAACTTTCTCAAGATAGCTTCCTAGGGCAATGCAAACAAATAGAAGAGCAAGCTAATCCACAAGTGTATTTTCATGGAGTTTAGTTTTTCAGCAAGTTTTCTTAAAGGGTTCGATTCCATGGTGCCATCAGTATATGTTGCTTGTGATATTTTTGAATCATTTTTGAAATTGCGGCTTTCCTTGCTATTTTCTGCTTTCTACTTTCCTTGCCGGCAACTAACGAAGGAAGTGATTATTATTTATTAGGTTTTTTAAGTTATGCTATGAGAAGATTGACATTCAAACTTCAAACACTCAAGTTCAAGTAGGAAGTGAATACATTTTATCTTTCTCATGCCTGTGGGCCTGTGTGCTATCATTTCCACTGCGATTTCAAGGTCCACCATCAAGTAATGCTCCTTTGGCCACATTTTAAGCTTATTTGGCTTGTGTTGTGTGTAGGCATGCTTTGAAGGTAACCCTTTTAAGACAGTACCCGGTCCTTTCAAGCTCTTCTGGCAATGCATGCGCTCAAAACCTGGGTATAGTTCTTCCTCAGTAGTGTTTTCTTTCATTCAAATGTAAGTTTTTTTAAGGTACTCATAGAACCTCTTTGGTATTTTCTCTTTAAATCTTAAGGATTTTCTTATTGTTCACTGGAAGTTTTTGATTGGGCATTCATTCATTGGAATGCTGATATGTACTATGTAGCATACATGTCATTATACAGATTGTCCATTGCTAGGACTCCTGACAATGTGACATCTAAATTGAATTTTTTGATAATTATTTACAAAACTAATGCTCACCTTTGATGTTGCTTAGCCTTGATCATTACACTCTAAACCCTGAGAGCCATTGAGAAAATTTATTAACTGTTTTGCCGTACAGGGAAGAACCAACAGAGCCATTCCGCTATATGCAATTGGATCCGCCAACTAGAGAAGTGAAGCTTGACTGAGCTTGTCTCAAAATACTGTTTATCCATTTCTAATTCTGATCCTCACAGTTGGATTTCAAGTTTTGATTGATGTGCTACTATGGAGCACCATATGTGTTAACCTTTTCTTAAATTTCTGTTATATGAAAATTGACAAGTCAATGGTGACTTATGTTCTGACATCCAAATTCTGAATAACATTACAAATTGATGTTCTCGCTTCCAAGTTCCAACTTTGAAATATCAGATCGTAATCGTAGAACGTGGAACGTGGAACGTTCGATTGATATATCCTTGAATGCACATAGTTGCCTCCCCACTGACAATACTGCAGATGGATTCTTGCTCCAATTTACCAATCCCATATTATTTTTTGCTGGTACTAATCGGAGATATATTATTTTACGTTTCTCCAGTTATAATGGAGGCTGAGAGCTTAGTTTTCCTACTTCTCAAAAGGGGTGGTATGTTTTGTCACTGAATTATAATTAGAGGACATCTTGTAGAATATGTTGAATATTTATATGAATGTGCTCGTAACTTGGACAGGTAATTTTGGCGCTCTAGATATTATAAATCTGATCAATGATTCCCAATGGGATAAAGACCGTTAAGGTCATGCCTTCCAGAAGTTCATGTAGTTTGATTGCAAAACCACATGTTTCTCAACTCAATCGATCAAGAAGACAAAATTAATAGCGTATTGTGGATTATTTCCGAATGCAGTTTATTATTGTTTTTCTCCTTGAGTTGAACAAGAGTTTCCTCCTGAATTTTGTCACTGATGTCTGATGTTGGTATTTGCTTTGTCCCTTTTGGTACAAACTTGCATGAGAATAATGCTCACATGAGAAGTTTGACGATTTGGCAGTGAAGTTTGAATTTGGCAGTGCAGTTTGATGACTGCCAAAAGTAAGCACGGCTCTTCTTATTTACATCTCTGACGATTGGTCCACAAATAGTGCTACAATGCCCCATCTACTTTAATCCTCAAATCGCCTTAAAATCCAGTTAGTAATACTTAAAAACCTGCAAGGCTAACGTGTCAAAACCATTAGTTCATCGACACTTTTCTGTTTTGCTTGTTTCCTGTATTTCTGTTGCTGTGCAAGCAGGTGTCCAGGATGAGTTTGAGTTGGTTTTTTCTTCTTGTGTTGTTTTTTTGTAGGTTGTCAGGGGCAGGGTCTGTATTGCATGCTCTGTATGTTGAGGTTGTTTGCTTTATGCAGTGGTTAATTTGCCCAAAAGGACTCCGGGGTGCTGTAGTGCACTCTTGTGTAGTGCGCGTGTAGGGGCGATACACTACTATCAATCTCATCAATCAACGGTCTAGATTAAATACAATCTTTTAACGGTCAAAGTTAAAAAAAAAAAAATCGCAACCATTGATTGATGAGATCAACGGTCTATGTGTTGTACTTGAGTTCCAAGCCTACTAAAACTTGGGAATGAGCAGTTAGAAAAAAAATATTAAGATTCAAGTAAGAAATATGAGAAGATAGTGTTCTCAATCCAACGCATTGCAGATGTAATTACAGACCCAAAAAAAATAAAACTTACAAGCTACTCCACTGCAGAGTAATTCAATCCTCAATTGCCCACAACCACATACTATATGGTACTATGACATAGTTAATGAGCAACAGAATAGTTTTCTGAGGGACAATCTCATAAATCTGTTCATAAACAACAAGCGATGAAGCTAATGTGGGAAACTGTAAAGCATACCCATTGTAGCAGAAAACACACATAATTAACGAAAAATTAGAAACGTAGAAGTTCTTCATGGCCACATAGAAAAACCATTGCCATCAAATGCTTATTTCCAAATTATTTGAAGGAAGAGCATGCTTTGTACTTGGAAGGAATCCACCTACTCCAGACCTAGCAACTCAAACTTGCAAATAACTGCAAATCAAAACAGTTGATGGAGTAAAAGTTTGAATTCATATGGGCAAGATGGTTGAATTTAATCATTTCGAAGCTAGAAATTTGAGTAATATTGAGGGTTAATTTTGTCATTTCCTTTCCAGGGTTTAGGGGGTTTTCAAGTAGGAGTAACTATAAATGTTAGTAATATAAATACAACTGTGATGGAGTGGGTTGTCCTTTTTTGATCATCTAGCGGGTTGTCCTTTTCTTCGTTAATTTCTCTGCCTGTTCTCCTCTAGTCAAACCTATTCAAAGCCAAAGGTGCCTCCGAGGGCTTTTAGAGCATTTCCAATGCAAGATGTCAAATCGGAAATGGCATGCCAAGTTAAAAGATTGACATGTAAAGTAAGTCCAATCAGAGTGTTAAATACTTAGTTATCATGTAGCATATTCTCTCTAATGTCAAATTTTTTCTTTGATTATTTTACTCTCCAAAACATAATATTCCCTCTGTCCTTTATTTATAGTCCGGTATTTCATTTTGGGCTGTCCTTTAATAAGTGTCAATTTTGTAAAGTTAGTGGGTAAAAATTGGTGAATTGTCTATTTTGTCCCTAAAAGTAGATTTTGAAAAGTAAGTGAGTAAAAGTGTAATGATGATGAATAAGTAGGGAAAATGGAGGAAAAAATTGATGTGAAATGTGTAATGATGATGTCTTTTTAATAAGTTGGAATTACAAAGCAGAACACTTAAAAAGGGACGGAGGGAGTAACTATCTGGGTAAATTTCTCTTATATCCTTTGACTTTCATGGAAATTTCACTTCAGTCATTCTATTTTTAATTTGGACAATACTAATCTTATAGTTTTGATTGACTTTCAATGTGGTCCCTTTGAAGACTTCCGTCCAATTTTTGGACGGAAAAAACCCATGTGCCATCCATGTGACCGCTCTACAAGGATATTTTAGTCCATTCTTTTCTACCCTCTTCCACACCAAAAAAAAGCCCAACCTGCAAATTTCCCAAATTGATTTACCCTAAATTAGTGTACTGTGAGTTCGCATTAGGATTAGGCATGTGGATGGCTGATTATGCAGAGAGGGCGAGGAGGTAGTGGTGAACGGTGAGCTATACTTCGACAACAATGTGGATTCAGCCGCGGAAGAAGAGTACGTAGTTCCAGTAGATGAGTGAGTTTTCGGGTAGCTTGATGGTTGGCAATCTGACCTTGAATAGGGTAAGTGATGGCTGCATAGTTCGAATAAGCTTTTCCGGCGACGAGATAAGCTGTGAGTCGGTTAACATTGTATTAGTTCTATTTGCTTTGGTCTTTGGATTTCTAGTAGGAATAGAAGTCACATTTTTTACGAAAGCCATCCAATCAAGTGGAAGCACACCGGCTTTCCAACATATTCCATACCATTGATTCACCATCACCGGAGTTGGAAACAGGTTGAAGAAGAATAAGAAGAAGAAGAGAGAAGGAGAAGAACAAGGCAATAATGTCCGATTGAACCCATTCATATTCTCTCTCTGAAGTGAGGAAGGCAAATTAAATCCATTCATATTCTCGATCTTTCTACAAAGATTGGAAGGTTTGGACATTACCATAGTTTTTTGTGGGGAAGAGGGTTGAAGGAATGGACCAAAATAACCTTGTAGAGCTATCACATGGATGACACATGACTTTTTTCAGTCCGAAAATTGGACGAAAGTAAACAAAGGGGTCACATTGAAACTCAATCGAAACTATAAGGTTAGTATTGTCCAAATTGAATATAGAAGGACTGAAGTGAAATTCGCATGAAAGTCGAAGGGATATAAAAGAAATTTACTTTAACTATCCTTAAGTAAATAAAAGGCCTATTGGTTGGAGTAGACATTGGCACCGATGGGAAACTGGTCATTATTAGTGATCAAAAAACAGACTAAAAAATGACAAGTCATATTTCACAGAATTTTAACTTGGAGAGATATGGTCAAATCTTTTTTTCTGCATACGGTTTTCAATAAATTTTATCTTCAATCATTACTTTCAGTTTCTAACTATCTCTCTCCACTTATCATTTTAAAACCTCCCTCAAAATCCAAACCAAACAAAGTCTGGTATCTTAAAATAGTAGAAATATGTGAATTATATGGTATCTTAAAATAGTAGAAATATGTGAATTATAGTTTAAAGCCAAAAGGAGAGAGAGACACAAATTTAGAATTTCACCGTTGAAGACCGATATATAAATCGAGATCCAATAAAATATGTAGGACTTTGCAGATTGAGATTAGACTTTTTTTTTTTTTTTTTCCAGATTCAAACAATAATAATAACGAAATACTACGTACTGATCACTTAGATGTACTTATTATTTGTTCAGTCGTGACTTAACACATTATTTTTAATCATGTCAATATGGGAAACAGAGTTATAATGAAGGAGGATCGAACATACTTTACTGATGTAGCAGCGACCACAATTGTTAGACTCCGGCCCAAGAATAAAGATCAAGGTAGGAGAATTGATCTTCATTGCCATACATTTCTCTGTTCTCTATAGTTTCCTGAATGACAACAAAAATATGAAGTATAAAGGAACCATCAATTGAGTAGTTGTCTCTGATTATACCACTAATTAATTTAAGACTTCATCAACCGAACGTGTGGTAGACAAAGTCTACAAAAAATTGGAATTCCAAGATCCCAGCGTTACCTGATCTCCTTTCAAATGCTGCTGCTCTAAATGCTTATTGAGATCTTCTATCACGGGGCCATCATTATATCCTCGTGCAATAAACATTGTTGGCGGCATGCGTACTGATCCAGAAGAGAAGGTCTGCATGTTGGGACACCTCTTTACGACCACTATCTTTAAGGACGGCAAGTTGAAATTGTAATTTGCGCTGCAGAAGCTTTTGAGATTTGAAAGGTCTTTCAGTATCAACCACTCCAACTTGGGGAATACAATCTCTTCATCATCAATCACTTCCTCGTGCCCTTCATCTGTTGCAATAACTTCTTCCATTGTGGAACAAGACCTCAGATAGAGTACTTTAAGCGCACCAAGGGCCTTGGCGACGGAAGCTGTCAAAAGATTTCGCAACAGGGGACAATCCTTAATGGTTAGGTATTCTAGGTTTTGAAGACACAGAAGACCGTGGGGATCCTTGTTCCACAAACATGTCAACTGAGACAGGGTATCCAATTGTATCGTTCTTACTTGGATTAATGACCCAACGCATTCTTGACCTTCCCCAACCTCTAGCCCATCAAAGTGGAAAACCTCTGTCACCCCAATACAACTTTTCACAACCAACAGGTCCACATTCCGTAACCTTCGGAACAAACGAGGCGAAACAACTGTTGATATTTCGTCACATTTGGAAAAAAGCAGGGTTTTTATGCTTGGTTCGCAAGCGCCCAGAAGTTGCTGAAGAACTATCCCTCCTAGTTTGTCGAGACATACTAGGAGTAATGATCCAGCAATAGGTCCACATTCCGTAATCTTCCGAACAAATGAGGCGAAACAACTGTTGATAATTCGTCACAATGGGAAAAAACCAGGGTTTTTATGCTTGGTTCGCAAGCGCCCAGCAGTTGTTGAAGAACTATCCCTCCTAGTTTGTCGAGACGTAGGGACTCCAACTTTGGGAATGCAACCTGCCAAATTTAAGTTAAGTTCAAAAGAACAAGGTCAAACAGTAATAATAACGAAAGGGGATAAATTCTTTACACCGCCGGTGTGAACATTTGTTTCCTCCAAATCAATTGCATTTCGTCACATTGCCATGTTTTATTAATTAGGACCACTGTTTTAATACGTGTCGCAATATAATTGATTTGGAGGAAATAAATATTTACACCGGTGGTTTAAAGAATTTATTCTCATAATGAAATACTCCTGCTTATTTTTTGTACTTTTTTTTGTACTTATTATTTGATCAGTCGTTACTTAACAATTAAATAACATTATTATTGAATCATGTCAATATGGAAAACAAAGTTATAAAGAAGGAGGATCAAACCTACTTTACGTACAATAAAGGTATACATCCTCGCCATACATTAAGAACGGATCTTCCGCGACATACAGTATGAGCTGATCTTCCTCGCCTCCGTCGCCATACATCTCGTTGCTCCCTATAGTTTCCTATAAATGACAACAAAATTATAAAGTATTAAGGAACCATCAATTGATTAATTAATTAATTAAAGACTTCATCAACTGAAGGTGTAGTCAATCAGCTATAAACTTGGTCGTAAGCGTTACCTGATCTCCTTTCAAATGCTGCCGCTGCTGTTCTAAATGCTTATTGAGATCTTCTATCACAAGGCCGTCATTTCCTCGAGTAATAAAATTTGTTGGCGGCATGCGTACTGATCCAGAAGTGAAGGTCTGCATGTTGGGACACCCCTTTACGACCACTTTCTTTAAGGATGGCAAGTTGAAATTGTAATTCGCGTTGCAGAAGCTTTTGAGATTTAATAGGTTTTTCAGTATCAACCACTCCAACTTGGGGAATACAATCTCTTCATCATCAATCACTTCCTCGCGGCCTTCCTCTGTTGCAATAACTTCTTCCATCGTGGAACAATACATCAGATTGAGTACTTTAAGCCCACCAAGGGCCTTGGCGACGGAAGCTGTGAAAAGATTTCGCAATAGGGGACAATCCCAAATGTTTAGGTATTCTAGGTTTTGAAGGCACAGATGACCGTGGGGATCCTTGTTCCACAAACATGTCAACTTAGGCAGGGTATGACAATCTATCTTTCGTACTTGGATTAATGATCCAGCGCATTCTTGTCCTTCCCCGACCTCTGTCACCCCATTACAACTTTCCACAAGCAATAGGTCCACATTCCGTAATCTTCCGAACAAATGAGGCGAAACAACTGTTGATAATTCGTCACAATGGGAAAAAACCAGGGTTTTTATGCTTGGTTCGCAAGCGCCCAGCAGTTGTTGAAGAACTATCCCTCCTAGTTTGTCGAGACGTAGGGACTCCAACTTTGGGAATGCAACCTGCCAAAAATCAATTTTGTCATCTTGTTTAGTACTACTAATATAGAATCATAGTTGAGGCATTTCATGTTATTGGACGAGCCAATAAAAATATAGTAACATCGTTGTGGACAAAATTACTCAGTTTCAGGATGTGTTAAGCATAGAATTAGGAAGGACGAGGAAAGCTCTAGTTATATGTGTGGCCAATGGAGCGCCAACCTAGGAAAAACAAGAAAGATAGAAAGAAACCTACACCGCTACACGTATGATGTCCTTCAATAGTTTTTAGGCGATGGTCATGATCAACCAAAAAAGGAACTCCCTCCATCCCAAATTGGATGACAATTTTTTATATTTGTGTTAATTTTAATTTCTTATATCTTTCAATATAAATTTTAAAAGATATACAATATGGATTTTATTTGATAGTTCTCGATTAGTTCTATTTTACAAAATTTTCAAACTCATAAAAAATATTATAGATTGAAAAATATAAGTAATGAAAAATGGCACAAATTTTAAAAATTGTCATCCTTTTTGGGACGGAGGGAGTAAGAAAATTGGTACCTGGGCGTGGTTTACGGGTTGCTCTTCAAATGTGACAGTGCAGAAACCTTGAATGCTTTGCAACCCTCCAAGGTCCATGTGCGTCAATTCTGGGAATGGGACGATAGTGTTACTGGCGGGTTCTTGTGTTTCTTCTTCCCTTTTCTCCAAGTCGACGACCCCTCCCACCATTGGACACGAGTCAAGACAGAGGCTTTGAAGATTTCGTAATTGTGGGAGCATGGTGGATTGGACCAGATTGACCAGTTTACTACAATCGAAGACATCCAAGTACTTCAATTGACAGAAGGACTCAACTGAACGTAATTTCTTGTCCCATATGTCTGTTATATTCGGCAAAGATGAAATGGTCAATTCCACCAGAGAAGGGAATGCCACAAAGAACAGACAATGAACTCTTAATTATGTAAGCAACAAAGAACAGACAATGAATAGGTGGATGCTCATGTTGGAAAACCATAGAGTACAATGCCGGAGTAAAATGTGTTCCTGATATCAAAGTCTATTTTTTGGGGCCAAGTAGCATGTGAAGTAGGATTAAAGCTATGAAAATGAAATCATGGTGGCCGGAGCCTTACGACGGATATTCATGTCAAGTCTATGTGATGTTGACTTAGCATATGCGATTCACATAGGATCCTCACGGTTTGGAGAAACATTCCCTTCTCTCTAGACTTACACTGACTATACCTATACTGTGAATAACAAAGTAGCCAGATCTAGAACATCGAAACTATAAATAATCTTTTGAAACAAAAAACACGTTTTTCTAAGTGGCTGTGGGTGAATTGTTGATTAAAGAGTCAGTGGCCTACAGCATCCCCAAATCCGGTAAGATATTGGTAATTAACTACAACTATTAGGAGCTGGGAAACATTCAATTATGGATTGGTTTATGAACAGCAATATAATGATCCAGCATGCAAGTAATTTTAATTCCTATACGCAAAATAGAGATGAAGGGGCATGCAACCTTCTGTCTTTAAAGAAACGTGTCGAAGGGATTAATCCTTGGCAATGGCATACAACTCGATCGTACATATTCCGCCTGATTAATGCTCGACTAGTAATGTTACCATATTTTCATTGATGATGGAACTCATTCCGCCTTTATTCAGATTTGGATCCAACTAAGATGTTCAATTCTGTTTTATATACAAAAAATAGTAACTAAATTCGAACTGTTATTTTCCTTTCTCTTTCTTGTATCCTTTTTTACTCTCTTTTCCCTATATATATATAGAAAATATTGTACAAACTTTTATCCACTAACTTTTCAAAATGAACACTTATTAAAGAACCATCCAAAATGGAAATATTGACCATACAAAAGTTGGTACATTTTCCCTAACTTTATTAAGTTTGAGTAGAACTTTCCCTAAATTTTTTCTTTTTTATTTTTGAAGACGAGAATTTCCCTTACCATACATGTCACGACTAGTGTTGTGCCTCTGGATAGAAAGCCATCTAAAACCTAATATAAGCTTTATCTCTCTATGCTTGTAAATAGTTCTCTAATATAAGCTTTGTGTACATATCAGTGCTCATGGCGATGCAAATGTTATTGATTGAGATTCCATAAACTAACAACGAATAAAATTGGAAAAACATCCACACACACACACAAAAAATAATCAAGGTCTTAAGGTCATAGAAAACAAGCCTCGAGAAGTGGCTCTATGTATTGCCATTGAGATCATTAAAGGGCAATATTATAACTTCACATGAATAAAGACAAAGTGAGAGTGCGGTTATAAAAAATGAGAATGTGAAAATCACTCCTCTAATTATTTTGTAGTAGATTGCATCTTGAATGTATTGATTTTGTGGTACCTTCTCTTCTTAGTTGTTTCAAGAATCTTATCAGTCTACAGTCATCAAGAAGATATCCTTTCTCAAACAGGAACCCGTTAAAAAAGAAAAGTAAGATGCAGGACTCTCGATCCCAGAATCATGATGTGTGGAGCAAGAAAATCTTTTCAGAAAATTTGGGCAATTTTGGACCAAAAACTTGGTTGGGGGGGGGGGGGGGGGGGGGGGGGGGGGTGGGTGGGGGCAGGCCGTGTCCTCGCTCATAGACCTTGTGCATATACATTATCATACCGAACTTCCAATAATATAGGCCTTGATTTTGAGTAATTATTTACAGTAGTTGTATTTAGACACCGTCACATCAATCTACAACAGCCAAGGAACCTAAAGAAAAAAATCAATTAAGCATGATTTTTTTTGCAAAAGAATCAATTAATTACAAGAAGGAAATCAGGGCGGGAAAATCATTACAAAAAAATAAGTTCCTCACTTAACGGAAGAACTAACCTTTTTGATTCCCTAATAAGAATGTAAAGCATCACCAGGCAAATGAGTGAAACTTGAAGATCGATCAACTTTGCCATGCATGCATGTTTTGTTAAAGTTCTAAATTTTGAGGATATGATGAGAGCAAGGAAGATATACAAACTTGGACACAATATAGAATAACTGGCAAATGCCCGTGTCTAGAGGCACGTCCAAATGAAATATAGTCCTAACTTGAATAACTTGTCTGCTTTATCCATCCAATATAACCTACTCATCCCTGCCTCACTTTAATTAAAAGGCTCATGCCAAAGTTGAGAGAAGAAATAAAAAAAAGGCAATAATTTACTGATTAATTATCAACCATCTTTAAATAATATCAACTTAAAATGGAAAAAAAACAAAAGGTAATAAATTCGAAAGAAAATTGAATATATTACCACTACATGCAGCAGGTCAAAATATAACATAAGGAAACATTCTTTTAATGAGACGGCTACAATCTTACCTTGAGGGCGATCAACGGCCGTAGTGTTGCTCATGTTTGTATATATAGATAAAAATCGCTCTATTTTATAATATAGATTACATATATACAGAAATCTTCAGGTTGGTAAGGACCTTAAAAATAAGAACCTTATATGCGGACCTCGCATTCCTCGCATTTTCCAATCGGATTTCAATGATCCGAGCCGCTCAATGTGTTCAGAACGTGATTTTAAGGGCACGTATGAGAAATCGGCAAATAAAATGACCGGGAAGGGCTTGATTTGAGCAGTTTTTATTTGAACCGTTAGATAAAAAACAAACAAAAATTGCTCGGATGAAGCCCTTCCTAATTTTTTTTTCTGATTTCTCGTGAGTACCCTTGAAATCACGTTTTGAAAACATTGAGCGGTTCGGATCATCGAAATTCGATCGGGAAAGAGAAGTCCGCATTTTATTAAAATATAAGGTAGTCCTTATAAGAAGGATACTATATATATATATATATATATATATATATATATATATATATATATATATATATATTTGGAATTAATTAGATGAGGCTGATTAGTACCTAAGATTGTAAGATCGTGGTGCTAAAAAGTTCCTAGCTTGTGGTGTTTTCATTGATTTCCGTTGTTTTTATGTAAATTTTACTCGTAAGGTAGTCTGTTCAGTGTTTCAGGTGAAATAACTCTAAAGGCCGTGATTTTAGGCACAAGGCACAACCCCAAGTTGATTCAGGTATCCACGCCCGGTGGAACTTTTGGTCGGGAGTTGAAAAGAGACAAGGCGAGAGAGTTCAGCCAAGGCAGGGAGACGTCGGGTGTCAGCATTGGGAGGCTGGCCTGAAGAACTGGACATAAGCCACGCGTATCGATACGCCGTTAATCCGTATCGATACGAATTAACCTCGTGGCATGGCAGGTTGTTCCGTATCGATACGGCCCTATTTTGTATCGATACGGGAAAGCTACGAAGAAATGGCCCTTCTTGACTTATCAGAGTGGTATCGATACTTTGCTTATTTTGTATCGATACGGGGAGCCTTCGGCCAGATATTTAGTTGCTTTTTGGACTTTCCACTTAAGGAATAATTGCTACTTTTGGTATGTTTTTCAGATATTTTTAGAGAGAGAGACCCATTTTGTTTAAATAGGGGCTTCATCTCTCCCTTTTGGGTAGCTAGTTCAATACCACTTTTAGGTTTTTCCCCATTAAAGCTCCTTAAGCTTTTCAAGTGTAATTTCCATTAAACTCAAGTAAGTTCTTTGTGTTCTTCATTTTCTCGTTTATTAAAGTTGATCGTGTGGTTTGGATCTCTATTAATCTCAAGTTTATTTTCATTTCTGTCGGTTAAAAATGTTGGTTAAATTTAGCACTCCTTTTAGTCGTTCAAATATGCGTGAGTAGTTATTTAGGCTTGGCGTTTGGATGATTAATACATCGAGACTTATGCTATTCTAGCTTTTCTCAACTCTGGACTGAAGTTTGACAAGGAAAAAGAGCATTGTTCGGCTTTTATGTAACAAAACTAGTCGATGTTAATCTCCGGTGATCACGTGCTCGCTCACATGGTTCCGTGAGCGATGTCTCGATTTGTGTTTGCCAAAGGAATGAAAGAACTCACTCATTTTCCAAGTCACACTTCAAGTTTATTTATTTTCACCGCGAAATCCTCCGGTTGATAGCCTAAGCCGTGCGATTCAACCGTGTTTTCTTTGAGAAAGTTGGATAGCTAAGTCCCGGGCGTTAGTCATTCCAACGCCTTGCCGCTTGTCTTAATCTAGTAAAAACTCATTTTCAAGTCTTTTTAGTCAAGCAATTTCCACCTTAAAGCAAAACCAAAAGTTGGCCGTCTAAACGCCGCAAACCTTTACACCTAACAATCCTGGCAAGCTATAAGGAATTATCTCTGTGGGTACGATCCCGGACTTTCCGGTATTTATGCTGACAACGGCCTAGCCCTACGCTCGGGGTAAAACGACCCGTTTCAACGGTTAGGTTTGGACGAAGCATATTTTGGCGCCGTTGCCGGGGATCTTTCTAATATAGCTTATTGGGAGGTTCGACAAACCATTGTAAGTATTCCATTTATTTTATCTTTGTGCATGGCATGCTAGCGCTAGTGGATACCTCTAACAGATCATACTATCAACTTGAGGTGTAACGAAGCTAGACCTAGTATCCGCTGCCTTTTCTTTTCATTTGTTGCAAAGTTATATTTATCTATTGAGGCGGCGGCATAGCCCCTCATAATTGTCTTGCGAAGGAGGTGGCGGCATAGCCCCTCCAGTCTGAGTTTCTAGTTGCAGGGCGGTTCTATAGCTCTTCATCGATTTTAGCGGAGGTTCATGCTTGCGGTGTATCGTAGTCCTCGCTCAAACCGTCTGCACCGATCTAGTTCTCCGCCTCGGATTAGAAACCTACATATCCGAACTTATTCTCCACCGAGCAGGGTTTCTAGGCAGTATTCTCCACCAAGAGCACCAATGGCCGAAGAGGAAGCTGCTCCTGCCAGGACTCTTAAGGACTACTTGAATCCGGAACGGGTTACCCAACTATCACCGATAGTCTTTCCGCGCCCTACCACTGCCGCCAACACCTTCGTGTTTAAATCAGATTATCACCGTTGCATTCCGACATTCCATGGGATGGAACGTGAGGACCCGTATCAGCATATCCGGGAATTCGAGGAGGTTCTCCAATCGTTTGTTAGTGGGGAGGTACTTCTCAACCAAGCAAGACTGAGGCTTTTCCCTTTTACGTTGAAGGATAAAGCTAAAACTTGGTTCCACTCCTTGAAGCCTCAATCTTTGAACACTTGGGCGGAAGTTCAAGATGCTTTTCACAAGAAGTTCTTCCCGGCCAGCAGGACTAAGCTCTTAATGGACCAGATCCAGACATTTAAGCAGCGTGAGGGAGAGGTTTTTCATCAGTATTGGGAGCGTTATAAAGATTTGCTTTCAGCGGTTCCTCACCACAACTTTGCCTTGTATCAACTTATTCATTACTTCCATTTGGGATGCTCACAACAAAGCAAGCAGTTGCTTGATACCATGTGCTCCGGGGGTTTCATGAATAAGTCCCCTGAAGATGGTTGGGATTATTTGGATGAGGTAGCCAAGAAATCATTGACGTGGAATTATGAAGATGCCGGTGATCGGGCAATGGCTAACCAAGGTCCTGGTGGCTCTGGGAAGTTTTCCATAAATGAGCACAATGCTATTGAAACACGGATAGAGCAACTTGCACAAAAGTTGGAGAAGATGGAACTAAAAGGGGTGAAAGAAGTTAGAGAGGTACAAGCCGTAGAGATGTGTGCCATATGTGAAACATCAGGCCATTCCACCGACAATTGCTCGTCTATTCCGACTTTGCGGCAGCAGTACCAGAACCTCAATCATCCTATCGAAGAAGTCAGTGCAATCAACCAAAGGTTTGACCCCTATCCGCAGAATTTCAATCAAGGTCAAAGGCAAAACCCGGGATTCCGTTGGCACAACCAGATTGAAGGAGGACCCTCTCCAGCTCCTCCTAGTTCTCAAATGCAGCCTTGGCGGTCTGCTCAAAGCCAAGGACAGCCTCGTTTTCCACAAGGACCGCCCGGTTTCGGACAGTCCGGCCCTTTCCAAGGTTCCAATCAATTTCAACCCCCACCAAGGCGATCATTAGAGGACACCTTGCAATCCTTTATGAATGCTCAAGCGAATTACAATGAGAATAACACGCAAATGATGGGGGAGTTGAAGAATCAAATGGGGAAGTTGACAACATCCATCGGGTTGCTACAACAAGAACGGGGTAAGTTTCCGACTCAGCCACAAGCCAATCCACAAGGCCAGCTACTCATTGGTAGTTCTTCAGGACCTCCGCCCGAGCAGGCCCAAGCGATTATCACTCTTAGGAGTGGCAAGGCCGTTGATAACCGTGTTGTCAACCCGCCGGCTACACCTCTCCTGGTGCCATATCCTTCTTCGACAAGTTCTCCAACGCTTGGGGAATCTCCCGAGCCAACTCCAGAAGAAGACGGGGAATCTCCCGTGCAAACTCTACCGGACACCAATGCTACTCCAAGTCAACAAGTGACTCCCGTTCCGGCACCCTATCCTTCTAGACTGAAGAAACCGGTTCACCCATCCAAAAGCGCCGACATACTTGAGGTTTTCAAGCAGGTCAATGTTAACATCCCATTGATGGATGCCATCAAGCAAATTCCCTCATATGCCAAGTTCCTGAAGGATCTATGCACCCAAAAGCGTAAGCTTAATGTGCACAAGAAGGTATTGCTAACTGAGCATGTTAGCCAAATCATCCAAACCGATCTTGCACCAAAATACAAAGACCCCGGATGTCCTACAATTTCAATTACTATTGGGGATAAGAGAGTGGATCAAGCTCTTTTAGATTTGGGGGCAAGTGTGAATTTGCTACCGTATTCGGTCTACCAAGAATTGGGTTTGGGGGAGATGAAGCCCACCAGAGTTACTCTTCAATTGGCGGATCGGAGTGTCCGCATTCCTCGGGGGGTGGTGGAAGACGTATTGGTCCAAGTTGGCCAATTTGTTTACCCTGTGGATTTCGTTGTGTTGGATACTTGTCAGTCATCTACCGCACCGCTATCTACTCCCGTCATTCTTGGGCGGCCGTTTCTTGCAACCTCCGATGCCGTAATCAGCTGTCGGAATGGGCTGTTGAATATGTCTTTTGGTAATATGAAAATGGAAGTAAACATGTTCAACGTGGGGAGTCAAATGGGTGAAGATGATGATTGTGAAAATGTAAATCTTGTGGATACATTGGTGCAGGAGCATGTGGAAGAATTCTTGTTCAAAGATTCTTTGGAGGTAGCTCTTACCTCCGAAGAAACCGCTTTTCTGGAATCTGAGGAAATGGAGTCTCTATTCTCCTTGCTTAATGGTGATGAAGGTAATGAGGAAATCGACGGAGTTGCGTCATGGTCTCCAAAGTTTGAGGAGTTACCCCCGTTTGAGCGAACATCGGTTCCATCTAGTGTTGAGCCGCCGGTTCTCGAATTGAAAGCATTACCAGAAACTCTGAAGTATGCATTTCTAGGCGAGAACAACACTTTCCCGGTGGTCATTTCAGCTTCTCTTACACAGCTCCAAGAAGAAGGATTGTTGGCACTTTTGAGGAGGCACAAGAAAGCTATTGGGTGGACTATTGCGGACATTCAAGGCATATCTCCCTCCTTATGCTCTCATCACATTTACTTGGAGGAGGATGTCAAACCGTCACGCCAACCTCAACGCCGGCTCAACCCAATTATGAAAGATGTTGTCCGGGCGGAAATCCTTAAGTTGCTTGATGTTGGGATTATCTACCCCATCGCTGATTCTAAGTGGGTAAGTCCCATACAAGTTGTTCCTAAGAAGGCCGGGGTGACCGTTGTGGAAAATGACAAAGGGGAGCTCATTCCGACTCGTGTAGTCACCGGGTGGCGAGTATGTATCGACTATCGTAAGCTAAATGCCAGCACGCGAAAAGATCACTTTCCTCTCCCCTTCATCGATCAAATCTTGGAGAGAGTCGCCGGGCATGCTTTCTATTGTTTCCTTGACGGTTATTCGGGTTATAACCAAATCGAAGTGGCTCTGTCAGACCAAGAGAAAACAACATTTACATGCCCGTTCGGGACCTTTGCCTATAGACGCATGCCATTCGGCTTGTGTAATGCTCCCGGCACCTTTTCCCGGTGTATGATGGGAATTTTCAGCGATATGGTCGAAAAAATTGTGGAAGTTTTCATGGACGATTTCTCCGTGTTTGGTGACTCGTTTGAGTCTTGTCTTGCCAACTTGGAGAAAGTCTTGACGAGATGCGAGGAGAAGAATTTGGTCCTCAATTGGGAAAAGTGCCATTTCATGGTCACTCACGGGATTGTGCTCGGGCATATTGTATCGGAAAAGGGTATTGAGGTAGACAAGGCGAAAATCGATCTCATTTCAAACCTCCCTACCCCAAAGTGCGTCAAAGACATTCGCTCATTTCTTGGCCATGCAGGTTTTTATCGGCGATTTATCAAGGATTTCAGCGCAATTTCGAGGCCACTTTGCCATCTCTTATCCAAAGATGTTCCCTTCGAATGGACTGCTGAATGTGAGCTGGCATTCGTTAAGCTCAAAGCTAGCCTCACCACGCCCCCTATTGTTCAAACGCCCCGATTGGAATTTGCCTTTTGAGTTGATGTGCGATGCAAGCGACTATGCCGTCGGGGCCGTTCTTGGCCAAAGGAAGGACAAGCACCCATGGGTGATTTATTATGCGAGCAAAACTCTCAATGATGCTCAAATGAACTACTCTACTACGGAGAAGGAGCTTCTTGCCATCGTGTTTGCCCTCGATAAATTTCGGTCTTATCTTGTTGGTGCTCCGATCACCATTTACACCGACCACTCGGCACTCAAGTATCTCTTCACTAAGCAGGATGCAAAGGCACGTTTAATTCGGTGGATCCTCCTGTTGCAAGAGTTTGACATCACTATCAAAGACAAAAAGGGAGTGGAAAATGTGGTAGCCGACCATCTGTCGCGCTTGGAGTTCACGGATCGCACCACGCATATTCCCATTGGCGACACTTTCCCCGATGAGCAACTCTTTGGCATATCAACGGCCCCGTGGTTTGCCGACATCGTTAACTACTTGGTTACAGGTTTGATTCCAACGCATTGGTCTTCTCACGAGCGTCGGCGGTTTTTGTCCGAAGTGAAGCACTTCTCTTATGATGATCCATACTTATTCAAATACTGCCCCGACCAGATCATCCGCCGGTGTGTTCCTGATTCTGACCAAAGCGGGATTCTTAAATTTTGCCATTCGGAAGCGTGTGGCGGGCACTTTTCGGCCAACAAGACCAAAGCCAAGATACTCCAGTGCGGATTTTATTGGCCGACCTTGAACCACGACGCTTATGCCTTTTGCAAGACTTGTGACCGCTGCCAGCAGTTGGGTAAAGTGACCCGACGGGATGAAATGCCTCAAGCCAAGTTCATAGTTGTTGAAGTCTTCGACTGTTGGGGTATCGACTTCATGGGCCCATTCCCAATGTCGTTTGGCAACCTGTACATCCTATTGGCTGTTGATTATGTGTCGAGGTGGGTGGAGGCCATTGCTACTCGTACTAATGATCACAAGGTTGTGCTTGATTTTCTGAAAGAGAATATCTTATCGCGTTTTGGGGTCCCTCGTGCAATTATTAGCGATCAAGGGTCTCATTTCTGCAACCGGCCATTCGCCGCCTTGATGAAGAAATATGGCATAACGCACAAAGTCTCCCTCGCATATCATCCTCAAACCAACGGTCAAGCCGAGCTCGCCAACCGTGAGGTAAAACGCATTCTTGAGAAAACGGTAAATCCTAACCGAAAGGATTGGTCCTTAAGATTGACCGATGCACTTTGGGCGTATCGTACTGCATACAAGACGGTTTTGGGCGCTTCGCCCTATCGGCTTGTATATGGTAAGGCATGCCACCTTCCGGTGGAACTAGAGCATAAGGCGTACTGGGCTATTAAACAATTGAACTATCGTCTGCCCGATGCTGGAGTTCACCGTAAACTCCAATTGAATGAACTTGATGAGATCCGTAGAGATGCATATGATAATACTAACATTTACAAGTCGAAAGTTAAGGATTTTCATGATAAGCACATTCAAAGGAAAAATTTTGAAGTTGGCCAAAAAGTTCTTCTTTATAACTCAAAACTTCATCTTTTTCCGGGCAAACTGCGTTCTCGATGGATTGGCCCCTATATTGTGCACCAAGTTTTTCCTCATGGGGCCGTTGAAGTAGCTAATCCGGTCAATGGCCATCTTTTCAAAGTCAATGGGCAAAGGCTTAAGCCATTTTTGGAAAATTTCCCGACAGAGGAGAGTGAAGCAGAATTGGTCGCTCCGGTGTATCCGGTCGATCTTGTTGGTTGAGTTGTTTCTTTGTACCTATTTTTGCACGGGGAGCGAAAGCGTCACCGCTGAACTTAACTGTTTGTCGGACCCGGCCCCCAGGTAGGGGGTACCCACCATTGACTTGGGTTTGTAGCTCCGCACGCCGCTACTAAAATAAGGATCGTGTGCCCAGCTCCGGTTAGTAAGGGCAATGTTTCGTGATTGTACATATTTGTGTGTTCTTTTCGTGTTGGGTTTTCAAATCATGAGATTGCATCAATGCATCATTGTATCGGACTTTTATTAGTCCTCCTTTGTGGTAGTTTGCCGTTAATGATCCATGCTCACCAGATATGTCCCTATCGGGGGCAGCTTAGGTCTTTGGGTGAGACTTGATATTCCCGTGCTTTGGCGCTAGGCTCTATCTTGTCTCACTTTGTTTCGATCGTAGGGAACGCTGGGCTTAATTGCTTAGCGAGGTCAAGCGGTGAATTTTACTTCGAGCGTGATGTAACAAACTTGACGGTCTAGTATAGCCACCCGTGTCTTTCCCTACTTGGTGGGACGCGGGAAGAAAAGTATGACTCGTCAGATTGCGTGAACATCGGGTGGTGTTTTTGCTCTTGTTTTTGTTTATCTGTTTGTTGGTGCCCGGATAACACGAGCCGGGCGGTTCTAATGTCATTTGGTTTTTAGTAGGTAGTTCGAGCTTCAGTCTTTTACAGGGTATACGTGCTACCACACCAGCCTTGGTGGATTGGATCTACCGTCAGAGTGATTGCGGCATTCAGGAGCCCTAAGCATGGGTGCGATTACGTGTCGCGGTTGTTAGTCCAACAAAACTTTGGCCATGATCCTGTGTGACTAGCTATGGTTCCGTTGAAAGAGCCGAAGGAGTTGACCTTGGAAGCCGTTCGGATGACGAACCGAGCCAGTGGCGCGAAAGCCTCCAACTTGGTCGAGGTATTAGGGGGTTGACATTCCCCCTTTTGGTATGATCTTCTACTCTTTTTCTCCTTGCTTCTGTTTTCTTTGCTATGAGGGCATAGCTTCTTTTAAGTTGGGGGGAGGGTCTTAGTTATGCTTTAATTATATTTTTGTTTATAAGTTTTTGGGTTTTTGGGTAAAATTTAAAATTTTTCAATTTTAGTTTGCAATCCTTCCGTTATTACAAAGTTAGTGGATTAAAACAACTTAGCACATGCTTATTGTTTCTTAATTGGCAAGAGTTCGTTGTAAATATTTTTGGGTGAACTTGCACAATTCAACTTGTATGCATGATGGAAGGGTGAGAAATGAGGTGTTGAGTGTTTTGTAAGCAAGTTTGACCCATATCCCGTTGTTGTTCGCATTATTTTCTTAGTTTAGGTATTCATCTCATGTCATGCCTAGGCGTGTTCGTTATCAATTTTAAATCATTTCGGAATCTATGGCATACTTAGGAAATGATACAAGGCAATGTTTGTATGATTAAGCCACAAGAGAGTCCCGTTGTCCTTTGCAATACAGCCAAGTCTGCGTCTCGCTCATTTCCATAGGAAACCGGATGTTAGGTTGGATGGTTGGGAAGTTGATTTTGCGGTTTGCCTGGGTTTGCTCAAGGTTTACAAGGCTCCGGTTGTGTTTTGAAGTGTTTCGGGCATCGGCATTGGCCTACGGGTGGCATGGCTGAATTTCTGAAGGAAAGCTCAGCGTATCGATACGCATTCGTTACAGAGGAAGACAGTTGCTAGCGTATCGATACGGATTAAGGACCGTATCGATACGCGTGGGTTAAAAATCGAATATACAGTTAACCTCGGCCGGGCTCTTCATCTTCCCAAACCCTCTTTCTCTCTCTTCTCCTCCATAACCGTCCCACCCCTCCAAAACCCTTAACTTCTTTCCACCATTCTCTCCACCAAATCCTCTCAAATCGCCACCAAAACTCCATAATCCTTCATCAAACTTTCAAGTTTTCGAGGAGTCCAAGGAATTTCAAAGTTTCCAAGCCCAATCCCATCTCTACAAGGTAATCACATCACACATTTTCTCTCTCTATACACGAAATTACCCCACTTGTTTGCTCTATATGATTTCAAATCATTCATCAGGCCACCATTTAATCCATGCATTACCATTGATATACCTATGAGTTGTAGCCCCTTTTTCGAAATCACCCAAAAGCCCTGGCCTGATTTCATTGAAATTTTGGTTTACTAGCTGTATTTCGGGTTGTTTGTTGTGATGTCTTCATTTCAAGTTCTTGGGGTGTTGCTCTGCTGGTAGGGTTTTTCATCGAAATGGTGAGGAAAACATTGGCGGGAAAAGGAAAAGGAAAAGCTACAACTTCCGGTCCCGAGCAAGCTGCGGAAGTTGTCAGGGAAATGGAGGAGGAGGAGGAAATGATCGCAAACCCTGAAAGAGGACGGGCTAAGCGAAGAACGGCCGCTGAGGTTCGGGCGGCCAACCAAAAGAAGTGGGAGGAGAGTCTCCGGGGCAGGGGGTTCAAGAATGAGCGTCATGTGGACGTTGACAATCTCGGCATTGAGAATCCGTTTGTCCGCCGTATCCAGGAACAAGGTTTGGCTTATTACCTTGCCCCTAATCCCGGTTATAATAAGGAACTAGTCATAGAGTTCTATAAAAACATGAAAATCCCGTCTAAGGAGGACGAGGACAAAGAGGATGCTAAGATTACTTCGAAAATTGGGAAGGTGTCCATCGAGGTTACTTCGGGATTTATAGCACGTCTGTTGAATTACCGCCAACCGCCCGCTAATGATGTGAATTATCCAAATGAGGAATATGTGGCGGATGATACCATAGTTCGGGATTTGTACAAAAACCCTGGGGAGGCAAGTCTACCCCATGTGCCTGGGCGTTTCAAGGATGTCTACCGCCTTGTGAATCAGCTTGTGCATCACAATTTCAATCCTAGGGGGACTGAAAACAAGCCGGATATCAATGAGGGGGGTTTGATACATGCTTTTATGAACCCGAATGTGGTGTGTGATTGGGCGAAATATATTTTTCATGAATTGATCGATTTCAAGGCAAGAGCCCCGGCCAATTCAAGGATGCCGCTCCCGTGCTTGGTGACCGCTATTTGCTTTGCTCAGAAAGTTCCAAAATCCAAGTTCGAAGAACGTGAGAAACTAAACCCGGGAGACATCAACAACTCCATTCTTACTCGAAGCATCTCTCAATCTCGCCCAGCCGCTGTTGCTGCTCCAAGGGGAGCGTACTTGACCACCTTGCCACCAAAGGGTGCCCGAGCGGCTTCGTGGAACAAGTTACTATTTTGCCAAGGGGTGGCCATTATGGGGTGTATGAAGAAAATTAAGAAGGAAACTCGGGACAACGCCAGGAGGCAGCGGAGGATTGATCACAAGCTGGATTGGGTTGTGAGTAGAGGGCCGGGGCAAGCCAGTGAGCCGTATGAACCACCGCCAATTGAGCCGGATGAGGACAGTGATGATTTTGCCGGGGGAGAGCCGGAGTTTCTGGATGACGAGTAAAGTCGGAGGAGTGTGTGAAATCCCTATACTTGGTCGGGGTGCGTGGTGGTTGACAGCCCACCTCTTATCCATTTATTTATTTGTTTTTAGTCGTGTGGTTGAACTCTAACCTGTTAGTTTAGCAAGTTTTTGTTGAGGCCGGCATGTGGCCTGTGACTTGGGAGTTGGAGTAGGTGGTGGCCAAGGGTAGTGAACCTAGCTAGTATATGGCCGCCACCTCTTTTTGCTAACCGTTCTTTGTTTAAACCAAGGTCATTATATGCTATGAAGCCCTTAGTAGATCTTTAGTGTGCCTTGATTCCATTTTGATTTATCACTCTATAGTGGCATTCTTGGTTCGTGGCATGTTTCTTTCGGAAATCAAATCTTCAATCGTTTTATTTTAAGTTCTGTTCTAGGGTGCTCTTCATTTTGAAAGGCTTGGTATTTTTGTTCTCCGAGTCTGCTTCGAGCACTTTTTGTGGGATATGGTTACTTTGCATGCAGGTTATAACTTCGTATCCATCTTTTGTCTTTTGACGCTCATTTTGGATACTTGTTTATAATTCACTCAATTTTAAGTTGATCGCTCAATCTTTGGCTGCAAGTTGTTTTGGGAATAATTTTTAACTCTTGTTTAATTATCTGCGATAAGAGTTGTTGCTAAATAGTTTTTACGGAAGGATTGCTGGGTAGTTTGTTTGTTTCCTTTGTTTTTGCTGTTGCTAGGGGCTAGCAACGTTCAAGTTGGGGGGCGTGATTAGTACCTAAGATTGTAAGATCGTGGTGCTAAAAAGTTCCTAGCTTGTGGTGTTTTCATTGATTTCCGTTGTTTTTATGTAAATTTTACTCGTAAGGTAGTCTGTTCAGTGTTTCAGGTGAAATAACTCTAAAGGCCGTGATTTTAGGCACAAGGCACAACCCCAAGTTGATTCAGGTATCCACGCCCGGTGGAACTTTTGGTCGGGAGTTGAAAAGAGACAAGGCGAGAGAGTTCAGCCAAGGCAGGGAGACGTCGGGTGTCAGCATTGGGAGGCTGGCCTGAAGAACTGGACATAAGCCACGCGTATCGATACGCCGTTAATCCGTATCGATACGAATTAACCTCGTGGCATGGCAGGTTGTTCCGTATCGATACGGCCCTATTTTGTATCGATACGGGAAAGCTACGAAGAAATGGCCCTTCTTGACTTATCAGAGTGGTATCGATACTTTGCTTATTTTGTATCGATACGGGGAGCCTTCGGCCAGATATTTAGTTGCTTTTTGGACTTTCCACTTAAGGAATAATTGCTACTTTTGGTATGTTTTTCAGATATTTTTAGAGAGAGAGACCCATTTTGTTTAAATAGGGGCTTCATCTCTCCCTTTTGGGTAGCTAGTTCAATACCACTTTTAGGTTTTTCCCCATTAAAGCTCCTTAAGCTTTTCAAGTGTAATTTCCATTAAACTCAAGTAAGTTCTTTGTGTTCTTCATTTTCTCGTTTATTAAAGTTGATCGTGTGGTTTGGATCTCTATTAATCTCAAGTTTATTTTCATTTCTGTCGGTTAAAAATGTTGGTTAAATTTAGCACTCCTTTTAGTCGTTCAAATATGCGTGAGTAGTTATTTAGGCTTGGCGTTTGGATGATTAATACATCGAGACTTATGCTATTCTAGCTTTTCTCAACTCTGGACTGAAGTTTGACAAGGAAAAAGAGCATTGTTCGGCTTTTATGTAACAAAACTAGTCGATGTTAATCTCCGGTGATCACGTGCTCGCTCACATGGTTCCGTGAGCGATGTCTCGATTTGTGTTTGCCAAAGGAATGAAAGAACTCACTCATTTTCCAAGTCACACTTCAAGTTTATTTATTTTCACCGCGAAATCCTCCGGTTGATAGCCTAAGCCGTGCGATTCAACCGTGTTTTCTTTGAGAAAGTTGGATAGCTAAGTCCCGGGCGTTAGTCATTCCAACGCCTTGCCGCTTGTCTTAATCTAGTAAAAACTCATTTTCAAGTCTTTTTAGTCAAGCAATTTCCACCTTAAAGCAAAACCAAAAGTTGGCCGTCTAAACGCCGCAAACCTTTACACCTAACAATCCTGGCAAGCTATAAGGAATTATCTCTGTGGGTACGATCCCGGACTTTCCGGTATTTATGCTGACAACGGCCTAGCCCTACGCTCGGGGTAAAACGACCCGTTTCAACGGTTAGGTTTGGACGAAGCAGAGGCACTTGTTGCACTCAAAATTCTTATAGAAACACCCTGTACATGTGTAGTAGAGGATTATTAATGTAAATTTTTGCTGTACAATGGGATTATTAATATTATAAAATCCTACCAACCAAACTAAACTTGTGGTACTTAATAAAAGTACAACTCGTAGGACTCATTCCCTTTATTCGGGTCTCTGGATCCATCTAATTAAGATGTACTTCAATCATTGAGTTTTATTATTATTATTATTTATATAAAAGGGGTTGCTAATTGGTACTGTTATTTTCCTTTCTCATTCTTGTGTTGTACGTCCAAGGACCATTTAGAAATTTGCTTCCTCAGGTCGTAAGGTTTTAGATTCGAAATCTCATAGGTACTATCAACTCCTTTAGAGCTACTGGCCAAACCATGCAATGAGAATGAGTTCATAGGATTAATTGAGGTCCATAAGCTAAATACTTGAGTTATCCAAAAAAAAAAAAAACACCTATAGAGTCAGAAATCTTTACCTGGTGGTCGAACAATGGTTGTGCTTCGCATTGTATAGAGCGGCTACAAAAACTTTCGAGATTCAGCAAATTCGAAAGCTGCAAAGTCGTTAGCTTAGGAAAACGAGTGACATAATGATCAACTTCTTTTCCTTTTTGTTTCTCCGTCACTGTTGCTTCTATCTTTGGACAACCTCCTACCACATTCATCAATTTGTCGCAACCGCAGATGTGCATGGACACCAAATGACAGAAAGATGACTCCGTTTCTTTTTCAGGTATCGGGAAAACTTGTTTATCCCATATCTCTGTTATTTGAGACAAGAAAATAATTGTCAACTGTTCCAAGGCTGGGAGAGCGACCTGAAAAAAGCTGTTTAGTTACAACTCATTCCGTTTGTGACTAATGCAATCAAATGCAGTCAAATCAAGTTGTATTCAGTAAAAGGTTGTGCTATTGATTAAGTGTTCAATACGAATGAAAAAACTGTTCTTTTTCATTAGTTCCCAGTCAGGTAGAGCACGAATTTCAACATAATCTATGCGTTCCTCTCTGACTCTTCTCTCTAAAAGACAATCTTACCCTCTAAGGCTCTAAATGGAAAATAGAGTAGATTTTTGCCTCAAACACTATATTTGTGCATATACATTATCATACCGAACTTCCAATAATATAGGCCTTGATTTTGAGTAATTATTTACAGTAGTTGTTTTTAGACACCGTCACATCAATCTACAACAGCCAAGGAACCTAAAGAAAAAAATCAATTAAGCATGATTTTTTTTGCAATAGAATCAATTAATTACAAGAAGGAAATCAGGGCGGGAAAATCATTACAAAAAAATAAGTTCCTCACTTAACGGAAGAACTAACCTTTTTGATTCCCTAATAAGAATGTAAAGCATCACCAGGCAAATGAGTGAAACTTGAAGATCGATCAATTTTGCCATGCATGCATGTTTTGTTAAAGTTCTAAATTTTGAGGATATGATGAGAGCAAGGAAGATATACAAACTTGGATACAATATAGAATAACTGGCAAATGCCCGTGTCTAGAGGCACGTCCAAATGAAATATAGTCCTAACTTGAATAACTTGTCTGCTTTATCCATCCAATATAACCTACTCATCCCTGCCTCACTTTAATTAAAAAGCTCATGCCAAAGTTGAGAGAAGAAATAAAAAAAGGCAATAATTTACTGATTAATTATCAACCATCTTTAAATATTATCAACTTAAAATGGAAAAAAACAAAAGGTAATAAATTCGAAAGAAAATTGAATATATTACCACTACATACAGCAGGTCAAAATATAACATAAGGAAACATTCTTTTAATGAGACGGCTACAATCTTAGCTTGAGGGCGATCAACGGCCGTAGTGTTGCTCATGTTTGTATATATAGATAAAAATCGCTCTATTTTATAATATAGATTATATATATACAGAAATCTTCAGGTCGGTAAGGACCTTAAAAATAAGAACCTTATATGCGGACCTCGCATTTTCCAATCGGATTTCAATGATCCGATCCGCTCAATGTGTTCAGAACGTGATTTTAAGGGTACATATGAGAAATCGGCAAATAAAATGACCGGGAAGGGCTTGATTTGAGCAGTTTTTATTTGAACCGTTAGATAAAAAAACAAACAAAAACTGCTCGGATGAAGCCCTTCCTGATTTTTTTTTTCTGATTTCTCGTGAGTACCCTTAAAATCACGTTTTGAAAACATTGAGCGGTTCGGATCATCGAAATTCGAACGGGAAAAAGAAGTCCGCATTTTATTAAAATAAGGTAGTCCTTATAAGAAGGATACTATATATATATATATATATATTTGGAATTAATTAGATGAGGCACTTGTTGCACTCAAAATTCTTATAGAAACACCCTGTACATGTGTAGTAGAGGATTATTAATGTAAATTTTTGCTATACAATGGGATTATTAATATTATAAAATCCTACCAACCAAACTAAACTTGTGGTACTTAATAAAAGTACAACTCGTAGGACTCATTCCCTTTATTCGGGTCTCTGGATCCATCTAATTAAGATGTACTTCAATCATTGAGTTTTATTATTATTATTATTTATATAAAAGGGGTTGCTAATTGGTACTGTTATTTTCCTTTCTCATTCTTGTGTTGTACGTCCAAGGACCATTTAGAAATTTGCTTCCTCAGGTCGTAAGGTTTTAGATTCGAAATCTCATAGGTACTATCAACTCCTTTAGAGCTACTGGCCAAACCATGCAATGAGAATGGGTTCACAGGATTAATTGAGGTGTCCATAAGCTAGCCCAAATACTTGAATTATCCAAAAAAAAAAAAAACACCTATAGAGTCAAAAAATCTTTACCTGGTGGTCGAACAATGGTTGTGCTTCGCATTGTATAGAGCGGTTGCAAAAACTTTTGAAATTCGACAAATACTTAAGCTCCAAATTGGTTAGCTTAGGAAAACGAGTGACATAATGATCAACTTCTTTTCCTTTTTGTTTCTCCGTCACTGTTGCTTCTCTCTTTGGACAACCTCCTACCACATTCATCAATTTGTCGCAACCGCTGATGTGCATGGACACCAAATGACAGAAAGATGACTCCGTTTCTTTTTCAGGTATCGGGAAAACTTGTTTATCCCATATGTCTGTTATCTCAGACAAGGTAATAATTGTCAACTGTTCCAAGGCTGGGAGAGCGACCTGAAAAAAGCTGTTTAGTTACAACTCATTCCGTTTGTGACTAATGCAATCAAATGCAGTCAAATCAATTTGTATTCAGTAAAAGGTTGTGCTATTGATCGGGCGTTCAATATGAATGAAAAAACTATTCTTTTTCATCTGTTCCCAGTTAGGTAGAGCACGAATTTCAACATAATCTATGCGTTCCTCTCTGACTCTTCTCTCTAAAAGACAATCTTACCCTCTAAGGCTCTAAATGGAAAATAGAGCAGATTTTTGCCACAAACACTATATTTGTGACAACTGATAAAATATGTAATGAAAAAATTACAGTAAAATTAAAAACAGTTTGTATCAAATAACAATATCTCAACAACTTTCTTGTAATGAACAAAAGATAATTGCACCATTTCTTGTCTGCTTTATCTGTCCAATATAACCTACTCACTTTCTACCTCACTTTAAAAAGCTCATGCCAAGGTTGAGAGTAGAAATTAAAAAAAAAGGCAATAATTTACTAGTTAATTATCAACCATCTTTAAATAATATCAACTTAAAATGGAAAAAAATAAAAGGTAGTAATAAATTGGAAAGAAAATTGTATATATTACCACAACATGCAACAGGTCAAAATATAACTTAAAGAAATATTCTCTTAATGGGACGGCTGCAATCTTAACTTGAAGGCAATCAACGGCTGTAGTGTTGCTCATGTTTGTATGTATAGACAAAAATCGCTCTATTTTATAATATAGATTATATATATGTATATATATACACACACGGAGCGGTTCAAAGTGTAACGACCCTGATTTTTGGTCGTTAAAAATTTCGTTAAGTATTTGAATTTTATTTGAATTTCCTTAATTTCCTTGTGGTTTGTCAAAAATTACGTTTTTGCCCTTAAACTTTCGTTTGTTTGCGCTTTGGCTTACTTAGCAAGCCTAACTAGCCTTTGACCATCTAGTTGGAGTAACTAAGCTAGGAAGCTATCTAGTTACTTTTCCCTAACCGTAAAATGACTGTTTTGCCCCTCATGAACCTCTTGAATCTTTTTAACCCTAGGATTCTCTAAGTACCTTTTAATTATTTTCTATTGGGGTATTGATTCTTCCTAGATACATAAGTACTTATGTATATAATATCTTAGTACTTGGTTGTTTGTTTAATTGGCTAAGTACCATGTGCTCAATTTAGGATTTAAAAGAGAATCCTAGCCTTTAAGGTCCACTTTTGACTCTAGGTACAAAAGTAATTAGTTTTTTATTTGTATACTTGCATATATACATATATATGTACCTTGAGGAAGCAAGAGAGGAGAGAGGAATAGAGAGAGCCGAATGGAGGGGGAGAGAGAGAGTGAGGGCCGGTTGGGAGAGAGGAGGAGGAGGGAGATTTGACTAGTACTTGATCCTTGATTTTCTTGTACTTGAAATCCTTGGTGTATCTTCCTTCCTAGCTAAGGAACTAACCCTCCATTAACCTCCATTGTCCTTCTATTATTGTTTAAACAAGAATCTTGTACCAATTATTCTCCTTGCCCACCAAGTCTCCTAGAATCAAATCCTTGGTACAAAAATAGCCATGCAAGCCTAGGATTGCCTTGATCTTCCATGATCTCTTGCCAAGTGTCAAGGTGAGACTTAGAGAGAGAGAGAGGAGAGGGCCAAGCTCTTGCCTATAAATAGAAGCTCATTCCATGCATTTCAACTCACACCTCAAGCAATTAGCTCCTCCTTCTCTCTAGAAAACCATTTCTGATTTTCTGGGCAGCCTACTGTCCCTTTGAAAATCCTCAGTTTTCTCTTGCTTAGGATAGTTTTTAGAGCCAACTTCCTTCTGAAAAGTTGTAGAGAACTTCGAGAGCTTCAAGTTAGGCTCAAGAACCACCTCAATCGGATTAGAAATGACCAAGATATCGTCATCCGAAGTTCAGTGAAAATTCTGGATTTTCATTTCCAGACAGCTTACTGTCTTTTGCTTTACCCCCGTTTTTCTCCAACCTAAGATCGTTTCTAGGAACAACTTTCTTCACGGAAGTTGTAGAGAATTTCTTGAGCTTCGATTTCGACTCAAGAACGACTGTATTCGGCCAAGGATTGACCGAGTTACCGCCGTCCGAAGTTCGGTCCAGATTCGGGAGAAATTCCACCTAGCTTATTCGGCCCCGACTAGTTTCGGATCAAGGTAGGATACCCTTTTCCCTATCCCTATGTATAAGTATGTTATCTTGAATTACTTTTCATTGTGTTTTGATCTTTAAAGATGAATATGAGCATGCATATATGAATTGCTTGCATTACTTGTGACACGATAAAGCATAAGTGATTTATCACTCCAAGGGCGTCCGAACATGTGGCGTTATGCTTTAAGCGTTGATTTGAGCATGTTAAATATAGAGTTGGATAATCTTGTTGGATTACGATGAATGATATTTCCTTTTGTCCTGCCTCGGAGTCTTGCATGTAAACGAGACACGAAAACCGAGAAAGTAGAAACATGACACTTAGGGTGTGGTTGACAAGGAAAATGTGTTTTCTGAAAAAGAAGATATCTTAGAAACTACATAATGACCATTTCGAGGGCATTATGTGTGTGTGTGTGTTCCAATGGGAATCCGGAATAGCGGAACCATTGTGAGGTTGTGTGTGTGCGTTCCCATGGGATCCCGGACTGGCGGAACCATGGTGAGGTATAGCTTGGTTATCCGCGGAGAGGAGCCAATGCAATTGTGTGCCAATGGGAACCCGGCGCGGTGGAACCATTGTGAGGATACTCGGGAACCCGGCGCGGCGGAACCGAGATTGGGTGTGTGGCTTGGTTATCCGCGGTACGGAGCCAATGTCAAATGATTTTGAAAGGGTGTGTGTGTGGCTTGGTTATCCGCGGTACGGAGCCAATGCAAAGGATTTTGAAAAATGGTTTTGTAAGTGGAAAACGTTGACACGGTCTACGACGAGTCGCGTAGGAGAAATCGGGAAATCTTGGACACCAACGATAGGTGATTTAACGATGTGTGATTGTTAGTATTGTTGTAATTGTTTACCGTCGTAAGGTTGGTGGGTAAGGATTTCCTATTGAGCGTTGTAGCTCACGGTGTTGCCTTTTGGTGACCCTGGCATATTATATTGGTGGCGACGCCGGTATAATGTGTCAGACTTCATAGATGAGCAGGGCGAGAACTTCCGCTTGGAGGCGTGCGGAGCCGAGGAGCTGGCTAGGATGGAGAAGCAAGAGGAGCTGTAGAGTAGGACCCTTAGTTCCCTCTTTGTCATCCTATTTTGTATTTCAAATGCTCTTACGAGAGTTACGATGTAATAACGAGCCGGATTCGCTTCGTTTTATTAATAAAATGTTTTATTTAACGTACCCAAAATTCGGGGCGTTACACAAAGGATACCTAAAAAGACACCCCAAATCTCAATCTCATAGTTCTCATAGATGATGGTACGTGTTGCACTCAGAATTCTTATAGAAACACCGTGTACATGTATAGAATAGGATTATTAATGTTAATTTTTTGCTATACAATGGGATTATTATTATTAATATTATAAAATCCTACCAACAAAACTAAACTTGTCGTACTTGATAAAAGTACAACTCGTAGAACTCATTCCACCTTTATTCGGGTCTTTGGATCCATCTAATTAAGATGTACTTCAATCATTGAGCTTTATTATTATCTTATCTCTCTTAAGCTTTAAAACTAAGAGCGTAGAAGCAATTGCACCGCTTGTCACAATTTGGCCGATTTTTCCAATTGTGCCCCACAATTGGAGGCCAACATCTTTGCCACTCGTGTCCTTAATTGTAATTTCTCACTTTCCCAACGTGGCACAATCTTGGCGCTAGATCTCGCTTCGTCTGGAGTCTTCAATGCCTGGAGTCATACGACCGATTGGGGGTGGCAACGAAAATACCCAGTTTTTCTGGTTCAAATTCTCTCTTTCTCTCTGGTCTCTCGCACGCAGCGAGAGAGGGTTTTGCTGTTCACCCAAGAATGGCGACTACTCGCGTCTCCTCTGCCTTCCCTCTTCACCTCCAACTTCCACAACCTACCCCCTCTCTCCGTAGACCATGCCCGCGGCCTCGCGATCAATAAGATGTCGTCGTATCTTGATTATTTAAATTCAAACTCTAACTGATCTTCGTCAAAACCCTAACCCATCAACAAGATTTTACTGGTTTGTACTCAATTCCTAATATACTTTTTGGGTTTTCGATTTTACGGAGTACCAACTCCTATTATTTTTCCCCTGCTATGCAATTTTTTCCCTTCTTCCTCCTTTCACCGTTTTTCTTTTGTACGACAGTCTCTCTCACTCGTCTCCGACTATTGACGACCTCATTCAAAGGTGTGGAATTCTCTCTCAAGAACGGAAGGTGAAATTTACGAATCTATTTGCCTTTTTGGGTAATGTTTATCCAATATCTTGCCAAGATATGCTCACAGAGCCACTAACCATGATTTGGCTGTTTTCTGTAGCTTTTTTACAGTTATTGTGAGATCTCTTGCACTTTCATATTCAGGATGGGTTTTTGTTTTGTGTACCAGTGCTTGTGCCAATGGAAACGGACAAAATTTTGCATGCTATTTGAGTTGTGGCAATTTATGTTTTGATGTAGTAAAGAAGAAAGAAGCAAACTATAAGGACTGAGATTTCTTTGATTAAGGAAGTGGGGTCCCAACTCAGTGTCATATTATGCTTATGTTTTGCCAGTGTGTTACTGGTATTTTCGAGTATCTTCTCTTCCATTGGCAGACTTTCCTATGTAGATGAATAATGAGGATCTGTTTTAGTCTTTTATTGCATACTTCTTGTGCACGAGTTTGTGCCCTGTTTGGCACCTTTTAAGTGAATTAAGTCAATCAAAAAATATCAAATAAGCTTAATCCTGTTTGTTAAGGTGGTTCCATATGGGTATTATATAGGTTGAGTTGACATTTAGCTCCCTTCAAGTGGTGCGCGTGAATTTCTAAGGCTTTAAAAACTAAAAATGTTGAAGCATAATTGGGTGGCTTGCAAATTTGTGGCCAATTTTGGCCTTCGATTGGGTAGCTGCTGGTTGCGATGTTGAGGGTAGTTTCTTCTTTCAATTGGGTAGCAGCTAGAAAATCTAAACCAACAATATGCCAAGCTTTTCTTGAAAAAAATAGGACATCTTACCATCAGGGCAGGGGTTTTGTCGTCACCCATAAAATAATGGGCATCTTTAATTTCTGAATCAGTGACAGCAGAATCTATGAGGACATATGATGATCAGATAAGCAGGTTGAATGAGTCCCTTAACCTTGTTAATATCATTATAGGTAAGGATTTGAAGTACTAAGATTACCCTTGGAAGTAATTATCAACAATGTGTCGAACCTTTTTATTGTTTGTCAATTGTCATGCCCTATCACTTGTGATCATTGGTATAGATAGTATAAATTTATTTTTGGCTTCGCGAATAGCAACTTTTTGTGGAAATAGGACATATTTTGATCCCCAAGCTTAATCCCATTACCTTGATTCTTGCTTGTAGAAAGCTCCGCCAGTGCTAGGACAGTAATAGTATAGCGAGTAAGAGTAGTTTTTTTTTTTCCACTGAGATAATAGCAGAAGGATCGGGTCTAGATAGGATATCCAATTGATCTCGAGATTTTCTTTGGCTAAATAACTCTATCAAAATGTTGCTATAAGTAGAGGAATTCAGGGTTGTGAGTCTTCAAAGATCTTAGCTTGGAGTTTAACCGATACACATAAGTAGAGGAATTCAGGACTTGCCGAACTTCATTTGTTAAATTTAGGATAATTGAACCAAAATTTAAAACGCTTAAAAGCTCGAATCGAGAAGATGGTTTGTACCTCAACCATAACAGAACTAGGAAAAAGGTCAGAGATGCTAGGGCGGAGAAAGGTGGCTCCAGAATTTGGAAAGAGGTTAGTTATTGCCTATTGATGTTCAACATCCTGTCCAATTTGCTGAAGATAAGCAAGTCCTATTTGTTGCTCAAAGTGTGAAAGCAACCGTTAAATGGAAGGTCAAAATATCTAAGCAATCCATGCAATTATTGGGATCCTGCCTAGCACCTTTATGCATACGAAGGCCAACCAGCCCTTGTATCTTCATGCTTAACATTAAAATCACCAAAGAGGAGCCATGGCACATTACCAGAGAATAATGGACATGGAGGATAGGACACCCCAAAGTTTAGTTCTAGCTTCTTTTCTGTTATCCCAATAAATCACACAGTAATTTGAATGAAGATTTTTGTTTGACACATTTGTGGTTAGTAGTTATGTTGCATTAGTAACTTGAACAGACTGGGTAGACTCATTTGAGGGGAGAATTATTTCCTATTTCGGAGAAGGAAAAGGAAAGAGGACAATATTCTGCTGATACGAAGGAAATTTAATAGAATTTCATAGGGGTAGAATATTACCACATGTAGAGGGAAAGTTAACCTTCTTATATCTCTCGGACAGATGTTTCTAGAGAATCAGAGGATAGCATTTGTGGATTTTTTGGCAAATCAGAGGATAGTGCATGTGACTTCCGCTTGTTCCGGTGGAGTTGGCGGCCGAAACTTGTCGCTCCAGGTGTGATTCTAGCCCTTTAATGTTCTTGCCGTGTTTTTTCTATCCAGTTCGTATTTTCTCTTCGTGTTGTGCAAATGGCAAGAGAAGATTCATACCTCGTGGACGTTTTCCGAGGTAATGCGTATAATTTTTAGGGGTGATAGTATTTCTATCAGCCATTTATGTTGGGCAATCATACATGGCTTGCGTATGGTTCCAATTATTGCATACGTGGTTTTGTTTTAGATCTTCCCGCATTCATATTTCTGGGCCATTGTAAGGTCTTGCTATGATCACAAAAATGTCAATCCCTGTTCGAATTTGTCGTTAAAATGCTGCTGGAGTAATTATATTTTGGTGATGTGCTGGCATAATTATTTCTTTTTCCCTTGGTTAATGAAATAAATAATTTGCCTGTTTTTAGTACCTTTGTATAGCACACTTGTCTAACATAGAACAATTGTTTATTTATTTTGTTGTTGCTTGGTTTAAGCTTCTCCTTTTAGATTGTTCATCTAGAGAGTATTAAATTATTCGGCAGAATAATAAGAACTAGCATCTATGATTTCACATTACCTTTTTTTTTTTTTTATGGATATGGTTATGTTTATACAGGTGTAATTTTGTTACGGCTTCTTTTGTATACCATGGATGTTTATGTCTCTGGTTGTATAGCTATTTGTCTTTTCCCAGTTAATAATGAAATAAATTGATTCCCTGTTTTCACTGGCTTTCCTTTACCTGGTTTTTGGCATGGATATGATATGGGTAATTTTGGACTGATTGTTGTCTCCTTTTGTAATTAATACTATTATTGTTATGTTGTTCATTGATTGTATCATTTTTTCTGCTTTACCTGCTCCGTTACAAGTCCACTGTGAAGTAATATGCCGACTTAGCTTGGAGGATACATTATTATGGTCATTCACTAGTCCGTTTATTCGCTAGACTTTGGAGAAGCACCCAACCTGTATGCACGGTGGTCCTCCCTTGTATTTCGTCATTGCTTCTGAGGCTGAAAAAGTGGTAGCTGCAATGTCGTACCAAGGAGAGAATGAATTTACGGACCACACCACAAATTCATTCATGACTATAGCTCCAAGTATTTTCGATGGATGCTAGGAGATCGTTTGGGGATTGTGCAAGGTAGAGATTCGCCGTCTCAGATTTGTGCGCTGCTACTCACCTCAGTTGTTTGCTCTGTTCGGCGCTGCAATCGACGGCTCGTGCTCCTCCTACCACGGTTTGCCTTTATCTCAGGTGGGTTTTCCGATTTAGGTTTTTCTTTGTGGTTTGAATGTTGTTTCGTTTGACCTATCTACCTGTAAGAAGGTCATTCTCGCCGTTTATTATTAACAATCAAATGTTTAGGTAGTGTTGGGGTGATTATTTGCCGCTGGAGCTTATTTTTCATTTTTCAACTTCCGTTGTGTTTGCGATATTTGTGTTATTTCTAGCGGTGTTGTGGCTGGGCCGGTTCTCTTGTGGGTTTAGGGCTTTACAATCGAAATTTTCATGCCAGACTTGTGTGTTTATCGAGGATTATTCGAAGTGTTCCTATTGAGGATTGATCTGACTAAAACATTAACCATTGTGATGTTAGCGAATGATGCAATGTTGCCTATAAAATTAATGTACATAATTCCGAGATCAAATCCTAATGCCGATGCATGCGTTGTTATGCCTCAAATACGTATGACTCCGTATGATTCTGAGTACAGGACTTAAATTTGTTGTTCTAAGTCTTGCCATTATCTGAAATTTGACTTAGTTTAATTACATGTGAACCATAAAATTTTATGCTCTGAATTTGTCCCTAATCGGGCTTTATTTGGTGTTGCTACTATTAATTGAAATAGGGGTATTTTCAAGTTCAAAACATGGTTATTCACTGAAATTGGTAGCTAAGTTTGCAAGTTAAGAGCACTAACGATTACCCCTCAATGTACAAGCCTTAAAGTTCTTCAAGCATATAGTACAGCACAGGCACAAAATTTACAGGTATGAGACTCCGCGTGCTAGCACGCACAGTTCACCTAGTTTATATATAAAAGGGGTTGCTAATTGGTACTGTTATTTTCCTTTCTCATTCTTGTGTTGTACGTCCAAGGACCATTTAGAAATTTGTTTCCTCAGGTCGTAAGGTTTTAGATTCGAAATCTCATAGATACTATCAACTCCTTTAGAGCTACTGGCCAAACCATGCAATGAGAATGGGTCCCCAGGATTTGTTTAGGTGTCCATAAGCTGGCCCAAACACTTAAGTTATCCAAAAAAAAAAACACCTATAGAGTCAGAAAATCTTTACCTGGTGGTCGAACAATGGTTGTGCTTCGCATTGTATAGAGCGGCTGCAAAAACTTTTGAGATTCAACAAATCCCGAAGCTCCAAATTTGTTAGCTTAGGAAAACGAGTGACATAATGATCAACTTCTTTTCCTTTTTGTTTCTCCGTCGCTGTTGCTTCTATCTTTGGACAACCTCCTACCACATTCATCAGTTTGTCGCAATCCTTGATGCTCATGTACTCCAAATGACAGAAGGACGACTCCGTTTCTTTTTCAGGTATCGGGAAAACTTGTTTATCCCATATCTCTGTAATCTCAGACAAGGAAATAATTGACAACCATTCCAAGGCTGGGAGAGCGACCTGAAAAAAGCTGTTTAGTTACAACTCATTCCGTTTGTGACTAATGCACTCAAATGCAGGCAAATCAAGTTGTATTCAGTAAAAGGTTGTGCTATTGATTAAGTGTTCAATACGAATGAAAAAACTGTTCTTTTTCATCAGTTCCCAGTCAGGTAGAGCACAAATTTCAACATTTATAATCTATACGTTCCTCTTTGACTCTTCTCTCTAAAAGACAATCGAACCCTCTACGGCTCTAAATGGAAATGGAGCAGATTTTTGCCACAAACACAATATTTGTGACAACTGATAAAATATATAATGAAAAAGTTACAGTAAAATTAAAAATAGTTTGTATCAAATAACAATATCTCAACAACTTTCTTTTAATGAACAAAAGATAATTGCACCATTTCTTTTATCTTCTTTAACAAAAAGAACAAAAAGAGGGGGATATGTGACAACTGATAAATAATTATGTACTAGTGAGAAGGTAAATTTACAATCAAAAGAAAAAGCATTCATACAGAGATGGGTGAGTTTTTTTGTCCATTCCCTTTTCAGTCGACCGTTGGGACTGAGGCGTCCTACACTCCTGCTCCCATTGGTCAATGGGATAAAGAAATGAGAATTACGGGTAAAGCAGTATGAGGTGTCCTACTCCCATTGGTCATTGGAGTTCAACACGTACATGGCGAGCAATTACAAATTTTTATTTCTTTTATTTGAATTTCAAGTTTTAATGCGTAGGAAAATTTCGTGCAGGAGAAGAAATGGAGTCAATTTTGGCCCCATTCCACATTCCAAAACAAATATTTAAAAAATAAAAAAATAGGTACTTATTTTAAAGCTTAAAATAATGTATTTACAAAAATACTTTTTCAAATTATTTTTTTTGTAGGGACAAGATCCATATTCCTAAATTTTTTCTTGTTTCTTTTTGAAGACGCGAATTTTTCTTACCATACAAGCCACAACTAGTGTTGTGCCCTTGCATAGAAAGCCATCTAAAACCCAATATAAGCTTTACCTCTTTAAGTGCGTAAATAGTTCACTGATGTAAGCTTTGTGTACATATTAGTGTTCATGGCGATGCAGATGTTATCGATTGGGATTCCACAAACTAACATCGAATAAATTCGGAAAAACATCCGCGCACACAAAAAAAAATAAAGGTCCTAAGGTCATAGAAAACATGCCCCAAGAAGTGGCTCGATATATGTATTGCCAGTGAGAGGACCTTACAATACAATAAAAATATACATACAAGTAACAAGGCCAGCCCCATACGCTTGGAGGTTTTGTGTATTGCCATTGAGATCATTAAAGGGCAATGTTATAACTTCACATAAATAAGGAGAAAAGGGAGAGTGGGGTTATAAAAAATGAGAGTGCAAAAATCATTCCTCTAATTATTTGTAGTAGATTGCATCTTGTATGTATTGATTTTGTGGTACCGTCTTTCAAGAACCTTATCAGTCAGTCATCAAGAAGATATCTTTTCTCAAATATGGAACCGTTAAAAAAGAAAAGCGCAAGACGCAGGACTCTCGATCCAGAATCATATGTGGAGCAAGAAAATATTTTGAGAAAATTTGGGCTATTTCATGTATATAACTTACTTTGAATTGGGGCCCTATTTTGGACCAAAAACTTGAGGGGTCCTAGGCCGCTTCCTCGTAGACCTTGTGCATATATTATCAAATCGAACTTTCAATAATATAGGTCTTGATTTAGAGTAATTATCTAGTTGTTTTTGGACACCCTCACATCAATCTGCAATGGCCAAGGGACCTATAAAAACCACGTGGTGGTGCCCTCCGAATTAAAACTTTTCCCAAGATTTATGCATTGTATGGGTGGAGATTTGCAATAGAATCAATTATTTACAAGAAAGAAGTCGGGGGAAAACAAATCATTAATAAAAAAAAAAACATTTGAGCACCTCATAATGGGTTTTTTTGAGCACCATCATTACAAAAAAAAAAAAAGTTCCTCACTTAACGAAAGAACTAACCTTTTTGATTCCCTAATAAGAGTGTAAAGCATCACCGGGCAAATGAGTGAAACTTGAAGATCGATCGAGATCGAAATATTCTTCATTAAAGTGGTAAACACACAAGTAAACATTCGGAAGGAATACAATCAATAGCGAAAACTTTCATGTTCCATTTTCAATTCATCGTGTTCGAAATATACAGTACAGATCTTTCAAACCCCTGAGTTCAGCGTGAAATTGTAAGTCTAAGGTGTTTTAATTACATGGCTTGTTCACTTTTATATATCTTTTTCGTGTTTGAGTTAATTTATTTTGTTCGAGTAGATAAGCCCAAGTTTTTCATGTTTTGGTAAAGTTCTAAATTTTGAGGATATGATGAGAGGAAGGAAGATATACGAAGTTGGACATAATGTAAAATAAATAAATATATAGTTGGAATTAATTAGATGATGCCATGTGTTCACTCATATTTCTTACGGAAACACCCCGTACATATATAGTATAGTATATTAACTTTCATTACCAAAAAAAAAAAAAAACATTTGAGCACCATCATTAAAAAAAAAAAAAGTTCCCCACCTAACGAAAGAACTAACCTTTTTGATTTCCTAATAATTAAGAGTGTCAAGTATCACCGGTCAAATGAGTGAAAGTTGAAGATCGATCGAGATTGAAATATTTTTCATTAAAGTAGTAAACACCCCGTACATGTATAGTATAGTATATTAACTTTCTTGTTCAATTTTCAACTGGAACTATTATTTTCCTTTCTCATTCATTCTTGTGTTGTACGTCCAAGGACCATTTATCAATCTACAAAGTTACAATAATACCAATGGGTTGGTCTAGTAGTCAAGACCTAAAATTTAAAAGTTTGCTTCCTCATAAGGTCTTCTCATTTTTTGAAAATCGGAAAAATGGAAGGATTGGTTTCCCGATTTTTCAAAAAAGCAAGATTGGATCCGAGCACCTACACATATCGGATCGAGATGATTTTTCGCGATGCCCACACATTTTTTTTTTAAAATTATTGAACGGCTTGAATCATCCATGCAGAGCCCGGAGTGGGCCTCACACGGCGAGCGGTGGACAGCCACCAACTTTTGGGTCGGTGACTGTATCTTTACCCTGTTTCTTTACCCCCTTTCCTCACTCCCATTAGTCGACTAAAAAGGGAATGGACAAAAAATCTCAACCCATCTCTAACGAATGTTTTTTCCTTCAGAAAGTCTAGAGTCAACCAACCTGACATAGTAACATTTTTGTTTTGATTCTCTGGAGTCTTGATCGTACAATATTTTTGGGTTGTCGATACTCGATAGAATTTGCCCTTAGACGTTCTTTTACACTACATGTTTACTTGAAGTCCAAGAAGACAATGGCTTAGTACGTATATATAGACCACACATGAATTTTGGTAAAGAATGATATTAGAGTGCCACGTGACGACGTTCCACCACCAAATAACTACTCTAGATGAAATATTATTGGATTGTCCTGAGCCACGGCCAAATTAGAGATAGCGTGAGTGTGTCCCGAACTTGCATGGAGTAAAAATATACTCCTTCAATCACACAAAGGATTTCCAAAACTCCCATTCACATCTCTAATAATATAAACTTGAAATACGTTTTGTATGAAATTTCAATTTTGTTAATTTGATAGATCTCATTTAGTTTTATTGGACAAACTTTTTAAAATCATACAAGTAAATTATTAATTACAATATGTAGATAGTTTTTTGAAAGGTATAAATCATGATTTTGGATATCCTTTATGGAACGAAGGGAGTATGTTTACTTATAAAAGGACTCATGCAACCAAACTAAGTCCCGTTCGGTTAAATAAGCCAACTGGCTTATTTTTTTGTCCTTATTAAAAAAAATTTAGTATTTGTTAGTTTTTCGTCAATTTTTTGGAGATTATTGCATTGTCATGATGAAAGGAATCTAAAAAGTAAAAAATTACGATCAAAACCTATTTTTTTTAATATAGACAAAAATAAGCCAATAAGCCAATTTTTTTGTCTTTATTCAAAAAAAAATTGGATTTCGTTAATAATTTTTTACTTTTTAGATTCCTCTCACCATGTCGATACAATAATCTCTAAAAAAATTGACAAAAAACTAAAATATACGAAAAAAATTTGAATAAGGACAAAAAAATAAGCCAATTGACTTACCATTTAGCCGAATGGGGCCTAAGTACTACAATACAAATTTACAAAATAATACTATTTCTGTACATCGGAGACTCTTCTAAAACAGTTTTTTTAATTTTTAATCAAACCCTTCCAAAATAGTTGCTCCATCAAGTCAGTATTTTCCTATAACTGTAGTTTGGTTTATATTTTCCAAGAAATATTTAAGCAAACGAAATATATAGGTAAACTAATAAAGCATTACCTTATCAGTAAAGAGTACCGTTTGTGCATCATGAGCAGAACAACTCTCACTGCTTGTTGCTTTCTTCTCCTTTTTCGGATAGAAGCTTTTGAGGTTTGGCAGATCTCCCAAATTCAATATATTCAACCGACTGAAACTTATCGGAATGATATCTTCATGATCTTCTTCTCCTTCATTTCCAATTACTCCTTCCAAGTCCATGCAACTCCATATAACTAATCCTTTGAGCCGAACTAGTCCTCTCACAGATGACGGTGAAAAGAGATATTTACAACTACAATCTGTGAACCTTAAGTCAGTCAAGTGACTGAAGGATTTCGATGGATACAAAACAATTCTTTCCAAAGGAATGTTCTCAAGCTCCAAGACCCCAGTTGAATCCTTACTATAATAATCGTATGCATTTTCACGCACTGCTATATTAAATCTGACCAGGTTCTCGAAGGTGAAGTCCTTGGGCAAAAGCGAGGGGTCTCTTATACGAACATATAAAGTAGTTAATCTAGTCAAGGACATTAGCTCATCAAGACTCACACAGCTTATATCACTCCCAGTCCCGTCGGCTCTTGTTCCCTCCCATTGGCTAAACCGCCCTGGCATGTACAATTCTTCAAGGCGAAGTAATTTGGATATGACGCCTTTGGGAATCACTTCAAGCTCTTCACAACCGTCCATATCTAACAACCGAAGACGAGTTAACTCTCCTACCTCTTGTGGCAATACCTTTATATTAGAACGCCGTAGGCTAAGTATTTCGAGATGGTCCTTTAGATCCTTGAGTATAGCTATGTCTCCCAATTTGCATCGATCTAGGCATAGCATCTGAAGTTTTGCCAATTTTGCAAGCGAAGCTGGGAGAATGGGCGACATAGTTACGCTGTTCAAATCTAAAACCACAAGGTTCTCCGTCCCACTAAAAAACCTGTTTGGAACTTGAAGCTTGGATTCGTCGTCGGTACAGTCCAGCCGTAAGGTGTGGAGTGCCGGACAAACCAATTCGTCGGGAAACTCATGCATATCACGGGGCCTTAAGGAGATCACGGAGCACTGCTCGTAGGTAGATTTCTCCGGCCAATCTTTGACACCGTGTTTGACAAGAAATGAATATTTCTCACCTTTGGCTATTGAAATAGCAACGTCTCGCACGACATCATGCATTTTCACAACATCTCCGAGTCCGTAGTAATTTTCAACATCTAATAGCAAACAACAACTTTGAAGCGTACCCACCACTGTGTGCACTCGATTGAATGCTATTTCCAATGTATCTGGCTTTTTATCACGACGTATGTTCTTCCCCGCCATGTAGTATCTCACCAAGTCATCAATTGGAATCCTGGCATCTTCGGGAAATAAACAACAAAGCAAGAAGCATGATTTGGCATCCTCGGAATCTAACTGATCATAGCTCCACTTTAAGGATGCGTACACCTTTCGGTCGATTCCCTCAATGTCCTCTAGCATGGAATTTCTGAGTTTGTCAAGTGCATCTTCCCAGGCATACATATCCTTATTCTTCAATGCTGCTGCAATTGCATTAATAGCAACCGGCAAGCCTTGACACTCTTCACAAACCGCCCTTGCTATTTGAGGGACATAATTTCCCACCTTCTTGTTAAAAAGGGCCCATGATTCTTCTTCCCGCAAAATTTCGATTTTAAAGTCTTTACGAACACCCATTTTCTTCAACACGTCTCGGTTTCGAGACGTTAGCACAATGTTGCAACTTTTGTTTTCATCTATGATTGGAATACCTGTTGGGCAGCCAGACATTGAATAGTTCAAATACGACACCTTTTTTCACTCATGTGATAGAGATTCAAAATACTACACGTAGACGGCACTGAGATTTACGGGGTCTAAAGTGAACATTTTAGAATATGGATCTGAAATCCTAATGTACTAAAAATAATTAAAATTACTTCTGAAAAAAAATTCCTGACGAAGTCATTACAAGCAGCACTTTTTTTTTTGCTCGGCAAATGAAATTTATTAAGAACTCGAAAGGGTACATCGAGGGGAGAAAACAAAGACAAACAAACAATGCAAGACCGTCCAACAGAAAGTTGGATAGTTACAACGCCTCATGAAAAGAACTATAATTTGAGCTTTCGAATACCATCCAAAAACAGCCTAAAGTCCTCCACCGAGTAAAACTTAATCTCCAACTTGGACTTCATCCACATTGCAACTCTGGTTTTAATAATCTCCCCCACCTCCTCAACACTAGTTGTGGCGTTGTTGAAAACGCAGTCATTCCGAACTAACCACAAGGACCAGAGTGTAGCATAAAAAGAAGCTTCCCATAACTTTTTCTCCACATTTCCAAACCTGCTGTCGAACCACCATAAAGTTAGATTTGCCAAGGATGAAGGGCATACCCACACAACATGCCACCAATTGAGAACCAATGACCAGATACTCCAAGAAAACTGACAATGTAGAAACAAATGATTGGGGGTTTCTAATTGCAGGGAACACAGAGGGCATGACAACGGTTGATCCTCCTGAATCAAATTCCTTCTTGATAACACTGATCTAGTGGCTACCTTTTCTTGTACTGCCAACCACGAGAAGATTTCCACCTTAGGAGGGCAAAGGTTTCTCCAAATAGATCCTAAAACCCGGTTCCTGGATTGACCAATCTGCTCCCATTGGTTATACACTGATTTAACTGAGAATTGTTTGTCAGAAGACCACTTCCATTGCAACACATCCTCCCTAGACCGGTCCAGAGTTACCTGTTGCAGCCTTTGAAGCAATTCGTCCAGAAGTTGGTTCTCCCGTACCCGCAGCGTCTTCCTAAATTGTAAATTCCAAAGCTCATCCTCGGAACCACCCTTCACTGTGCTAATCGTGTCTTCCTTTTGGGAAGATATTAGAAAGAGTCTCGGAAAAGCCTCTTTGAGAGTACCATCCCCCAACCATATATTGTTCCAAAAAGAAGTTTTCTGCCCGGAATTGACTTGAATTCTAAAGCCCTCATTGATTATAGAACCGAAATTGGAAGTAGGATCCCCTAAGGAACAAATGTCCCTCCAGATAATGGTAACATTACCTGCTCTTGGCAAGTACGGTAGCCAAGCCTCCTGCGACAAGTTATACTTGCCTCTAATAACCTTGACCCAAAGTGAGTCTTTATCCTTATTAAATCTCCACCACCACTTAGATAGAAGAGCAAGGTTTTGTTGCATCATTCTCCTCACTCCTAGCCCACCAAACTCCTTCTTTGTTGCAATTGTTTCCCACTTGACTAAATGCAATTTTTTCTTTTCCGAAGTATTGCCCCAAAAAAATTGTCTCTGAAGTTTCTCCATTGCCTTTGCCACGGCCAACGGCATTTTGAAAATAGACATGAAATAGGTTGGGAGATGACTAAAAGAAGAATTAATCAAAGTAAGTCTACCACCAGAAGAGTTAATTCTCCTCCTCCACACGTTGAGCCTTTTTTCCATCTTTTCCAAAACTGGATCCCACGTCTTGGTCCTTCTAGGATTGGCTCCCAAAGGCAATCCTAGGTATTTGATCGGCAAAGATTCAGTTTTGCACCCCATCACCTGAGCAAGAGATACCACAGCCTCATGTGGAACCTTGACTCCACATAACGAACTCTTGGAAAAATTAATTTTCAACCCTGACATTAATTGAAAACATCTGAGAATCCTTTTAATATTTGCCATCTCCTCTCTATCATTATTGCAAAAGAGGATAGTATCGTCAGCAAACTGGAGATGAGATACAGTTACCCCATTGGTTCCAACCTTAACTCCTTTGATTATATTTAGCTCCCTTGCTCTTTCCAACATAATGTTAAGAGCTTCAACAACGATGTTAAAGAGGAAAGGGGATAAAGGGTCCCCTTGTCTGAGGCCTTTCTGAGTCTGAAACTCTTTAGAAGCAGAGCCATTGATCAATACCGACATGGAAATAGAAGAGCAACACTCCTTAATCCAACTACACCATTTCGCCCCGAAGCCCATTTTAGCAAGTAAATCCAGCAAAAAACCCCAGTTAACACAATCGTAAGCTCTTTCAAAATCAATTTTAAGAAGTAGACCCCCTTGATTACTTTTTTTCCAGCTGTGAATGACCTCATTAGCTATCAATACCCCATCCAATATTTGTTTACCTCCAATAAAGGCAGCTTGAGACTCACCAATGACTGAAGGTAAGTGGATTTTGATTCTATTTGCCAATACTTTAGAGAGTAGTTTATAAACCCAACCCACCATACTGATAGGTCTATATTCTCTAAAAGATAACGGGCAGTTCACCTTAGGAATTAAAGATACAAAGGTTGAATTAATACCTTTAGTAAGCTTGCCATTGACATGAAACTCTGAGAAGAAGCAGAGAACCGTGCTTTTCATGAATTCCCAGCCCTTCTTAACGAAGGAGTAGTTAAAGCCGTCGGGGCCCGGCGCCTTGAGATTGCCGCAATCCTTCAACGCTGCCACAATCTCCCTCTCATCGAACTGTTTCTCAAGAAGGAGAGAAATATCCGGATTCAATTTTCTGAGAAACAAACCCCCCAAACCAGGTCTAGAAATTCTCTCCTCCAAAAAATTATTACTGAAATACTCGACAGCTGCTTCCTTAATTTCAGTTGGATCTTCCACAACTCTATTGCCTACATAGATAGAACCCACCATGTTCCTCCTGTACCTATTATTAGCCAAGGCTTGGAAAAATCTTGTGTTCTTATCACCTAGCTTCAACCAATTCCCTCTGGATTTCTGTCTCCATAGCGACTCAGTTAAACGAGAAAGCCTCCAAAACTCAGTTTTTGCTCTACACTTTGCTGCTTTCTCATCTGAAGATAGCTGCCTATCTTCGGCCAATAAATCAATCTGGTGGAGTTCAGCTTCAGTTGCAAGTAAGGCTGAATTTACATTCCCAAATTCTTCTTTATTCCACATTTTCAGCTTAGCTTTAACGGCCCTTAGTTTTTGCAATAAGATGAAACCTGCCCAACCATTTACCTGAGTATTCTCCCATGTTTCTTTGGCTATCTTCATGCAGTTCGGATGAGATAACCAAATGTCCATAAACTTAAAAGGCTTGGGGCCCCAATCCCTACTATCGTCCATAATCACAACCGGACAATGGTCAGATATTGGTCGCTCTAGCCCCCACTGGTGAACCTTAAACTTGTTAAGCCATTGATGTGATAACAGAAATCTATCCAAACGGCTAAGGATAGCTTGGTCTTGGTAGTTCGTCCAAGTGTATTTTCTGCCAATCATTGGAAGATCCACCAATTCCATATTGTTGCAGAAGTCCAGGAAATCCCTCATTCCCCTCTCCATTCTTAGGCATCCCACCCTTTCACAGGGAGCTTTAATTTCATTAAAATCCCCCCCCCCCCCCCCCCCCCACACACCATGGTACCTGAGAGTTCCTTTTTAGGCCTAGTAGCTCTTCCCATAACACTCTCCTAGCCACCACATCATTAGGAGCATAAACATTAACAAAGATGCACGGGAAGACCTCGTTCACGACCCCTTGCAACAAAATAAAGTATCTATGCGAGATGACAGAATCCACTACAAAAAAATCTTTATTCCAAATGGTTAACAAACCCCCTGATGCCCCAACAGCACTTGAGCTAGCAAAATCCAGCTCCGCATTACCCCAGACCCTCTGAATCACGATTCTATCCACCTGCTCCAACTTTGTCTCCTGAACACACACCATACTAGGCTTCCTCTTTTTAATGAGCTTGGACAAAAATCTTTTCTTTACCGAGCTTCCTAAACCCCTTATATTCCAAGTAAGAATTTGCATTAAGACTGACCTACCCAACCAAAACTCCACAGAGAAAGAGAGAAAATTAACCCTGAGCTTCTCTCTCAAGCATGAGAGAGTACTCCTGGGCTTCCATCTCTATCATTTTTTCCAAAATCACTTCATCTTGAGGTAAGAAATTAACATCTAACTGACCTCCAATTGCCATAGTCGCTCGAACCTCTCTGCAAATTACAGAGTCACTTTGAATTGTATCCTCCGATGATGATGAGAAGCTCTCCTCGTGGTTAAGCGTTCGGGCCACTTCCTCTCGTAGAATCAGCAAATTGGACATCTGCCTTCTTCTCCTTCTCCTACAGTCAGCTTTATTGAGGTCTACCAACAGATTAATACTAGGGATCTGCGATAACCTCCCCATCTGGGTATTGTCTCCTTGCACTGAGTCCCCGTCGCCACCTAATTGAGCAGAAAGAGGGGAAATAAGAGACTCAGAAACATGGGATTCATGGGCATCTACCCCCTCCTCCTGACTTAGCTTAACACACGGCCCAATAGGCCCATCCCCCTCAACCAGATTCTGCTCTCCCTTTTCATCTGCTAACTGGGCCTTAGAGTGGGCTAAAAGGCCCATGCCCACATCTACCTCAACTGAGCCCACTGAATCTTCCACTCGGGATTCAAAATCCACCGACAGAGCTGGCGTACTTGACTTCTCAAGCATTAAATGCTTGCCTGCAAATACATACTTGGAGCCCCCGAACCCATCATACTCTTTATCCTGCCCATGCAGAGCTACACCTCTAGCTATACTGTCCCCTCCACCAACCCCCTCTTTTCTATTGGCTGTGACTTCTTTAAACCGTTCCACGTCATCGTCTTCATCCTTTTCTTCGTTTGGACTAGACTCCATGGAAGTTTCCCTCCGAGGTTTTTCTTGACAGTGATTCACCTTAGAAGCAAAAACTTCCACTTCGTCTGGATTAACAAAGGTGGAATCCTCTGAAACTTCGACATCATAAATTCTCCCCTCAACCTCCAGTTGAATCCATCTGTGAATGGGACGATTTTCTTTTGAGGCAATCAGCACTCTACCTTTTGCAAAAGATAAATCTTTCAGAGTAGCCTCATCCATCTTGATAAAGAACCCCCAAATCTCTCCTATTTGCTTAAACGTCTCAGCATTCCACCCGTTAAGGGGAACTCCTCTGCAGTTCAACCAAACAAACCGTTCAAGGCTCGCCGGCTCACCCCTCCACGGTGTCACGGATTCAAACCATAGTTTCATCCACGGTTGCAGAATGAGGGCATCCCTGCACTCCTGGCTTTGGAATGTTATCAAGACCGACCTCCCTCCTAATGATCTGAACTGAGCAACTTTATCAGTTTCCAAGCTAAAGTTAACTTTTAGTGTCATCATAGAAACAACTCTATGCATGACTGCTACCGCACTCCTAAACAGCCACCCATTCCCAACAGGGTTTAGTTGCAGTTTGATACTCTGTTCCTCCACATGTTTAGAGGATTCCCCTTTCAGAACTTGAGCAAAGGAACACTCATGATTCCGCTTAGCCCCAAAAAAATCTGGACTGCCTTTCTCCACCAGCTCCCTTGTTCTAAACTTGTTACTCAAAATCCCTTTAGCAGTAGCCATTTGCTCCTTCCCGTCCTGAAGTCTTGACATCTGCACGTTGGGTTTGTCATCATAATAACCAAAACATGCCTCTTTAACAAACAATCTATCATTATCCACCCATACTCCGTTCATCCGAGAGACTGCCACATTAGCTGACACATGACAGTCATACCTAACAAACCCAAATTTATGACCCGTGCGCTTGCTCCTTTTCCTTGGGATAAAGGCATCCTTAACCACACCAAACTTATTAAAAGTTCTCTGCAGCCAAATCTGATCTTTGTGATCAGGGATGTTATCCACAAACAAGGTGACAATGTCCTTGTTTCCTATCTTTGCAGTAGACGCCTTCCTACGATTTCGAATCACCGGAATCCACCCACCATCTGTGTTTCCGTTCTTCCAGTTGACATTTTTTGACCCTCTCTCACCCTCTCTCTCTCTAACTCTCTCCATTAAGCAAAGATTTCTGTCGTCCCCATTACAAGCAGCACTTGAAAGCATAATATCCAACATCAATAACCATTACAATATCTCAAAAATTATTATTTAATCATTATATGCTCAAATTTTAGCTACATATGTACTTATTTTAAAAAAACTAGCTTAATTAAGTTTTTCCACCATAGTTTTTTCAATAGACAATAACCAATCTTATTCTCTCTTGTGGTATGGTTGACCGAAGGTAAATTTTTATTAGCTTCTATTTTGAAAAGATTATTTTTCTTGAGTCAATTGTAACCAAAACAGTTAAAAAAATTGTGTACATAGCCCATGAATTTGGGGGAAAAAAAAAACTACTCCATCCATCCTAACTTAAATGTCCTCTACGATTTTTTGTGTACTTTCAAGCCCAAAAAATTATATATTTTTTACATATTATTTTTTTATTTCCTCATTCCAAATTAAAGTTCTCAACGAGCACTTTAATTTGGTGTAAGAAAATTAAAAAAATAACATGTAGAAGTATATTTTTTGGTAGTTTGAAAATTTATGAAAATTTTTAAGGGACATTTAAATTGGGACAGATAGAGTATCATTTGCTATCAAATAAGTGAGCACATCAATAAGCTTTCTTAGTTCTCTTGGTGAAACTTTTCTCTAGACAATCATTTTGAAACATAAGTCTCTCCCACCAGTACTGAAAAGTTCCTCTCTTCTCTAAGCAAATCTTCCAAAGTTACATTATAAAACAAGGGATTATCTTATGTTTGAACCTTTTCGCTCGGGCTTTACTTTGAAGTGGGTACTAAAAGTGTGTAAGCATGTTAACTTGATTCTTTTACATGCCTCACTTCTATGAGCCTATAGAACTGGGGCACCAGAAAATTACTTCAAATTTGGGGGCCTAAATTAAGTGGTGGTGTTATGGGCTTCAATCCAAAGCCGGCTTAATTTGCCCAAAGGCTCCCAAATAAAGAAGGCCCCTTCGATAACGCTTGTGTCGGAGGGAACACCAATATTGATGCATCACCAAGAAAGTTTACTGAAAGGACCCGAGCAATAAGCTTACCTCTCAACAAGGAGGCATCCCCTGAGGGAAACACAATGCGTCATCGTGGATGCCCACTTGACACAGCAAGGTGCCAAGCTTACTGAAGGGACAGTGCCGTAGCCAATGGATGAGATCGGCTGGCGCTTGCTGCCCATCTCATTAAAATAGGGGACAAGCCCCTATATGCTTATATATTTGTACAATTCCTTTGCCATACATATATATTGCTACAAATACGGATAACAAACTTACAAGGGGTTATGAACACTTTGTAAAGACCCCACTACAAATTCTCCCTCACACCAATTGATTTTAAGAGAGATGGTAGAAAAGCGATCCGACACTAGTATTCCACACATAAGAAAGTCCCTTAAAAAGTATCTATTTTGAAAATTGAATGGGTGTGAAAGTTTTGTACATTTATTGTTTTGCCCTTTGAAAAATTAGTTATTAGTGGGTAAAGAGTTAATGGGTAAAAGTAAAGGATAATTTTGAAAAGTAAATGTAAAAATTGAAGTGAAAGGTCTAATAATAATATGACTTTAATAAATTGAAATTACGAAGCTGAACACATAAAAAAAATGAAGGAAGTACTTATAAAAGAAGACGAAGGAAGTACTTATTAGTTTGATTTAATAAAAGTGCTATTATGAGGACCAGAGAGAAGTCAGGGAAGTTTTACAAGTCAATATATAACTTAGGTGGTATCAATTAATGCCGTGGGCAATCAAATGATGTAGCATCAATATATATAAGCAACGTGCCACATCAGGCGCTTATACATAAATATGGAGATGAGTGTGTGCAAACAACATTATTGCGGGAAAAGATTGTTAGAATTTTCACAGTTATAAGCCCTAATTTCTTGCTCCAATTCATAGCATGTGAATAAACTTTAAGCTGCAACATACCTGAAGATGAAGATGAAGATGCCATAGATGGAAGCTTGAGTGATTAAGTGAATCTGATCTTGAGATGGCTTAAGAAGAGTGAAACCCACGTGTACAGTACGTACCAATTTTCTCCAGAGAGGAGTAGCTACTCCCTTCCCTCTTTTCTCATCAGCCGTGTGTCTCAATGGGCTAGACCCACAGATATATATGAGGATGGGAGTAGGATCTCCTCTAGTGCTTATAAAATGGCCCAGCCCATTATGGGTCCAAATTAATCATATAGCACCAGGCCCACACTTAACAAAATACATACTAACAAAATTAGGTGCATCAAAATAACCCATTACAAAATGGTGATCACTAACCAAATGGGTCTAAACAAATACTCCGATAAATTTGATAGTCGAACTAATCCGGAACCTTTTAACACAAATGAAATATGCTAGTCCACAAAATTAGAATAAATTTAACATTCTCCCACTTGGACAGCATATGTCATTATGTAATAGACAAAAGTGCTTTATAACGATATAAGCAAACATATATCCGGATTAGCTAATAAGTGGCCACAACATAGACTATCAAACGTGAGTCAACACCCAAAACCATTATTGTGTCCATAAGGAGTACATAAGTATTCAATCATGTAAGTCAATGCATCGACAGGATACAAAGCACACAACCAAACACTTACAACCCGTGACACAAATGGTAGTATGAAAGTGTGGTGTGGAAAATATACAAAAGGTGATCATCACATCAATTTCCACAAGATCCATGTGTCCGCCCAAGACACTGTGCCTACTGAGATTGGGTCAAAATATCTCAGATTCTAGCACCACTAATGCCATAATTAACAAAATTGCGCGCCCAACAAAATATGACAATAAACTCAAGAATGCCATGACTAACCAAATGCGCGCACAACAAAATATGGCAATAAACATTGATCATAGCATGCATACAAAATTCTCGAGAATATGATCAACCAAAAATATCACCATTAACACAGTAGCGGCTGATTTCAATATACAAAACTCCCACTAAGCAAAAACAACAGAAGACTCAACTAATCCCATATGAGTCGCATGCTCTTGAAACATTTTAGGAGCCAAACCTTTAGTTAGTGGGTCAGCCAACATTTGCTCTGTGAAAATGTGTTCAACATTTATAAAACTGCAGCAGAGTTATCACAAAATATCTTTAGTGGTTTCAAAATGGAATCAATAATTCCAAACCCAGGAAACAAAATTGCACAGCGGAAATGCACAACAAGTAGCTTCATAATAAGCTATGTACTCTGCCTCCATAGTTGAGGTAGCTGTAAGTGTCTACTTGACACTTTCTCAAGATACAGCTCCGTCTACCATCATAAACACATAACCAGAGGTGGATTTTTTTTTGTCTATACAACAAACATAACCAGCATTAGTGTATCCAAGTACATTCTGAATATTGGAGCGTCGGTAGACAAGTACAAATCTTTGGTACCCTTTCACAATAGGTGCTTTTCCAAGCGAACAGTGCTGCATAATAAACCTTCTCAAAATTCTGTCAATGAAGCTTTTCTGAGACAAGCCAATAATACCATTTGATCTATCATGAAGGATTCGGATACCCAAAACAAAAGATGTCACCAAGATCCTTCACACCAAAAGCATAAAGAGTAATTGCTTCGTCTCAGTCAAAAGTGCAGTGTCATTAGCAGCGAAGTAGAATATTATCAGCATACAAGACAAGGAAAAATATAACTACTCCCACTGACCTTCAGGTATATACACTGATCTGTAACGTTCTCCTTAAAACCACAAGAGGTGACAATCTTATTAAAACTTCAAGAAAACAGCACGAACCAAAATTTGAAGATGAAACAACCATGTACAGACCATCAGATAGAGTGCCAGAACCAACAACAAGAGAGTTATAATACAAGCTAACATGTCCATTTCCAAAAGTGTATCCACGTCGATCCAAAAGAGATACAAGTATAGGATTTCTTCCACTAGAGGGTACAAAAGCTACATCCCTTATAGTTCCAAAATATGTCCAGAGGATAATGAAAGTCTTAACTACTCATATATGCTCCATTACTCCATTCCCCATGTTCACCATCAACTTCCGTTCATTTGGCTTCCGACTGTTTCTGAATTCCTTTCTTCTCCAACCAAGCTTTGAATTTCCTACAATCCACCCTTTTATGACCATAGACACGACAAAAGAGGCAATTTCCTTTAAAACCATCAATCTTAGGCTCAACTAGACTCGATGGCACTGCTTGCTGAGTAGATTTCCCATGCTTCTTATTGGGATGAGACTTATTACTATTGTTCTCAGACTTGAAGTTCTTGTTATTGTGAGAACCACTATCATCAGTAACAACAAAAACACTTTCAAACTTGGCCCTTTTTGTTTCCTTGAACCCCGCTTCCTCTTGTGTGACTATTGCAGTCATCTCACTCAGGTTCCACTCTCCTTTCTGAGCATTATAGGCAGATTTGAGACCATCAAATTCTGTAGGAAGAGATTCAAGAACTGTCCACACCAAGAAATCCTCAGCTAGCTCAACTTTCATGTCCTTCAACTTGTTATAATAATGTGTTCGCTTCATGATGTGCTCACGGACACCACTTGAACCATCATAGTCCTTTGAAGTAAGCAATCGCATGTAGGTTGCTTTCTCAGCTTTGTCAAACTTGGTAAAATGTGTGCCAACAGCAGTCAAGTAAGCCTTAGCATTTTCGTTATCAGGAACACATTGTTTAATAGACTTGTCCATAGAGAATTTCATAATCATGAGACAAGTACGGTTTGAGTGCTCCCACCTTTCATAATAAGCTTTTGCTTCAGCAGAACTTTCAGCAGTTAGCTTAGGTGGTGCATTTTCCCTTATGGCCAGATCCAAATTCATAATGGCCAAGTTCACCTTAAGCGACTCATTCCAATCCTCATAATTGGTCCCATTCAGTGTTTTGATGGCAGACAATTGCAGAGATACACCAGGATTGAAAGCTGAAGAAATAATACTAGATTTACTAGGCATGTAAAACGAAAGCATGCTTATCAAAAATTTCTTCACTTCACTAGTTACAAAAGTTCTACTAGAGTCTTAAACCACAAAACTAGTAAGACTCTTACACGTAGGACAAAGCAGAACAATTAAATATAACGACTTAAAATGACCCACTACCGACAGGGTAAAATTGAGTCACCAAATGCAATATAGTTAATTGTTCTCTTTATCGTTCAAAGCATCCTTCCAAACAATGATTTACCGATAGGGTAAAGTCAAAGCTAGACTATATGGACCTTTGTTAGTCTCAACAATATCGCCGTAATCAACATAAGCGGCGTTCGAAAGAATAATTTTCGGTAACAGTAAGGCTGAAAAATAAATTACCCAATTCCAGTTTTGTCAAAGATTAGACAAGTGGAGCATTAATTTAACTAAATCCATAATCTGAGACAAAACCCTCTAAAGAAAGGAACAATAGTTGTCGGCAAATCAAGAAGAAGAAGGAAGAAGAAGAAAAAAGGGTTTCCTCCTCTGTGACTGTGATCGGCAATCAGAAAATGGGGAAAAACGAAAAGTCGACAACTAAATCCCAATGATCAACATAAATACGAATTGAATTCGTAATCATAGCACATGAATCGAAAAGCAAGGTGCTCTGATACCAATTGTTAGAATTTTCACAGTTATAAGCCCTAATTTCTTGCTCCAATTCATAGCATGTGAATAAACTTTAAGCTGCAACATACCTGAAGATGAAGATGAAGATGCCATAGATGGAAGCTTGAGTGATTAAGTGAATCTGATCTTGAGATGGCTTAAGAAGAGTGAAACCCACGTGTACAGTACGTACCAATTTTCTCCAGAGAGGAGTAGCTACTCCCTTCCCTCTTTTCTCATCAGCCGTGTGTCTCAATGGGCTAGACCCACAGATATATATGAGGATGGGAGTAGGATCTCCTCTAGTGCTTATAAAATGGCCCAGCCCATTATGGGTCCAAATTAATCATATAGCACCAGGCCCACACTTAACAAAATACATACTAACAAAATTAGGTGCATCAAAATAACCCATTACAAAATGGTGATCACTAACCAAATGGGTCTAAACAAATACTCCGATAAATTTGATAGTCGAACTAATCCGGAACCTTTTAACACAAATGAAATATGCTAGTCCACAAAATTAGAATAAATTTAACAAAGATGAGTAGTAAATTTTACGTTAAAATCATATTCAAGATCGAGGTTCGAATTTGAGAAAAATACCTATTTCCTTTAAGTCCAGTTCTTGCCAAACATCATCCAATAGTATGAGATTTTTCTTTCCGTTGTTCAATCTATTCCATAGTCGAGACGCTCGTCCCCCTTCAGTTTTTTCACTGAGTGTTAGTTTCAAATGCTCGGCGAGTTGTTCTTGAATTTTTATCACATTGGCATCGTTAGAGACAACTGCAATTACGACTTCGTCAAAAGTTCCATCTCTTTTCACTTGTTCAGCGACCGTTGTGACCGTAGTCGTCTTACCAACACCTCCGGTTCCAAAGACCCCAATCATGTTCACCTCGGGGTCTTTTAATGCTTTCACGATGTCTTTGAAAACTTTATCTCTTGAATGGAAACACTCATAATTCCCCCCGGATCGGAATACAACTTCCGGAGGATCTTCCCTAGGGTGTGAAACTGTTTCAATATTGCCTCCTTTCTCAGTGAGATGTTTGACGCGAACCACCTTCCTCTCGGCTTCCTTGCTAAGGCGGTAACGCGAGATGAAGTTGGGACACGAGAAACTAAAGCACGACATGTTTTCCTTAACAGTTTTCTCATGCCTAAACTCTTCAACTTCTTGTCTGGTCTTGTCAGCATTCTCTAGCCAGACTGAAACTTTGTTGTCAATGGCATCACCTTGGCGGTTGGCTTCGTTAACTTTTCCTTCGACCTCGCTTCTCTGCTCTTGAAGGTTATTCACCTTTTCTTCCAAGTTATTCAGGTTCCGCTTGTAATGAAAAAGAAAACCCGCATGACGTCCCACTGGTTGGATCACTGGCTCGATGATTTTCTCAAAAATGATGCCTAGAATGATTTCTAGACCAAACATTTTCAGTTCCACTCTTTTTTCCCCTTTCCGTATTGAGTTCTTTTCTTGCCTTTTTTGAAGAAGATGTCAAGTATGAGGAATGAGATTCGAATTTGATGAGAAGATAAATGCTCTCTCTATCTGCACTCGAAGAGAACAAAAGAGGTAACTAGAGATGCACTGAGATAATAGCAATGTAAATATATACTGCAACGACCTATGATTCTAACTATTGACATGCAAAAGAAACCGGTTGGAAATGTAATCGGTTCGCTTCACTGTTCTTTTAGTACTATTTTTACATGCGTTACGAACGAATTATGTTGATACCTTTTCTCCTAAGTTTTTTTTTTTGGCTTTTTCTTATTTCGTCCTAATTCTAATATTTCCTTAAAGTACATTTTTCTTTGGAGATTTAATGCCTTGTTCTCTTCATTTTTCAAACAGAATTTTTCAAAAAATTCCCCCTACTTTCAACATTTCTTTCTCTATCTCTCCCCACTTATTACCTCTACTATTTTTCAAAAAAAATTTCAAAACTCAATCCAAACATAGCATTAGTCTCCGGTCCACTATATCATTTCACTAAGCCTACGGGTCCGCTGAAAATTATCTTACAGTCAGCAGTCCACTCCACGTCCAAAATACAAAAATGCCCCTTGCATACAAATGAGGATCACGCTACAATGACCATGCGACGGCGAACCTATTCGTTACAGATCTGTGCGTGCAGGTTTTGAACGGGTGGACCAAGATCCAGGGGGCTGAGGTGACCCAAGTCACCATAGGATTGTGGTGCCCCCTAAACGACACAGTTTTGGGACTACAAGGAGTTAAAAAAAGAAGCTGCAAGGTGAAAAGTCAAGAAAAAAATTAAGTACTCTAATTTTTACTTCGTTTGAATTGGTGCGAAAATCTTATTTTCTTAATTATTTTATTTTTTTTTTTTTTTTGATCGGTAAAAGATGAAATTTTATTAAAACATGGGGAAAAAGGGAGGGGATCCAACAAAGAGTTGGAAAATACACCACAAGAGCAAACATTGCCCAAAACACCTAAAGGTCTACCAGGGATCATAACAAAATAAGATAATACAGCAATACCCAGCACCCAAATAAATTAAAGAAGCCCAAACGCCTAAATCCGGCCCAAGCCTGGGCCGGCCTACCCTAACCAAACCACAGAACCCTAACTACACCGGCAACCACTACCGCACAAATCACCGGAGCCCAGCCTCGCCGTTAATTATTTTATTCTAAATGGTCATAATTAATTTTTGAATCTAAAGCTCTGGTTAATTATTCTTAAGAAAGTCATAAAACCAAATATCTCCTAGGGCTAACTAACGAGAGCCCTAGAGCCAAAAATTAATTATGACCCTTTAGGATAAAATGATCAAAGTAATAAGATCTTTGCACCGATTCAAACAGATTAAAAATTGGAACACCTAATTTTTTAACCATATTTTTTAATATATAAATTGCCTAAAGATGGTTGAAAAATTAATTGCTCTAATTTTCAATCCGTTTGAATCGATGTGAAAATCTTATTTTTTAACTGATCCGATGCTTTCTTAACTTGTAATCTCAACGCAACTGCCGTGTATCACTTTTAATGTTTGGTTCCAAAGCGCGCAGGGGATATTAATTCTTGGTTTATTTTGATGAACTTTAATATTAATCAATAAAGCACTTAAAAATCATTTCTTAAATGAAACAACGACCCTGGGAAAGCTTTCAGACATACCTTAATTAATTAGCTTGATCTTTTGTTCTTTCACAGTGTTCACCAAAATTCCTTTGTCTTTGAGCCGACTGAACAGCAGGAGAGGAGACGAAGAAGAAGAAAACCCAAAGCTTGAATGGCAAAGGAAGAACGAGTGAGAGGATAAGAAGATAGTTTGAGGGCATTCTCTACCACATATTCATAATGGAAACAATAATGTGGCATACGGACCATGACTTCGGTAGAAAATTATTAGTTGCACTTGGAGCACCATCACGTTACATTCTCTATCACATATTTGTATGGATTTTATCAATGCGTGCTTGAAAAGGGTCCAAAAGCACCAAGGTGACAGTACTCCAAGGGCACTGAATAATTTCTCAAAGTTGGTTAGTTGTGAAATAAAGAGGAGATGGCAAAAGGCAATACCAAAAAGTGAGTTGTCTTCTAACACCAAAATATGCTTTAACGATTTTTATTGATAATTTCTCAATGTCCTTTCATCATTACGTGGCTTCACCAGAGTTACATGGCTTCACTGCTCATACTAACAAATTAACCATGGTTTCAGGGTGAAACACAATCACGATTGCATTTTGTTATTTATTTTTATTATTGAGTTTTCTTCTTATCTGAGTTTTTATCGATAAACATCAAAATTTTCCTTTCTATACACTTTTGTTGAGTTACTTTCATAACTGTTGCCGAACAATGCCAATTTTGCCAATCAAGAAAAAAAAAAAAATAGTCTTAGATCAATTATGTAAACTTCATAAGTTCAGAAATCCACTTATTAATTTTGAAAGGTCTTAAGTCCATTTTAGGACACTCTAGAGTAGGGTAGGGTACCCTAGGGTTTAGGCACTTTCATAGTAAGATATTATGGTACACTTTTTTATTATAGGATAGGGTACCATAGGGTTTAGACACTTTTATAGAGTTTTAGGGTGTACTTTCCTATTATAAGATTTTAGTGGTTTAGTCACTTTCATAGGATTTAGGGTTTTAGGCACTTTCATATGGTACCCTAAGGTTTAGGTTGTGTGAACTTGTGGCTTTACAAAATTATAAGTGGACTTGTGAGCTTATAAAATGTCTATAATGGACCTATCACTAAATCTCCGAAAAAACAATGCTAAATCACGTACCCAAAGAAACCTTGTTGAGGAACTCATGTCATTGTATGTCTTTTTTTTTTAACACAAAAAAAAACAAATTTTATTGAACTCAAAAAAGAATTACAAAGACTAGAAGGACCCAAGACATGAAGGTTGATTCAAGGAGTGGGCATCCTAGCAAAAGACACTCTCGCCGCAACCCGACAATCATATGCTGCTTAGAACCCAAAGACAAAGTTGGTAAGAGGCCCACGATGAACACCCATAAAATCCTTGCTCAATAGTACTATATGCTCTTTCGAGGAAAACTTTTATATTCAGCCGTCGGCAATGATAGTTAATTTCATTCTAGACATTTCGAGTTCAAAACTTGGCAACTTCTTAGGCCATGAATCCTCTAGTCCTGGAGTGGATTGTCTGCCTTTGATCGGACCGGAGAGAGGAATAGTTAAGGTGCGAGTAAACTGACCCGAACACTCTTGATGGTAGAACCAAAAAGAAAAAAGATTCCATTTCTCTCCCTATCTTCTTCTCTAGCTAGCTTCCATTAGCAATCACTGCGTGATTTTTTCAAGTATGTGGTGGAATTTAATTAAGTCTTGTGGTCTTCGTTGGGTGGGTGCATCGTTATCATCTAACAACTAATCTATTGGATATAGTGGTTGCACAATAAATGCCAAAAATCATGATAAACTGATTTAAAAATAGATAAAATAGTAAATCACAAAGCTTAAGGCAAAAAGAGAACCTAAAGCAGTACTGCTAAATTAGAGTGAATTACAAATACTTGCCTCCTCATTTCCTTTGAACCGAATTAAGTTGCATTCATCGGATTTTTAGTTGCATTTCCTTTGAAATATTCATCTGTTATTCTACGTGTTTTTTTAATCTACATGAGTTTATTGTTCGCTGAATAATCTTCAAAAAAACAAGGCCAATAGTGTTCTCCGATATATGATATGTTGCCCTTCGTGATTCGATGTTCCATTCAAGAATTGATGATGATTCATACTTGTTAATGTGACATTTGTTGGGGTCGAGACGGAACTTGAGGTGCTGTAGACTGCAGTGCACCCCGGTGTAGTACGCATGTAATGCAAAACACAGACCTTCAATCTTATCAATCAACGGTTGCGATGTGTTTTTAAATTTAGACCGGTAATAAATATCTTTTACTGGTAAAAGATTATTTTTAATCTGGACCGTTGATTGATGAGATCGACGGTCCGTGTGCCGCACTTCACGGGGGTGCACTACAGAACCCCCGGATCCGGTGGAGACACAACTATGTAATTTGGCGCAATCACACAAGTTGTTGATCCAAATCTTCAGCATTATTTAGGGTACTTCTTTTCCATTAAAATCTACACGTTTCACAGAGAGTTTTTTTAGGTTCCTGCTGTATTTGCATAGTAGTAAGTCCAAACAAGAAATAAAAGCAGAATAGCAATGATCAAGTGGTGGTGGGCTCTCACGAGTCACGGCCAAGCAGAATAGCAATGATCAAGTGGTGGTGGTGGGCTCTCACGAGTCACGGCATAGACAGATAGCATTGGGCCTTATGCTTGAAATTTCTCAAGGTAGATAAGAAGTCAATAATGGCATCTCTCGAAATGGGTCGACGAATGTGGTCCCAAATACAGCCTGTCAAAGTTTAGGAATCTAAAGGGATTTGGGGTGGAATCGGGGATGCTGTAGGGCGTTTTTTCTATAATGTATCCTGTAGGACAGATTTGGATTGTTCATCTTGACAATCAATAATTCAGATACTACTTTTATTTTTGGATTTTGTAGACGTACGTATCTAATCCCTTGCAATGATTCAAAGCAGCTTTTGTCTTGGAGGTGCAGAATTTGAAGCGATTTTGATGCACAGGTTATCTGGCTTTGAATTGGTGGTTATATAGCCATGTTTAGGTTCGTTGTTTGACGTGGCTTACAGTCACAAATGGGAGCACCTAAATGCACACGAATACATATTTGAGTACCAACACTCGTTGTAGAAGAATTCTTTCAAGATTTGCATGATACAAATGGTTTGCGTTCTAAGAGATTGTGTGTTTTTAAACAAAGCTTCTATGAGTACATACCCCACATAGATATGTTTTAGCCCCAAGATTTTAAATTTTGATGATAACAAACATACTTTAATTAGTCAACAAAGCAACTACATATGTTTGTATTTTCAATAATTCATTTTTAAGTAAACGGTTTCTTTTCTATCTTTACTAATAACACTAAGGCTGCTAAGGAGTCTACAAGGCGATGGCAATTAAGGACTGGAGACATGAACTTTCGTAATTCAAAAAAGAAAATACTTTCGTAAATTAAACTGAAGGGTTGCTAAACTCTTATGGGCCTGTAGTACTGGAATATCAAAGCAATTAATTGGCTCGAATGGGCGACTTTGGTTTGTCAATGTAAATTAACTAAAGGGTTTCTAAAATCTTATGGGCCGGTAGTATTGAAATATCAAAACTATCTTGTTTTTTTTTTTTTTTATCACAATAACAGAGATCAGCACAGTTGGTCCAGCACTCCCGTAGTACTATTTTGTGGTGCGAGACTGAGGTTTTCAAATGGAGCTGATGGAGCATCTAACCAACGAACACAATAACATCGTAAATTTGGCTAAAAAAACGAAAATATCAAGCCAGAGTTACTCAACCAACAACTTTAATGTGAATTTTGATGAGGCCACAGTAATGATACCAATGCTAGTGAATTTTAATGTGAACCTTGTAGCCAGATGAAGGCAACTTTAAGGGGTTTAAATAAAACTTGTCCAAATCAACTACGATGTGGGTTCAGTGGTGTCTAAGACTGGAAGAAGATACAGGAAGAAAATAGGGGAAAAAATTACTAACTAGTACTCCATTAAAGATGTCCAAGTTTTGACCAGACTAGTGGGGTATAAGGACCTTTTAAATCAATCAGTGACAATGATTAGGCCCATTATAGTCTTTGCATTACTCTTCTATTGGTTACCCACTTTGCAAATAGAGATGGAGCTTCTATGAATTTGGAGATAATTGCTCGGAAAATTCTTTTTTTTTTTTTTGCTCGGCAAACGAAATAATTTTTATTACTCGAAAGGGTGCATCGAGAAGAAAAACACAAAAAGAAACAAAGAAAGCAAGACTATCCAACTGAGAGTTGGACGCTTACAACGCCTCAAAAGGAACTACAACTTGAGCTTTCGAATTCCATCCAAAAACAACCTAAAGTCCTCCACCGAATAGAACTTGATGTCAAACCTGGACTTCATCCACATTGCAACTCTGGTTTTCACAAGCTCACCCACCTCCTCGATACTAGTAGTTGCATTGTTGAATACGTAGTCATTCCGTACCAACCACAAGGACCAAAGTGTAGCATAAAAAGAAGCTACCCACAACTGTTCCTCCAAGCCTCCAAACCTGTTGTCGAACCACCATAAAGCTAAATCCGCCAAAGATGGAGGGCATACCCACACAACATGCCACCAATCTAGAATCAATGACCATATGCTCCAAGAAAATTGGCAGTATAGAAACAAATGATTAGGGGTTTCTAGTTGCAGGGAGCAAAGAGGGCATGATACCGGTTGGTCCTCCTGCATCATATCCCTTCTTGATAGCACCGATCTAGTAGCTACCTTTTCCTGTACTGCTAGCCACGAAAAAATTTCCACCTTAGGAGGACAAAGATTCTTCCACAGAGATCCCAAAACTTGGTTCCTAGATAGACCAATGTGTTCCCATTGATTGTACACTGATCTAACTGAAAATTTGCTCGGAAAATTCTTGGGAACTTTCTGAAGGTAATTAACTTCTTAGGACACTGCAAACAAGTAGAAGAACAATCTAATCCTTTGATATTGTTGAGACCACAAGCGTATTTTCTTGGAGTTTACTTTTCAGTATTGGTTTCATAAAAGTTTTCTTAAACGATTCAATTCCGTGGCAACCGTATCTGTTGCTCGTGATAGTTTTTTGAATCATGTTTCAAATTGCAGTTTTCCCTGCTGTTTTCCGTTTTCACTTTCCTCGTCAGCAAGTCGGCAACTAATGAAGGAAAAGATTATATGGTATTTTAAGTTGTGCCAAGAGGTGATTGACTTTCAAACTTCAAACGCTCAAGTTCAAGTAGGAAGTGAATATATTTGATCTTTGTCATGCCAGTGGGCCTGTGTGCTATCATTTCCACTTTGCTTTTTAAGGTCCACCATCAAGTAATGCTCCTTTTGGCACATTTTAAGCTTATTTGGCTTGTGTTGTGTGTAGGCATGCTTTGAAGGTAACCCTTTTAAGACAGTACGCGGTCTTTCAAGGTCTTCTGGCAATGCATGCTCTCAAAACCTGGGTATATAGTTTTCCCGCCGTAGTGATGTCTTTCTTTCAAATGTAAGTTCTTTTTAAGGTACTGATCATAGAGCCTCTATGGTAATTTTTCCTTTAATCTTAAGGATTTTCTTATTGGTTGCTGAAAGTTTTTGATTGGGCATTCATTTATTGGAATGCTGATATGTAGCTTTATATGTCATTATACAGTTACTTTGTTAACTAAAGATTGTCCATTGCTAGGATTCCTGAAACTGTGAAATCTGAATTTTTCAATTTTTCGCTAATTATTTACAAAACTTTTGCACACTTAGCCTCGACCATTACACACGGAACTTTGAAGTGTTTGTTGCCACTGAGAAAATTTTATAACTTTTGTGCCACACAAGGGAGAACCAACAGAGCCATTCCACTGTCTGCAATTGGATACGCAAACTAGAGAAGTGAAGCTTGACTGAGCTAGTTTCCTAATATTCTTTATCCATTTCTAGGTCTGATCCTCACAGTTGGATTTCAAGTTTTGACTGATGTGCTACCATGGAGCACCATATGTCTTAAACCTTTTTTTAAAAAATTCTGTTGTATGAGAATTGACAAGTCAATGGTGACTTATGTTCTGGCTTTCAAGTTCTGAATAAAATGACAAATTGATGTTCTTACTTCCAAGTTTGAAATACCAGATCATAATCGTCGAATGTGGAACTTTCAATCGATTTATCCTTGAATGCACATAGGTTCCTCCCCACTTGCACTACAATTGGGATTCTTGCTCCAATTTACTAATCCCACATTTTTTTGCTGGTTCTAGTCCCAGATTTATTATCAGGCATTTCTCCGTTTTGTTTTATGTATTGCCTGCTCTGTATGTTGAGGTGTTCGTTTTATGAAGTGGTTAATTTACCCAAAGGAGAAAAGAAAAAGTGTTGCAATTATATTGACATCATCACCGCTCATGGATTTGACAGTTCCATATGTCAATAACAGATAAATTTGTCTTACGTTTTCTAGTATGTCTGTTACAGTATGAGTTCAGTTTTGAATTAAACTTTCTAGACCAGAGTATTTCCCCCCCCCCCCCCCCCCCCCCCCACCCCCCCCCCCTTCTCTTAAATAAGAACACCACATACGTACCATGCATGCTAATTAATAAGGACAGTACAAATGCCCACTAACTTAGACCTGAGCAGTTATGAAAATAGATTGGATCCGAGTGAACAAATATGAGAAGATAGTGTTTGCAATCCAATGCACTGCATATGTGATTACAGACAAAAAAAAAACTTACGAGCAACTCCACTACAGAATAATTCAACCCTCAATTCCACATCGCCACGTACTATAGGGTATTTCTGAGCGACAATCTCATAAATCTGTTCATAAACAGTAAGTAAGCGATCAAGCTAGGTTGGAAGCTGTAAAGCATACACATTTTAGCAAAAAACACACATAAATAATGGAGATTAGAAATGTATAAGTTCTTCCTGGCCATATAGAGAAACCAGCACCATCAAATGTTTATTTCCAACTTATTGGAATTAAGGAATAGCACAGTTTTGTCCTTAATTGTGAGGGAATCCATCTACTCCAGACCTAGCAACTCAAACTCGCACATAACTGCAGATCAAAATAGTTGATGGAGTGGGTTATTTGATTTTTTTTTTGCATTTGTTGGTTTTGAGCCAAATTTTTATGAGTTATTGATTTGTCTCGACGAAAGAAATCGGAAAAGTAATTTTTATTTTACTTTTACCCAAGTATTTTGAGAAATAACCACTTTTTAGTGAAAAATGTCGTTTTTTTTTGCTAAAAAGTGGTTATTTCTCAAAGTACTTGGTGAAAAGTGCCAAAATTTTACTTTTCCGATTTCTCTCGTCAAGACGAATCAATAACTCACAAAAATTTGACTCAAAACTAACAAATTCCAAAAAAAATTCAAATAAGGACAAAATTCCAAATTTAAGTTAAGTTCAAAAGAACAAGATCAAACAATAATAATAACGAAATACTACTGCTTATTTAATGTAGTTTTTCTTTTGTACTTATTATTTGATCAGTCGTTACTTAACAATTAACAAACATTATTTAATCATGTGAATATGGAAAACAAAGTTATAATGAAGGAGGATCAAACCTACTTTACTCACAAAAGGCGCCATACATTTCGTTGCTCTCTATAGTTTCCTAAATGACAACAAAAATATAAAGTATTAAGGGACCATCAATTGAGTAACATAATTTTAAAGTTAATGATGACTTATGTTTTTTTTTTTTTTTTGATAAGCAACATAATTTTATTGAGAAACTTGACAAGGGGCACATCAAGTTAGGGGGAGAGGGGAGGGGGAATCCAACAAAAATTGGATTAGAACACCTATTGGGACAAAGCCCAAAACACCCAAAGGGCCACAAGATGCCCAGATAAAGCAATAAAGCTCAACACCCAAAGGCCAAAAGCCCAGATAAACAAGTCAGCCCAAATCCAAGGCAAGGCCCAAGAAAGGCACAGCCAAACCCTAAATCCCCAAAATCCAAACAGCACCGAACCTATTCACTGCCACACCCTCCGTCGCCGCCGCAACCACCCACCCAGACCACGGCCCAACTGCCTACGCCGCCACGATACCCACGAGCAACCGGATCCCACAAGACGCCGCCAAGCAACCGGCAATTCGGTCCTCACAAATGGCTGGAAAACCATAAGCCAAGCATCCATACGCCGCCGTACACAGCTGAGCCGAAATCCACCACCATCACGCCAAATCAGACCCTCACCGCCACCCGATGCCGCCAACCGAAGATCAGAAGAAGTCCATCCACCACGGGGTCGCCGCCAAGCCGTTAGGCACAAGACCGACTGCACCCAACAGCGCAGCCGGCGAGGAGACCCCGAGATCCGCCTCCACCAAACCCCGCCGCGCCTAGCCATTAGGACAACCGGTAACCCCCAGATGTAGTTACCGGCGGGCGAACAGAGGCTGGAGAGAACGAACCAGACAGGAGGCGGTGCAGGGAGGACAGAGAAGAAGTAAAAGCACTGGAAGGATTGGGGTAGAACGCCCGGGGGAGGAGGGAGGAGGCAGCGCCTCCCCCCCAGGCTGAGAACACTAAACGGCGAGGAAGCTGGAGAGTCTAGAGAGAGAGAGAGAGAGAGAGAGAGAGGAAGGCTACTAATGATGACTTATGTTCTGGCTTTGAAGTCCCGAATAACATCACAAATATGTGAGTTTTGGTGGAGGGCCTTGATGTTCTTGCTTCCAACTTTGAAATATCATATCGTAACCTTTGAACATGAAACTTTCAATTGATTTATCCTTGAATGCACATGGTCGCCTTTCCACTTGCACTACGTATGGATTCTTGCTCCAGTTTACTAATCACACTTTTTTTTGGCCGGTACTAATCCCACATATACTATTATACATTTCTCCAGTTAGAATGGGTGCTGAGATCGAGCTTAGTTCCAACTGCTCAGAAAGAGTGGTATGTTTTCTCACTGAACTATCATCTGAACACGTCTTGTTTCTGTTGAATACGTATTATATTTATATGGATGTGCTTGTGACTTGAACAGGGAAATCTGGGCTACAAGCCCTATGGTACGCGGTTCATGTAATTAGTACTACTTCTACCCGAAATTCTACTAAACCCTGACCTGCATTTATGACTAAAGTATTTCTGTTTTGATACTTTAAGTTACTCGCATGAGTGTTGTTGACTACGTTAACCAATTAAACTTTCTAGACTAGAGTATTTTTTTCCCCACTTCTTTTAAATAAGAGAAAATATGTACTAACTGCTCAAGTCCAAGTAATCAATATGAGAAAATAGTGTGTCTGCAATCCAATGCACTGCACACAGCACACCACCACATACAGCTATATGGTATGATAGTTATTGAGTAAGATAATAGTTATTGAACCAAGTGAGAAGGAGAGTGGGGCCAATGGTAGGAAAGGAAACAATGGGAATAGGTCAAAAAGTGGAACCGTGGTGAGGATTAGAGTAGTGGTGACACAAAGAGAGTTGGTTCTGATTTTGAAGAACAATGAATCCAAGTACTTTTCTGTGGAGCAGTTGCTAAGTGAAATGAAGCTGAAGAGAAGAAAAAAGATTTCAGAATTTGGAACAAATGGAGGCTGGAGACCAGCCCTGGAAAGCATCCCAGAAGAACACTTAACTCCTTCATTTGATGTTACTCTCTCTCTCTCAATTTTTTTTTGGTAATGGAGACCGGAGAAGGTCTTAGACCAAATTGTGGGTGTCTCAGACCTATTTCCTACAACCGCTCGAGCAAGGCCAGCTCAAGGTATTTGGGTGTCTAATACCTGTTCTAAGAATGGTATTCTAAACGTTGGACAATTTTTACGGAAAAAATAAATAAACAGTCAGAGAAAGCCAAAACTGTAGTATTAAATTAAATCCCCTTGACTAATACATATATATATATATATATAAAAATTGAAAATTCCCTTCAAAACAATTTTAATTTTAATTCCGATACTTGCTACCCATGTGTTGCTTTCACATGCAACCACTCTGTGAGCAAATAGAACATGTGCAGTAAAGGGCTTTAAAGGTGAGCGCGCACTTTGTCAGTGTTGATAGTGTTTTAATGTTGAGATAAGGCGGTTTGCTTAGTCTGTGGAGTGGGAGTATGCTAGTTTTGTTGGACATTATCTGAACGAAATTTGTTGAGTTTGTGGAGTGGGAGTATGTTAAATTTGCTGAGTTTGGCCCATCAAAAAAAAATAAAATTTGCTGAGTTTGTGGAGTGGGAGTATGTTAGTTTTGTTGGATATCATTTGAACGATATTTGCGACTTCACATTTTGTTGCTGCACGTTTCTGCGAATACATTTTCATAAAGGAAAACTTTACAAAAAGTGAAATCTGTGAATACATTGGAACTAGATCTGTTCCATGTGACATCTTATGAAGCCCCCCCACAGTCTTTAAATCCTAAGGATTTTCTCATTGGTCAGTGAAAGCTTTTGATTGGTCATTAAAATTTTTTTTTTTTGGTTTTTTTTGTGATCTGGTCATTTAAATTCATTGAAATGCTGATATTTACAATATATTCATTACGCAGTTACTTTGTAAACTAAAGATTTGTCTGTTGCTAGGACTTCTCCTCCTTGACATCTTAATTTGAATATTTTGGAAATTTTAAACTAGTGCTTAACTCTTATGTTGTTTAGCCTCGACCTAACTCTCTAAACTCTGAAGTTCATACAACTGAGACAAATTTATCAAATGTTGTGCCGTACAGGGAAGAACCAACCGAACCTTCCGCTATCTGCAATTGGATCCGTCAACGAGAGAAGTGAAGCTTGACTGAGCTCATCTTCAAATACTATTGATTCATTTCCATGTTGGATCCTCAGTCTTAGTATCTCAAGTTTGACTGATGTTCTACTATGGGGCACCATGTGTTCACCTTTTTTTTAAAGTTTTTTATTTTATTTTATATGATGGAGTAATTGAAAAGTTAATGGTGACTTATGTTCTGGCTTTGAAGTTCCGAATAATATCACAAATATGTGAGTTTTGATAGGCGCGTAAATGTTCACATTAGCGCCCTCTAATTTATCTTTATTAAGTTCCATTTATATTATTATTTGGAGCTTAATGCTTAATTATTGTGATTGTAGGTATTTGAACAATTTGATATAAAGAGCACAAAGTTGGAAGTACTTAAAGTTAGCTCTTGCTGCGAGCATGAGTACAGAGGAAAAGGAGTAATACTTTCAAGTCAATTGGCCAAAGAATTAGACTGTCGCAGGAAGTAAAAATAAGACTTGGACTTGGACTTCTATTAGGTGGCCCAAATAGTTCACATTTAGTTGGACTAAACTAAATGATGGGCCTCCGAAGCTAATTGTCGGCTGGGAATTTAAAGTAGGAGAAAGGTTTTTTTTAATGGGTGGGCTACAGCACTTATGCTAGGGCTTCCCACGGTACAAAACAGAGCAACGGAGCTGCCGACTACGGGGTACAAATAGAGGAACGGGACTGCCGACTGGGGGGATTCCGAATTTTATTTCATAGTTCTAGATTGATTTCTTCAGAGCTTGTTTTCTTTTCTCTTTCAAGTTTGAAGCTTTGTTCAATAACTTTCTCTCCGGTGACTTATTTTAATTTCTGCTCTTCATTAAAGTTATTCGTTTGTATTTGTTTAGTATTGATCTTTCGTTTATTTTTCATCTCATGTAATAGAAATCATGTTTCAATCTAGGGCTTCTTTTGTTTCTTGTTTGATGCATAGTGAGTAGTTGTATAGGTAGGGTCGGGGGGTGATTAGCACACCGTGGCTCGTTCGGGCACTACTCCTTTTATCAAACAATTAAAAAAAACGATTTTAGATTGGAAAAATACTTCCTGCGGACGACCTGGGCATCGTCGGAGCCCATGTGAACGGGGGAATGTGGGTCCAAAACTCATTCTTCGCTGCGCATGGGTATACGGCGACCATAGGGTCTCGCATCTTGCGGGGTATCTTTTTCTTCAATCCAAAATTGAACGTTTTTAAGAACATCTAATGGAGCATGTTAATCCAGATTGGTTACGATTGCTATGAACCCTACGACCGTACCTCTTTTTTTAATTATTTGAAAAGAATAGTTATTTCCTAGATTTTAGTTAATCTTTCATCAATCGACAAGGGGTGGCTACCTAAGAGCCCGTTTAAATAACAACCTGAGTTTTCACAGCACACACTTCACCGTCCTTAGTGGATTCGACTCCGGTCTTACCAGATATTGTGTTGCATCGGTTTCCGCCTTACGCTTGGGGCAACCCCTTATTTTAGGTTTAGGAAATCGTCAAGCAAGTTTCGGCGGAGGGACTTGATGTTCGAACTTTGAAATATCATATCGTAATCTTTGAACATGAAACTTTGAACATGAAACTTTCAATTGATTTATCCTTGAATGCACATAGTCGCCTCCCCACTTGCACTACGTATGGATTCTTGCCCGTGACTTGAACAGGGAAATCTGGGCTACAAGCACTTTGGTTCATGTAATTAGCACTTCTTCTAGCCGAAATTCTACTAAACCCTGACCTGCATTTATATATGACTAAAGTATTTCTGTTTTCATACTTTAAGTTACTCACAAGAGTGTTGTTTTCATACTTACTGCTCAGGTCCAAGTAATCAATATGAGAAAATAGTGTCAGCAATCCAATGCACTGCACACCACCACATACTATATGGTATGATAGTTATTGAAAAACATAATAGTTATTTGAGCGACAATCTCATACATCTGTTCATAAATAATAAGGAAGCAATCAAGCTAATGTCGGAAGATGTAAAGCATAGCCATTGTAGTAGAAAACACACATAATTAACGGAAATTAGAAACGTATAAGTCCTTCCAGGCCATATAGAGAAACCATCACCATCAAATGTTTATTTCCTGCAGAAGGAATAGCAAGTTTTGCCCTTGGAGGGAATCCACCCACTCTAAACCCAACAACTCAAACTTGCACATAACTGCAGATCAAAATAATTGGAGTAAAAGTTTGTAAGTTACAGACATATAGTTTGGAGGGTGATGTAGTCATTTAATGCAATAATTGCATTTCACCGGTCATTATTGAACAACAGACTAAAAAATGGCAATCGTATTTTGCAAATTTGGTTTTTGGAGGGTGATGAAGTCAACCCTCTCTTTCATTTTTGTATCTATTTCTCTCCACTCATTACTCTAAAAACATTTTTTAAAACCCAAACTAGACAAAGTCTTGGTATCTTAAAGTGGTAGAAATATGTAAATTACAGTTTAAACAATGCAACAACAAAATATTAGAGAGAAAGCCAAAAAGGAGAGGAGAGACGAATTTAGAATTTTGTCATCGAAGTCCGATATATAAATCGAGATCCATAAAATATGTAGAACCTCGCAGATTGAGATTATATATATTTTTTCTTTCCAGACTCAAACAATAATAATAACGAAAAACTATTGATTATTTAATGTACTTATTATTTGTTCAGTCGTGACTTAACAAATATTATTTACTCATGCCAGTATTGAGACAAAGTTATAATGAAGGAGGATCAAACCTATTTTACTGATGTAGCACCGACCACAATTGTTAGAGGTCTCTCTTATGTTCAAGTTCGGAGAACCGAAAATCTTCCCTGCCATACATTTCGTTCTCCTGTATAGTTTTCTAAAAGACAACAAAAATATAAAGTATTAAGGAACCATCAATTGAGTAGTCGTCTCTTAGTATACCACTTATTAATTAATTAAAGACTTCATCAACTGAAGATGTAGTCAATCAGCCATAAACTTGGTCGAAAGCGTTACCTGATCTCCTTTCAAATGCTGCTGCTCTAAATGCTTATTGAGATCTTCTATCACAGGGCCTTTCTCATATCCTCGAGTAATAAAATTTGTCGGCGGCATGCGTACTGATCCAGAAGCGAAGGTCTGCATGTTGGGACACCTCTTTACGACCACTCTCTTTAAGGATGGCAAGTTGAAATTGTAATTCGCACTGCAGAAACTTTTGAGATTTGATAGGTCTTTCAGTATCAACCACTCCAACTTGGGGAATACAATCTCTTCATCATCAATCACTTCCTCGTGCCCTTCATCTGTTGCAATAACTTCTTCCATTGTGGGACAAGACCTCAGATAGAGTGCTTTAAGCCCACCAAGGGCCTTGGCGACGGAAGCTGTCAAAAGATTTCGCAACAGGGGACAATCCTTAATGGTTAGGTATTCTAGGTTTTGAAGACCCAGAAGACCGTGGGGATCCTTGTTCCACAAACATGTCAACTGAGACAGGGTGTCCAATTGTATCTTTCTTACTTGGATTAATGACCCAACGCATTCTTGACCTTCCCCAACCTCTAGCCCATCAAAGTGGAAAACCTCCCTCATCCCAATACAACTTTTCACAACCAACAGGTCCACATTCTGTAACCTTCGGAACAAACGAGACAAAACAACTGTTGATATTTCGTCACATTCGGAAAAAACCAGGGTTTTTGTACTTGGCTCGCAAGCGCCCAGAAGTTGTTGAAGAACTATCCCTCCTAGTTTGTCAAGACGTAGGGACTCCAACTTTGGGAATGCAACCTGCCAAAATTCAATTTTGTCATCTTGTTTAGTACTACTAATATAGAATCATAGTTGAGGCATTTCATGTTATTGGACGAGCCAATAAAAATATAGTACTCCCTCCGTTCCAAAATGAGTGTCCTTTTTGGGACTCCATGCCATTTTCAAATGCTTATATCTTTTGATTTGTGAAGTTTTATGTGATTTTGAAAACTTTGTTTAATAGAACTAATTATAATCTATCAAACAAGATCCATATTGTATATTTTTTGACATTCACATTGAAAGATATAAGCAATTGAAAATGACACGCTTCCCCAAAAAGGACACTCTTTTTGGAACGGAGGGAGTAACATCGTTGTGGACAAAAGTACTCAGTTTCAGGATGTGTTAAGCATAGAATTAGGAAGGATGAGGAAAGCTCTAGTTATATGGGTGGCCAATGGAGCGCCAACCTAGGAAAAACAAGAAAGAAAGAAAGAAACCTACACCGCTACACGTATGATGTCCTCCAATATTTTTTAGGCAATGGCCATGATCAACCAAAAAAGGTACTCTCTCCGTCCCAAATTGGATGACAATTTTTTATATTTGTGCCAATTTCAATTTCTTATAACTCGAACGTACATATTCCGCCTGATTAATGCTCGACTAGTACTGTTACCATATTTTCATTGATGATGGAACTCATTCCGCCTTTATTCAGATTTTGATCGAACTAAGATGTTCAATTCTGTTTTATATACAATAGTAACTAAATTGGAGCTGTTATTTTCCCTATTTGTAGAAAATATTGTATAAACTCTTACCCACTTACTTTTCAAAATTGACACTTGTTTAAAGACCACCTAAAATGGAAATATTGACCACAAAAAAGTTGGTACATTTCCCCTAACTTTATTAAGTTTGAGTAGAACATTCCCTAAATTTTTTCTTTTTCTTTTTTGAGTTGTGGCAATTTATGTTTTGATGTAGTAAACACTACAAGAAAAATTGCATTGAATAACGAATGAAAATCGTCACAAATTGTATGTTTTTCGTCACAAATTATATAGGTGACGAAAAAAATTTGTCACCTAAAGGTTGTCGAGGATTCCTACCTGGTGACCAAATCTATTTTTCGTCACCTATAGTGCCTTTTGGTGACGAAAAATTTCATCACGGAAAAATGACTTGGTGACGAAATTTTCTTCGTCACCTATTGTGCTTTTTTGACGACAAAAAATTTTTGTCATAAATTATTCCCTTTGGCTAGTCAAAGGTGACCCATTGGTGACGAAATATTTCGTCGCAGAAGACATTCTTATATGTGAAAAAAATCTCACTTTCTTTGCTCCTACTGGGTTTCGAACCCGAGTCTCCTAGGTTTTGCATGCAAGCTTTAACCAACTAAACTACACAAACTTTTCAGCATATGTTTGAAATATCTAATATATAACACATACATTTAACATTAAAGTATATTTTGAATGGCATTTTGAATCATTAAACATTAAAATTAGCAATTTTGATAAACATTAAAGTCGTAGCTCTTTATGTAGTTGTTCAAACCCAATTTAAATTATCTCAATCGGAGTTTTGAGCAAAGAGTTATGCCCAAAATATATTTGGGGACAAAGCATAATTCATAAATTTTGTCACCAAAGGATAAATTTTTTGTCATTGAAAATGTAATAAGAAGACGAAAAATATTTTTCGTCACCAAATTGGTTCATTTGGTGACAAAATATTTTTTTCGTCACTAAATAGTTATCTTTTGCGACAAAAAATACTTTTGTCTCCTTTTTTACTCTTTTGGTGACGAAAATTTTATTTCGTCGCCAAATAGGTGCCTTTGGTGACAAAAATATCTTTTTCGTCACTAAATAGTTATAATTGGTGACGAAATAATTTCGTCACGAAAGTTGTCAAAACAGTGACGAATTTATTTTTTCGTCGCCAAATATAATCATTTAGTGACGAAATTAAATTTTGTCGCCACTTTTTCGTCACTAAACATACTTTTTCTTGTAGTGAAAGAAGAAAGAAGCAAACTGTAAGGACTGAGATTTCTTTGATTAAGGAAGTCGGGTCTGTTTGTACCATAAAATAATAATTTCCTTTTACCCATCGATCGGGTGACACGTGGCAAAGGAAATTACGGGCAACTAAAGGAATAAAATGGACTGAACCTAATTATTTAGAAATGAGTCTAATCGATGGTGAAGCTATAAAAAAGTCTTGCACATCGATTGGCCAACACGTGGCGTCTTTTATGATTTCCTGATCCATCGATCAGATGACAGGTGTCAAGGAGGAGTAAGCCCCATGCTTCCACGATTAAAACAAGCATTATGCACGATCAACAAAACAAATTGCCAGACGTGGGCATGAGTAGCAGTTGAGGCAGTTACTTAATCAAGTTTTGAAGGAGTTTCAACTGCTAACTCCGGAACTGCTACTCCGGAGGGAAGATTCAAATTCAAATTGGGGAACTTCTATTTATAATCAAGATCAAAGCAGTTTGAAGGACACACAAACAACGCCAATCAGGCCTTTATCTTTTCTTTTCTAGGAGTAGAGCTAACTTGTAATTGTTCATTCAATCTTCTCGATTGATTGTTCTTCTACTTTGAGGGTTAATAAAGTCCGTTTTGTTAATCTTCTTCCATACCTCATCCACTTCATTGTTTGTTTCCAAAGAAGTCCTGAAATACGGCAAGGAACCAAACTCCACTTTTCACATCCACATTCCAGCAAGCTTACGATACAGTTGTTCCCATCGATTCTCCGTCGATTGGAAAGAAAACAGAAATTTTAGTAACAATTTTGGCGCTAGAGGGAGGGCATCATTACTAAATCGGAAGTAATGGTGGAGATCGATGTGAAAATGCAAGCCTTGCATGTAAGGCTTGAACAATTTACGAAAATGAAATAACGGCCATTAGTTGGCCAACTCTTGAATTTTCTGGAAAAAAAAGAAAACAACCGACAGACATGGATAATGGCTATAATGGCCAATTCTTGAGTCTGTTTGTATTTATGAATGACATCTGGAAGAAGCAAGATCAAATATTAATAAAAGCCTCGCAAGGCTTGACAATTTATTCATGCAAAGAAACGTGAACATTAAAATATAGAAAGCCATAACTATGGTTCTGGAAGGTTTTGCCTTTGAACGAGGCAAAAGATTCATCTTTGGAACAGTCTGTTTTCCGATAAAACAAAATAATAATGGCGTATATTTATACAAACGTCCATATTGTTTAAGGATGTGGAGGAGAAACAGAAGCCAATAATGAAAATGGCTCTTATATTTGGCCAAACATAGGCCAATGGCTACTCAATAAATTTTTCGTTCCAGATTTTACAAGAAAATCAGAACATATGTGGCCAATTATGATATGAGAAATAGCCCTCTTTTGATATTTAATTTGCTTGGGGGGCAAACTCATCTTTAGAAAGCCAAATTATGCAAAGAAAATGGCTTTAGCGTTGAAACTCAAAGCAAGTCGAGTCATGACAATAATTTGATTGGAGTTTTTCATTGTAGACCATGGATGGTCAAAGTAAAATGATCCTTCCACTCCTCCATACTGGTTAAAAAGATGTAATGGTGAAAACGTAACCATGGAGTATGTTTTCAGCCAAACATGGCTTATAAATACTCTGTGTATTGATTTCTGTCAATCACTATACATTTTGGAAAGAAATGGAAAAATTAGTTTTGATGGAGTGGCTAATAAATGTTGGTATAGTGCTGTCATATTTTAATCGACAGACTATGTTTCTATGTTTCCTGATTCCTTTGATTAAGGATTGAGTTAAAAGGAAAAATTTCGACAGAGGAAATCCTCTAAGCCACATCCTGTGATTTTCGACAGTGGTTTTTAAAGCCTTCAAGGCTTTGTTATATATAAGAACTCTTCTATCTGTTGTTAATATGAATAAAAAACAAAAGGGTTACGTCGGCCATGCATTGGCTATTTATTGGACCATTCTGGGTTTTAAAAAAAATAATAATAATAATTTGGAATCGACAGAGGATCATAGCTAGTTAAAGCCAGAGATTAACTGTCGAGAAATTAATGCCGCATAGTTGAATACCATAGCCATCTAGTTAAAGGCCATGTTTACACCGCCTATCGAAAAGTGAATGGGGCATAGTTAAAGACAGAGATATTCGGCCATTTAACTTCTCGACGGGAATTATAGTTCATAGTCAGTCATCGACAGAGATTAATTTCTTGACGGAGGCAATATTATCCAATAGTGATCGACGGCTCGACAGTGGCAAAGCCAATATATGGTTTTCGACAGCGGAATTAAGCCTTGAAGTCTTTGTTTAGTCAAAAAGTGAATCGATTGGTGTAAAATTTATCTAAAACTCTTTGAGAGTTGGGGGGCAAATGTTTACACCGTAAAAGGTTATCACCCATCGATATCGACAAAGGGGTGATTTAAAATTAGTTCATTATTCACTTGGGTTACGTTAGCACTTCACCCAAATGAATAAGGGGGGCATTGTTTGTACCATATATTTCACCGCCTGTCGATAATCGACCGAAAGGTGGCGTTTTTGGGAATGCTTCCTATTTTATTATTTCGTATTAATAATATAACTAGTTTTTATTTGTTTGTATTTTAATAAAGTGCAGGACACTTGGCATGCTCCTATACATTTGGAAGTTAAAAGGACACTTGTCATTGTCTTAAGTTGAAGAGAAGTTATTTAGACAAGTGGCATGCTCCTACACACTTTGGAGTTTGTGGGAAGTTATTTGTACACTTGGAAGATGATGAAGAGTAGTGAGAAGTTAGGAAGTTATTTCCTACACATTGTATTTTCTATAAATAGCCTCTTTTGGCTTCATTGTAAACTCCTTCAACAAATCAACTTTGTTATTAATTTTTGTCTCCCATCCCATTCGGGTTATAACTAGGAGTAGGAGTAGAATTAACTTAATTTTCTTACTTTCGATGGGGATCCGTCCTTTTTGATTGTAAATCTACCTTGGAAAAATAACAAAGTCCATTTGTTATTTTTCTTTCGCTTCACCCCACTTCACTAAACCATCAATCCACTCCGCCCAATCGATGGGTCAATTCCGTTCTTGAAGATTGGCGGGTGATGGTATTCTTTTACGAGTCAATTCATCACCACCAAAAAATTAGCATTTGATTCATTCGCCATTTCTTTTCCGATGAAGTCCTGAAATACGGCAAGGAACCTCAAATCCGTTTGTGGAGACAAGCCGCATTCGCCTTTACTTTTGTTGTTGGCTTTGTTTCCCGAAATCTCCGTCGATTTCGATCGAGGGAAAAATTGGCAAACAGGGTCCCAACTCAGTGTCATATTATGCTTATGTTTTGCCAGTGTGTTACTAGTATTTTCAAGTATCTTCTCTTCCATTTGCAGACTTTGCTATGTAGATGAATAATGAGGATCTGTTTTAGTCTTTTTTTGCATACTTCTAGTGCACGAGTTTGTGCCCTGTTTGGCACCTTTTAAGTTAATTAAGTCGATCAAAAAATATCAACTAAGCTTAATCCTGTTTGTTAAGGTGGTTCCATATGGCTATTATATAGGTTGAGTTGACATTTAGTTCCCTTCAAGTGGTGCGCGTGAATTTCCAAGGCTTTAAAAACTATAAACATTGAAGCATAATTGGATGGCTTGCAAATTTGTGGCCAATTTTGCCCTTCGATTGGGTAGCTACTGGTTGCGATGTTGAGGGTAGTTTCTTTTTTCAATTGGGTAGCAGCTAGAAAATCTAAACCAACAATATGCCAAGCTTTTCTTGAAAAAAAAAGGACATCTTACCATCAAGGCAGGGGTTTTGTCGTCACCCATAAAACAATGACCATCTTTAATTTCTGGATCAGTGACAGCAGAATCTATGAGGACATATGACGATCAAATAAGCACGGTGAATGAGTCCCTTAACCTTGTTAATATCATAATAGGTAAGGATTTGAAGTACTAAGCATATCCTTGGAAGTAATTATCAACAATGTGTCGAACCTCTTTATTGTTTGTCAATTGTCATGCCTTATCACTTGTGATCATTGGTATAGATAGTATAAATTTGTTTTTGGCTTCGCGAATAGCAACTTTTTGTGGAAATAGGACATATTTTGACCCCCAAGCTTAATCCCATTAACCTTGATTCTTGCTTGTAGAAAGCTCCCCCAGTACTAGGACAGTAATAGTATAGCGAGTAAGAGCAGTTTTTTTTCCCACTGAGATAATAGCAGAAGGATCAGGACTAGATAGGATATCCAATTGATCTCGTGATTTTCTTTGGCTAAAATAACTCTCAAATGTTGCTATAAGTAGAGGAATTCAGGATTGTGAGTCTTCAGAGATCTTAGCTTGGAGTTTAACCGATACACATAAGCCGGCCCAGTGCCTTGCCGAACTTCATTTGTTAAATTTAGGATAATTGAACCAAAATTTAAAACACTTAAAAGCTCGAATCGAGAAGATGGTTTGTACCTCAACCATAAGTTCATAACAGAACTAGGAAAAAGGTCAGAGATGCTAGGGCGGAGAAAGGTGGCTCCAGAATTTGGAAAGAGGCTAGCTATTGCCTATTGATGTTCAACATCCTGTCCAATTTGCTAAAGATAAGCATGTCCTGTTTGTTGCTCAAAGTGTGAAAGCAACCGTTAAATGGAAGGTCAAAATATCTAAGCAATCCATGCAATTATTGGGATCCTGCCTAGCACCTTTATGCATACGAAGGCCAACCAGCCCTTGCATCTTCACGCTTAACAACATTAAAATCATCAAAGAGGAGCCATGGCACATTACCAGAGAATAATGGACATGGAGGATAGGACACCCCAAAGTTTAGTTCTAGCTTCTTTTCTGTTATCCCAATAAATCACACACTAATTTGAATGAAGTTTTCTGTTTGACACATTTGTGGTTAGTAGTTATGTTGCATTAGTAACTTGAACAGACTGGGTAGACTCATTTGAGGGGAGAATTATTTCCCATTTCGAAGAAGGAAAGAGGACAATATTCTGCTGATACGAAGGAAATTGCCATAGAATTTCATAGGGGTAGAATATTACCACATGTAGAGGGAAAGTTAACCTTCTTATATCTCTCGGACAGAGGTTTCTAGAGAATCAGAGGATAGCGTTTGTGGATTTTTTGGCAAATCAGAGGATAGTGCATGTGACTTCCGCTTGTTCCGGTGGAGTTGGCGGCTGAAACTTGTCGCTCCAGGTGTGATTCTAGCACTTTAATGTTCTTGCCGTTTTTTTTCTCTCCAGTTCGTATTTTCTCTTCGTGTTGTGCAAATGGCAAGAGAAGATTCATACCTCACGGACATATTCCGGGGTAATGCGTATAATTTTTAGGGGTGATAGTATTTCTATCAGCCATTTATGTAAGGCTATCATGCACGGCTTGCGTATGGTTCCAATTATTGCATACGTGGTTTTGTTTTAGTTCTTCCCGCGTTCATATTTCTGGGCCATTGTAAGGTCTTGATATGATCACAAAAATGTCAATCCCTGTTCGAATTTGTCGTTAAGATGCTGCTGGAGGAATTATGGAGGTGGTGTTTTGTTGTGGCCGTCTTAGGTGCCCTAGATATTTTGGTGATGTGCTTGCATAATTATTTCTTTTTACCTTGGTTAATGAAATAAATAATTTGCCTGTTTTTAGTACCTTTGTATAGCACACTTGTCTAACATAGAACAATTGTTTATTTATTTTGTTGCTGCTTGGTTTTAGCTTCACCTTTTACATTGTTCATCTAGAGAGTATTAAATTATTCCGCAGAATAATAATAACTAGCATCTATGATTTCACATTACCTTTTTTTTTTTATGGATATGGTTATGTTTATACAGGTGTAATTTTGTTACGGCTTCTTTTGTATACCATGGATGTTTATGTCTCTGGTTGTATAGCTATTTGTCTTTTCCCAGTTAATAATGAAATAAATTGATTTGCTGTTTTCACTGGCTTTCCTTTACCTGGTTTTTGGCATGGATATGATGTGGGTAATTTTGGACTGATTGTAGTCTCCTTCTGTAATTAATACTATTATTGTTATGTTGTTCATTAATTGTATCATTTTTTCTGCTTTACCTGCTCCGTTACAAGTCCACTGTGAAGTAATATGCCAACTTAGCTTGGAGGATACATTATTATGGTCATTCACTAGTCCGTTTATTCGCTAGACTTTGGAGAAGCACCCAACCTGTATGCACAGTGTTCGGCCCTTGTATTTCCTCATTGCTTCTGAGGCTGAAAAAGTGGTAGCTGCAATATCGTACCAAGGACGAGAGAATGAATTTACGGACCATGCCACAAATTCATTCATGACTATAGCTCCAAGTATTTTCGATGGATGCTAGGAGATCGTTTGGGGATTGTGCAAGGTAGAGATTCCCCGTCTCAGATTTGTGCGCTGCTACTCACCTCAGTTGTTTGCTCTATTCGGTGCTGCAATCGACGGCTCGTGCTCCTCCTACCAAGGTTTGGCTTTATCTCAAGTGGGTTTTCCGATTTAGGTTTTTCTTTGTGGTTTGAATGTTGTTTCGTTTGACCTATCTACTTGTAAGAAGGTCATTCTCGCGGTTTATTATTAACAATCAAATGTTTAGGTAGTGTTGGGGTGATTATTTGCCGCTGGAGCTTATTTTTCATTTTTCAACTTCCGTTGTGTTTGCGATATTTGTGTTATTTCTAGCGGTGCTGTGGCTGAGCCGGTTCTCTTATGGGTTTAGGGCTTTACAATCGAAATTTTCATGCCACACTTGTGTGTTTATCGAGGATTATTCGAAGTGTTCCTATTTAGGATTGATCTGACTAAAACATTAACCATTGTGATGTTAGCGAATGATTCAATGTTGCCTATAAAATTAATGTACATAATTCCGAGATCAAATCCTAATGCCGATGCATGCATTGTTATGCCTCAAATACGTATGACTCCATATGATTCTGAGTACAGGTACTGTTTAATGAAACATCACTTAAATTTGTTGTGCTAAGTCTTGCCATTACCTGAAATTTGTCTGAGTTAAATTACATGTGAACCATAAAATTTTGTGCTCTAAATTTGTCCCTGATCGGGCTTTATTTGGTGTTGCTACTGTTAATTGAAATAGGGGTATTTTCAAGTTCAAAACCTGGTTATTCACTGAAATTGGTAGCTAAGTTTGCAAGTTAAGAGCACTAACGATTACCTCTCAATGTACACGCCTTAAACTTCTTCAAGCATATAGTACAGCACAGGCACAAAATTTACAGGCATGAGACTCCGCGTGCTAGCACGCACAGTTCACCTAGTTTATATATAAAAGGGGTTGCTAATTGGTACTGTTATTTTCCTTTCTCATTCTTGTGTTGTACGTCCAAGGACCATTTAGAAATTTGCTTTCTCAGGTCGTAAGGTTTTAGATTTGAAATCTCATAGCTACTATCAACTCCTTTAGAGCTACTGGCCAAACCATACAATGAGAATGGGTCCACAGGATTAGTTGAGGTGTCCATAAGCTAGCCCAAACACTTGAGTTATTCAAAAAAAAAAAAACACCTATAGAGTCAGAAAATCTTTACCTGGTGGTCGAACAATGGTTGTGCTTCGCATTGTATAGAGCGGCTGCAAAAACTTTCGAGATTCAAATGCGAAAGGTCCAAAGTCGTTAGCTTAGGAAAACGAGTGACATAATGATCAACTTCTTTTCCTTTTTGTTTCTCCGTCACTGTTGCTTCTATCTTTGGACAACCTCCTACCACATTCATCAGTTTGCCGCAATTGATGATGATCATGTCCTCCAAATGACAGAAGGACAACTCCGTTTCTTTTTCAGGTATCGGGAAAACTTGTTTATCCCATATCTCTGTAATCTCAGGCACGGATTTAATTATCAACCGTTTCAAGGCTGGGAGAGCGACCTGAAAAAAGCTGTTTAGTTACAACTCATTCCGTTTGTGACTAATGCAATCAAATGCAGTCAAATCAAGTAATTGTGACTAATGCAATCAAATGCAGGCAAATCAAGTTGTATTCAGTAAAAGGTTGTGCTATTGATTAAGTGTTCAATACGAATGAAAAAACTGTTCTTTTTCGTCAGTTCCCAGTCAGGTAGAGCACAAATTTCAACATTTATGATCTATACGTTCCTCTTTGACTCTTCTCTCTAAAAGACAATCTAACCCTCTACGGCTCTAAATGGAAATGGAGCAGATTTTTGCCACAAACACAATATTTGTGACAACTGATAAAATATATAATGAAAAAGTTACAGTAAAATTAAAAATAGTTTGTATCAAATAACAATATCTCAACAACTTTCTTTCAATGAACAAAAGATAATTGCACCATTTCTTTTATCTTCTTTAACAAAAAGAACAAAAAGAGGAGGATATGTGACAACTGATAAATAATTATGTACTAGTGAGAAGGTAAATTTACAATCAAAAGAAAAAGCATTCATACAGAGATGGGTGAGTTTTTTTGCCCATTCCCTTTTCAGTCGACCGTTGAGACTGAGGCGTCCTAGACTCCTGCTCCCATTGGTCAATGGGATGAAGAAATGAGAATTATGGGTAAAGCAGTATGAGGTGTCCTACTCCCATTGGTCATTGGAGTTCAACACATGGCGAGCAATTTCAAATTTTTATTTCTTTTATTTGAATTTCAAGTTTTAATGCGTAGGAAAATTTCGTGCAGGAGAAGAAATGAAGTCAATTTCGGCCCCATTCCACATTCTAAAATAAATATTTAAAAAATAAAAAAATTGGTACTTATTTTAAAGCTTAAAATAATGTATTTACGAAAATACTTTTTCAAATTATTTTTTTTGTAGGGACAAGATCCATATTCCTAAATTTTTTCTTGTTTCTTTTTGAAGACGAGAATTTCCCTTACCATACAAGCCACAACTAGTGCTGTGCCCTTGCATAGAAAGCCATCTAAAACCCAATATAAGCTTTACCTCTTTAAGTGCATAAATAGTTCACTAATGTAAGCTTTGTGTATATATTAGTGTTCATGGCGATGCAGATGTTATCAATTGGGATTCCACAAACTAACATCGAATAAATTTGGAAAAACATCCGCGCACAAAAAAAAAAATAAAGGTCCTAAGGTCATAGAAAACATGCCCCAAGAAGTGGCTCGATATATGTATTGCCAGTGAGAGGACCTTACAATACAATAAAAATATACGTACAAGTAATAAGGCCAGCCCCATACGTTTGGAGGTTTTGTGTATTGCCATTGAGATCATTAAAGGGCAATGTTATAACTTCACATAAATAAAGAGAAAAGAGAGAGTGGGGTTATAAAAAATGAGAGTGCAAAAATCATTCCTCTAGTTATTTGTAGTAGATTGCATCTTGTATGTATTGATTTTGTGGTACCGTCTTTCAAGAACCTTATCAGTCAGTCATCAAGAAGATATCTTTTCTCAAATATGGAACCGTTAAAAAAGAAAAGCGCAAGACGCAGGACTCTCGATCCAGAATCATATGTGGAGCAAGAAAATATTTTGAGAAAATTTGGGCTATTTCATGTATATAACTTACTTTGAATTGGGGCCCTATTTTGGACCAAAAACTTGAGGGGTCCTAGGCCGCTTCCTCGTAGACCTTGTGCATATATTATCAAACCGAACTTTCAATGATATAGGTCTTGATTTAGAGTAATTATCTAGTTGTTTTTGGACACCCTCACATCAATCTGCAACGGCCAAGGGACCTATAAAAACCACGTGGTGGTGCCCTCCGAATTAAAACTTTTCCCATGATTTAAGCATTGTATGGGTGGAGATTTGCAATAGAATCAATTATTTACAAGAAAGAAGTCGGGGGAAAACAAATCATTAAAAAAAAAAAAAAAAACATTTGAGCACCTCATAATGGGTTTTTTTGAGCACCATCATTACAAAAAAAAAAAAAAAAAAAGTTCCTTACTTAACGAAAGAACTAACCTTTTTGATTCCCTAATAGGAGTGTAAAGCATCACCGGGCAAATGAGTGAAACTTGAAGATCGATCGAGATCGAAATATTCTTCATTAAAGTGGTAAACACACAAGTAAACATTCGGAAGGAATACAATCAATAGCGAAAACTTTCATGTTCCATTTTCAATTCGTCGCGTTCGAAATATACAGTACAGAGCTTTCAAACCCCTGAGTTCAGCGTGAAATTGTAAGTCTAAGGTGTTTTAATTAAATGGCGTGTTCACTTTTATATATCTTTTTCGTGTTTGAGTTAATTTATTTTGTTCGAGTAGATAAGCCCAAGTTTTTCATGTTTTGGTAAAGTTCTAAATTTTGAGGATATGATGAGAGGAAGGAAGATATACGAAGTTGGACATAATGTAAAATAAATAAATATATAGTTGGAATTAATTAGATGATGCCATGTGTTCACTCAGATTTCTTACAGAAACACCTCCTACATGTATAGTATAGTATATTAACTTTCATTACCAAAAAAAAAAAAAAAACATTTGAGCACCATCATTAAAAAAAAAAAGTTCCCCACTTAACGAAAGAACTAACCTTTTTGATTCCCTAATAAGAGTGTAAAGTATCACCGGTCAAATGAGTGCAAGTTGAAGATCGATCGAGATTGAAATATTTTTCATTAAAATAGTAAACACCCGTACATGTATAGTATAGTATATTAACTTTCTTGTTCAATTTCCTAATAAGAGTGTAAACCAATCCTTCCATTTTTTCCTTTCTCATTCATTCTTGTGTTGTACGTCCAAGGACCATTTATCAATCTACATAGTTACAATAATACCAATGGGTTGGTCTAGTAGTCAAGACCTAAAATTTAGAAATTTGCTTCCTCATAAGGTCTTCCCATTTTTTGAAAATTGGAAAAAATGGAAGGATTGGTTTCCCGATTTTTCAAAAAATCCAGATTGGATCCGAGCACCTATACATATCGGATCGAGATAACTTTTCGCGATGCCCACTCATTTTTTAAAAAAAAATTATTGAACGGCTTGGATTATCCATGCAGAGCCCGGAGTGGGCCTCACATGGGAGCGGTGGACGGCCACCGACTTTTGGGTCGGTGACTGTAGACTTTCTGTTTCTTTACCCCCTTTCCTCACTCCCATCAGTCGACTGAAAAGGTAATGGACAAAAAATCTCAACCTATCTCTAACGAATGCTTTTTCCTTCAGAAAGCCTACAGTCACTAACCCAACCTGACATAGTAACATTTTTATTTTGATTCTCTGAAGTCTCGATCGTACAATATTTTTGGGTTGTCGATACTCGATAGAATTTGCCCTTAGACGTTCTTTTACACTACATGTTTACTTGAAGTCCAAGAAGACAATGGCTTAGTACGTATATATAGACCACACATGAATTTTGGTAAAGAATGATATTAGAGTGACATGTGACGACGTTCCACCACCAAATAACTACTCTAGATGAAATATTATTAGATTGTCCTGAGGCACGACCAAATTAGAGATAGTGTGAGCGTGTTCCGAACTTGCATGGAGTAAAAATATACTCGTTCAATCACACAAAGGATTTTGAAAACTCCCATTCATATCTCTAATAATATAAACTTGAAATACGTTTTGTATGAAATTTCAATTTTGTTAATTTGATAGATCTCATTTTGTTTTATTAGACAAACTTTTTAAAATCATACAAGTAAATTATTAATTACAATATGTAGAAAGTTTTTTGAAAGGTATAAATCATGATTTTGGATATCCTTTATGGAACGGAGGGAGTATGTTTACTTTTTTTTTTTTTTTTTTTTTGATAGGCAAAAAATTTTATTAAGAAAACTTGACAAAGGGTACATCAAGTTGGGGGAGGGAAGAGAATTCCAACCAAGGTTGGAAGACAGAGGACCGAGGTCCAAACCGAAAACACCTAAGGGACTCAAATTAAAACACCCATACTTGAAATAATAAGCCTAACCCAAGAAACAAAACCAAAACCTAAACCAAACAACCCTAAACACCACCACCACAAAGTATAACAATCCCCGTCACACCACTACCGACATCAATTACGAGCATACACACACATCTAGCTCAAACACCAAAATATCATAAAGGGACTCATGCAACCAAACTAAGCTCCGTTCGGCTAAATAAGCTAACTGGCTTATTTTTTTGTTGTTATTAAAAAAAATTCTTATTTGTTAGTTTTTCGTTAATTTTTTGGAGATTATTGCATTGTCATAATGAGAGGAATCTAAAAAGTAAAAAATTACGATCAAAACCTAATTTTTTTGAATACAGACAAAAATAAGCCAATTTTTTCGTCTTTATTAAAAAATTGGATTTCGATCATAATTTTTTACTTTTTAGATTCCTCTTACTATGTCGATACAATAATCTCCAAAGAAATTGACGAAAAACTAAACAATACAAAAAAAAATTTGAATAAGGACAAAAAAATAAGCCAATTAACTTAGCATTTAGCCGAATGGGGCCTAAGTACTACAATACAAATTTATAAAATAATACTACTGCTGTACATCGGAGACTCTTCTAAAACAGTTTTTTTTATTTTAATCAAACCCTTCCAAAATAGTCATCAAGTCAGTATTTTCCTATAAATGTAGTTTGATTTATATTTTCCAAGAAATATTTAAGCAAACGAAATATATAGGTAAACTAATAAAGCATTACCTTATCATTAAAGAGTACCGTTTGTGCATCATGAGCAGAACAACTCTCACTGCTTGTTGCTTTCTTCTCCTTTTTCGGATAGAAGCTTTTGAGGTTTGGTAGATCTCCCAAAATCAATACATTCAACCGACTGAAACTTATCGGAATGATATCTTCATGATCTTCTTCTCCTTCATTTCCAATCACTCCTTCCAAGTCCATGCAACTCCATATATATAATATTTTGAGCCGAACTAGTCCTCTCGCAGATGACGGGGAAAAGAGATATTTACAACTACAATCTCTGACGGTTATTGCAGTCAAGTGACTGAAGGATTTCGATGGATACAAACCAATTCTTTCCCTACACCTGTTTGGTTTTCCAAGAAGACCTTCCAAGGGGTTAGCTAAATGAATGTTCTCAAGGTGCAAGAACCCAGTTGAATCCTTACAGTAAGTAAAAGTTTCTCCAACTAATATATTAAATCTGACCAGGTTCTCGAATGTGAAGTCCTTGGGCAAAAGCGTAGGGTCTGGTATACAAACATATAAAGTAGTTAATCGAGCCAAGGACATTAGCTCATCAAGACTCACACAGCTTATATCACTCCCAGTCCCGTCGGCTCTTGTTCCCTCCCATTGGCTAAACGACCCTGGCATGTACAATTCTTCAAGGCGAAGTAATTTGGAAATGACGCCTTTGGGAATCACTTTAAGCTCTTTACAACCGTACATATCTAACAACCGAAGACGAGTTAACTCTCCTACCTCTTGTGGCAACACCTTTATATTAGAATGCCGGAGGCTAAGTATTTCGAGATGATCCTTTAGATCCTTGAGTATAGCTATGTCTCCCAATTTGCATCGATCTAGGCATAGCATCTGAAGTTTTGCCAATTTTGCAAGCGAAGCTGGGAGAATGGGCGACATAGTTACGCTGTTCAAATCTAAAACCACAAGGTTCTCCGTCCCACTAAAAAAATTGTCTGGAACTTGAAGCCTAGATTCGTCATCCGTGAAGTCCAGCCGTAAGGTGTGGAGTGCCGGACAAACCAATTCGTCGGGAAACTCACGCATGTCACGGGGCCTTAAGGAGATCACTGAGCACTGCTCGTAGGTAGATTTCTCGGGCCAATCTTTGACACCGTGTTTGACAAGAAATGATTTCTCATCTTTTGCTATTGAAATAGCAACGTCTCGCACGACATCATGCATTTTCACATCTCCTTCTCCGTAGTAATTTTCAACAACTAATAGCAAACAACAACTTTGAAGCGTACCCACCACTGTGTGCACTCGATTGAATGCTATTTCCAATGTATCTGGCTTTTTATCACGACATATGTTCTTCCCCGCCATGTAGTATCTCACCAAGTCGTCAATTGGTATCTCAGCATCTTCGGGAAATAAACAACAAAGCAAGAAGCATGATTTAGCATCCTCGGAATCTAACCGATCATAGCTCCACTTTAAGGATGCGTACACCTTTCGGTCGATTCCCTCAATGTCCTCTAGCATGGAATTTTTTAGCTTGTCAAGTGCATCTTCCCAGGCCCACATATCCTTATCCTTCAATGCTACTGCAATTGCATTAATAGCAACCGGCAAGCCTTGGCACTCTTTACAAATCGCCCTTGCTATTTCAGGGACATAATTTCCCACCTTCTTCTCAAAAAGGGCCCATGATTCTTCTTCACACAAAATTTCGATTTTAAAGTCTTTATGAACACCCATATTCTTCAACACATCTCGGTTTCGAGACGTTAGCACAACGTTACAACTTTTGTTTTCATCTGTGCTTGGAATACCTGTTGGGCAGCCAGACATTGAATAGTTCAAATACGACACCTTTTTTTCCCTCATGGGACAGAGATTCAAAATACTACACTTAGAAATTACTCAATATCATGAAATTAACCAAAGGGAGTACTAAATCAATAAACTAGAACCAATTGAAAGGTGCAAGCCTATATGGGGTGTGTTTGGGGCCTCTGGGCGTTAAAGTGGTGCGGTTCAAGTCACCAGCATCACTCAATGATCGATCCATTAATTATGTAGCCTATTTTCAGTGATCATTCGTATAAAAACTAATTATATTGATCCGGTAATCTCTATTACATGATTCATTCATACTTATGAAAAAAGATGGACCACATAATCCTCAAATTAGTCTCTTTATACTTTTAAGACAGTGACATTATATAACTATATGTTTGGACTAAGTTGATTTTCATATAGATAATACACAGGTAGGCCTACAAATTGAAGGACTCAAATCACCAAATTGAGACACGTGCTAATAGTCTAACACCCATGGCACATGTCAGACAATGTTAGATGAAGATAAGAACAATTAGTTTTAAGGCTTTTAGCCTTATTATTTTATCATTATCATTTAGTTGTATTTTGTTTCATAGTGTACTTACCTTTTGTAACCAATCTTACCCGTACATGTATATAAAGCACAAGGCTGTGATATTGTTAGCTTTCATTACAGACAACAACAATTGCTTGAAAAAGAGACGGCACTGAGATTTACGGGGTCTAAAGCGAACATTTTAGAATATGGATCTGAAATCCTAATGTACTAAAAATAATTAAAATTACTTCTGAAAAAAAATTCCTGACAAAGTCATTACAAGCAGCACTTGAAAGCATAATATCCAACATCAATAACCATTACAATATCTCAAAAATTGTTATTTAATCATTATATGCACAAATTTTAGCTGCATATGTACTTATTTAAAAAAAACTTGCTTAATTAAATGTTTAATTTCCACCATAGTTTTTTCAATAGACAACAACTAATCTTATTCTCTCTTGTGGTATGGTTGACAGAAGGCAGATTTTTATCAGCTTTTATTTTGAAAAGATTATTTTTCTTGAGTCAATTGTAACCAAAACAGTTAACAAAATTGTGTACATAGCCCATGCATTTGGGGGAAAAAAAAAACTACTCCATCCGTCCTAACTTAAATGTCCTCTACGATTTTGTGTACTTTCAAGCCCAAAAAATTATATATTTTTTACATATAATTTTTTTATTTCCTTATTCCAAATTAAAGTTCTCAACGAGCACTTTAATTTGTGTAAGAAAATTAAAAAATACGTAACATGTAGAAGTATATTTTTTTGTAGTTTGAAAATGCATGAAAATTTATAAGGGACATTTAAATTGGGACAGATAGAATATCATTTGCTATCAAGTAAATGAGCACATCAATAAGCTTTCTTAGTTCTCTTGGTGAAACTTTTCTCTAGACAATCATTTTGAAACATAAGTCTCTCCCATCAGTACTGAAAAGTTCCTCTCTTCTCTAAGCAAATCTTCCAAAGTTACATAATAAAACAAGGGATTATCTTATGTTTGAACCTTTTCGCTCGGGCTTTACTTTGAAGTGGGTACTAAAAATGTGTAAGCATGTTAACTTGATTCTTTTACATGCCTCACTTCTATGAGCCTATACAACTTGGGCACCAGAAAATTACTTCAAATTTGGGGGCCTAAATTAAGTGGTGGTGTTATGGGCTTCAATCCAAAGCCGGCTTTGCCCAAAGGCTCCCAAATAAAGAAGGCCCCTTCGATAACGCTTGTGTCAGAGCGAACACAAATATTGATGCGTCACCAAGAAAGATTATCGAAAGGACCCAAGCAACAAGCTAATTACCTCTCAACAAGGAGGGCATTCCCCAAGGGGAACACCAATGCGTCATCATGGATGCCCGCTTGACATAGCGAGGTGCCAAGCTTATTGAAGGGACAGTGCCGTAGCCAATAGATGAGATCCCCTGGCGCTCGCTGCCCATCTCATTAAAATAGGGGACAAGCCCCTATATGCTCATATATTTGTACAATTCCTTTGCCATACATATATATTGCTACAAATACGGATAACAAACTTACAAGGGGTTATGAACACTTTGTAAAGACCCCGCTTCACCAAATAAGGCACTCATCAGGCACTTGGCAACAAAGAGCATTTAATGCTTCTAATTTATCGTCACAAAAAAAATTACATGCTAGAAGAATGCTGTTCTTTGAAGTTCTCATGTGTCTAGCTCCCAAATCTCTGCCTGTGGTGTGACTGTGAACCCACTTGGGAAAAGTAGTCCCACATCGGTGGAAATAAAAGGGTAAAGTTGTTTATAAGAGATTCTGATCAGCTATTATATAATTTAAGATTAATTTTTTGAGCCACGTGGTTAGACTAAGAATTAAACAGATCAGCTATTATATAACTTAAGATTAATTTTATGAGCCACGTGGTTAGGCTAAGAGTTAAGCAGATTAGCTGGAGCGGATCAATACAGTGACCCCTAACTATTACATATGAATTTTTTGCATGCTTATTTTAGCTTCTATTTATTTTATTTTCTGTTGAGAGTCTGATCCGCCTGAGGTCTTCCATGTGTGCGCAAGCCCAATCAGTTGGGAAGTATCCACAAAGTTCACACCACATCACATGAACCCAATATACATTGAATAACTCTTAACCACTTAAAAGGCTAAGCCTTGTAAGTGATGAGTCATCCAATTGTATATTAAGGTCCAACCATTTTTCCATTTATCCGATATAGAACTTAACCTTTCACACATGTTCCTAACATTTGTCCTGTCCATTGGATGGATTTTTTAGAGAAATAAGGGTAATGATATGCACACAAGATTTTCTTCCAAACTTGTCACGCAAAATTATGTGACTTTTTATGATTCTTCGGCTTTTACCCAAAATGTCCACCTTTACTTGTCAAACTTTCAGAAATACTAGTGCCACGACATTTTGGATAAGTTTTGTACACAAAAATCCTACTTAAAAATCAAAGAAATATGGGCAATCAAAGCAGCAAGCATGAAATCCTCGTTCAAAGGTCATATATATTAATTCCATGCTTGGCCGAGTTGGAATTAAGCATTTGTGCTATGACCGAAAATTAGACATGTTATCATTTGAAAAAGATATCAGAAGAAATTGCTTTCAAAGCTTGCTTATTAGCTACACATATCGAAACGGAAGTAAAAATGAATATAAAATAAATACTCCCTCCATCCGCAAAAAAGTTGAGTTGACATTCCCTACGACTGCTTTAAAAACAAACTCGTGGATGCAAATGTGATGTCAAATTTTCATAAAAAACTTTATTGAAGTCTTTACTAACACCAATTGGTGTTTGAAATGGTGAATTGAAAAAGCAGTCCGACAAATGATATCAAAGCCAAGAAGTCATCGGTTTGAGTTACAGAAGCATCATCGTGAGGGACAGATTTTCGGCCCGAAGTGCCCCTATTGATTTTGTTATAGAAAACCACTCCCTACAACCGCTCTAAAAATAGATTAGCGGAGCAATATCGAATGCTAGAAAAGATTTAATTGAAATTCTCCCTCACACTAATTGATTTTAAGAAATATGGTAGAAAAGTGACCATACACTAATACTCCACATAAGAAAGTTCCTTAATAAGTATTTATTTAGAAAATTGAATGGGTGTGAAAGTTTTGTACATTTATTGTTTTGCCCTTTTGAAAAATTAGTTATAGGTGGGTAACGAGTTAATGAATAAAAGTAAAGGATAATTTTGAAAAGTAAATGTAAAAATTGAAGTGAAAGATCTAATAATAATATGATTTTAATAAGTTGAAATTATGAAGCTGAACACATAAAAAAAGACGAATGAAGTACTTATTAGTTTGATTTAATAAAAGTGCTATTCAAAAGGTACTTAATTAGATAGTATTCGATTGTTAAAACTGTAATTTTTGAGGTGTTCCTCATCCCATCCCCTACTGGATGAGTTGAGCTTTGTTCCTTAGCTCTCCGTCTCGATGTATCCTTTCGAGATTTAATAAAATTTCTTTTTGCCGAGCAAAAAAAATGAAAGTGCTATTATGAGGACCAAAGCGATAGAAGTCAGGGAAGTTTTACAAGCCAATATATAAGTTAGGTGGCATCAATGCCGTGGGCTATCAAATGATGTAGCATCAATATATATGCGCAACGTGCCACATCAGGCGCTTATACATAAATATGGGGATGAGTGTGTGCAAACAACATTATCGCGGGAAAAGATGAGTAGTACTAAATTTTACGTTAAAATCATATTCAAGATCGAGGTTCAAATTTGAGAAAAATACCTATTTCCTTTAAGTCCAGTTCTTGCCAAACATCATCCAATAGTATGAGATTTTTCTTCCCGTTGTTCAATCTATTCCATAGTCGAGACGCTCTTCCCCCTTCAGTTTTTTCACTGAGTGTTAGATTCAAATGCTCGGCGAGTTCTTCTTGAATTTTTATCACATTGGCATCCTTAGAGACAACTGCAATTACGAATTCGTCAAAAGTTCCATCCTTTTTCACTTCTTTAGCGACCTCTGTGACCGTAGTCGTCTTACCAACACCTCCGGTTCCATAGACCCCAATCATGTTCACCTCGGGGTCTTTTAATGCTTTCACGATGTCTTTGAAAACTTTATCTCTTGAATGGAAACACTCATAATTCCCGCCGAATCGGAATACAACTTCCGGAGGAGCTTCCCTACGGTGTGCAACTGTGCCATTTTCAATTTTACCGCCTTTCTCAGTGAGATCTTTGACGCGAACCACCTTCCTCTCGGCATCCTTGCTAAGGCGGTAACGCGAGATGAAGTTGGGACACGAGAAACTAAAGCACAACTGCATGTTTTCCTTAACAGTTTTCTCATTCCTAAACTCTTCAACTTCTTGTCTGGTCTTGTCAGCATTCTCTAGCCAGACTGAAACCTTGTTGTCAATGGCATCACCTTGGAGATTGGCTTCGTTAACTTTTCCTTTGATATCGCTTCTCTGCTCTTGAAGTTTATTCACCTCGTCTTCCAAGTTATTCAGGTTCCGCTTGTAATGAAAAAGAAAACCCGCATGACGTCCCACTGGTTGGATCACTGGCTCGATGATTTTCTCAAAAATGATGCCTAGTATGATTTCTAGACCAAACATTTTCAGTTCCACTCTTTTTTTCCCTTTCCGTATTGAGTTCTTTTCTTGCCTTTTTGAAGAAGATAAAAGCTCTCTCTATCTGCACTCGAAGAAAACAAAAGAGGTAACAAGAGATGCACTGAGATAATAGCAATGTAAATATATACTGCAACGACCTATGATTCTAACTATTGACATGCAAAAGAAACAGGTTAGAAATGCAATCGGTTCGCTTCACTGTTCTTCTAGTACTGTACTATTTTTACATGTGTTACGAATGAATTTTGTTGGTTCAAAATCTCGAGTTTTTTGGGGGCTTTTTCTTGTTTTGTCTTAATTCGAATTTATTCCGCGTTTTGTTAGTTTTGCGCCAAATTTTTGTAGATTATTGATTCATCTCGACAAGAAGAATTGGAAAACCCAAAATTTTTACAGCTTTATCTTGAACATTTTCGAAAATATTTGGGTAAAAATAAATTTTTTTTATTTTTTCCGATTCTTGTGGTCGAGACGAATCAATAATTCATAAAACTTTGACTCAAAACTAACAAACGCGAATCAACTAAGAAAGAGCCCAAAAAAGCTAATTAAGAGAACAAGGAAGCTACTCTTGAAACATCAGGAAAAGTTTCAGAAGTGGAAGTAACAATGGACTAATTTGTAAGTGATACGATGCTTTCTTAACTAGCAATCTCAACGCAACTGTTGTTTCAAAGTGCGCAGGGCCCGGATATTAATTCTTGGTTTATTAATTAATAAAGCACTTAAAAATCATATCATATCTTAAAAGAAACAACGACCCTGGAAAAGCTTTCAGACATACCTTAATTAATTAGGTCGATCTTTTGTTGTTCTTTCTCAGTGTTCACCAAAAATCCTTTGTCTTTAAGCCGACTAAAGAGGACGGGATCGAACAGCAGGAGACGACGAAGAAGAAGAAAGAAACCCAAAAGCTTAAATGGCAATGAAAGAACGAGTGAGAGGATACGAAGATAGTTTGAGGGCATTTTCTACCACATATATATTCGTAAAGAAAACAATAATCTGGCGTACGGACATGATTGCGGTAGAAAATTATTGGTTGCTTCTGGTGCACTGTCAAGTAGTGTTATTGCACATTCTCTATCGCATATTTGTATGGATTACATCAATGCATGTTAGAAAAAGATTCTGAAGCACCAACGTGATAGTACGCCAAAAGCATTGAATAATTTATCAAAGTTTGTAGATGTGAAATAAAGAGATTGGCGAAAGGAAATACCAAAACGTGAGTTGTCTTCTAGCACCAGAGTTATGTCCTTTCATCATTAAAGTCATGTACAGTATGATTCAATTCCCGGGTTTCACCGCAGTTACATGACTTCACTGCTAATACTAACGCCCGTTGGACTAAATAAACCAATTGAATTAACAAACCATGGTTTCCTGGTGAAACACAATCAAGATTGCATTTTGTTATTTAGGCTTCGTTTGTTTCAAAATAAGATATTCTCAAATGTAAAAGTTCTTCCATATAAAATGATTTTACAAAAAACAAATTTTATTTTATTTGTTTTTGTTTTTTTAATTATTATCATACTTCTCTTTTCAATTATTATCTTATTTTTTTAATTATTACTTTCATTTATTTTTCTTTTCTCAATACCCATCTTTTCAATTATTACCATATTTCTCTCTCCACCCACTACCAAAACTAAAATACCCAAAGATGGAAACCAAATAAAGGCAAAAGTTTTGTTTCTATTTTCTAGTGTTTGGCTGATAGTTGTAAAATGATGTACTCCCCCTGTCCCGGTTTGTTTGTTCTCTTTTAGACTTTTTGAGAGTGTTTGACCTCTCAAAAAATTATTCATAATTTTCAATTTGTAATGTTTTTAATATGTAATATGAATCTTATTTGATAGATTTCAATTAGTTTCATTATTCAAAATCTTTAAAATCACAAAAGACATTATAAAATGTAAGATATAAGTATATTTTTAAAAGACACAAATTTTGACAATTGGACAAACAAATTGGGACGGAGGGGGTATGTATGTTTGTACATAGGTATTACATGCAAAATTTTGTCATATTTGATGAGAAAGCACAAGATTAGATCATAGGTGGATAAGATAAGAGTTGTGGGAGTTTAGTAAAGTGACGTAATTATTTGTTGAGTAACGAAGCCTAGTTCGGAAAATGACTTACCGCCTATACAAGACAAGAACATTTTCAGTCATATGAAGTAAAATGTTTATACTTAGTAAAATATTTTCTTTTTTCTTTTACAACCAAACATCAAATTGTTTTTTGTACAACCAAACACCAAAAAGTAAGTAAAACATTTTTCAGAAAAATATTTTACGTCCAAACAAACGAAACCTTAGTTTTTTTTTTTACTTAGTTTTCTTCTTATCTAAGTTTTTATCAATGAAAATCAAAATTTTCCTTTTTATAGACTTTTGCTGAGTTACTTTCGTAAATCTGTTGCCGAACAATGCCCAATTATGCCAATCAAGAAACAAATAAAAATAAAAACAATGTTCAATTACCTACCCAAAGAAACCTTGTTGAATCACGAATTCATGAGTTATGAGTTAATTTTTTACCATTTTATCCTTGATTATTTATTGTCGTATTAAAAGATGTATGAATAATATTATTTATTTATATATTTTTTGGGGAATGTAATTTTGTGGCATGAACCATAGAATTCATCGATGGCATGGACGGCATCCTCAGGTTCATGAGTTGTTTGGGGAATAATGTTCTCTCTCCGCTGTTCTCTCTGTATCGTGGAAGTAATGAAAGTAATTACCTAACTCAACGAGGGTTTTTAAGTAATTTACCCAAAATGCAAAAATCCCAAAAGCCAAAAAGGACCTCCAGGCCTCATTCTCACTTTTTGCTTCCTTTGTCAAAATCTGGGAATGAATTTTGTGAAATGGTTTTGAGAATGGAGTAGCCAAACAACCAAAATGCAATAATAGAAATACAAATATGCACCTCCCAAACACCTCCTAAGTGTCTTGTATTCAATTTTGTGTTATTCTTAAATAAGTGTTCTTTTGCAAAGTTAATGAGACACCACTATGTAATTAATTTGGTGCAATCAGACAAGTTGTTGATCCAAATCTTCATCATTATTTAGGTACTTCTTTTCAATTAAAATCTACACGTTTCACCATAGAGGTTTTTTAAGGTTCCTGCTGTAGGCTACAACATATTTGCATAGTAGTAAAAAGTCCAAACAAGAAATAAAAGCAGAATAGCAATGATCAAGTGGTGCAGGTGGGCTCTCACGAGTCACGGCCAGAATGACGTACAACTTTGATAAAGCATAGACAGATACCATTGGATCCTATGCTTGAAATTTCTAGTCAATAATGGAATCTCTCAGAATGTGGCCCCAAATACAGCCTGTCAAAGTTTAGGAATCCATAGGGATTTTGGCTGTAGTGGTTGCACAATAAGGGGGTGTTTGGGAGGCTTGGTTTTACATTTTTGAATTGGCATTTTCGGATTTTTGGTGTTTGGTAGAAAAAGAGAAAATGGATTTTAGGTAAAATAGATTTTCAAATTTGCTATTTCTAAAATAAAAAGGAAAAAGAGGTAAAAGGAGCTTTTTGCATTCTCATTTTTGCATTTTTGGATCCAATTATGTAAAAAGACAAGTTTGCCCTCTCTCTTTTTGGAAAATTCCCACAAATGCCATGGGTTTTCCCATTACTTTGATTTAAACTTCATTTTTAATTTAATTTTTAATTCATAAACATTTTTTATGGAAAGGTAACAACAAACAATAATTGAAATAAAAAAATTTAAATTAAAAAAAAAAATTGAGCCCAAACATTATTTATATACATTATACACCATTATTTAATATTCGGGGGCAACAAAGTAAAAAATCAATCCATAATTCATTTTCATTCCATATCTTCCAAACACTACTCCTACTACAAAATACATTCTGCACATATCATCCAAACACTCTACCAAATACAAAATACATTCTGATCATAATCTCAAAAGCTAAAAAGGCAAAAAGTGAAAAATGAAAATGCAAAACCAAGCCTCCCAAACACCCCCCTAAATGCCAAAAGTCATGATAAAAGTGAGGTACCAAAGCTAGAACATTACACTTGGAAGTTGAAACCGATTTAAAAATAGATGAAATAGTACTAAATCACAAAGCTTAAGGCAAAAAGCAAGGGCGGAGATCGTATGGCAGCTGCTAGGGCAGCGACGGTGCAGTCTATTGATGGGTGAGGCAACTAGTAAATGCCTCGTCTAATAAATGGTAGCCAGGATAAAAAAAAATTAAAAATAGATAAATGATAGCTCAGTTGGCAGGATTCACTATCCTCTTCTACCGAGACATGGGTTGGAGTTTGGGCAGGTGGTTTGGCCTCACGTTTGTAGATGAGTCTTCGGACCATTGAAGGGAGGAGCTTATGCCAACCGTGCATCAGGTGGTGCTATGGTTACGGCCCGTCCTTTCAGACGGTAGCTATGGCTCGAACCGGATATTCTACCGGTGTGCAGCCCCTATGGTCATGCTCTAAGGAAGTTGCTACGCTAGTTATCCCCTCCCATCCTTTTGGTAATAAAAAAAAAATGCTTCGTCTAAATGAGTTAGATCATGTGACAGAAAGTCTTCTTTGGTGGGTGAACCCATAAACGCCTCGTCTAATTTCTATCATCCCAGCTCCTTGTACGTAGTAGTAGTACCATTATTATGCGAACAGTAAATCACGCAGCATCACTTTAGCGCGGAAATACCCCTCTCCCCCATTGTCCCGTTACACTATATCATCAATATATGTGGGAATTTCAACGCGCTTATATCGGAAGATTCGGAACCAAAATTAAAATCCCGTCGCGTGTGGAGGGGGGATAGGATTATGTTTAGTCTTAACAAGTGGTGAAAGGAAACTTTAATCTAAGGGCTCGTTTGGATGGAATATTGAGAAGGGGTATTAGTTTTTCTCCCTCCTAAAATCATGGGCCCAGGTTTATCACCTGGTTTGGCAACCTAAAACCTTGCAGGGGGATTATTTATCAGTCCTGCTATGAGCATGGACACTTCGCAGGGACAATCCGCAGGAACAACGCGTTTGGCCCCATTTTGAATTCCGAAAAAATCTAGAAAAATATCCATAAATTTTTGAATATTATTTTATGGGGCCCTGTAAAAAATCAGCTCCAGCGGATATCGGTAAGTATTACTTTTGGATAAGTAGGAGCAAAAAGACAGTTTCGCCCCTATTTATCCAAAAGTAATACTTACCGATATCCGCTGGAGTTGATTTTTTACAGGGCCCCATAAAATAATATTCAAAAATTTATGGATATTTTTCTAGATTTTTTCGGGATCCAAAATGGGGCCAAACGCGTTGTCCCTGCGGATTGTCCCTGCTGTTAGAATTTTTGATTATTTATGGGTGTTGTTAATTAATACCTCCGGACAAGGCCCAAATAATATCCCTCCTCCTCCATTTCAAGAGTAAATTTCTTTTATATCCGTTCAACTTTCATGAAAATTCAATTTAGTCTTTCCTCTTTTAATTTTGGTATACAAATACTTCAACTTTTAATTTCATTTCAATATCATTCTTTGGAAGGAAGGCATTAGGTAGTGGGGGCATAACATGAGGACCTGCAAAAATGAAGCAAATCCAAGGAGGCCTACTGGAGGGTTAGTGTTCACTATGTCAAGTGGCAGGCCAAGACGTAGGCCAAGGAGAGGGGGTGTTCAATCAACGGTTGGTAGGGGCAGGTGATGGTGCAGCACCTCAATCAAGCGAATTTTCAGTGGGAATAGATAGTGTAGCAACTCAAGCAAGTCAAGTTTCAGTGGGTTGATGGTGGTGGAACCAAAAGGGGAAGGGGGACTGATGGTGGTGGAACCAGGCGTGACAGGGGAAGGGATAGAAGCAGAGGAGGGAGTAGTGGTGGAAGCACTGATGTTGGCAGGGGCAGGGCAGTGGTAGTGGAAACAGATGAGGGAGAACTGATGGGTCATTGCATTGAATTATGAGGATCACTTTTTCTTTTGTCCAGATCCACTTTTGCTCTGTTGGAACTTGCCAGTAGATATGGCAGAGATGCTAATTGTGCAAAATTGTTTGTTTGTTTTGGCAAGTAGGTGTATGTATTCAATGGCTTTGAATGGTGCCAGTTGAACTTAACTTTTGCTTTTTGAATATTATGGTCAATGCCAATTGGCAAGTAGGCCAATAGGTTTGAATGGTGCCATTATTTTTTGATTGATTTATGAGACAGTGGGAAGCAGGTATATGCATTGAATATTGTGTGTATTGAAACAGTCTTGAAACTGTGTTTTTTTTTGGGTTGTTCTATTGTCCGCCCAATGGGCGTAGCCTTAGAATAGATTTTTCTCGCCGACCCATGCAAAACTGACATGCCTCAGTCTCCTGTCTACTCTGGAATTTGACTCCCTATCATTATTGTCTATTTAGAACAGTCAATTCATGCCTCTTTCTTTTGAAATGGCAACTATACCGTTCACTTTTACATGCTTCACCAAATTTTGCTTTCTATCTAGTCTAGAATCTAGATTTTATTAAAGAAAAAAAGACGAAGGCTCAAGATTCCCGAGAAACATTTTTTCCCAATCGGTTCCCCAATAATTCATTAACACACTATAGCATGGGATGGAATATTGATCAATCCCCTTGTGCTTACACCTTGGGTCTCATATAAATACTCTCTCCGTCTCCATTTAAATGTTCCTTAAAGTTTTTTGTGCATTTTTAAATCTCCAAAAAAATATACTTTTGCGTATTTTTTTATATTTTCTTGCACCAAATTCTTTTACTTTTTTGATATGTAAACAAATCGATAATCTGCAAAAAATTTGGCGTTAAACTAACAAATATGAAATAAGAACAAATATTTGCTCTAGAACTATTATAATCAAGTATTTGCTCTACATTGTCTCAAATAAAGAACAAATACTTAATTATGATAGCCCTACAGACTAAAATTAATTATGACTCTTTAAGATAAAATGACCGAAAAATAAAATTTTCGCACTAATTCAAACGAATTTGAAGCACTTAATACTATCTAAGAAAAATTAAACAGACAAAAAAATATAAATTTTAATTGATGATAATAGTGTTGGTGTAGTTATGAATGAAAAAAAAAGTTAATAGTTAAAACAAAAATATGTACTTGTCATTAGGTAGTTTATCTACGGTATTTATTGTTGTTAGGGCTGTTACCGGAAAGTCGATTGAAACCGGAAAAACCGGACCGGAATGAATTTTTTAAACCGGTTGAATAATTTCGATTCAATTCCGGTTTATAAAATTTTATAAACCGGAAAAATAGTTTTGATCCGGTTTATATGTTTTAAAGGCCGGTTGAAACCGGACCGGTTATATTTATGTATAATACATATATATATATATATATAAACATAGGGGAGGGGTTGAATTATGGGTTTTGGTTGATATTTTGTAGTATATATTGGTCTAATAAATATAAATTTTATGGGCTTAATTTTGTTTTTATGAGTTTTTTTTTTTTATGTATGGGGCTCAAAATGATCCTTTTTTGTTAGGCCCAAAAAAATGGTTGAATTATAGATTTTTGGTTGATATTTTATAGGTTGAATTGTGAATTTTTTGATGTGTTGGGTCCAAAATATGGCTCATGAATGAAAATCGAATAAACCGAACTGGAACCGGTTGAGCCGGTCGAAACCGGAATCGGTTTATCTCAACCGGTTCCGGTTTCTAAAAATCTCAAACCGGATAACCGATTTCGATCGAAAAATACACCCAAACCGATTGAAACCGGACCAGTATCGCCCCTAATCGGTGTACATGCTATTGAGCACGCAGCCTGAAATTGTAAAGGAAACTAGTAGTAGTAAAGTAAAAAGTAGGGAAAGTTACTTTTGTGGGAAAGTGTGCCTGATTTTGTGGGAAAAATAATCACATACTCTTTTTGTTATTTACAGGGAATGATGGGTTATTTCTGTCATTTTGGGTGTAGACCTTTTACCTGCACAAGCTCTCAGAAAACGTACAAACTTTCAGAGGTAAAGGACCCCCTTATAGTCAGCCCTGAGGGCTGACGGTAGATTTTGCCTTTTTTTTTCTTTTGTTCAAACTGTGTTGGAGGTGTTTTTTTTTGTTCAAACTGTGTTGGAGGTGTTTTTTTTGTTCTAACTGCGTTGGAGCTGTTTTTTTTTTTTTTGTTGGAAATTTTTTTTTTTTGTTCAAACTGTGTTCGAATTTTTTTTAAAAATCAAACTTTGTTGGTGCTATTTTTTTGTTGAAACTGTGCTCAAGCAGGTAAATGCACTCAAATGCAAGTCGGCCAATGTGTTGAACTGTTTTATTTATTTATTTTGGCAAACAGGTGTACCATACCAAAAGGATGTAGTAGTGGTCGATTAGGGGGGACCAATTTGGCGACAGGTTTTCCCTCCAATGGAGTTAGGGTAAGAGCATCTTCAATCCAATACTCTATTTGAGAGTATTAAAATATTTTATTTTATTTATAAAGTGATTTTAGAGGAAATCACTATTTCTATTTACTCCAACCACATAGTCTCTATTTTTTCCTCTAAAATCACTTTACGAAAAAAAACCCTTTTTTTTTATACTCTCATAGGGATATGGTTGGTATAAAAATTTAGTAAAAAAAGCTTACAAGGACAAAAATGTCTTTTAAAAAGGTGAATAGTGCTATAGAGATGATCCTCTATATTTTCTCTTGCCCTCTAAATATAGAGGATCAAAATCCAATACTCTCAAATGGAGGAGGGTTGAGAGGATGGGTTGGAATGCTTTGATACTCGCAAATAGAGATATAGAGCATGGGTAGGAGATCCTCTAAGGGAGGAAAGAGGGAGGACGGGAAATGGCCAAAATGCTCCTCAAAAGTGCTCACATGGCATTTTTCCGTCCTAATAGTTAACACCTTCCTTCTAAAGGATGACATTGGAACAAAATTAAAAGTTGAAGTATTTGTATGCCGAAATTAAGAGGAAGAATCAAATTGAATTTTCGGTGAAAGTAGAAGGGATATAAAAGAAAATTTACCCCATTTCAACTACAAAAAGAAACCTTATCCCCCTATTTTATTTCTCTTCCAAACCAAGTACTATTTTATCTCTCCATTTTTAATATGTCATCCAAACCAACTACAATTTACTCTCCTCCCCATAAGTATCACATCAATAATTTTCCTTACGTTCACCATATTTCTAAAAAAACCAATAGAGATGAAGGTTTTGAATATTCCTAGAAAAACATACTCGTACGCTGTGAAGTAGGATTTTTAGAAGCAAAAATGTGATCTCTATCTATACTACTCCGGAATAAGTCTCAGAACGGTCTATTGATAGAGTGCTAACTTGCTTCTTCTTTTGTTTTTTTTTGTGTCAAAATTTTGGAGCTCGATTTAATTTATTGATGATAGTAGGGGAAACAAGTGAATTTTCAATCACTGTAGGATTGCATCAAGGGTCAGCCTTGAGTCCGTACCTTCACTACAACACGAAAGGGCTATAGCGAGGATTTAGTTTCCTCTCTAAAGCACCTAATTTCCTCGCAAAACGTATTAGCGAGGAAAAATTTTCTCGCCAGTTTTTCTCGCTAAAACGTTGTCGCAAAAGGCTTTAGCGAGGAAAAAAAATTTCCTCGCCTATTCCGACACAATTGCGAGGAAATTTTTCGTTGCTAAAGGCTGTGAATTTACTATTACCAACAATAATTAGCGAGGAAAACTTTCCTCGCTAAAAAGTTTTCCTCGCTAAAATAAATCTGTTTCCTCGCTAAAATAAATCCGAAAAGTAAACAATCTCTCCGCATTTTTTGCCACTCCCACCACTTGAACCTTGGATCTCTTGCATAGGACACCTAACACTTATCCACCACGCCACTTTGGACTTCTGAGTGAAATTGTGAACTTTTTTTTATATATTGTGTTTTTGCATCACTTTCACCTTTCCAAATTAGTTTCTTCAACATTAATTATGGCATTTCAACTTTTTGTACTCTTATAATGTCTAAAGTTTATTTGAACAAATTTAATTTTTTGCTAGCACAACAAATTTTTTTGTTGAAACATGTTATATTCGTATCCGACAACAACTTTTGAAGGACTAATAATATGTGTTATTTTTCTAATTTTTTGATGGAATTATCCTTAGCTTTTATGGAATGAGATTTTTGTCGTCATAAGCTAGCTCGAGATATATTTTAATTTCAGATTATGAATGACAAGTTTCATCACTGTTATTTTTTAATTTTAAGAGTGAGTTTGACATTCTTCTTTTTTCCAAATACGAAGGGAATTATAGATTCGTAATTATTTTTTAAAGTTTTTTTTCATCATTGCTATAATAATATGAACAAAATTTGTAAATAGTCAGATTAGATCATCCTAAAAGCACTAAAGACAAATACTTTTTAAATTTTTTTCATCTTTAATGAATTTTTTAAAATTTTAAATTACCCAATATCTCTCTCACACACACACACAATATGTATATGTATATATAAAAATATGTATAATACATACAAAATTGGATTTGAAATTAATGTTTAATATATTTATCTGTTTATAGATGAATGCCATTAGAATCACCTAAGTTGGTTTAAATAAAAATCAATAACGGTTCACACAAAAAATCTTTACAGCATGAATGCACAATAGTTATGAAATAGTGTTTTTTTTTTTTTTGTGAAATAGTGTATTTTATGTAGATGTTTTGAAAATAGATTTGTGATAATCTAATTAACTTGGAGATATTTTCAATACGACATCACTTCAACATGTTTTTAACTTTATTATCTTTTTTTGAGTTTTTCATTACCATGGAATAAATCTTCAATACCTACATTTCAAGATATCTTTCGTTGCTAATTAGAATAAGAAAAGTGACAAATATGAGATTTTTTCACCAATTCAATGCGATTGACAAGGAAACTATTTTTTCCCGTTTATTACTTTTTTATTTTAATAAATTTGATAATGGTATTGATCTATGTAGTAGATTATGTCTTACCATAGTGATATTACAATTATACATATGAACATAATTAATAATTATATATATATAAATTAAAAAGTCGTACAAATGCGAGGAAATCTAATTTCCTCGCCAAAAGCTTACATTTGGCGAGGAAAATTAGATTTCCTCGCAAAATGTAAGCTTTTGGCGAGGAAATCTGTTTTCCTCGCTAGAAACGGTCTTTTGGCGAGGAAATTTATTTCCTCGCAGATAATGTACTTTTAGCGACGAAATTCGTTTTCCTCGCCAGATTTCCTCGCTATAACCCTTTCGTGTTGTAGTGCTTTTGCCTTAGTTATGGATGAATTGACTAGACAATTTCAAGAGAATATCCTATAGTATATGATGTTTACAGATGACATTGTCCTCGTAGATGAAACCACTAGAAATTTTAATATGAAACTAGAAATTTGAAGGGAAGCTTTAGAGTCAAAGGGGTTTTGGATAAGTAGGCCAGTAAAACTGAGTATATGGTATACAAGTTTAGTGGTACCAGCAGTGCGAACGAAGAAAGGGTGATGATCCAAGACTAGGAGATACCTAAAAGTGATCATTTTAGGTACTTAGACTTAATTATTAGCAGAGATGGAGAGATTGCCGATGATGTGACCCATAGGATCCAAGTGAGGTGGCTCAAGTGGAGGAGTGCTACTGGTATACTATGTGACAAGTGGGTACCCATAAAATTGAAGGAAAAATTCTATGGAACTGTCATCAGACCAACGATACTTTACGAGACAAAATGTTGACCTATTAAGAAATAACAGGTGAGCAAGATGAGTATAGCAGAAATGAGAATTTTGAGGTAGATGTGTGGTAAGACTAGAAGAGACAATATTAGAAATGAAATGGTTCGTGAGATGGTATGTGTAACACCTATAGACTATTCATGCAGCCGACCCTAAGTAATTAGGACATAAGGCTCGGTTTAGTTTGGTTTGGTTAGCAGAATCAAGAAAGCTCCAGCATTTCATAGCAGCTTTTGTCTTGGAGGTACAGAATTTGAAGCAATTTTGATGCACAAGTTATCTGGCTTCGAATTTGTGGTTATATCCATGTTTAGGTTGGGTGTTTGACACGGCTTACAGTTACAAATGGGAGCACCTAACGGCCCGTTTGGATGAAGGATTTTTTTTGGGTGGATATAGAATGAGGGTGGATTTGATGGTGGATATGATGTGATTAGATGTTGAATGACTTAATTGCCCCCACTTTAATTTTTTAATGCTCAAGAAGTCAAGATTGGTTTATTTCATATACTAATTAGAATAATTGATATTTATCTTTAATATTAGGAAAAAATAATTTCATTTTAGAATACAAAATGTTTTTTTTATGAAGACTACAAAATGTTGAAATCATGTTTTTTACCCAAAAAAAAAAGAGTATTATTTTCCAAAAAATTACAAATGTAGTCATTAGTAAGTGAAAAAATGAAAAAATCAGCATGCATTTGTAAAGGGGTGTAGATATACACAGATTCCTTTCAATTCCCATTTTCCCAAAATAAAACCCCCCACCCACACATCCACTACCACCGCCTCCCTCACTCCCCCCAACCTCTTCCTCCAGCCTCCACTCGACAAAACCCAGCCAGGGTCGCACCGTCCTCGCCCACTCTTGGTCCGATTACTCCAACGCCAACGATCGTCAACCTCCTCCTTCTCTGACGCCGAAATTCTCTTCGAGGTACCACTCCTTCACCTCTCCTCTGTCTTCGATCTCTCTGTCTTCTCTCTCTCTGTTAAATGAGATGAGAACAGATAAACCAAAGGGGGATTTGGAGGGGTAAAACCATCTCAAAACCTCCCGGATTACGACGGGGTCTGAGCTCCCCTTCACAAATCCAGCTTCAGCTGGACATGAAACCTCTACAGTATTTATCTCCACCTTCCAAAAATCTGAACCAAACACCGGATTTGGTCGACACCTGGAGTACAAATCAGGGGGGCTCACATATCCCCCTTCATCTCCTCCATCCAAACAGGGCGTAAATGGACACAAATACATATTTGAGTACCAACACTTGTTGTAGAAGACTTCTTTCAAGATTTGCGTGATACAAATGGTTTGCGTTCTAAGAGATTGTGTGTTTTTAAACAAAATTGTCATGAGTAATACGTTTGAGTACATACCCCATGTACATATGTTTTAGCTCCAGGATTTTAAATTTTGATGATAACAAACGGACTTTAATGAGTAGTCAACAAAGCAACTACATATGTTTGTATTTTCAATATTTCATTTTTAAGTAAATGGTTTCTTATCTATCTTTACTAACACTGTATAAGGCAGCTAAGAAGTCTACGAGGCGATGACAATTAAGGACTGGAGACATGAACTTTCGAAATTCAAAAAAGCAAATACTTTCGTAAATTAAACTGAAGGGTTGCTAAACTCTTATGGGCCTGTAGTATTGGAATATCAAAGCAATTAATTGGATAGAATGGGCGACTTTGGTTTGTCAATGCAAATTAACCAAAGGGTTTCTAAAATTTTATGGGCCTGTAGTATTGAAATATCAGAACTATCTTATTTTTTTTATGATCAGCAGATTCAGGGGACCCTAGACTTTGCTTTCGTGTTTTCTTGCCGACGTCTAAGAGATGTTTATGAGCATTTTTAGGCCGGTTGACAACATCCGAGGTAGAGGTGGCAAATGGGCGGGTTTGGGCGGGTTGAAACGGGTCACGGGTCAAATATGGGCGGGTCAAATATGGGTCAAATAGTAAATGGGTTGAAACGGGTCGGGCCAAATACGGGTCAAGTCAAACCCAACCCGACCCAACCCGGTTTTTTTTTTTTTTTTTTTTCATGACTGCAAAAGGGCTATTGTAGATAAATTACTGCTTTCAAGAATACAGAATTCTATTTCTGTTGCGAAAATCAATGAAAAGAGGAAGAAAAAAAAAAGAAAGAGAAGACCACCTAAATGTTACAGCAGGAGAAGACCACCTAAATGTTACAGCAGGACCAGCACACTTCTTGTTACAACCTCAAAGACACCAAAAGGAAACAGCCCTAACTACTTAGACATTAATCGTTGTATTGGCGCAGAGTGCAGCAACTCTCTCTCCAAAATCCTCCACAAGCTCTTCCTCCTCTTCATCCTCCTCTTCAACAACTACAATTTTCAACAAGTACATAAAACAACCGTTATATTCAGTATATTAATCTCCAATAAAAAAAAAAGGGACCAATTGCTTACTATTTGTATTGTATTGCCAATCTCGAGTACATAACAATGCCTCTACATTCTTCGGTACGAGTGAAGAGCGATATTTGTCTATAATACGGCCTCCAATACTAAAAGCCGACTCAGAAGCAACTGTGGTGATCGGAATACTCAAAATGTCACGTGCCATGAATGAGAGATTTGGATCTAGAGGTGTTTGCCTTCCAATAACAAAGAATATCCAAATCCACATTTTTCTTCCTGTCAAGTCTAGGCTCTTCTAAATATAAGTCAAGTTCTGATTTGACTCTACTCAATCCACATTCTTGACTCTCAAAAACATCAAATTCCTGCAAAAGTTATGCACTTAAGACTTATCAAACATTAGAATTAGAAATTGCAACTATGAACATTGAACAAATTTAGACATTACTCACATCCAACACATCAAGTACGTCATTTTGATTGCCTCCACTTGTAGTGTGTGCTGATGATGACGGATTGAAAGTCGATGCAGGAGAACGACTCACATAGTCTTCAAACAATAAATATAGCTTCTCACGAATGCTTTTAACCCGATCAGAAAAGTTCACCAAATCTAGCTTTTTCAAGCAAAATTCAACAAATTGTAGCTTGTATTGAGGATCTAATATAATGGCCAATGATAAAACCATGCTATAGCATTCCCAATACTTGTCAAAATTCAACAAATTGCAGCTGGAAGATTAAGATCTATAAAATTCCAGCGGAGACATAACCATCAGTCGACGACGTCGGAGTAACCGGAGAGGGTTTCATTGGTGGGCTTGGGGAGTGTCGTTGTTGCAGAGAGAGAGAGAGAGAGAGAGAGAGAGGGACGGGTGAATCAGAGAAAGATGGGGGCCGAGAGAGAGTGCGGGCTGAGATGAGAGAGAGATATGCTGGGCCAATTTTAATTTAACCCATATTAGACCCATTCTCAACCCATATTAACCCGTCACATAATATGGGCGGATTGGGTTGGGTTATAAGTGGGCAAATTTGGGCGGGTTAAGAAATATGGGTTTGGATTGCCACCTCTAATCCGAGGGTGCCAAAATGGTCGACTTTCGTTTGTCAATGTTAATTAACTAAAGGTTTTCTAAAATCTTATGGGCCCGGTAGCATTGAAATATCAAAACGATCTTGTTTTTTTTTAATCAATTAAAGAGATAAGCACAATTGGTCCAGCACTCCCATAGCACTATTTTGTGGTGCGAGACTGAGGCTTTCAAACGGAACTAATGGAGCATCTAACCAACGAATACAATAACATCCTACCTCTGGTTTAAAAAAACGAAAATATCAAGCTAGAATTACTCAACCTTCCTGAATTTTGATGAGGGTCACAGTAATGATATCAATGCTAGTGATTTTTAATGTGAACTTTGTAGCCAGAAGGAGGCAACTTTAAGGGTTTCAACCGAACTTGTCCTAATCAACTACGATGTGGGTTCAGTGGTGTCTAAGACTGGAAGAAGATACAGGAAGAAAATAAACGAACCATTGTGGCACGGTGGCACCGCATGGTCATTCTACCCATGGAAGAATAAAATTCTCTTTGAGCATGTAGAGAAACGAAAGAACCACATGGGGTGGCCTAGTGGTCTTGATATGAGGGTTTCTCCTTCTTAATGTCGGAGAATTGATTTTTCTTGTCAATAACTATTATGGCCACCTTACCCTACACATAACTGTGTGAAAGGACTTTGAGAGGGACAATAGAGATTACTCCGAGATATGCGCAAGGCAGCTCATGACACCTCTGTTAAAAAATATATACATTTAACAGAGTAGCACAAGATATTGAGAGTTGGTCCATACAGCCTTGTATAGTAAATCGTGTTCAACTAATTAAAATAACTACGGCTGATTTTTTTTTCCCCCTTGGCATAAACACAGAACTCATTCTGAACAAAGAATGAGGCCAAATTCTTTAATTTCTCGTCGATTATTGCATTCGGTGATATGCCATTGGTGTGAATCTCGAAGGATTAGTTGCCTGGGTTTGAGTTAAGACGACCCTAATCAATTGATCCAAGTTGGTCTGCGGGGAATCTTGAGTGTACTTTTCTAATGGAGGAAACGGTTTGTTTGTTGGGAAAAACTACCCGAAACACCACCAATATTTTTCCTTCCTTGTGCAAATAGAGAATAGGCTAAATTATCGCAATCACAATAACCAACAATAAGCAATCTAGGAGCCGAAAAGTAAATAGCAACAAGTAAGCAAATCACGAGATGTCGAAATTTTTACGTGATTCCCTCTAAATTTTTACATGGTTCCCCAAATCTTCTGTTATAATGATAATGGGGTTACAACAGTTCTTCCCTAGCAAGCTACTAGAGACATACAAACATCACCCTAAGGTGGATTTCAAAAATATCAACAAAATACAATTGTTTAGGTCTCACCAAATGTGGATATATATTTTCAAACTCCTAGATGCCGAGAGAAGCTCCACAATCCGCTCCGATCAACACGTAGAACTTGATGAGGTGAAGAACATACCCGATCATGGATCAACTGTAGACCAAAACCCTTGCACTTTCCTGCGTTTTCTGGAAGCTCTCTGTTTTAATTCTCTCGAGAAGTGTCCTAGCAAAAGCCACTTCAAAGACTATTAAGGTGGTATTCCACTTTCCAAAAAAGTATTTTTTTTTCGAACGAAGGTAATTTCAAATTCAAATATAATAAAAATGAAAAATATTTTTTCAAAATATTTTTTTGAAATTACCTTTTTTTTTAAAAGTTATTTTTTAAAAAAACCATAACACCCCTAAAAAGTCTCCTGATTTCATTTGTAATTTCATTGAGAAATTACATGATTCCCCTTTGCAATTCCAAGAATAGCAAGATTACCCCATAACATTTTGGACCCAATTAAATGAGCCCCTTGTGGAACCCACCAATAAGAAGGGTCCCATTCAACGTTGGGTTGTGACCCCGACCCTCTAATCCGCACCCTTAAGCACAACACGAAAAGAACTAGGTACAAACACGAGAGATGCGAGGAAAAATTCCGTATATGTATTAATCACAAAACAAATACAATATACCTGAAAAAAACCTCACGGACATGCCACAACCCGGCTGCTATCACTCCTCTCTCTCTCCCTCACTCCGGTGGCTCTTTGATAGTCTCTCCGGACATCTCCGAGGAGCCCCGCTCCCCCCGTTGGGGGAGCCTCAACCGGCTCACACTCTCACCTGGCCCCCTCTCTGTCCCTCAGCCCACAGACACACACTGCCCCCAAAAGCAAATACCAAAACACATAGGGAGTAATCCTCTACACTCACATCCACCCTACTTGGGTGTACCCAACATTGTTTTCTTTCCTTACCAACACTAAGAGGCAGCTAATTAAGGAGTCTACAAGGAGAAGACAGGGACTGGAAACATGAACTTCCGTAGGTCAACAAAGCAACTACATGGCAAGGCCGCAAGATTAATTTAGGTAACGTTAATTAGTTTTTCAATGTAAATTAAACTGAACGGTCCGTAAAATTAAACTAAAGGGTTTCTAAAATCATATAGGCCAGTAATACTGCAATATCAAAACTACCTTGGTTAATCAAAAGCAGAGATCAGCACAGCTGGTCCAGCACTCTGTAGCACTACTTTGTGGTGTGAGATTGAAGTTTTCAACTGGAGCTGATGGGGCATTATCAATACCTTGGCATTAATCTAACCAACGAACGCAATAACATCGTACATTTGGCCAAAACAATAAAAATATCGAGCTACAGTTACTCAACCTTCATGAATTTTGACGAGGTCACAGTAATGATGTCAGTGCTCATTTTTTATGTGAACCTTGTAGCCAAAAGAAGGCAAACTTTTAGGGGTTTGACAAAACTTGTCCTAATCGACTATGATGTGGCTAAATGGGCTTTCTTAAGGTATTTTGGAACCATGAATTTGGGATGTTCCTGCAAAACTGGATTACAAGTACTTATGCAGCGGTGTATAAGACTAGAAAAAGTTACAGGAAGAAATTAGGGGAAAAGAATACTCGGCTGTTCGCATACAACTAACTATTAAAGATGTTCAAGTTTGGAAATTTGCCATACTAGTGGGGTACTTGGACCTTTTAGATCAATTAGCTACAAGTCTCAGGATGTTTTGGGGCACATAATGATTAGATTAACTAGACCCATCTAGGCTTTGCATTACTCTGTTTTAGGGTACCCATTTTACAAATAGAGATGGAGCTTCTATGACAATAGAGACAATTAATTGCTCTGAAAGCTTGACTGAGCTTGTCTCCAAATGCTATTTATCCATTTTTAGGTCTGATCCTCATAGTTGGATTTCAAGTTTTGACTGATGTGCTACTACGGAGCGCCATATGTGTTAACCTCTTTTTTTTTTTTTTAATTTTTATTATATGATAAGTGACAAGTCAATGGGGACTTCTGATCTGGCTTTCAAGTTCTGAATAAAATGACAAATTGATGTTCTTGCTTCCAACTTTGAAATATCAGATCGTATTCGTCAAATGTGGAACTTTCAATTGATTTATCCTTGAATGCACATAGTTTGCCTCCCCACTTGCACTACAGTTGGATTCTTGCTCCAATTTACTAATCACAGATTTTTTTGCTGGTACTAATCCCAAACTTATTATTATGCATTTCTCCAGTTATAATGGATGGTCAGAAGGGGTGATATGTTTTTTCCCACTGAGCTGTCATCAGAGGATGTCATGTTTTTTGTCGAATATATGAATGTGCATTATGCGCTTGTAATTTGGACGGGGAATTCTGGGCGCTCTAGATATTATGAATTTAATCCGTGATTCCAATAGGATTAAGACTGTCAAGGGCAGGCCTTGTAAAAGTTCATGTAGTTTGATTGCAAAACAACATGTTTTTTGACGTAGCGCAGCTTCCTTTTATGAAACTAAGTGCAAGAAGAAAACAAGAATAATGTTTGGGCCAGAGGTACTCCCTCTTTGAGCAAACGATATTGAGATAAATCTCAGTTTTTTCTTTAATTCAATAACAACTTATTTTCCCTAAGACTTACATCTCAATTTATAGTAGAGCATCACCAACATATTAAAAAGGAAATAAAACATATGAAATAAAGCAACCCTAATTCTTTTTGACCAAGCATCCTGCAAAATAAGAATCCTAGTTCAAAACAAACTAGGAAACTAAATATTTCTTAGAACACTTATTCCTAAAATTGAAACTCCCTAACAAAATTACTAAAATAAAAAATATGGCAAACTAGAGAGTGCTATTTATTAAATTATTTCAATTTCTATTCTATTCTGCATCATTTCTCATGTCAATCAAGTAGACAAAACTAATAGCGTATTGTGTTTTTGTTTTCTTTTTGAAACAACAAAAATATTATTAAAGAGAAACTCGATAATGGGTACATCGAGAGAGGAGAGGGGGAAAAAGAGAAGGGGAGAGAAAGGGGAAAACTTCCAATGCGAAGTTGAGAAACCAAAAGAAACACAACAAAGGCAGACTGAAATTCAGTCCCAAATACAATGCGAAAACACAACCAGCTTGATCAAACAACCACCTATCGAAACCTCTTCAAAAAGTAGCACTTCTAATCTGAAAAGCTTCCAACCCAACATAATCCATCGTCCCAAAGTGTAGGTAAGCCAGCTTCAACTATAGCAGGTGAGGAATCCAAGAATAAAAACACCTTGCATAACATACATCATTCTTCCATATACCCCAGCAAACATAAGCAACCATATCAGCAAGAGATCATCGGCAATCCAGAGATTCAACTTTTAAATTTAATTCCGCAACAGATGCATCCAGGGATCTTAGCCCTCCCACAAAGTTAGGAGTTGATAAGAAAATTTCACTTGAAGCTAGACTCCACATGGTAGAAGAAAGTTATGCACATAACAATACCAGCCTAGAAAATTTCAGTTGAAGCTAGACTCCACATGGTAGAAGAAAGTTACGCACATAACAATACCAGCCTTCTTAAAATAGTATCAGAATCATCAGCATCAAAATTCCAATTAACTTCACACTGACGTTCAGCTTTCAGCACCATACTATAAATATTGAAACCAAAATAATCTCTTAGCCCTCCAAGAGAAAGGAGTTGAAAAGAGACCACAAGCCCTCCATATCAGAGCTCTTAGCCCTCCAAAAAGGAGTTGATGAGGGGCAAATATGAGAGTTGCAAAATCCCAGTAAGAAACCAAAACGACCTCTTAACCTCATCTTTGAATTGCTCTTTGCTCCACACTGACAATAGACCACCAAACACATCTTCAGCTTCAGAGAAAGCAAACTCCACATCCCCTTTACCCCACAGCCATTGTACAACTAATAGCGTATTGTTGATGATTTCAGAATGCAGTTTATTATTGTTTTTCGGCTTTGAGTTGAACAAGAGTTTCCACCTGAATTTTGTTCCGGTATGAACTTGCAATGAGTACCTTCGAAGTTATTTAGTGGTACTCTTTCCCTCCAAATTTATGATATGAGATCAAGTGCTGCACTAAAAATTGACAAAACCTCGCTGGAAACCCTCCTCGACAGTCTGCCAGTCCTTCTGCAATACCATACCATTGCCAACTCCGTACTGAATTTGGCAGTGAAGTTTGACGATTGCCAAAAGTTGGCATGACTCTTCTTATTTACTTCTCTCACCATTGGTCCCACAAATAGTATTACAATTTCGGAGTTCTGCATTCAAGAAATGGCAACTATTGAGCAGGATTACTAATAGCAACATTGGCAAGATTACAAGCCGAATTTGTCTCCGGCATTACCATTGCGAGATGAACCACAGGCAATGCTCAATGCAGGCCATTAGACCTAAAAGGTTGGTACAATCTGCATCTATTTTAATCCTCAAATTGCCTTAAAATCCAGTTAGTAATACTTAAAAACCTGCAAGGCTAACATGTCAAAACCATTGGTTCATTGACACTTTTCTGTTTTGCTTGTTTCTTGTATTTCTGCTGCTGTGCAAGTAGGTGTCCAGGATGAGTTTTGAGTTGGTTTTTTTCTTGTTGTGTTGTTTTCTATAGGTTGCCAGGGCAGGGTTTGTATTGTTTTCTGTAGGTTGCCAGGGCAGGGTCTATATTGCATGCTCTGTGTGTTGAGGTGGTTTGCTTTATGAGGGGGTTAATTTACCCAAAACAGAAATGTGTTGTGGGTTATGTTGACCGATTAAACTTTTTAGACTAGAGGGTTTTTTCTCCCTCTTTATGTTAATCTAACTATTTTAGCAATACTTACTTTTGTTGATAAAAAAAAAAAAGTATTCATTTTACGAATAATTATATTATTTCCTTGAAGTACATGGTATAACAATTATTTTGCTATCACATTTTGGTATCATGTGATGTGTCACCAATTTATTAGTAGAATGTATCTTATTATTTGTCATGAGTGGAGCATATTTTATCAATGCAATAGGAAGACTACAGTATCCAAAATGTACGTGGTACGGTATCCAAATTTGGTTACCATAATATTGCTCATTCGTTATTATCTTTATGATGCTTCATCATCCTTGGGCTAATTCTCTTCAGCCCATGGGGGGCCAAAAAGCTTAATGAATATGCACTCTTTTCTTGTATATGTGCTGCTTATCATTTAATCCATGCATTTATAACAACTATTCTCCTCTCTTTGAACTCCTTGCCAATTAAAAACTAAATTTTCTTCAGTTTGTGAATGCAGATTAAAGCTGATGGATGCCAGCCATTGAAGATCGGAAGAAGTCAAGATTGCACCTTTTATGCTCCTTATGTGAAGGGATTTTAGGTTCGGAATTGACTTCTCGGGATACAGTAACTAGGAGAGAAGATTATAAAAATACCTTAGTTATGTAGTCTTCATCAAAGTTTGAACTCTTATTTAGTTTTGGTTTTAGGGTTAGGGTTATGCATGGGTAAGTGCATGTTGGTACTTCTTATGCATCATCTTGATCCTTTCCCTTGTTTTCATTTGTTGTGCTTTTTGAGCCTTGGTGGCTGGACGCACGAGCTTGAACTATTAGCAAACTCATTTTCCATTAATTCTAACATCTTCTAAATTATTTTGAATGTTTCGAATATTGGTGTTGCTTTCAATCTGATGTCTTTTTCTGCTATTATATATCTAATCCTTCATTTAAGTATCTTGTTAGCTTATTTTATGCTTGGATTCAATTATAGGGATTACTCAATACTTATATACCTTTGTCAAAACAACCAATATTGTTTGGACCTGGACCTGAAGAATATAAACATTTTATGCTATACTATCCACCATTAATCTTTGGTCTTCAATACCGATAATTAAAATGACCGGTGAACTTGAATCGTATGGGCGCTAGATTGATCAGTTCTGATGTGACTTCTGACATTAAACTTTCTTTTCCCAATATGATGAATAGCATGGTGGCCTTTTATGCAGGGACTTGTAACTTGGATTGAAAATTAATGACTTGTGCCATCATTTATGTTGTTTGGAGCCTGGTTTATGCGGACTACTGTATTTGTCGTAGGTATCACAATAATGCTGGACAAATAAAGAGATATCAAATACTTGTCCTTGAAACACATAAGTCATGTCAATTAAGGATATGAATTCATAACCTGCAAATGTTCGGTCGGATTTGGAATTGGACATGAACTTTAAGCATGGGTTCAAATCATGTCCCCTTCAAACAACACACAATTAAAGAATATACCATCTTTTTGGGGCAACAGTTGTGACATCCAGTTCTAAAGTCGTTAATTTGATTCTCTTACGACACTAGCTAGGACTCATGTCTAATTAAATCAAATGTCAATAGTTTACAAAGTGAAACTCATCTTGATGTATCTTTTACCAACATACTGGCTATATATGGATCGGCAGGCAAGCTATCACCCTTTTCAAAAGATAAACGACACAATTGAAATCAAACACCAAATCAGAATCAAATCAAGTTCAGTCTACTCTTGAACTTTTTTAGGGAATAAGTTTTGCTCTATTTTGCTAATTGCTGATCATAAGAAGACACTTCCTCTTTCCAGGGGTATCTTGGTGATGTATTTTCTTAATTTCTTTACTTAGTCTCTCACATGCCTAAGAGATGCATAATTGGAGAAGAGAGAACTTTTCCTGTGATGCATAAACAGTTTCGAATTGCGTTCCCTGTTTTAGTTCATGAAAAAAGGTGATGGGTGACTTCTTGAGCTATGTTGCAAGTATTTAGAGCTAGGACTTAGCAATTCTTACTTTGACCGGTTGATTAATCACCAAAGACAGATTTGCAATAATTTATAATCGCAAGATCTTTCCACTATACTTACTACTCTCTCTGTCCCAATTAACATGCATTCTTCTTGTTCTGTTCTAACCATATAGAAAATCAATTACAATTTGTATTTGATAAGATTTGTTATAAACGTTATGGATATTGTTTAATAAATCTTAATTAATTCTATTGAATCAAAATATTCTAAAATCACATAAAACCTTATGAATTATAAAGATACAAAATTAAAAGTGACACAAACTCCAAAAAAAAAATGGCTACAAATTTAGATAGCGTTAAATATGGCACTCTAACAAATTAACTGACAAAGTCTGGTTGTGAGGCTTTAGTGGATGATCTTGAGTAGCTAGACCTCTTTATTGGATATTTACTCCCATTGGGATAATAACCAACCTCAATGTTTTTTTTTTGGTCAAGCGGAAAATTATGCATTAACTTAGACGAACAAGGTCAACAAGCCAGATAGATGGCATACATAAAGGTACAAAAAGACTACAAGAGTCGTAGACTAAATCCTAAGATGACCAACACCCATGGCATCGGCCAGAGCGAATTCCCTAGCTGCAAAAAGAATGAAGCTAGAGACTACTAAATTTTGATCCTGCTGCGATCCAAGTCTGGCCAGGCAATCGGCAGTTTAACCAACCTCAATGTATTCGGTTGTTTTATCATTAAATACAACTCTTACCATTTTGGGGAAAAAAAAAACCCTGTAACTTTGTAAGGGAGGTCAGTGTCATTTAACAATCAAAAAGGGCAAATATGTGAAGTTATCAGATACCTCAAGGACGGTTATCTAATTTACCAAAAACAATTTAGAACGAGGCAGAAGGAGAAGAAGTACAGATCGGGGAGAGAGAGAGAGAGAGAGAGAGAGAGAGAGAGAGAGGGATGAGCAGTGGTACCAGTCCGAGACCCGTCGGGAGGAGAGAGAGCCCATGGGGGATGTCAGAGGGAGACCACAAACAGCCCACGCCCCACAGATGCAACGACCGAGTTGAAGATGTCATCCAAGTAAGCTTTCCCCAATCTTCTTCTAAACCCCTTATTTTCTGCATTCATATTCCTAATCTCCAATCACAGATATACTCGTTCTACTTAGATTTACATGCTTTCAGTGGAGAACAGTTGTATGCAACGTGGGTTCATGTTCAATTTTGAATTGGGAATAGGGGACGTAGTTTTGGATGCTGAGGATATCTCTATATGTTCTTTGCTCTGTTTACCAAGTCGATTGTGTGTTTGGCTGTCCCAATCTGGAAATTATACCAAATAATAGAGCAACAGAAGACATCCCAGCTCCTTTGGATTGAGGGATTTGCTTTGAAAATAAAAGAAAATTAAGGATTAGAGTTTTTTCTCTTTTCTGAATGACTCATTTTGATTGAGTAATTTGGTGAGTAAGGATTAGAGTTTTTTTGGCTGAATCACTTATTTGGATTGAGTAATTTGGTGAGAAATGGAGAGAAAAGTACAAACATCAAGTTATTTTTTATCGACGACTCCTCCATTCTTATCACAATCCAAGGGAGCTGCCGGAGTTGGTCCATAAAGTCGTGTAATGGTCTGTTGGGAACATGTGTGAAGATTGAATTCCACATCGGATAACTAGAAAGTGGTTGGACCTTAATATACAGTTGGGTGGTCACCGCTTACAAGTTACAAGGCTTAACTTTTTAAGTGGATATACTAGTCATTCAATGTATATTGGTCCATGTGATGTGGTGTGGACTCTATGGATACCCACAATGGATTGGGCCTACGCGCACATGGGGAAAACCTTGGGTGGATTACACTCCCAACAAGTGGTATCAAACTTGATAGCTGGCAATCTATGGTCAGACTCTCCTGGAATCATTGATGGTTGTGAACTTGTGCGGAGACTCTCGGAGGAGCGGGAAAATCCATTGTAACTCTCGATCGAGTAGGAAAAATTCTTAGTGCATGTTGAACGTGGCCGGCAACAAGGTGGCTCTTATGGAGTATGGTGGCTCTCAATGGAGTGGGTGCGGTAAATAAGTCTAGGTTCAGGTTCTTACACGGTGTTGAAGACTGGTAATAGATCAAGAACTAAGGGGAGACTAATGGATGCATGGTTCACACATGAGGGAGAGATTGTTGGGAACATGTGTGAAAGATTGAGTCCATAAGTAGAAAAAGGGAAAATGTACAATTTGGTGGTTCACCACTTACAAGGCTAAGTGGATTTGGGTAATTCAGTGTATATGGGTTCCAAGTGATGTGGTGTGAACTCTGTCAATACTCCCTAACGGATAGGGCCTACGTGAACATGGGGAGAATCTCAGGTGGATCAGACTCCCAGTAGGATTGTGGACAAGGAGTTGTAATTCTTATCACCAACTAAAAGAAGACCTCCCCCACCCACCCACCACCCCCATCTCCCCCCCCCCCCCCCCCCCCCCCCCCCCCCCCCTTCCTCCTTTAAATGGCCACTGAACTAATTCTGAACAAAGAATTAGGCCAAATTCTTTAATTTCTCGTCAATTTTTGCATGTAAGTTATCCAAAGAAAGCATTTCGGTGAGATGTATGTTGGTGTGAATCTCAAAGGATAATTGTTTCCTGGTTTTAAGTTGAGACTATTGATCTATTGATCTAAGTTGATTGACGGGTAATTTTGTGGGTAATTTCATTTCTAGGTAGACTGTTTGTTTTCTTTGTTCACTGACACTTAAGAGGCAAGGAGTTTACAAAGAGATGACAAGGACCAGAAAGATGAACTTCCATATGCCAACAAAGCAACTATGTGGGCGAGATATGGGCATATATGATTTGTTGATGTAAATCAAGCTGAAGGGAATCTAAAATCTAAATCTAAGTTGAAGGGATTCTAAAATCTTATGTCCTTGTAGTAGTGCAATAACAAAATTATCTCGGTTTATGAGACTTGAGATTAGGATAGTTGGTCCAGCACTCATATAGCACTACCATAGTTTTAAATCGCGGTATCGGTCGCCGTCGCGGTATCGGTCGCGGTATATCGGTATCGGGACGTATCGGGACGTATCGGTGATACGTCGCGGGAATCGGATGTCGCGGTCGTGAATTTTTAAAAATCATCAGCAACATGTATAAAACTTGAAAAATATACTTTTGCGGCTTTTGCCCCCAACATTGGCTTAAATTATCACATTTTAATTAATTTATGACATGTAATAGCCCATTCTCTTCATGTGAAATATTCGATAATTTATCAAAACCCGCAAGTCAATAAGATTTTACAAATATGAGAAAAATGCAATATTAAGAGTTTCGATATAATTGACATAAACAGCAAAAGTAAGATGAAGACATTAAAATAAACACAACATAGAGGTTTTAAATTACATAATCGTTAGCCACTTCTAGTTTCTGTTGGAACTTTAGTTTGTATTTGTAAAATACGATGTTTTTCTCTAGTTCCACATTGGCAAGTTACAAAACTTTTATCTACTTTAAATGAATTTGCATTTTAGTGGATTTGTGAATGAGGACTCAAGGAGATGTCTCGCGCGTTCAGAAAAATGGACGGCAATTTGAAAAATTAATTTGAAACCAGTTAACCGGGTGCGCCCTTTAATTTCGGGCATTTTACCGAGATGGGTATAATTATACTCCAATTTTACTCCTGTGCCCACGTGGCGCGTTCTGCACCATTTCTCCCACCTACCACTTTATTACTCCCCAGTCTCCCCTTAATTCTACTCCAATTTGAAGAACGGCGATTGAGAGAGAGAGAGAGAGAGGGGGGGACGATGAAGCCTGAAGGCGGCCACGACGGCGACGCGATGACGAACGACAACGAAAAGGACGGCAATGAAGAAGGCAAATGATCGACTGAATAAGAGGTGATTTTCCCCTTCCTGAAATTCTGCTTTTTTTTTCTTTCTTCCCGAATTTTTTTTTTCCTCTTCCTCAAATTCTGCTTTTTTTTCCTTTCCGAGACGAACCGGCCGAACCGGCCCACTAAATCCGTTACAGACCGATACGTACCGGTTTCCGGCCGGTTCGCCTGTGATTCGGAGTCTCCCCGTTATACCGGCCAATATCCGAATCGGACCCCTCAAATTCCGGTACGAACCGGCCGATACAGTTCGTACCGGCCGATATTAAAATCTATGAGCACTACTTTGCAATGATCTAAAACTCACTAGGCGCTAGTCTAGTGGTCGGCTACCTTTGAGCTTCGAGGCTAATTAATCCCCGATTAATTTGCCCATAGCACTTAGTAATTGGCGATAGCAATTAGTCAGATCTAGTCAGATAGGCCCTGCTAGCGATTAATCACCGATTAATTCCGATTTTTAGCACATTGTTACTTTGTGATGTGAAGTTTTCAGTTGGAGCTAATGGAGCAGGAATGCAGGATCGATATCTTGGCATTAATCTAACCAAGAAATATTTTCAATAAAAAAAAAAATCTAACCAACGAATAGTCTAATACAATAATATCCTTCCCAGAACATGCTACAATTACTCAACCTTCCTGAATATGATGAGGTTAGAGTAAATGATATCAATGCTTATTTTTTATATGGACCTCGTCGCCAGAGGAAGGCAACTTTAACAGCCTGTTTAGAGGGCGGAGAAGGGAGGTGTATAAGGCCTTTCGGGGATAAGTTAATCCGGACTCACTCTCGTCTAGTGGATAAGCTAAGACCTCTGCAGGGGATTTTAGCGAATCCCACCCCACCCACCATCATTATAGGTGATCCGAGTGGATGTAATTATCGGTGTGCCCTCAAACCTCTCCAACCCTTGTCGTATTCTCATTACAAGGATTATATGAAGGTTACTAAGGAAAAACTCTTATATTATTTCTTTATCCACCCACCCTTATCCATCCCTTTCAGCTACCAAACAAACCCCTACCTAGTTAATCCCCCTTCTTAACTAACTGTCCCTTATAACATACGAGAGGCCAGGGCACACACGATGCATATGCAAGTCGGATTTGAACAAAATTGGTGAAAAATCGATCAAACATTGAACGGAAAGCTATTGTGCAAATTTTGACAATCCAACTTGCACACGCATCGCATGTTCCCCGGCTGCTAGTTAGGGACCGTGCACAAAGAGGCTCTAGACTTGAATCGGACAATACAATCAGTTTATCAGTTTTGGATAATTTGCCTTTTCCTAATTTTACCAACTGGAACCAAAGGGGAAAATTTCCTAGTTTTACCGTATATGAAGAACATAAATTCTATCGGAAAAGAAAATATTGGGATTAAAATGAATCATCATTGATCGTTGAAGTATTTGATATACAACTTATCAAATGGGAAACACTGAAACACATATACGTACAAACAAAATACCCTCTGTTGCCTAAGTAATTGAAGAAAGTAGAGAGGTGTAAAAGATTGGTGCAAACCTAGTTACACATGTGACACATGCAGTAGCAATCGGCCCTCTCTTTTTCTTCTGTCCCTTTCTTTTGTCTTTCTTTTTTTTTTTTGTCCCTTTCTTTGTTCAGCAGCCGAGGATGATGAATTGGGAGGGGGAGGAGTTTGAGGAAAAATGAGAGTGTAAATGTGGGAGTGGCCAATGTTCTAAATGGCGGTTGGCTGTAGTCAGGCGGAGACCCACCTCCAAGCGCCAAGCCACCTAGGCTGCGCCAAGCAATTCGGTAGAATTTTTTTATTTTTTTTTAACAAACCATTATCCAATCAAACTATTTTCCATGGATCCATAATGCAAGTTCAAACTTCAAAGTACAAACCCAAATGAAATTAAGTAGTAGCAACTAGCAAATAAGTTGAATAAGACAATAAGTAGCAGAGCTTCGCTCACCTCCCTCGTATTATTTTTTATATATTTTTTTAAGGCCGCCAAAGGCCTCTAAAGACACCGCCGCCGCCGCCAAGGCTGCCGCCAAACACCGCCAAACCTCCCTGGGCGCCAAATCAAACACCAAGGGCTATTGGCATGGCGGCAGGGCACCTCCAAGCACCCCAGGCCGCCATTTAGAACACTGGGAGTGGCAGTTGGGATGCAGTTTTCTGGGGGTCTTACTGTTTTGCCTTTACAGCTTACCCACAGTAATTGAATGCCTTGTAAATAGTGAGTTTTTAAAGAGGCATTTTCAATATAGACAAAATCCAAACAGCTTCACACACCAAAGGGTGCTCCCCCTTTACATATTAGAATAGATTCACTTCTTATCCCACCTTCTTCCTTATCTCCCAAAACCTTATATGCCGGTCAAACGAATTGGTTTAACAAAATTTGTCATAATCAACTACTCCCTGTCTCAATTTGTTGGTCCCTTTTTTTGGATTCCAACTTAAGAAGGAAGGGGACATAGTAATTGCTTTTGGTATCACTTGAATTCCCTCTTTTACCCTTCAATCTTTTGAATTTGAATTTGATGCATTTTTTTGCCTTTTGACATCAATTAACTAGGATGTACTAATCTTTTGCCCAATTAGGCACCAAAAGAACAATCAAACAGAGTGAAATTTTCACTCTCATTTTTTCGTTTCCCAATACATGTGTGTCATAGCAGTGCACACCTCCAACTGAGTCCAAAGTACTTTGTTAAATCATCAAGAATAATTTAAAAATGGAAGGGTAAGACAGGAAATTTATTAAATATTGCTCTTTCAATTTTGAAATGCGAGAATCTTTTGAGGATGGAAAAAGTGCTAACTGGGACCAACAAATGGGGACGGAGGGGTATGATGTGGCTAAATGGGCATTCTTAATGTATTTTGGAACCATGAATTTGGGATGTTCTTTTGAAACTGAATCTGATAAGCACACGTTGAAGAAATTATTACTAAAATTGCAAGAAGATACAAGAAGAAAATAGGGGGTAAAATTACTTGGCTGCTTGCGTTAAACTAACTTTATAATTTCCCAAGCTTGGAGTTTGCCAAACTAGTGGAGACTTGGACCTTTTAAATCAATGAGCTACGAGTGTGTGGATGTTTTGGGTACGCAATGATTAGAGGCATATTAGTCTCTGCATTACTCTTCTATTGATTGCGCATTATCCAAACAGAGATGGAGCTTCTAAGTATTTAGAGAGCTCGGAAAATTCTATGGAACTTTCTCAAGATAACCTCGTAGGGTAATGCAAACAAATAGAAGAGCAAGCCAATACTTTGATGTTTAGACCACAAGTGTGTTTTCATGGAGTCTAGTTTTCAATATTTAGTTAATCCCAGTTTTCTTAAAGGATTTGATTCCATGGTGCCCATCAGCATCTGTTGCTTGTGATATTTTTGAATCATGTTTCAAATTTCGGCTTTCCTCGCTGTTTTCCGTTTTAAGGTCTACCATGAAGTAATGCTCCTTTTGGCACTTTTTAAGCTTATTTAGCTTGTGTTGTTTGCAGGCATGCTTCGAAGGTAACCCATTTAAGACAATACCTGGTCCTTTCAAGCTCTTCTGGCAATGCATGCGCTCAAAACCTGGGTATAGTTTTGCCTTCAGTAGCGTTTTCTTTCATTCAGATATAAGTTCTTTTAAGGTACTCATAGAGCCTCTTTGGTAATTTTTCTTTAAATCCTAAGGATTTTCTCATTGGTCACTGAATGTTTTTGATTGGTCATTTATCCTTTGAAATGCTGATATTTACCATATATATCATTACGCTGTTACTTTGTAAACTAAAGATTTGTCTGTTGCTAGGACTCCTCCGAATACTTTGGAAATTTTATTTACAAAACTAGTGCTTAACTCTGATGTTGTTTAGCCTTGACCTAACACTCTAAACTTTGAAGTTCATACAGCTGAGACAAATTTATCAAATGTTGTGCCGTACAGGGAAGAACCAACAGAGCCATTCCACTATCTGCAATTGGATCCGCCAACGAGAGAAGTGAAGCTTGACTGAGCTCATCTTCAAGTAGCATTGATTCATTTCCATGTTGGATCCTCAGTCTTTAGATTTGAAGTTTGACTAATGTGCTATTATGGACCACCATATGCGTTTAACCTTTTTTTGAAAGTTTTTTTATATGGAGTAATTGAAAAGTCAATGGTGACTTATGTTCTGGCTTTTAAGTTCTGAATAACATCCCAAATATGTGAATTTTGGAGGGGGGCCTTGATGCTCTTGCATCCAACTTTGAAATATCAGATCGTAATCTTTGAACGTGAAACTTTCAATTGATTTATCCTTGAATGCACATAGTCGTCCCCACTTGCACTACAAATAGATTCTTGCTCTAGTTTACTAATCCCACTTTTTGTTTTGGCTGGTACCAATCCCACGTGTACTGTTATACATTTCTCCAGTTATAATGGGTGCTGAGAGCTTAGTTCCAACTGCTCACAAAGGGTGGTATGTTTTCTCACTGAACTATCATCTGACGACGTCTTGTTTCTGTTGAATACATAGCATATATATATGTATGTGCTTGTGACTTGGACAGTGAAGTCTGGGCGCTCTAGATATTACAAAGTTGATCCGTGATTCCTAATGGGATTAAGACCATTAAGGTCATGCCTTCAAAAAAACGTGTTTCTCAAGTCAATCAAGTAGACAAAACTAATAGCCTATTGTTGATGATTTCAAAATTCAGGTCCTGAATTTTATTCATTAATGATGATTTTCACTGTCCCTTTTGTATGAACTTGTAATTAGTTGTACTTTTTAAGTCATGTAATTAGTACTTTCTTTTTTTCTTTTTCTTTTTTTTCTTTTTTTTGGTTTTTACCAATATTGGTTAGTTAGTCTATAGGGGTCCAGAAGCTATCCATAGCCGTGAATCCCAAACGCCTCTGATGATACTCAAACCTTGGTCCTTTTTGTGGGAGGATCAGGAGATAACCGCTTGGCTACAAGCCCTCAAGTTCATGTAATTGGTACTTCTACCCGGAATTCTACTAAACCCTGATCTGCATTCATGACTAAAGTATTGTTCTATTTTGATACTTGAAGTTACACCACATATGTACCATGCTAATGAGGACAATACACGTGCCTACTAACTTGGACCTGAACGGTTATAAAAAGAAAAAGATTGGATCCAAGTAATCAATATGAGGAGATAGTGTCTGCAATCCAATGCACTGCACACAACCTCATACAATATGGTGTGACATAGTTATTGGGTAACATAATAGTTTTTTGAGCGACAATCTCATAAATCTGTTCATAACCAATAAGCGAGCGATCAAGCTAATGTTGGAAGCTGTAAAGCATAGCCATTGTAGTAGAAAACACACATAATTAACAGAAATTAGAAACGCTTATAAGTCGTTCCTGGCCGTATAGAGAAACCACCATCAAATGTTTATTTTCCAGAAGGAATAGCACAATTTTGTCCTTGGAGGGAATCCACCCACTCCAGACCCGGCAACTCAAACTTGCACATAACTGCAGATCAAAATAATTGGAGTAAAAGTTTGTAAGTTACAGACGTATAGTATTTACAGTTGGGCAAGATGATTGAATTTAATCATTTATTTTTTTTGACAAAAGTGAGAGGTACTGTATTGATAAAGTCCAATAGCACTTACACAACAAAATTCATTACAAATAACTTGGATAAAGTCAAACTAATCATCTAATTGACGAGGGATTGATGTCTTTCATCCACAGCCCAAACATCATCTCACGCACCTTCTACTGAGCGGAAGTTCATTTATCTTATAGCAGTCTCAAAAAGAGATACATTGCTAGCCAAGAAAAAAGATAACAAGAACCTAGTTATGTTCAAATAAGCTTCGATTAGAAATGAACACACTA